>JAUNZM010000016.1:3335000-3935000 GCA_033459285.1 Clamator glandarius | reverse complement strand
GATCCCTTAAAGAACATGTCTGTCCCCTCAGTGATGGTGACTTTCTGTGTGTTAAAACCTATATTTGCATCTTCTCAAGTGGCAAAGAACAGGCGAAGAATTGAAATGAGCTAAACCTGGGCTGTTACTCTCTGGTAAGCACTCAGTTTTCCAAAACCCTGACATTTAACTACGACACAGCCACGATCTCCCCTGTCTGTGCTATCAGTTCTGTTTTTCTCCAACACAGCAGCCCCACCACTGCATTAAGTAACAACGTCTCTCACGGCAAAGCATCTTATCATGACTATTCCAAGTGCCGAGAAGTTTCCCAGCTACCTCTTGTGTTGCATTCCTCCTGACTTTCACCAACCAAAATGCCCACAGAGCCATGTGGCTATCACTAACCTTCCCAGATTGAAGGGATTGCTTCCAATTGGTTGGCTGCATCCAGTGCTTGAAGGAGGTCCAATATATTATTAGAAGTTGGATAGAAGACCTGATAAGGAAGAGAACAACTTCAATGAAGTGTAACTGTTCAATTTCTCCACATTAAAGCTTTGAAGCTTGCTTACCCTAATACACACTTACCGAAAGTGACATTTCTTTGTACCATTTCAACACAATGTCAATTTGTTCCATCATACACAACAATGAAAAGAATTTTGACCTACAGGAGAGGAAGAAGTTCTAATTCAGTACTGATTAAAAAACCAAACTGTACAGAAGCACCAGCAAGTGATGGATCAGAGCTATATTGCAGATCACGGAAATGTCACTGTAAGACTGCAATACTCTATAATTAAAAAAGCAGTAGTGTTTTTTGTGAGAACACTGACATTGTGTAATTGGCAGAATTCGCAAGAGCCAGACTACTGCATTTTAAAATCTCTAAACAATGCAATTTCCCTGCCCAACACCAGGTTTGAGGTATACGAATCTCTCAAATGCAACCTCTGGTTAAGAACCACTTTAAGCAATAAACCAACCTGGTTACTTGTGCAAGTTCACAATACCAACCTTGATCCAGTGTGCTACATAGGAAAAACACTTGTACACCAAGAAATTAATTTCCATTAATTTCCCTTGATTTACTTACAGGTTAAATGAGTGCAGTTCACAGGGATCACCCCAGCCCTGAAAACTTATTTTGATTATAACTATGTTTCATTAATTCACTGGAGCATCTCTACTTCCAATGCCTAAATAGGCTTTTCTTCAAACTAGCATGCTCCAGGTACTTAATCACGTTCCGTGACTGCAGCACTTAATTACATTGGTAAAGATGCTTCAGATGCTATGATTACAGTGTCAAATAGTGCAGCTATGTGGGAGTTTGGTGCTTAAATACACCTGCTATGTCACAGTCTCTTTCTACAACACCATGCAGAGAGCTAGGTCTGACCTGTATGCTATTTTGTTGTTACAACAGGATTGTAGAAAATACAACTGGTTGGTATAGTTGCTGGATGAGGACTAAGCTAAGGTGATGCTCCAAGACAGTTTATTTCAGTTCAGGCAAGGCCACAAACTGAAAATCCTAAGCAATTACCATTCTTAAAAGGGACTCAGTTCCCAGAACACACATACAATAATCACCTAGCTCATGTTCAAAGCATCCTTCTGCACAATGTTTGAATCCTAGATTGTATTCAAACTGACAACACACAAGATGCTGAACGTAAGTTGCCCTTCACTCACCAGTAGGCATTTAAACGATCTATGTCCAAGAATTTCCAGTTGTCTCCTTTCTCCATTGCCTTATTTAACCGATAGGCAAGCTTGATATCCTTAAGATCACAGCACTGCAATAAACCAGTCAGATTTTAAAGCTATCAAATACACAGACTTAATACACCCCTCTGAGACTTTCACAAAGGTACAAAATTTAATGAGCTGACAGCAAATGTTTTTAAGAGGATGCAGTGACTGCCAAGACATTTTATTTAGCTGAGATAAATGTGCTACTCTCCCAGTGTGCAAGAGCTTTGTAATGACTCCTCCTGGCACAGAGGCTGCCTGACCACTGCAGTGTCACCAGGAGGATATAAGGCACAGAACACAGGGCCTTCTGCCTTCTCCATCAAGAGATGCAAGCATCACAGCGAGCAAGTTACCAGTTGAGAGGTCAATCAATGAACAGCACAATTATGGAGGAAAGTTAAGAGAAGTGATGAACACAGGTGAAAAAGGGAAACGTATTAACAGTTAAACCTTGCATGACAGGGTGGAAAACTCACAGGCCAATTTTGAAACAGCCAGAGGTGTTACAGACAAATAAAGAAAAATTAGTGGGTCATAACAGGACAGCTCAAATCAATTTTGACTGCAGGGAAGAGGTACTTACCACTTGCATAGCAGTGGCAAAAAAGTTGGCTGAAAGAGAGAAAATGGAGTCTGTTAGCCTCAGACAAGAAGACACAAAGCAACTCATTAACCCAGTCTCCCTGAGGACAGGAAGGACATGCTCCATTAGAAAGCTGACTTTGCAGCTCTGTTTGACAGTGTAGCAGGGATTTTAATTTTATATGCAGACTTCGGTGTGTTTTTAGTTTTGCTAGCCAGTGCTAGCAAAACAATTACACTGCTGCGCTTTTGGAGACGGATTTAAGGAGATACATTCTCATTTGATACAAACCAGCATTATTTATTTAACAGGTAGGCTATAAAAAAGGCAGCCTCATCACTCACCTTCTCTATCATCAGGTTGGAAAAGACCCATCGGATCATCAAGTCCAACCATTCCTATCAATTACTAAACCATGCCCCTCAGCGCCTCATCCACCTGTCCCTTAAACATTTCCAGGGATGGTGACTCAACCACCTCCCTGGGCAGCCTGTACCAGGGCCCAAAGACCCTTTCCATGAAAATATTTTTTCCTAATGTTCAGCCTGAACCTCCCCTGGTGGAGCTTGAGGCCATTCCCTCTCGTCCTGTCCCCTGTCACTCGGGAGAAGAGGCCAGCGCCCTCCTCTCTAAAACCTCCTTTCATGTAGTTGTTGTAGAGAGCAATGAGGTCTCCCTTCATCCTCCTCTTCTCCAGGCTAAACACCCCCAGCTCTCTCAGCCGCTCCTCATAAGGCCTGCTCTCCAGCCCCTTCACCAGCCTCGTTGCTCTCCTCTGGACTCACTCCAGAATCTCAACATCCTTCTTGTGGTGAGGGGCCTGAAACGTCAGACACCAGAAACATCAGTCATCAGAAGAGATGCTGAGCAAAAATGACCATGAATGCTGCTGAGCCTCTGGAGATAAAACTGCAGAGAGCTTTGATAACTAGCTAGCCTCCAGCCTGAGAAAATTCAGCATTACTGGCACAAACCAAGAAGGCATGGAAACAACAACAGTGGTCACAAGGAGCTGGGAAGGAGAACAACAGCTGAAGAAATTTTTATGAAGGACTTGCAGGACTGGTGTTGACATTTCACTGAGATATAAAGACGAGCTTGTAACAACAAATTTGGTCTTATCTTGAAATGAAAGCAGAGTCTGTGTGTCTGTTCAGACACCACCAACTTCAGAGTGAAGTTGCACCAACCAAGACCGGAAGACCTTCCTGGCACTGGAATCTGTCCTTTTCGTCTCCAGAATGCAGCTGCTCATATAAGCTGCCCAGGGAGGTGGTTGAGTCACCTTCCCTGGAGGTGTTTAAGGCACGGGTGGAGATGCTGAGGGACATGGTTTAGTGTCTGACAGGAATGGTTAGACTCGATGATCCATTGGGTCTCTTCCAACCTGGTGATTCTATGGTTCTGTAGGCGAGCTGTATGCTTTCTTTCTAGGGGAATAGAATTCTCTGACATTTCCTAGGTACCTTTTCATCCAGGCTTAAACAATGCAGATTAACAGATATATTTAAGTCCATACCGTCATGAGGGTCCTGGGGAGTGAAGCTTTTATTTCCAACATGATCCAGTATCTCAGAAAAGATGCCTGATGGGTAAACATCAGCTGCAGGACAAACAGACAAGCAACATCACATCTCAGTTGTATCCTGCACTTCATTAGTAAAAAGCCTCTGCCTGCAAATATACTATAGAAGTGGAAACAAGCACCATGATTCTAAACAAGTGTCAAGACTGCTTTCTGTACTACTTCATGGGGATTCTGCACCAGCTGCAATTTTATTTGCACCAAAATTTGGGCCACTATAGTCAGAAATCCACAGCACAACAGGGCAGATTAAGAAAGATAGAAGTACTTTCTAGCAAGGAATCTAACAGGCCCTCAAGTTTGTTAGAATGTGGCACTGGGAAAAATAATACAATTCATAAGAAAAAAAAATATACCACACAGAGCAGTTCCTCCACTATTGTTTTAACACTATGTCTATTCTAGACTACCCTGTTTATTCTCTCCCTGTGCCCACAGATTTTTTGGCTAAACTGTCTTCAACAGTTGGGCTCTTGCCTTCTAACACAGCTCTATTTCAAGATGGCTCCAATACACAGACTGCTGCACAAATACAGAATCCCTGTGCAATTTCTTCCCTGGGAGTGGCATAACCTATGAAATTACGTGTTGTAGTCTGATCCAGCTGAGCAGCATTTGCTCTTTAGCTTTATCAGTTTCTGGCTACAAATGGAAACAGGTTTTCTTTCCAGAAACACAAGGACTCTTCCCTTTCTGTGAGAGATCCTGATACTCTGCAGCTTTTTCCTCATCCAAGCAGAAGCAGACCGCACAGGTAACATTAATGTTGCATAGGTAAGCTGGTTTTTGATCCATAAACCAAATGCCTTCACCTATCATATTTGGAAAGCATTTAAAACAGTGTTAAACAGGACACATTGATGTACAAGTTGATGTTGCACGTACCGCCTCTATAAAATATACAGAGAAGATGTTCATACGTTGCAAGGCTAGGCTCTGAAAAGCAAAAATACTGAAGTTACTTTGACATTCTTGGCTGAACTTTATGTCGAGTTCTAACTCACAGTCTTCAGTTCTTCCAGTCAGGGATCACGCATAGATCTACTCTATCAGTTCTCTCCCTGCCCACTCTAACACTCCACCAGACCTCACGTACAACTAGGATAGATGATATCTGAGGGCAAATAACTAGCTGAAGAGCTTCCCTGCTCTAAATTGAGAGCAAAAATATTTCATAACTAATACTTTCCCATTCTTCTCATGAAACTATCACATTATCAAATCACTTGTGCAAATAGTCCCCATTTTTGCAATGTTTATTTGACACCAAAACCATTAACTAGATCAAACGCTTTTTTCCTATAGATGTGTAGACATACAGACCTGAACTGGCTTGGGTGGCTTGTGAAGTAAATCTCCCTGAT
This sequence comes from Clamator glandarius, assembly GCA_033459285.1. Classification (NCBI taxonomy): domain Eukaryota; kingdom Metazoa; phylum Chordata; class Aves; order Cuculiformes; family Cuculidae; genus Clamator; species Clamator glandarius. The sequence goes on along the minus strand of JAUNZM010000016.1, from coordinate 3,929,725 downwards.
CTATAGGACCCTAACAGACTCAGCCAATTGCTGCAAATATATATTCACAGTATTCCTGCAGTAATATTGCAGCAAGGATCCAGCTGAGAACATCTACAGACCAGGACAACCCTTGCATTGTATACAATTCAATTTAAAATCCACAGGCACCGGCTTGCTGAGTGGCCACAGCTTAGTAGTTACACATTTCTCATTTCTCTTAATGAGAGAATGAAACAGTGAAGCAGAAGCTCACACAGTGAGAAACACTTTTTTTCCCACAAGCCCCTTGACTAAGAATCATAGACTGGTTTGGGTTGGAAGGGATCTTAAAGATCACCCAGTTCCAGCCCGCCTGCCATGGGCACAGACACCTCTTACCAGACTAGGATGCTCTTCCCTGCAACTAGGAATCACTGTTGTTTGCTGCTGAATTCTAAAGTTAACTGTTCTGGAGGCGGCAGTAGAATAGAACAAACATTCTGGTCCTCTTACCTATATCAAGTGCTTCCATTTCCTTTATTACTGATGAAGACATCCTTCTACCTATACCACCACATCTTTTCAGAGTTCTCAGTAAAGCATTAAAAGTTAGCAGGTTTGGTTGCACTTCCTGTTGAGCCATGTGATTCAGGAAGACCTTAAATAAAATCCCAAAATTCTTAGTGCTTTGCATGTTATGGATCACAGTTCCGCTTTCAGATAGGTACACATGCATTTCCGCAACCTAATCCTCCTCATCCCCTTCAAGCGCATGATTCTATCACAACTGATCAAGGGAGTGCCATCTAATTTTTAATGAATTTGACCAAAAACCAAAACTACAAAGTTACATCAGATTAGATCTTGGAGAACTGTGTCTAGAACACCAAGGACATTTACACACCACCATGAATTACAAATCAATGAGTTTTTATTGATTGTTATTACCTCCCAGTATAATTTCTTGGTTACTTTCTCTCCAGAGAGCTCTTGGATCAGGTATACCCTTACAAGGCAAACTACTCAGCAAGTGCAAGGCTGGATTTTGTATTTTCCACTGCTCAACAGTTAGTTTGTATGTTTAAACTGGTACCCTTCCTTTGCAGCAGATATTAGTACCTTCACACAAAGCTGTTTTTAGTTTCCAAGAACTGCAAAATTCTACTCAAAGCAGACATGGCCCCTGCACTCTTACCCCTTTCTCCACCTCTTTACCTTACCTTACCTCCGCTCCTTACCTTGGCTAATTCCCATCTTTCTAAGAACTTCTCCTTTAGATGTGGGACTGCTGTAATCAGTGCATTGAAGGTGTGCACATCAGCTGGAAAATGCAAGATAATTCACTGTAACTGACAAATACATTCTACAGAAAACAGTTTGTTCTTACATGGCTCAGTTTTTGGCGAAGTCTCATGCAAGCCTGCTTCCAGTGAGCCGGCCACATGCTAGCTGCACTGAAATAAACAGCTTGCATTCAGCTCCCATGATCCAGCTGAGGTCCGTACCCCTGCGCCAATCATCACTGCCATGAAACAAATATTCACATACCCAACAACCGGCTGCAGCCACTTACAAAACCAGAAGTCAAAACCAGGAGACACTTACCCTTGTGTCTTCCATTCAGCAAATCCATGTACATGTCATAAGCTTTAGCAGAAGCCCCATGCTGCAAAAGCCAAAAAAACAACAAAAATAAATAATGTCTAGGACAGGGTGAGATTTCATAAGCTGAAAAAAGTCCTCCCAGCACTGCAGGATAACTATACCTTCACCATTCCACGGATCATTGTGCAATAGGAGTGTGCATTCCTCTCTGGCATTATCTTAAATATCCTTTCAGCATTGTTGTTCTCTCTAGAATCAATGAACAAGCTGAATGTTAAAGAACTCAGTAAAAGGCACCTTCAGGAAAAGGATTTAACTCGTAGAATGAAATACTAGGCTGTACTCCCAAGTGCTAGCATTCAGACATATTGTGATACTTTGAGCTATTCTACAATCACTTACTAGGTTTCCATCAGCACTTTGAAAGATTAGTAAACACAGATGTATTTAAGTAGTAACACCTGCAATTATGGGATGCTAAAAAGTCCAGAAGTCTGTTTATAACAAGAATGCACGTGCATAACCCACTGAATACAAGAATATGGGGAACACTTTCCATACCTCCATCTAGAGCCAGGTAACTGTGAACCTCTTTGGAATTGTCTCTTTGGAGCCTTCTCCTCTGATTCATTCACCTGGAGAGATTTTTGCAGAATTAATTTTCTCAAGAGTTCCAAGTTATGATTAAAAATCAAACGAAATGATCTGCTAAAACACAGAAGTTCAGCAGTGATTTATATGCTACTAAGGGTGTTTTTTAACTGATTACATTAAAAGAATATCTATTCTAATCTAGCTATTGCTTCCTGAATACTAAGAGTACTCTTTATATTATTAAACATAGCAACAAAGTAAATTATGTTTATTTGTGGAGTTGGTGGGAGTCATTAGGCTACAGCACACACTCTGTAAACCCCTTTGTCCCTCAACAGTCTTCCCCAGGACAGGTATTGTGCTACATATCTACTACTGTACCCTCTGATGTGACACTGAGGTCAAACACGGAGCTCCCTGCTTCACTGAGATCTAGTTAACATGCTTCAGACTGGAAAAGATTAACCAGGTGATCTACACTAGAGGTCATCTTTGCAGACAACTACAAAACCAAGGCTGTCAGTGAAAACAATTATTTAAACACAGTTCAGCAGAACTAAAGCCAAGACAGGGTTCCAGCTACTAAGTTCAGCATTATGGATACTACTTTTGCTACTCGGTCAGATACAGGATTTTTATAAGGGCTGTATCTCTAGGGAATGTTGGCTACATTTGACTCGCCTCACACCATCTTCCATGCAGACAGCCACAATATAAAAACCTTGACATCACCTTGATCCACTACATTTGAAATAAACAGAGATCAACAGTGTTTTCATACCCCTGGTTCTTCCAAATCCTCTTTTTCTTCTTCTTTTTTTTCTGGAGTTGATTCTTCATCTCCATAGAAGCATAACAAATCCAAAAGGCTGTTTGTGGTCTCCAGAGACACAGGTGTACCTGCAGAAAACAAGAATGTACAACAGTTGCACAGAAAGTAAACAAAACACCATTCTACAGCCGTAGCACAAATTTCCAAACACCGTGTTACGCCACTTTGTTCTCTTTCAACATACAGGTGTTCTCTAGCAAGTCTGCATAACCTGTGTGTGACTCTAATACTTCCACAAAACCATTCACAGCAGGACACATTTTTAGCACTGAACTAGTGTATCTGTTTTTCTATTGAAGCCAAAGGGTAGAGTTTTCCTGAGCAAGTGGGAGAGAGAAGTGGCAGCCAGCACCCAAAACTGAAGCAGCACAAGACTAACCCAACATCTGAAATTTCTATTGCTTTTCATAACTACTCCAAGGATATACCCAGCTGTGAAGAACACTTTGTGTGTTTAAGTTCCTATGAAACAATTTAAAATCAAGAAAACAAAAGAACTATTTGATGGAATTGTTTCCTCTCCATCTTGCGGCTGATAGGAGAACATCTTGCCTTCTCAGCAAATATTCAAAAGTTGTGCAGTTACAGTTTTCTGTTGCTTCCTTCTCATTCACCCACGACAGAGATAGGGTCTAAATTAAGGAAGAACCAAGAAAGACTCATTTATTGGGGGCAGGCCCGCAGAAGGGGCACTCAGTTGGTGTGCCTACCAGTCCAACGCTGCAGCAGAACACTCAGCACAGGCGTATCTTATACCAACCAATGTGCTACTGCACAAAGGCCTTTGCAGACAGAATGGTATCACTCAGTCACATAACAACTGCCCATAATAAGCCCTGCTCTAGTGCATTATAGTTGTTATACTTTGGAAGAGAAGAAAAAACCTCAATACCAGATCACCTGCTGCTTGATCAAGAAATTATTTGTTCTCCTTATCACCAAAGTGACTGTCAGACAAGATACGGAGGGCCCAGTAATTCTGAAGAACCACTTCACCAGGACTGTGAAAGGCAGTGACATAGTCATGAATTGTCTCTATAGCCTGGGCTACCTCCTAAAATATTTGTGGCATAATTTAAGCATAGCTCCACCATCTGGTAGATGACCACATACCTGCTTGTATGAGCTGATCAAACAGGTCCACAGAATCTTTCACCTTTCTGAGGTGGATACGCTCTTTTAGAGCTTCCTCACTCACTCCTTCAATCTGAGGTTCAAGAAGCTCAGGCATCAAACACTAAAAGCAGAGCATAAGTTAGACACAAGCTCAAACCCCTAAACCATCGCTAAAATACTACCCAAGCATCCTTACTCTTCACCCAGTACAGTGCTTGGATAATCTCCTGACCCTCACAGCAGTCCTCTCTGTGAAGGACAACACACCCTGATCTCACTTTCACGCTAATAAGTCAACATCTAAAAAATCATTTATTTTCTTGCTTTTATCTAAAGAACCTGATGTATGATTGAATTCCTAAGGAAAAATGTTCACTTCAGAAACATAATAGACATACAGCACTGATTTCACAGCTGCCTGCAAAACAGTGCACAAAATTATCCTTTTATGCTAGTTTTGAACCAGTCTGAGAATTCATTTCACTATGTGACAAAGCATAATGAAAATGAAAAGCAAAAAGCTTACTGGTACGTTTGGCTCTGCGAAAGTCTTGTCAAAATAATGAGGAAAATGCTGAATGATGTATTTTGCAGCATTTCTCCCAGACTCCTTCGACAATGAAAACAAACGCTGCATAGGAATGAGAGAGAACACAATGAAGGAAAACACTCCATTAGCAGGCTGAGAGCAAGGAAAAGATTTTCATAGCACTGAGCATTCTGATGGGATCAAACTAAACTCACGCTTTGTTTTCAACGCTTAGTAAAAACACAGGCATGAGATATCATTCCAGATAAACATCCCCATATTTATGTCAATGTAAGGATGTCTATTCTTTAAATGTGACTGTTATTTACTTACCTGTTACTCAGCCACACGACAAGGCTCTACACTAAACATCTGAAATGCTGCAGTACTACATAAAGTTCAAAACCTCTCTCTCTCCAGTTATGGCACACAGATGTTCCTCTCCCTGACTGCCAATTCCAAGCATCACCTGACTCCTATACACCTCTTTTTCTCAAGTTCTGAAGTCGGATCCTCTGCCGTTTCCTTTGAAAGTCTTCACATATGATAGCTGCCTCCAGTCTTCTCAGTGACTTCACCTCCGGTATGCAGGACTGAAGTTCTCTCCCAGCTGTATCACTGATTTGTGGAATCATATCTCAGCTCCCAGTCATCTCTCCCTACTTTCTAATTAACATAACACAATAGCTCCTTCTTGCCCTTATTTCCAGTTCTGCTTTCTCCTGCCTCTGTTTCACGCTCTTTCCTATGATGCAAAGATAACATCAAAGGAAGACTCCTTTCCACTAGTATCTCAACACTACTAAGTTACCAAATGGCTGCTCTGTGATACAATTAAAATTCCTGGGGCTCGGCCAGAACAGTAAACTGATACACTATCCCGCAATTAGAGTTATCATAGCCTACATGAAAGGGGTGAGGGGGCAAGCTATCAAAGATTTGAAAGGAAATACTTACAGCATTGGCTGCGTTTTTTGGCAGAAGGAAAGGGTCATCCTGGAATATATAATGAGCAGCAGTAGGATCCTATAGAAAGTAGAATCCAGGATTGAAACGCTTAGCGTAAATAACTACACAGGCATGCTGTAGGCACCACACTGCCTCATGGCATTCAAAGCACAATGAACACTGCATCACAACCACCACTCGATGCCCATTTTACAGAAGTTCCTCTTATTCAAAAGGGTTTGGAAATAGTTTAAGCAGCATTTCCATTATACACACACACATGCAGGCTAACACAGTGACAACAAAATGGTGAGCAATAAAGCACGAAGGACGCCAACTGGAACAAGTATCAGAGGAGCTGAAAGGATTTGCTGGATCAGATTCAACTTCCATTAGACAACACAGACAGGATTAAAGAATGGCATCACAGTCTTTAGAGTTGCTGTCTAGCAAAGAGCAAACGCTCATTGCTCTTTAGAAGGCTGATGTTCAGGACTGAGATTGGGAAGATGAACTACTAAAGGAACTTGCTCCTGCTGTTAGCAAAAGCCTTATAAAAGTATTCCAGCTTTCACTGGCAGCTGCAGCTGTCTTCCAGCACTAGAAGGAGGCTTTAAATACAGCAAAGCTCATTGAGCAAAAGAAAAAAAAAAGAAACCTGCCCCAAACCCCTGTAAAAACTGGATGTAAAAGTCCCCTCTTTTATTTATGGCCAGAGTACAAGTGAGAGCCTCCAGAGTGCAAGGCTACTGCACAAACTGGACAACTCGAACCTATTTCCAGGATCTACTTACCCTGTTCACTGTAGAAGCCAAAGTCTGAAGAACTGCTAGCTTATCCCTAAACATAAAGAGACTTTGATTAATATTGCATTGCAGACGTTGAACATTATGCATTACGCTGTATGGAGAACAAGCACAAAATTATCCTGCCTATAAGGATTTTCAGTTCTAGGAAATAATAGATTTTGCTGCAATTAGAAAACACTACCTTTTGCAGGGAAAGGGACACAGAAATAATTCCATGGAATGCTCCTCCCAGAGCCTCTTAAGACTAATCCCTCTCTAATGGAGGGATACATGAGTCCCTCTCCAAGACAAGTCTTGGGAGGAAAAAAACACAAATCAAACTAAACCTAACCTAGACTTCAGGGCTCTTACGTCTGTGGATCCTTAAGACTCCGGTTGTGTTTCAAGCAAACAAGGAAAGCCCACTCAAAGTGTTCTAGTGAAGGCCGTCTTACTTCAGGTTTACATGTAGACACCATTTGGCTATAAACTTTAGTTTTGCTGCACGGTCAGGCAATTTCACCTGAAGTGCTTCCAACAAAACAGCTTTTCTTCAGCTCCATAATTTATGAACAGGATTTATGCAGCCAGTTATCAGTGGCCAAGTTTATTTTGCTGAAAAAAAACACAACGGTGTGTAGACAGCCAAATGAACTCGATTTCTAGTGAATGCCATCTTTTACAAATAAACTGAACTACGCTTAAAAATGCAAGCCTTTAAATATCTTTTAAAAGAAAGGTTCAGAACGAAGTGCACAGTAAGAGTCTCCCAGAGCTCCTCGTCAGTAGGAAAGCCACTGGTGGGACATTAAATCAGGAATACAGCAACCTGAATTTATTTTTTCAGCTTTGGTGAACCGACTACATTTAGCTGTCTAACAATGATTTTCTTCCAGGTCAAGAGATATTCTAGAAGTATACACTCACCAGGTTTTCTTTCGTGGGAGCACAATTTCTTCTTGAGTAACTATGAGAAACAACATTAAAATTGTTATTAGAAACAAACAGATGCCCAAGAATAAAATCTTGACCTCATGAAAATCAATCTCTTAGCCCGATGCAGCTGAAAGAGCAATGGGACACATGACGGAACTGGAGAACTCAGTTTATACTCTTGGAGCACAAAGCTGGTTGGCAAGGTCATCAAGTTAAGCCAGAAAATCTCTGCACATTAAAGACAAGGGGGAAAAAAACAATCCAAGAAGGGGAAAGAGAGCATCAAACTCTTCCTTATCTCCTGACACACAGTACCATCTGGAGATTAAAAAAACACATGCAAGAAACTAGCAAGACACGATACCTTCCGAATTGTCCACGGTCTTTCTAAGAGCTGTAGTACTCGAAGAGCACCTGTAAACCAAAACAATTTTAAATTTACAGTAGTCACATTAATACAGTGAAAGCAGATTAATGCCATACTGTACTAGAAGTTCTGACCTGTAATTAATTAAAATGTTAATGGGAAAAAATAACTGGATGTGTTGCACTAACTCCAAGTTATTATCATGAAACTCATATTTGATGCTCCTGTCAAAGCCCTAAACCTAAGAGACAGTAAGTTACACAAAGAAAACCAAACTATATATAGTCTGCAATCCTTTATTTTTAGGGCTGTTACAGCTTTAGTTTTCATGAATTACTGCATAACTGCAGCTGTAGAAAAATATCCACATAAACTTCTTTCTGCTGTGTATCGCAAGGCAACTGTTTAGTGCTCAGTTCAGGACACAGCTCCAAGTCTTTCTTAAAATTGCTCATATTTTACTGTTTTTAACCCAAACCAAAGCTCACTTGAGAACACTCTCTCGGCAATCTAGCACTAAAACTTTACTGCAACTCTAGCATTTACATATGGTTCCACACTGACCTTGACCCCAACGGAGATGCTTCTTAACATATATTCATATTTCTGCTTCAGAGAAATACTGCAAAAGTCTAGCTCTTCCTGTATGTCACATAAATGTAGTAGGTATGATTTTATCATCACAGATGTGAGTTATATCTTACCTATGAAGAGTATCCAGTGAAGCTCAACCTCCTCATCTGAGGCGTCCCCTGAAAGCAACTGCCTTCTTCATAGAGCCATAGAACGGTTCGGATTGGAAGGGATCTTAAAGATTATTCAGTTCCAACCCCTCTGCCATGGGCAGGGACACCTCCCACTGCATCAGGCTGCTTAAACCTCCATCCATCCTGACCTTGAACACCTATAAGGATGGAGCATCCACGACTTCTCTGGGCAGCCTGTGCCAGTGCCCCACCACTCCCTCACAAGAGAAGAATTTCTTCCTAATGTCTGATCTAAACCTCCCTTCTTTCAGCTTAAAACTCTTACCCGTTATCCTATCCCTGCACTCCGTGATAAAGAACCCATTCCCAGCTTTCCTGTAGCCCCCTTAAAGTACTAAAAGGCTGCTATAGGGCAGCCTCACAGCCTTCCCTCTCTAAACTGAAAAAACTCTCTCGGCATATCCTCATATGGAAGGTGCTCCAGTGCTCTAACCATCTTGGTGGCGTTTTCTAGACTCACTCTAACAGATACACGTCCTCCTACCGCTGAGGAGTCCAGAACCGACTGAACGCAGGCCTCTTCATGAAATCACAGAATGGCTTGGGTTGAAAGGGACCTTGAAGATCATCCAGCTCCAGCTTTTTACGGGATTCGAATCCAAGACTCCCTTATAACAGCTCAAACTCGCTCTGGGGACAACTCTAAACCGCATAGCAACACGAAAGTAGAGAAAAGGCCTACAAAAGGGCCTCCCCGTCCATGCCACCGCAGCCATGCCCGCAGCGTGGCCCACAGCGCGCATGCGCACTGCACCCACGCGCCTCCTCACCTCAGCCCCCCCGCCCTTTACAGGCCTCGGCCCCCCCGCTGACCCCTTCGCGGCACCCCCACCGGGCCTTTCCCGTCCCTGTACTGAGGGAACAGTAGAGCCTTACCGGTAGCGCTCTCTCCTCCCACCCTGCAAGCAACACCGCCTACTCAACAACACCGCTTGCTGCCAGGAGCCTGCGCCGAGCCTCCGCGCCGCCATCCTGCACCGGCGCGGTGCGCTCCGGGAAGGAGGGCGGTACCACTCTTGCGGCTCGCAGGCGAAGCCTCCCCTCCGCGGCGATGGTACAGCCCGACCCCTCGTGGTGTGCTCTGGAAAGGAGAGCGGTACCACTCCCGCGGGAGGAGGTGGAAGCTGCCCCTCCGCGGTGATGGTACAGCCCGGCCCCGCCCCTCGACCACGCGTGGTGCTGCCCAGGGCGCAGCGGCTGCGGCCGAAGGGAGAGAGCAAGGGTCGGGCCGGGAATATCCCTCCTGCATCATGAAGCCACCGAAAGTGGTGCCGTGGCGGCGGCTGGTTGGAGTCTCCTTCGGGATGTACACGGCCGAAGAGATCAGGTGAGGAGCCACGGCGTGCGGTGGATTGTCGTTTTCCGTCGCTCTACGGGTGCTGCTGGGGACTACAACTCCCGGCGTGCCTTGGACCGGAATATGGAGGTCTGGATGGGCTATAGTCGCGTGACATGCTGGGACATGTAGTCCAGCTGGCCTTGACCCTCACCAGCCCTTGGGCTGGGGGCAACTGAGTACCCCCCAGGCTGGGGAGGGTTGGGGGGCTGCTGGACTCTCTGAGGGGCTCTCGGACATGGTCTGGCCCTCCCAAGAGAGCCTCTCGCTGGCTGTGGAATTGGAGGGAAGGTGGCCATTTCCATGTTCTCCAGGAGCAGAAGCGTTAGCACGCAGCATGAACTCACTTTGGGACGGCGAAGGCTGCACCCCTCTGGGGGGGGCTGCCCTGAAGGTGTGTGTTGGCTCCTCTTGCTCCTCAGCACCAGCAAGGCCTGCCACAGCCTGGAGAATCTTAGAATCACTAGGCTGGAAAAGACCTTTGAGATCAAGCCCAACTGTACCTGTCCACTACCAAACCATATCCCTGAGCACTTCATCTACCCATCTTTTGGACATGTCCAGGGATGGTGACTCAGCTGGCTCCCTGGATAGTTCTGCCAGTGCTGGAGAACCATTTCAGTGAAAAATTTTTCGTGGTGTCCAATCTGAACCAACCCTGGCGCAGCTTGAGGCCATTCCCTCTCATCCTGTCACCTATCACCTGTCATTCTCATCCTGTAACCTTCCAGGGAGGTTCTTCTCCCTCTGTACTCAGCACTGGTGAGACCGCACCTGGAATTCTGTGTTCAGTTCTGGGCCCCTCACCACAAGAAGGATGTTGAGGCCCTGGAGCAAGTCCAGAGAAGAGCAATGAAGCTGGTGAAGAGGCTGGAGAACAGGCCTTATGAGGAACAGCTGAGAGAGCTGGGGTTGTTTAGCCTGGAGAAGAGGAGGCTGAGGGGAGACCTCATTGCTCTCTATAAATACCTGAAAGGAGGTTGTAGAGAGGAGGGAGTTGGTCTCTTCTTCCAAGTGACAGGACAAGAAGGAGTGGCCTCAAGCTCCACCAGGGGAGTTTCAGGCTTGACATCAGGAAAAGCTTTTTCATGGGAAGGGTCATTAGGCACTGGAACTGGTTGATTCACTTTCTCTGGAGGTGTTTAAAAGATGGGTGGTGGATGAGGTGCTGAGGGGCATGGTTTAGTGATTGATAGGAATGGTAGGACTTGATGATCCGATGGGGCCTTTCCAACCTAGTGATTCTGTGATTCTATCATTTGGGAGAAGAGACCAACACCCACCTTTCTAAAAGCTCCTTTCAGGCAGTTGTAAACAGTGCTAAGGCCTCCCCTCAGCCTCCTCTTCTCTAGGCTAAACAACCCCAGTTCCCTTAGCTGCTCCTCATAACACTCGGTGCTGCAGCCCCTTCACCAGTTTCATTGTTCTTCTCTGGACATGCTCCAGCCTCTCAATTTCTTTCTTGTGGTGAGGGGCCTAAAACTGAACACAAGAAGCCCTGTGATGTAAGGTTGGGCTCTTTCCTTGGTGAGCACACTCCTGGCAACCTGGCCTGGGATCTAATCCGGAATGGCTGTTACAGAAGTGACCTTGCCGGCTTCAGGAAGGGAAAAATGTTCAGATCTTTTAACCCCAGTGTAAGTATTGCAGAGCTGAGATCTTTGTTGCAGCCGTTCTTTTTCAGCTTTTTTTTCAGCAAGTTGTCGTTCCTGGAGTTCTAGAGAGCCGTTGCCATTTCTTTAGTGTTGATATGATGTTAGCATTGTGTATACTCCAGGATGTAAGGGTGTTGTTGCCTAGGTGTGTTCATTGTTTTTGTCTCCTTTGCTGTGTGAGAGGACACACAGACAAAATTACCTGACTTCTTCATGTAATAGCTGAAGATGCAAAAGAAATATTTACTGTGGTGTGCATGATTGTACTCAGACAATTAAACTGGTGATACAGGAATTATTTGCTGTGATGCATGCAAAGTGCCCTCAAAACCAAGTTTTCATCAGTAAAAAAACTCCTATTGATACTAAATGTCAGTGCGTGTACCATTCAAGTGCGTATCATGTGGCTGTTTGCTGCCGCTGATTTTTGTTCTTTTCTTCCAACTTCAGGAAACTGAGTGTAAAACCCATAACAAATCCTCAGTATTTGGATAATATGGGGAATCCAGCTGTTAATGGACTGTACGACTTGGCTTTGGGACCTCCAGACTCCAAAGAAGTGTGTGCAACTTGCATGCAGAACTTCAGCAACTGCCCTGGTCATTTTGGCCATATAGAACTGCCTCTTACTGTCTACAACCCTCTGTTTTTTGATGTACGTATGCTTAATTATTGTCTTATGGGTGAAATAGGTGATGGTGCTAAAGCCGACATACACTTTGTAGTCCTTGAAAATAGTAAAGGTGCCAAGATCTGCCTTCTCTCCAGGTTTAAGAGTAATAACAGTAAATGTAGTAGAGGAAAGCTGTTTTGTTATGATGGTTCAATACACGGAATCATAGAATCATTAAGGTTGGAAAAGACCTCCAAGATCATGAACTACAGCTGTCAGCCCATGCCTGTTAATCCGTGTCCAAAAATACCATGCCTACATTCTTTTTGAACACTTAGAGGGATGGTGACTGTGCAGCCTCTTCCAGTGCTTCACCACTGTTTTGTTAAAGAAATTATTGCTAATATCCAATCTAAACCTCCCTTGGTGCAACTTGAGGCCATTTCCTCTCATCATATGACTTGTTACTTGGGAGAAGAGACCATACCTCAAGTAGATGGCACAGTAAATCTTATTAGTCATTTCCTTAATAGTCGTTTCACAGTGGTATGTAAGAGCAGTGTTGGTTCCAGAGTTGCTGTAGATGATGGGAGGCTTTTCTTCTCTCTGCTAGGTAGACGGCATGCAAGTGGTTTGTCTACAGGTCGTGCTTTGCATATGAGTTTGTGTGGTTGAAGGGATTTTTGTTTTCAGCCCAATTCTTTATGATTAAACTTAACAGTATAATTAATTATAGTAGCGCTTTCTTCAAGTTCAAACAAATCTATCTACCTGCTTACTGTGCAAGCCAGTAAATCTACCGGGATAACTTTTTTTCCCCTTTTACTTTCCAGAAATTATACCTTCTAATTCGAGGTTCTTGTTTAAATTGTCACATGCTGACATGTACTCGAGCTGTGGTTCACTTACTGCTAAGTCAGCTGAAGGTTCTGGAGAAGGGGTTGCTTCATGCCGTTCATGACCTTGAAGTCATTCTGAACAGGGCAAGTACTGTGTCCTTCCCTGTTCCCTTTTAAATTGATAGTCCTGTCATTATAGAGCTATCCCAATTATATTCTGTTTCTTTTAGTTTTTAGAGCAGTGTGGGGACGCAACAGGTTCAGAAATTGAAGAAGAGTTAAATAACCACGTTCAGGAGATGTTGCAGAGTTATCAAATAAAAGATCAATGTTCAAACGTAAGTACAATCAGCACTTCTAATGGGATCTCAGGTTTTGTCTTCTTAAAATAGTAATGTGCAGAAGAAAGATTTTGATCTGGACTTCTGAACTGTGTTATATTTAGAGGGCTTTCTGGGTGAAATGTCTGAAATTGAGCATAAAAAGATTTTGTTTCCAGTTAGCATAACCAGTAGGTTTCTGGATAATATACACTTGGTGTAGAGAAACGTTTTGATGGTATAAATACCATATAGAAACAGTCTGATACTGCTCTCAGTACGTGGCCTACAGATATTGATACTTCTGTGTGATGCTCCAACTGCCTTGACCTGCAGAACATTTTTTGAGAACTCGTGCATCCAGCAAGTTTGCAGAATTACTTACAATGAAATGTTTAGAAAGTTAGGTAGTTGAATTCTCATTTCAATTTAAGTGCACTTCAATTGGCGTTGTTAGTTAAAGAAGAATGTTAATGGAGAAGTTATTTAATGGTCTAACATCTTAGAGCAGATTTTTTTGTACGACGGGTTTAATTTCTTAATCTCTTTTTTCAAAAGTAACTTTAAACACTGTAAATCATGTATTCATGAGCAGTCAAAGAAAGTGATATTTATCAATCTTCTATATTCTGAAATTATCATTAGCGAAAAGCTTTAAAATTCAGTATTGGCTTGAAAAATAAAGACTATGAGATATATGTTAAAAGGAGGGTGGTGAGCATTGTGAGATATATGTTTCTAGCAGATGTGGGAAGGTGATGGAAGAGAGATCAAGGCATGGATTAAATTGATAGAAAAATGTGTTTGCATTCATACTTATAATGTTCATTGTGTAGTATTTAATGAATTCTTCATCTCAAATATTTTTCTTTATTATTTTCATTATTTTTACTTATTTTTCTTTCCTTTATCAGGTCAAAAATGTATGTGAATGTAGAAATAAACTGATAGCACAGTTCTGGAAAGCACATATGAGTTCAAAGAAATGCCCAAACTGCAAGTAAGTTTAGCTACACGAGGAAGTAAATAACTGGTGTAAAGTTAAATATTGTGAGCATTTGTACTAACTTTTATCTACCTTCCGTGATTTTCCTTTTTCCCTTTAAGATCTAGGAGGTCACTAGTGCGAAAAGAGCATAACAGCAAGCTGACAATAACCTATCCTTCCACAGTGTACCACAAGTCAGGAGAGGAAGGCATTCTGCCAGAAGGTAAAATATTTGTGTTCTACTCAAATACATTTGCACTTGTTTTCCTGTATTTAAGGTGCACAGATTCCTAGCAGTGCCTGTGCACTTATGACTCGTATATAAAAAATTCTAAGTGAAACGGTAAGCTCAGCAGTGGTGGAGTACCCAACTCCATTCAGTTTCTCTGTTAGTGAGCCTTCCGTATGTGTGCAGCTTCGAGGGTCTGTATGTCAGAAAAGGAAGTACAAAAATTTAATCTGTCAGCTCTAGTGTCATTTTTGAGACACTTCGTTTTTGGTGGGTAGTTGATTTTTCTGCTAGATTTTAAAAATAGGCTAGATAAAAAATGATTAGGAGAAAGATGACAAACCTTATTTCAGATGGAAAATCAGCTAATTCTAACTCTTATGGAAGAATTTCTTCTGGAAGAGGAAAAGAAGAAAGAAAGTGGATGACACTTTCCAGTCTTAATTAGCCTCGTGTTTGAATGACTTCGAACTTATTTTTTCCCTCTTATTGTATCCTTGATCCTTTACACAACCAGGTAGAATTGAAGTAGATTTGTGTGAGTTTTTAACCCTTAGAAAAGATTTGTATAGAGAGCTGATTCTGTTTGCTAGTCTGTGGTTTAATTACTAGATTAAATCTCTGGAGCTGTGGCTGAAGAAACATGATGTCAGTGATGGGTTTTAAAGTGGAAAGGTCAGATCTCGGCTATCCCTAACACCCTTAGCATCCTATCTGTAACACCCTTAACATCCTGTCCATAACACATGCAACAAAGGCAGGAAAGTTTGCCTATCCCAGTGTTACTACTTGTGAGTGAGGACTATGATTTCACGCCCTTAAATTGTAGGATACTACTCTGAGCTTTTTATTTGAGCCCCTTTAGGACTGTCCAAAGTTTAGGGATGTGTTTTATTATGTTAATGCTGAGAATAGTTATTCTGGAGGGTCTGACGAGATAACAGGTTTGTAATACCTTGCCTTACCAACAGAAGGCTTCAAAACCAAGCGTGTTCTCACAGAATCTGTTAATGTTCACAGCTGAAGTACAGGCAAGAAAAATCTTCCTCATGTCAGTGTTTGAGGCTGTAGTACCTCTTGGTTACTTTCATTGCAGTGAAGTCTCATATCTGCTGAAATGGGATGGAAATACAGTTCTGTACATTTTGCATAGCTTGTGTCAGGGTTGCTCATTGCCCTGAGTCTTGGAGGGAATACTTTTGACGTTGGCATTGATGCATTTGCATTTAAGGGACGAAAGGTTTTCTGTGTGAAGGAACAGAGAACTGAAGTTTCAGTATGGAAAAATGTGGATTTCTGGACCTTAGCACAAAAAGCAGTAGGAAGCTTTAGCTGCAGTCATTGGAGAATTGTTTTTTCTCAAGCTATGAACTTTGGCTTCTGTGGGATGTGAGGGGGTGGCCTGCAAGAGAGTGGAAATTGAGACCTAAATTCTCAATGAATCGAGGTGAGTTGCCGGTTGTTGCTATTGTCTTATCACTTGGGTTCATGGGAACCTTGATCTCGCCAGTAGTGCTTAAATCTCACTTCTGTGTTCCCCAGCTGCAGATTGAATCTTGATTTGTGTTTTAGTCAGTGGATGAGATCATTTGAAGACGGAGTCCAGCTCACTATTAATGAAACAAAGCATATATTTTAGATTTTAAAATTGAGTTACTTGTATTGTTAACCACTAGTTACAGAAATGGCTTATTTTTTCCATACTGGGAAGGCCATTACTTTAACGTGTTTCCTTTGGGGATATGGAATTAATTAATGATACTTCAATGTAGATGACAGCCAGTGTATTTTGTATGTATTTCTATTCCTTCTCAGAGGTGGAAGCGTTGTAAGCAAAAAACACTTTCAAAGTAAACTCTTATGAATTTATTTATTTAAATTTATTATTTTAATTTTCAATTTTTATTTTTCAGCTGTTGATGGAAGTCAGCTAGGGAAGAGAGGATACCTTACACCGATGACTGCCAAGGAGTACATCCAGGCTCTGTGGAAGAATGAAGGTGATGGTTGTTAAAAGCAATGTTGCTTTGTTTTCCCTATCATTTAGTGGACGAAGTCTGCACATGTTCTTGTATGAACATCTTGTCAAATCTTTGCCTTTTGCCTTAAGAGGTCCTGAACACAGGAGATTTTGTGGCAGGAGAAATGGTAGCTAGTGAATGTGGAGAGCTGAATTCAATTAGTAATTTGAACAGCTATTCCAGAATTGTGGCTCCTCAGCAATCATGATTATTGTTGATAGAGAATTTGATGTTCGTATAGGGCTGCACCTAGTATTCCCCACGGTTGCATTGGTCAAAGGCTGAGATTGTATTTAGTGGCCTGTTCTTTTGAGTTTTTGTACTCTGAATCAGTCACAGATGGTAGCTGGAAACTTTCTTCCTGTTGATTTGCTTTTTTCTTGTGCTATACTCTGTATTTCTGTTCAGAGTTGTTTCTAAAAAATCAGTAAAATGATCTGAGGGCTGGAGTACCTCTCCTGTGAGGACTGAGAGTTGGGGTTGTTCAGCCTGGAAAGGAGAAGGCTCTTGGGAGACCTTTTAGCAGCCATCTAGTGCTTAAAGGGGGCCAACAGGAAAGCTGAGGATAGACTTTTTAGCAAGACCTGTTGTGATAGGACGTGGGGTAATGATTTTGAACTAAGGGAGGGTACATTTAGACTGGATATAGGGAAGACATTTTTTACAATGAGGGTGGTGAAACACTGACACAGGTTACCCAGGTGGGTAGTGGAGGCCCCATCCCTGGAAACATTGAAAGCCAGACAGAACAGGGCTCTGAGTAATCTGATCTGGTTGAAGGTGTCCCTGCTCCAGTAGAGGGCTTGGAACTAGATGATCTGTAAGGGTCCTTTCCAACCCAAAGCAATTCATGATTCTGTGATTCCGTTCTTTCTAAAGTATGCTTAAATATTTTTATTTTTAAACAAGCTCGCTAGTGTTTAACTTAGAGGTTGCTTTTGGCGCAATTGACCAAATGCATCTGGGGGTTTGGATTCCCAAACAATAGCAATGCTAATAAGTTTATCCTTTCTGTATCTTTTTAGGTTTCTTTTTGCGCTATCTCTTCCCTGGGTCGGATCACCATGACAGTTCAGGATTTAGTCCAGACATGTTTTTTTTAGATCTACTTACAGTTCCACCTTCAAGGTAAAATTTCTTACAAAATCCTGTATAGAAATCACGGAGTTTAGCACATATTCTTTGCAGAAGTCAGAGGTGTGAACACGTATGGTACAGACACTGGTCTGCTAAAGTGCCAGTGTTTAAGAAATAATGAATGAAATCACAGCAGTAAATGATGATAAGTTTTATTATAACTTCAAATGACTTTGTTAGAAGATTAAAACACTAATTATAAAAAAATTGGTTTAATATTAGTGTTTTGAATTATTATAGAGTATTATAACTGTGTATTAATGGTAGTATTTCTTGTTAAAGAATCAATCCTTTTCTATGGTTGTTCTAGTAGAATAGATGAATATTTAAATGCTCACTATTAGTGAGTCACTGTAATTAGTTATAGGGATTATTTTTCATACGTGGAAGAATTGACTTGGAACATTTGATGTTTGTCATCCTACTTTTTGGTGGCTTTAAGAACCTAAAGGGATTTTTTGGTTGTAGGTATCGTCCCGTGAATCGTGTTGGAGACCGACTGTTTACAAATGGTCAGACTGTGAACTTGCAGGCTGTAATGAAAGATGCCCAAATGATACGAAAGCTCTTGGTTTTTATGGCAAAAGAACAATGTCAGCCAGTAAAAATTACAGAAGAAGAAATCCAAACAGTAAGATTTACTAGTTGTCTTGTCTTTGCTTTTTGGATGTGTGAGTCAAGGTTGGGTAGGCTCATGTTTAACCTGTTCCAATAACAGCTTTTGCTTGGGTTGTTGGAGTATGTGCCATTGGAGATGTGCCTTTCTGCTGGTGCCTCTTTTCACTCACCTGCCTGGTGCAAAGGGAAAAACATTTTACGCAGACTCCTTTTATGATTTTTCATTATGATTTTTTATTTTTGATTACTGCATGTGAGACATAATGGGCTCCTGTTACTGGAGGCTGAAATACACGTAGCGCAACCAGTTTACAATAAAACAGTTCCACCATCTAATCAAATGAAAAATGATGGGGAAAAAATGCCACTTTTATCTTCTAAGTGTAGTAGAGCTAGTTGTGGTTGTGATTATTTTTTGACCAATGTCTAAATACAACAAAAAAAATTGCAAATAAGATTAATTAATAACAATTCTTGCTTACTACTGAGTAGTTCATATGGTCCTGTAGTGGTAAATAACAATGTATGTCACTACGCCTCCTTTCATATTTATTCACCAATTTTTTCATGCCTCTTTTCATATTTGTTCTTCACGATGAGGGTAGTGAGGCTCTGGCACAGGTTGCCTAGGGAAGTTGTGGCTGCCCCATCCCTGGAAGTGTTCAAGGCCAGATCGGATGGGGTCTTTAATGAGGTGCAAAATAGTGGCCAATATTTCCTTTGCTATTTAATGCTATAATTTCAGCCTAGTAAATAGAAGGTTTTTTTTGGTAAGTCCAAGTTTATAATTTCTGTTTCTATAGGAGACAGGAGAGGATAATGAATCATTGGACCGTTCTTTCTTGACAATGATTCCAGGCCAGACCCTTGCAGATAAGCTGTACAACGCTTGGATTCGACTGCAGAGCCACGTCAACATTGTATTTGATAGTGACATGGACAAACTAATGACAGAGAAATACCCTGGTATTCGTCAGGTAGGTAGCTGGCAGAATCTTAGAGGCACTGGACTGTGTGTGTTACAGACAGTTAAACCAAAAGAATTTGATTGAAAAGGAAAAAGCACTTCCCCTATGAGGGTAGGCTCAGGTACTTGGAGTTGTTCAGCATGGAGAAAAGAAGGCTCTGGGGAGACCTTATAGCAGCCTTCTGATACTTAAAGGGAGCCGACAGGGAAGCTGAGGAGGAGCTCTTTATCAGGGGGTGCAGGGATAGGATGATGGGCAAGGGGATTAAGCTGAAAGAAGGGAGGTTTAGATCAGGCATTACGAAGAAATTTTTTTCCTGTGAGGGTGGTGGGGCACTGGTGCAGGTTGCCTGGAGAAGTCGTGGCTGCCCTGTACCCGGAGGTTTTCGAGACCAGGTTGGATGAGGCTTTGAGCAACCTAACCCATTGGGAGGTGTCCCTGCTTAGGGCAAGGGAGTTGGAACTGGATAATCTTTAGGATTTCTTCCCACCCAAACCATTCTATGATTCTATGAAATATTTGTGCTTAGTATGTAGGCTTTTTCATGACACTCATCAGTATAATATCAGGAGAATCCATCTACTGTGGTATGCTTTCATGTTTTAATCATTAACTTCTGTTTTCAAAGCTATTAGAGAAAAAGGAAGGACTGTTCCGCAAGCACATGATGGGCAAGCGTGTGGATTTTGCTGCTCGATCAGTCATTTGCCCCGATATGTACATCAGTACCAATGAGATTGGCATTCCTATGGTAAGAATAAATAAAGGAATATTTCGTTTTGGTGCAGCTGAGGACTTAACTACGCTGTAACACCCCCAGCTACATAGCAAATGGTTTGAAGTGTACAGATTATCTGACTCATCTGGGCTCTTTCCTCCCCAGTGTGTCATAGCCGTATGATACCACTCTTAAAAGAGAAGAGCAGGAAATTCTTACCATTATGCTCAACACCATTTCTGGGAAAGAGGATTAAAAGAAGGAAAAGTTGTACTTGCTTCCTGGGATTGTAAATTAGTGCAGACTTTATAAGTAGCTTGAAAAAAAGCTGCAATAATGTCACCAGCTTCATTCTTTCTTAATGATTTTTAACCACCCAAGCTTGAAGTCAAGATTTTTAGTATAGCATCTTTTCTGCTTGCTTCTCTGGAAATAGGGGACCTGGTGATAATGGGCTTTTTCTCTTCTTCTGGTTTGCAGAATCTGAAAACATGCTTTCTTTTGTTTAATTGAGTCTCCTAATTGAGTTTTCCTTTGCTACTGCAGTAAAAAGGGCATTATTTGTATTTTTGTGGTAGAGGATTTTAAAACAGAGATGTATTTATTTGGCATGACGGTAGAATGAGAGTGCATCCAAGGGTTTAAAGTAATCTATATTTATATTGTACAAGTGAACTTTTGACTCTATTTTCTCAGTGGCTTAGTACCATATTAATCCAAAGATGAACAACAGCTTATTTCTCTCCTTTCCCCGTTGTGTAGGTGTTTGCTACCAAACTGACTTACCCTCAGCCAGTCACTCCCTGGAATGTCAAGGAGCTAAGACAGGCTGTCATAAATGGCCCCAAGGTTCACCCTGGGGCCTCCATGGTCATTAACGAAGATGGATCTCGTACCGTGTTGAGCGCGAGCAGCCTGACCCAGAGGGAAGCCATAGCTAAGCAGCTCTTGACTCCTTCTTCAGGTGCACCCCAGACAGGACTGAAGATTGTGAGTATGACAAAGGGGTTGTTGGAGCAATCCTACACCTGTGGTGGGTTTTTTAAATGCTACTACTAGTACTGTCCTTTCTAGTGATTCCAATGGGCCACTCTGAAAAGAAGTTAGAGGGGATGTGAGAAAAAAAGGCTTGATATGTTGTCAAATTCAAAAAGCATTTTTTTTCCATCCTGAATTTATTGCTTTTGTTTTATGCTTTTATGGTCTCATGTCCTTGTCAGCAAATTCTGTCTTTTTTTTTTTCTCCTCTCCTTTTGGAATACTAGATAGGTTCTGTATTTGAGCGGTTTTTTGGTGGTAGTTGTGAGAGCTGAAATTCAGTATACTTGTAGAGTGGGTGCAGCACCAGCAGTTCATGTGACGCGTCTTCCAGGAGTGAAGTGCCTGTGAGTACATATGAATTAGTCCTCTGTTCCCTGTCAGCCGTGCTGGTAGCAGCACTGGCCAGGGGAGGAGTTTTAGCGCTCACTACTGTAATCTGGGATCCATCTTCCCATCACCATCTCATTTTACAGATGACAAATTAAGAAACTACTACACTCATACCCATCTGTTTGTGGAGATGTTAACATTTGTGAAATGCTTAGTGCTCATGTCTGTTGTTTCTTTGGAGCTGCTGGAGGATTTCAGTTCTCTGTGCTAAAGCTATATCAACCTTTTCAGCTACTTAATAACTATCTCTGTCCCTTGCAAGAGTTAAGAACATATTTTTTAGCTAGATCAACCTTTTCAGCTACTTAATAAATGTATCTCTGTCCCTTGCAAGAGTTAAGAACATATTTTTTAGCTAGATCAACCTTTTCAGCTACTTAATAACTGTATCTCCGTCACTTGCAAGAGTTAAGAACATATTTTTTAGCTGATAGGACAGGTGTTTTGCTCGTGAATTATCTTTTCGGTGTCTGTTATGTATCCCCCTGTCTCTAATAAAGGCATGGTAGAGATATAACATTTAAGACTGAGTATTTCTGTGATAACAGTTCTCTCAGAACCCGTCAGAGGCAAATATAACAGTATTTAAGTTGTACAAAGTACTTATCATACTTCTGTTGATAGTCACTTAAATGGATGTATGGGTGTTATTGACAGAGGAATAAAAATGAGACTGTTTGGGGAGACTCCATTCTAGATAAGAATATCTTGTGTTGTACAAATCCTGAAATTAGAGCTCAAGAGATCCGTGGCCTCTGCTTCAGCTACTGGGTCTTATTATTACCTGGATGTATGTTGACAGGCTAAGAGAGTTGGGCTTGTTTAGCCTCGAGGAGAAAAGGCTCTGGGGAGACCTTGTAGCAGCCTTCCAGTACACGGGGCCTACAGGAAACCTGGGAGGGATTCTTTGTCACGGAGTGCAGGGATAGGATGAGCAGGGATGTTTTTGAGATAAAAGAGGGGAAATTTAGATTAGATACGATGAATAAATTTGTTACTGTGAAGGTGGTGAAGCACTGGCACCGGAGCAGTTGTAGATGCCCCATCCATGGAGGTGTTCAAGTCCAGGCTGGATGGGGCTTTGAGCAGCCTGATCCTTGTAGCAGGGGTTGGAACTGGATGATCTTTAAGGTCTCTCCCAACCCAAGCCATTCTATGATCATCTGCCCGGTGGGTTTATTTATAAGTAGTTTATTTTCCCATTTACAAGTGACAATTTCCTTTCTTTTTCAGTCTTCAATACTTGTATTGCCAAGGGAGAGGAGAGATTGGTAGAGCGTGACTTGTACGCTGTTGACTGGGTTTGATAACTGTGGTTTGTGGGAGTTAATGGCGGATATGAAACCTTAGAGTGTGGTTTGGTGGAGAGCAGAAGGTGTTCAGGGACAAGCAGTCTTGGTTCTCTTAAAAAGTTTTGCAGAGAGCGTTATTATTAGAAAGAAAATATTTGGAATGTATGTGTATTTTAAGCTGCATTCTTTTCAGAGGCATGCATGGAAACACCTTATAGGCAACAACTCAAATTCTCTTGCAGGTGTGTCGGCATATTAAAAATGGTGATGTCCTTTTACTGAACCGCCAGCCCACTCTTCACAGACCCTCCATCCAAGCTCATCGGGCCCGAATCCTGCCTGGAGAAAAAGTGCTGAGGCTTCACTATGCCAACTGCAAGGCTTACAATGCTGATTTTGATGGTGATGAAATGAACGCCCATTTTCCCCAGAGTGAGCTGGGCAGAGCAGAAGCCTACACCTTAGCTTCTACTGACGAACAGTATCTGGTACCAAAGGTAAGTAAAACTGGCAGGTATATTTATTCCTGTTTGAAATCACTTTGTATTATTTTTGTTTGTTTGTTTTGTCTAACGATAAATAAGATTGATTTTTTTAAACTATTATTTATAAAATGTTTTCCTGGATTCTGTTTTGTCTCCACACTTTTCCTTCATCTAAAGAAGGCCTAGCACATCCGAACAATCTCTTTCCTTTTAATGTCAATGTCCAGAAGAGATTTAGTAGGTACTTGTGGTGTGATGACAAATTACTTCAGTGTTTTTGTCCAGCTGGAATAATTTTGTGAGTTGCTAGCACATAACTTATTATCCCAAACCCCTTTTTCTTGTTATCTCTTTAGGATGGGAAGCCACTTCCTGGCTTGATCCAGGATCACATGATTTCTGGAGTCAGCATGACAATCCGGGGCTGCTTTTTCACCAGAGAGCAATATATGGAGCTTGTGTACCGAGGACTAACAGACAAAAAAGGAAGAATTAAAATCCTTCCTCCTGCCATTATGAAACCACAGCGATTATGGACAGGAAAGCAGGTAGCTTATAATTTATTGGTCTAAAGAATGCTAGTAGTTCCAAAGTAAGCAGAATGGTAATGTTATAACCCGTGCTGCTGAGGACTGCTGAAAAGCCAGATCCTGTCATCTAGTCAACACCATGTAGATCTTGGTGTGTGTTGTTGGAGCTGTGAGAGTTGTCTTTCCTTTAAAATGGCAGTATTAGAATAGGATTTACTGCTCTGAAGACTGTTGCAGACAGAAGTATAATGTTGCCATTTACAGGTATGGGAGCACAGAAGGATATAATTTCTTACTCACAGTACACTAAGTTATACCAGTCATTGCTTTTAAATCTTTAAACTTAAAGGTTGTAGATAAATACTCTGGGTTTTGACTTTTCAATTGAGGTCATCATTAGGCTGATGTAATATCTGGGAAGCCCAAGTGAATGCTCCATTTCCTACTGTTAAGGGAGTTTACAATCCCAGCGTTCTGTCCCTTAGCAGAGTAGAGAAAATTCTCTGCCACTTTTTCCTGTAAAATACGACAGACAAGTCTTTTTTATTTATTTTTTTACCTCTAATATATATATTTATTTCTCTAATAATTGGAAAAATCTTTAGTGCCATATGTTTCTGAATGATCATGTCTCTCAGCTCATTGATCTTTCGAAGGCTAGAATAGCAAGAGGATATTCCTGTCTTGTAAATGTCAGATTCATGAGCTTTTAGAACTTAGCTGTCACTGTAAAAAAATACATTTAGGACGTTGCTTTTCTCCTCTATGTCAAAATCTTCACAGTGAGAAGAGAATATAGGAAATAAAGAGTTCCTGACACTCTTCCTGTTTCTTTATAGGTTGTTTCTACATTGTTAATAAACATAATTCCAGAAAACCATGTGCCACTAAATTTGACTGGGAAAGCTAAGATTGGTGGAAGAGCCTGGGTAAAGGGACCTGCGAATAGATGTCTAAGTCTTGATTCAATGTGTGAATCTCAGGTATGTTGGGTAGCAGCTCTGGAGGCTGGACTGAGATGTACTGTAATAGAATTGTGTGTAGAGTAGAGGAGTGGGGAGGGAAGCAGAGGGATGGCAAAGTTCAAAACAGATACTGAGCAGAAGGTTATGATTAGAGGATAGGTCTCAGGGTCACAAAAACCTCTGTTCTAATGCTGACTGATGGAAATTCCATCTAGTTTTGTGAGACTGTGTGTCTTCACTCTTAGACTTCATAGGTGGAAAAATACAGTGTTGGAAGTTTTATTTCTCCTACAAAGTCTAGAAGCATAGGTAATTGATCATATTTAACTGTTCACCAGTAAGTGGGCTTCTTTAAACTTAAACCTATTTTCATGTAGATTGCACAGAAAAAACTGTAGACATCGTAGTAAGATCAAAATCCTTGTTTTCCTTAAGAGCTGTGTTTTATTTTTCAGGTTATTATTAGAAGTGGAGAATTACTGTGTGGCATCTTGGACAAAGCTCACTTTGGCAGCTCTGCCTATGGCCTGGTCCACTGTTGCTATGAAATCTATGGGGGTGGAACTAGTGGGAAGGTGCTAACATGTCTGGGCCGCCTCTTTACTGCTTATCTGCAGCTCTACAGGGGGTTTACGATGGGTGAGTAACTTGAGGACTAATTCACCAGTGCTGTAGTGCTCCAGAGGGTAAAACTAGACATTGTTGGGCGTAATTCATGCTAAGAGGTCAGTAAATAAAGTTTCCAAGACTCTCCTTGAGTGGGATAGTTGTTTGCCAGCCTTTTTTTTTGGCCCTTTTTGTTCTGGTTGGTGCGTAGTTGGCCTCCTACACACGAAGTAGAAGTATAATCTTTAGTATGTCCATCCACTTCTGTCTTCTGTCATGCTTAATCAAAGTGCCTAATGTCTTATGTTGAAATTTAGATAAAACCTCCTAGGAATCTTTTTTTTTACTTCTCTGAAGTAAAAGTTCTATTGAAGAAGAACTGTTGCATAAAAAATAGATGAGATGGAAGAACTTTGTGGAGTTGTCAGTCTAATCTTGCCTATCTCATTCTACTGTAAATCTTTTGGTAAATTTGTGACTTTCATTACGAACTCATGCAAACAACAGAAACTTGACCTTCACTGTACTCTTCTTGCAGTAGCTGAAATATTTCAAGTGACTGTGTAGATGTTTTTACACTAATTAAATACTTAGGGTATATAGCAGCAGGAGGGTTTAAATTGGCTTTTATCTGAAGATGCAGTATGATCTCTTAAGAGTTACCCAGAGGAAGAGACTGCTGTGAGGCAGGGAAAAGAGAGGGAGAGCTGCTGAAGTGAGGAAGGTGATGAATTTACTGTGAGAAAATGTGTTCTGAGGGCCAGGGTGCAAGAACTAGTTGATGGTGAACAAAGAAGATGGGATCATTAGATAAGTTAAAACATTAGAAAAATAGAAGTGGGACTGGAGCAGGAGTTTGGGATTTAGTAAAGATGAGATGATTCAGGACTAAGCAAAATGAGAGTTTAGGATGAGATTAATAAGGTTTAGGAGAAGGAGACAAAATAGGAGAGACAAGGTTGAAATAGGAAAAGCAAGAGCAGGTACTGGACAGAAAAAGTAAGGATAGATGATGTACACCAGAGCCATAAGTTCCTTTGCCTTGTAAATGTGTATGTAACTAACCGGTAAAGTGTCCTACTTGTCCCTCTGGAATTACTGTATATATATCTGGGGAGGAACCTCTGGATGTGATCTAGCACCGCTCCCTGCTCAAAGCAATTCCAGCCAGATCAGCTTGCGCAGGGCTGTGAATATCTTCAGGGATGGTGATTACATGACCTCTCTGGTTCCTGTGCCAGCATTTGATCATATACACTAAGATAATTTGTTTCCTCTGGAAGAATATGTTGTTTCCTTGTATCTCTGAAGGACAAACCAACACAACTTTCAGCCTCTCCTCATCCATTGTGTGCTCTAACCATTTTAATGACTTCTGCAGAACTTCTTACAAATAGCCTGCAGGAAAGAGTTCGAGTTCCAACCTTTGATTTGTTCTAAACTGTTGCTCTCCTGGTCCTGTCATCACAATGGTCTGTATTCAGTTTAGCTGCTTTAAAACTAGGAAATGACAGATGCTCCAAAGCTTGGAAGTGGATGGAAGAGAAAAACCAGTTTGATGTGCCTTGCCTGTAACGTGTTTTTGTGCAAGTGCACTGGTTAGGATTTTATAGACACTGTTGGAGTTAATATTTCTTAAGTTAAGGAGTTTATTTTGCACCCTTAATCCTTAACTTAGCACTTGGAATGTTTTTTTCTTATCAAACTGCAGTTAGTCTGTTTTTTAACAATTATTTTATCTAAAATGTGACTTTCTTTTCCAGCTTCTTGCTCTCAAAATCCTTGACACCACATGTGGTTCCTTCTTTGATTTGTTTTCAGTTTAGATAATTATGTGGTCTGTTACTCTTCTTTAACAGGGATTGAAGATATTTTGGTTAAACCTGAAGCAGACCAAAAAAGACAAAAAATTATTGAAAAGTCGAGCCAACACGGTATTGAAGTGAGTCTGTCTTGCAGAATTCTTCCCCCTGTCCCCAGCTAAACATATCTGAAATCCTGCCCTGTTTAACCATGTCTGCTTAGCACCTAAAAACCCATGTATTTTATTTCTAGGCTGTCAGAGCTGCTCTTAATTTGCCAGAAACAGCATCATATGAAGAGGTCCAAGGGAAATGGCAGGATGCCCATCTCTGCAAAGACCAGAGGGATTTTAACATGGTTGATCTGAAATTCAAGGAGAAAGTAAACAATTACAACAATGAAGTTAACAAGGTTGGCATTGAGACATCTGTGTGTACTAATCTTGCTTGGAGACTTTTTTATTAAGTTAATTTAATGTTGATGCGGACTTCCTGATCTTTCTGGAGGCTTAAGCTTTCCATCTGTCCTCAGCATGAGGTTTCACATGCTGCCTTACCAGTGCACCTTAACCTTGTCCTCCCTGAATGAGAAGATGGCGTAATATTCCAGATGCTTTTAAAATTATGAGTGAGAATATGGTTATTTGTGCATTCATTTTTTAAAGCCTTCAACAGGAATTGCTTTGGTTTATTAACGACGGTTTGATTTTGTTCCCTTCACCCTCCCACGACTCTTTAGGTTTGTATGCCACTTGGTCTCCACAGACGCTTTCCAGAGAACAATTTGCAGTTGATGGTACAATCAGGAGCCAAAGGATCTACTGTAAATACTATGCAGGTAAGGACATCTGGAATAGTTAGCAGCAATATGTGTTGGTTTGTCCTGGAATGTAAGCTGTTGAGCAGCTCTTGTGTGAATATCTCATGCCAAAGCAAGATTTTTATTTTGGGCTCCAACCCAGGGGTTGGAGGAGCAGAACAAGGTTCCCACGATCCAAGAGGAGGTGGTTAGAGACTTGCTTGCCCAGCTAGACGCCCACAAGTCTATGGGGCCAGATGGAGTCCACCCAAGAGTTTTGAGGGAACTGGCGGATGTGCTGGCCAAACCCCTTTCCATCATCTTCCAGCGGTCTGGGATGACTGGGGAGGTTCCACTGGACTGGAGGCTGATGTCGTGCCCATCTATAAGAAGGGTCGCAGGGAGGATCCAGGGAACTACAGGCCTGTCAGTCTGACCTCAGTACCAGGGAAAGTCATGGAGCGGGTGATCTTGAGTGCTATCAAGAAGCACTTGCAAGAGAACCGGGTGATCAGGCCCAAGTCAACATGGGTTCACGAAAGGCAGGTCTTGCCAAACTAACCTGATCGCCTTCTATGACCAAGTGACTAGACTCTTGGATGAGGGAAAGGCTATGGATGTAGTCTTCTTGGACTTTAGTAAAGCCTTTGATACAGTTTCTCATAGCATTCTGCTTTGGAAACTGCCGGCCTCTGGCCTGGACAGGCGCACACTCTCCTGGGTAGAAAACTAGTTGAATGACCGGGCCCAGAGAGTGGTGGGAAATGGAGTTAAATCCAGCTGGAGGCCAGTTACAAGTGGGGTTCCCCAGGGCTCAGTGCTGGGTCCAGTCCTGTTCAATGTCTTTATTAATGACCTGGATGAAGGCATCAAGTGCACCCTTAGCAAGTTTGCAGACGACACCAAGCTGGGTGGAAGTGTGGATCTGCTGGAGGGTCGGGAGGCTCTGCAAAGGGACCTGAACAGGCTGGACTGCTGGGCAGAGTCCAGTGGCATGAGGTTTAACACGGCCAAATGTCGGGTCCTGCACTTGGGGCACAACAACCCTAAGCAGAGGTACAAACTAGGAGAAACCTGGCTGGAAAGCTGCCAGGAGGAGAATCATCCGTGGATGATGGAGGAGAGTCAGTGTTTATAACAACCTTCTATTTTTGAATCACTTCTCAGTACATTAAGGTTTATAGAAACAGAAGACCTTCTTTTTGGAAGGAATGCTGCAGTTTATAAAAACAGACTTACAATAAGTGAAAGAACTTTTCCAGGCCTCTGTTGAAGACTGTCTCCTCTTATTTTCTTCTTCCTCTACTGAATAGGAAAAACTAAATCTTACTTTAATTTTGGTAGAAATGGCAAGGATGTTTTTTTTCATTTTGCTTTCTGTAACACAGATACCAAGCAATAAGCACTCTACAAAAAGTCTATCAAAAATTAATTCTCTGAGAGAGAATGTCCAAAGCTCAAAAGAAAGAAGATTCTGTTTTGGTGTTTTTATTCTGTTGAGAGATGATGAGGCTAATGTAAATATTTTTTAGGTCCCTATGATATTTTTAGTTTCATATCCCTTTGTATTAAAATAAACATACAGAATCATAGACTCACAGAATGGTTTGGGTTGGAAGGGACCTTAAATAAAGATCATCCAGTTCCAACCCTCCTGCCATGGGCAGGGACACCTCCCACTGGATCAGGCTGCCCAAGGCCCCATCCAACCTGGCCTTGAACACCTCCAGGTATTGGCCAGCCACAGCTTCCCTGGACAACCTGTTCTAGTGCCTCACCACCCTCATTGTGAAGAATTCCTTTCCTAATGTCCAGTGTAAATCCTCCCCCTTCCAGTTCAAAGCCCTTATAAAAAGTCCTTCCCCAGCTTTCCTGTAGCCCCCTTCAAGTATTGGAAGGTTGCTATAAAGTCTCCATGGAGCATTCCCTTCTCTAGGCTGAACAATCCCAACTCTCTCAACCTGTCCTCATATGGGAGGTGCTCCAGCCCTCAGATCATCTTTGTGGCCTTCTCTGGACCCATTCCAACAGTTCTACATCCTTCTTATGCTGGGGATTCCAGAACTGGACACAGGACTCCAGGTGGGGTCTCACAAGAGAGGATTAGAGGGGCAGAATCACCTCCCTTGCCCTGCTGGCCACACTACTTTTGATGCAGGCCAAGGTACAATTGGCTTTCTGGGCTGTGAATGAGGGTTGAAATATTGAGGATGAGGCAAGGAGCTGGAATAACTTAAAAGGACCAGATGACATCTTTATGCCTTTTCTGCCTATGAGCAGCAAGAACATTTAATGAACTCAGCAACATTTAGTTAATGTTTAGTGAACATATTAATTTTTTTTACTACATTTTTCAAGAATTGTTGGACTTATGTGAGCAAGATGTTGGACAGAAAAGTGATGTTTCCTTTTCCCCATCCACCTTTAGATTTCTTGTTTGCTGGGCCAGATTGAGTTGGAAGGTCGAAGACCGCCACTGATGGCATCTGGGAAATCTTTGCCATGTTTCCAGCCTTACGATTTTTCACCTAGCTCAGGAGGATTTGTGACCGGCAGATTTCTCACTGGGATCAAACCTTCTGTAAGTTTAATACTACTTGTGTTTATACTGAAGCACCCTATTTGTACTACTTGTGTTTATACTTTATGCACCCTATTTTTATACGTAGCTTTTGCAAAACAGCATAAATTACTGGTCTTGGTGTACTTCTCAGCAGAGTGCTGATGGCATTGTGTTTATGTTTAGGAATTCTTCTTCCACTGCATGGCTGGCAGGGAAGGTCTTGTGGATACAGCTGTAAAAACCAGCCGTTCTGGATACCTGCAAAGGTAAGAGACTTGTTTTAGAATTTGAGCCTTTTGTTTGTTTATGTGTTATTTTAAAGAGTGCTGTAGACTGGAGGAAGTGCCTGTATTGCTTAGGTTAACTTCAGCATACTCGCTTTTTAGAAAAGTGCTCACGTGTGAGCATTGAATGTTTGTTCTAAAGCTGACTTTCTTGAGAACTAGATCAAGTGGAACTTTATCATCTCTAATTTAGCTTTGGCACAGAGCAGAAGCAGCAAGAAATGTTTTTTCCTGGTACAAATAAAGCTGTACAAATTCTAGGCAACTCTAGTTTTTCTTGGCCACATAGTGTAGCCCTCATCTTTATTCAAATAACACCTCCAGTATATAGGAGAAGGTGGAACTTCTAAATTGTTTTGGAGGGTAATGAGGGGTTCTACAGGAGGGATGTCCCATTCTTTCAGACCACTGTTTAAGAGTGACAGCAGAAATAGAGACTAATTTGCTATTTCATTTGAAGTCACTTCAGTCCAAGGAAGCTGGAGGGGGCAATGTGTAGAAAGCTTTGTACTATCATTACACATTGCACCTGTGTGTCATATCTATATGACTTTTGGCTTCTAGTGCCCTTAAGTGCAATTAAGTTATTCACAAAACCAGTATTTTTCATGTTAAGAGTTACGTCATCTTTGTTGCTTTGTAGCCTCTTCCTTTTTTCTTTCTTTGCCTCTTTCTTTTTTCTTCGGAACAGGTGTATCATTAAACATTTGGAAGGACTGGTAGTTCAGTATGACCTGACTGTACGAGATAGTGACGGCAGTGTGGTGCAGTTTCTGTATGGAGAAGATGGGCTTGATATCCCTAAAACTCAGTTCTTGCAGCCTGAGCAGTTTCCTTTCATTGCAGAAAACTATGAGGTAGAAAACCTGAATCTTAAGTATTTGTGTGGTGCGAAGGGGAAAACTGAAATGTGTGGTAAACGTGTCATATCTGTTAGAGATCCTAGTGGCATATTTGTTTCTCTTGGTCACATGCAGACTAACCTACATTTTTATTTGCCATTATATTCAAAATATGGATTTTAAGCAGTCTCAGTTTCAACAGAGTACCAAACACTCTCTCTCCCTTTTGTTTTCTGTTCTAACTCTGCAGCTGGAACCAACAGAAACAACTTCTCTTTTCAGTTTACAAGTTCGATAATGATGTTTTACCAGTATCATTACTTGTTATTAAAGAATGGTGCTAGTTACATGAAGAGATAAGGTGTTTAATCTCAGCTGAGGTAAAAACCTATTTTGAAGATTGTTTTACAGCAGCTGAACATATTGAGTGGCAGCAGATGACCCTTTCAGTTTGCTTTGCCTTCTTTTGCTACAGTGAGCATAGAGAGAAAAATAATCATACAGGTAACTTTATTACAGGTAATCCAGAAGACAAGCCATCTGGATGAAGCTTTAACAAGGATGGAGTCTCACCAAGCTACCCAGCATTTCAAAGCCATTAAAAAGTGGAAAGCCAAGCACCAAAACTCTCTGCAAAGAGAAGGAGGGTTTCTAATGTTTGCCCAAAAGAAAATGGCAAGTGTAAAAGCACAGATTCCAGGCGGAGAAATGAAAAATGGAAGAGATCCTGCTACTTTACAGGTAACTCTAGGTGTTGATATATGTAACTGTTAGCTTGTCTGCAAGTGTTATGCTTAATCTCTGGTTTGTTTATTCAGCTATTCTGAATTTGTGTTGCTGTTGTCACTTTTAATAATGTCAAAACCGTTTGGCCTGGGGATTCATTTACTGTTTGTTCTTTTTTTCATTAGATAGGGATACACATTTATTTCTATCTCAGTATGTTCTGAAGTTCAGTTGAGAGAATTCCATGCTATAAGCCAATTCCTCCTTCATAAGACATGTAAAAGAAACTTTTAGCTCATTTTCTGTATTTTTTTCTTAGTTGGTATTAACTTTTTCCTTTATTAAATGTGACATTTGAAATGTTACTTGAAAGACTAGCAGGAAACTGAAGAACAGAAATAAAACTGATCAACATGAGTAAGACAGAAGTTATGTTCAAAGTCTCTGTTGGACTATTGGGCCTGAGTGCCAACAACTGAGGGAGGGGGCATCCACAACTTCCCTGGGCAACCCCTTCGAGTACCTCACTACCCTCATTGTGAGGGTATATAAATCCTCCTCCTTCCAATTTAAAGCCATTTCTCCTCATCCTATCGCTACAGGCCTTTGTAAAAAGCCTTTCCCCAGCTTTCCTGTAGGCCTCCCTTAGGCAGGTACTGGAAGGACTGAAGGACTTCAGGTATGTTGAGGGGGTTCATTCCCAAGTTAGAATTGTGCTTAGAGGGCTGTATTTTACTGCTTTCTGGAGTAGTGACTATGGACAGACTATTTCAAGCTTGTAAAGAACCTTAGAAATTATTTGGGATTGAAAGTTTAAGTATCAGAAAATGTGAATGCCATCTTTATAGCTGAGTTATTTGCTATGTGTTACGTATGCCCTTAAGTTTTTATCTGGTAATCTTTTCCTCCTTTATTGCTTGGTTGCTGTGTTATTTAGTTGTGGTTTTCGTGCGGGTAAATCAATCTGCTTAAAAATCCCATCTTATTTTCAGTTATTAAAGATGTGGTATGAACTGGATGAGAAGAAACGAAGGAAGTATACGAAGAAAGCAAACAAGTGTCCTGACCCAAGTCTTGGTGTTTGGCGTCCAGATAGTTACTTTGCATCTGTTTCAGAAACATTTGGGAATGGAGTTGAAGATTATATCAACAAATGGGAATCTGAGAACAGACAAAGTTACGCACACCCAACACTTTCTTCCGCTAGGTAGTAGCTTCTCTGTCTTTACTTCTTTGCACTATTTTTGGGCTGAGATTTCTAAAGATGAGAAGTTTTTAGTTGTTGTGGCCTTTGTAAAACGGATTTGTGTTGCAGATTGGTTCCTGCAAACTGTGAGCTTAGTGTGCAGTGAAGAGACCCTGGTTATCTGTTTCTTCCAGACTTGAATTTTCTGTGTTGCTAAGGGCTTTGGCAATGGCTTTGTGGAATAGCAGCAGTGTATTGCTGTTCCCTTACATATTAAGTAATACTTTACGGTAACAGTTAAAACCAAAATACGCTCTTGCCACACCTTGGAGATAGCGAGGCAGGTAGGATGAACAAGTGAGAGTAAATGGACTCGCTTTTGACATTCTACGAATTAGCAGCAAAATTAAAATGTGGCTTTGCCAAGGCCTTGGTTCTGTGTTCATGGGCTGCGTTTGTCAGATCAGATTGGGATTGACAATTTTACAGCTTCTGGAGTGTATTTATCCATAAGCTACCAGGAGAAACTGGCTGAAAGAGATAATTTTATTAAACTAAACAATGTTGCAGTCTCTTCCAACTTGTTTATTTTGTACTACTTTGAACTAAAACTCTTCTTTTCTGTCTTCAGATTAAAGGATTTGTTGTACTTAAAGTGGCAGCGATCTCTTTGTGACCCAGGAGAAGCTGTGGGTCTTCTTGCAGCTCAGAGTATTGGGGAACCTTCCACACAGATGACTCTAAATACCTTCCACTTCGCTGGCAGAGGTGAAATGAATGTCACATTGGGTATTCCGAGGTGAGAAAATTGTGTGCTCAATGGGTCCTTTGCCCTTTTTTGCACTTATGTAGTAGTGCTTCATCTCTCTGGCAGGCAGTCTTGAGGGCAAGTGATCCTTGATTTTAATTGTAAATTGTGCATGTTCAGAACTATTTTAACGTTTTACAATTTCACAATTGTTTTGGTTCATTTTCCAGGTACAAAGTGTCTTAACATTCCATGTTCTTATCTGATGTATAACAAATCGCTTATTTGTTTCTGTATTTTATTCAGTACAGTATAAGCCTAAAAAAATGATGCTTTGTGAGTTTGCCCTTTGGCAATCTCTTCTTCCTCCTACTAACTTTAAAACCTGTTTGTTTCACACACTGAATTTCCCTGCAACTATGAAATCTGGTATATTTGGTTTATTATCACCAAGGTAGACAGTAACCCATTTTATAGCAACCATGTTTCCTCTGGCTCTTCTTTTTAGTGACAGTGACTTTCTGCTGCACACATTTTACCAGCCCGTCATCAGCTTGTTCTTAATAAGATGGGTGGTGACCCTGGCCTCTTTTGTGTGTGTGTGATGCATTAGGTGGGAGATGGTTGCGTTACTTCAGAGAAGCAGGGAATCATAGAATAGAATCATGGAATGGTTTGGGTTGGAAAGGACCTTAAAGATCATGCAGTTCCAGCCCCTTGCCATGAAAACGGACACCTCCCACTGGATCAGGCTGCTCAAGGCCCCATCCAACCTGGCCTTGAACACCTCCAGGGATGGGGCAGCCACAACTTGCCTGAGCAACCTGTGCCAGTGCCTCCCCAACCTCATTGTGAAGAATTTCTTCCTAATATCTGATCTAAGTCCTCCCCCTTATGGTTTAAAGCCATTCCTCCTTGTACTATCACTACATTCCCTTGTAAAAAGCTGCTCCCTGTAGCTTTCCTGTAGGCCTCCTTCAGGTACTGGAAGGCTGCTCTTAAGCTCGCTCTGGAACCTTCTCTTCTCCAGGCTGAGCAACCCTTACTCTCTCAGCCTGTCGTCATAGGGGAGGTGCTCCAGTTCTCTGATCATCTTTGTGGCCTCCTCTGGACCCATTCCAACAGTTCCACATCTTTCTTATGTTGGGGAGTCCAGAATTGGACACAGGATTCCAGGGGGAGTCTCATGAGAGCGGAGTAGAGGGGCAGAATCACTTCCCTTGCCCTGCTGGCCACGCTGCTTCTGATGCAGCCCAGGCCATGGTTGGCCTTCTGGGCTGCAAGCACATATCGAGCTTCTCATGGAAAGGGAAGAAGGAGAGAGTATGGGGGGCATGCATTATGCATCTGTAGGAAATAGGCTTCATTAATTCTTCTGTTCATGGAACTACTTATCATCTTTAGTTTCTCCCTGTAATTGAGTGATAATCTAATTGGGGCAGTAGAATTTCTGTTGCACTGAGCCTGATGGTGACCTAGAAAAGCAAAAAGGAGCAATGCAGTGGTAACCACAGCTCTTGATGCATATGGTGTTGGTAGAGCTGGCAGTTGCTGCCTAATTAAATGAACTAAATATTTATTTGATTGCATAGTGCTTTTATCACTTAATTTGAAAGATCATTCTTTATTTAAAGGTTGCGGGAAATCTTGATGGTGGCCAGTGCAAATATTAAAACACCAACAATGAGTGTTCCTGTGTTCAGTACCAAGAAAGCTCTCAAGAAGGTGAAACAGCTTAAGAAACTGCTTACAAGAGTGTGCTTAGCTGAGGTGAGCCTCCTTTTCAGTGTATTCTTTGAGAGTCTGCAAAACAAAATTTCCCATTTGAGCTCATCAGTTAGGCTGGCTTTGTAGCAGGTTCCATTTTTGAAAGCTTTGCTGTGGGCACAAGAGGTCCAGAGAGTGTGAGTCAGTAAAGTGAAGCTGTTGGCTCACTAAGGAGTGTGGCCTTTTGTGAAGGAATAGGAACTAAGGCTTCTCTTAGTATTGTCTAAGTTAATTGTTGGGAGGAGTTTAAGCCAGAAAGAATGCAGTGGGGTAAAACTCTTTCACCCAGGAGCTGCTGCAAAGTCTTCAGAAAAGTTTACAGGTTGATCTTGTGTAATTCCAGTCTCACATGCAAAGCACTGGAGTTGCAGGGAGTAAATGAAGTGTCTTCATCAAAGGAATAATATTCCTATCTGGGGCTTTTGTAGGTTTTGCAGAAAGTTGAGATAGAGGAATCCCTGCATGTGAAGTGCAAGCAGAACAAACATCACCTCTACAAAATCAAATTCCATTTCTTGCCCCATGAATATTACAAAGAGGAGAAGTGTGTGAAGCCCAGGGACATCTTACACTTCATGGAAACAAGGTGAGTTTCCTTTCAGATACTTTAATATTTGGTCATCTTTTGTCTTTCCGTGGGCTTTGAGGATCACTGCATGTTGTTTATCACTGCTGCTATGTTTTTCAGAGCAGATGTGTTTGCAGAAGCATCTATGCAGTTGCTTTTTATGTCTGGAACAAAACTGTTAATCAGTGGTGTGGTGACAGTGGAGAATTGTATCAAGGCAGATCTTTCACATGTCTCCAATGTACTCAGAGAAGAGCTTTATAAGCAACATCTCATTCCTTATCTTTTAACGTTGGTGCTTTCATTGAACAGAACTAAGCCTTGTATTTTAGAAATGGTTTTAAAAAATTAAGTCAGAAAAGACTGGATATTTTTTTATCCTTTCTGCTTCCTTCCCCACATCTGGCTAGATTTGTTTAGTTAAAAATAGAACATTTAATGATAAGGGTCCATTGAAAGCTATTTTTTCATTTGCAAAAAGACTTCATTGATTTCTTCTTCCTT
Source organism: Clamator glandarius (assembly GCA_033459285.1). Lineage (NCBI taxonomy): Eukaryota > Metazoa > Chordata > Aves > Cuculiformes > Cuculidae > Clamator > Clamator glandarius. The sequence goes on along the minus strand of JAUNZM010000016.1, from coordinate 3,892,742 downwards.
CGGGCAGCATGACTTCATGCTGGGTTACTGTATTTAAAATTCTGCCTGTGTTCATAGGTTTAAAAAGAAAAAAGTTCAGTAGTAAACTTCTGGGAGGAAGTGTTGATCTGCTTGAGGGTAGGGAGGCTCTCCAGAGGGATCTGGACGGACTGGATCCATGGGCTGGGGCCAACGGGATGAGGTTTGGCAAGGACAAGTGCTGGGTCCTGCACTTGGGACACAACAACCCTATGCAGCTCTACAGGCTGGGGGAAGAGTGGCTGGCAGAGAAGGACCTAGAGGTGTTGATTTACAGCAGCTGAACATGAGCCAGCAGTGGCCCGAGTGGCCAAGAAGGCCAGTGGCATCTCGGTTTGTATCAGAAACGGTGTGGCCAGAAGAATCAGGGAAGTGATTCTGCACCTGTACTCAGCATTGGTGAGGCCACAGCTCGAATCTTGTGTTTAGTTTTGGGCTCCTCACTACAAGAAGCACATTGAGGTTCTGGAGTGTGTCCAGAGAAGGGGAACAGAGCTGATGAAGGGGCTGGAGAACAGGGGTTATGAGGAGCATCTGAGGGAGCTGGGTTTTTTGAGCATATGAGGGGAGACCTTATGACTGCCTACAACTACCTGAAAGGAGCTTTGTAGCAAGGTGGGTATTGATCTCTTCTCCCAAATAACAGGACAAGAGGGGATGGCCTCAAGTTGTACCAGGGAGGTTCAGATTGGACATTAGGAAAAATTTCTTCAGTAAAAGTTCTTGGGCAGTGGCAGGGCTGCACAGGGAGATGGTAGAGTTCCCATCCCTGGAGGTCTTTAAAAGACAGGTATATTAGGATTATGATTTAGTAGTGGACAGGTACAGTTGGACTTCGTGATCTCAAAGTTCTTTTCCAACCAAACAATTCTATTATTCTAAACCATCTCTTCTGAAGGTCAGTTTGATGTGCAGATTTTATGTCCAGATGAGCTTATAATTATAAGCTTTGGATGTGTGGCTGCGTCTCTGACTGTAAAAGAGATGATATCAACACTTTTGATCCCTAAAGGAACAGAAGAGGGATGAGAAGGAAAATTATTTCCTTTTTCCTAGAATTACTTCTGCATCCCTCAGAGAATATGACCTGTCCTGAGTTGACTGGCTTGTTTAATTTTCTGATGACTTGGAATTGCCTGTGGTACTGCTGAGCTTTGACATCCTGGGTTGCTGATTCTTTCAGGTTCTTTAAAATTTTTCTGGAAGCAATTAAAAGGAAGAATGCAAAGATGACATGTTTTACTGAAATCAGCACCCGGAAGGCAACTCGAAAAGATTTAGATGGCAACCAAGACAAGGTACAGAGAAACTTTACCTCAAAAATGCCTCACTTCCTTTATTGGTTGTTGAGAACCAGGATTTGGAAAAGAGTAGCATGTTTCAATGTGAACACAAAATGTGTGAATACTTTATTACTTCTTAAATACTTTCTTTATGCATAAACTGTCTTTGCATTGCCATCAAATTAATGAGGAAATATTGTGCATTAACCTCTAATTTACTTAAAACTGTACTCTGAAAATGCCTGTTTATTTTAGCTTCAGTAAGATAAAGCAGGTTACTCTCTGTTTGCTCCCAGATCAACATCCTGTTGTAGTAGTGGTTATCAAAACCTCGAGGAAGATCCTTTTTACAGTGATAGGCTTTTGCATGTTCATTCTGCTAACGTGGCAGCCCATCAAAGGCTCTCATACTAGCAGGCTGGTAGCTCATCTGTTTTGTAGACGTTCATCTCCTTTAATGTTAAAGTGATGAGTGTAAATTCATTATTTCTTTATAATAGTGGGCTTATCGAAATTAGTTTGTCCTTAAAGGTAGAACAGTGAACAAGGGATTGTTAAATTCCAAATGTTTGGCTGAAACCTTTTTATGCAATTGATGCTTCCTAGCAGTCAGCTTGATTATCTGGTCTGTGGTGGGTTTCTAGATACAGAATGATCAGGAAGCTCCAGCAGAGGAAGAAGAGAATATTGTTGATGCAGAAGCAGATGAAGGGGATGGTGATGCTACAGAAGCAAAATGGAGGAGGAATCAGGAAGAAGAGGTAATGATTTTCTAAGTGCTCCGCACTGCACTTGAATTCCCATTTTCCTCTGTTTTGTTCTAAATTTCTGTACTGAAGGAGAGTGGTCAAGCACTGGCACAGGCTGCCCAGGGACATGGTGGAGTCTTCATTCTGGAGGTATTCAAAAAACCTGCACACATGGCACTTGGGGACGTGGTTTAGTAGGCATGGTGGTGTTGGGCTGACAGATGGACTTGATCTTAGAGGTCTTTTCCAATCTTAATGGCTCTGTGATTTGAATTGGGAAAACTACTGTTGAAACAAATTGCTTAAAAAAAAGAGAAGAGAATAAAATTGAAAGGTGATAGGCAAGTCTGTGTGCTTATCAGTTTTGATTTGAGTGGGGAGGAAATATACAGCAAATGTGAGCTGAGACATGCAATGACCATGCTCATCATAGTTAAGCTCAGTCACTGCTGTCCTTTGAGAGTAATACAGAACCATGCGAGTTAGAGATGGAAGAGATCTTCTGGGTTTTTTGCAACCATGTTCCATCAGACGTTGAGTAGATGTGTCTGGCAATCAGGTTGTCTGCTGTACAAGGTTTGATGCACAAAAACCCAAGGCTGTGCTTGTAACCTTTTTATTTGATGAATTCACAAATCAAATATAATCATGTTCAATATAATCCCCTTCTGAGCTGACACACAGCTGCATCTGATGCTGCCAACTTTCATAACAATTCCACAGATTGTTTTCTGAAAAACTGTTGAGGATCTCAGTTATTTTTGCTTTCACATCTTCTACTGATGAAAAATGGATTCCTCTGAGCACTGACTTGATCTGTGGGAAGAGGGAGCCAGCTCTGTGAATACTTTGCGTGTTCAAGCACAGTGATGTTATTGGCTAAAAACTGCTTCACAGACCAGGTGTTGAGTCAATATTGTCCCAATGTCAACTCGCTGTTCACTCTTGCACACCAGCGTTTTCCAACTGAGGATAAGAAAGACCCATCAGACCTCAGATCCATCAGACCTCATAGTTCCATCAGACCTCATAGTTCACTTTCACTTTACCTCTTGCAAATTTTATGCCATTAGTTTTTTTAGAAACTTTACTGTGGTTCTAAATAAGCATTCTCTCCGGCTCTGCGTATATTTGCATGTTCACTACTTCAGAATTACAGCATAGAAGATGGGTTTCTGTAATTTCAGGAAGAGGGCAGAGTAATTTAAAATCCTGAGGGAGACCCTTCATCAGAGTTGGACTATGGGAAGAACCTTTCTATGGGGAGAAAATCTAAGTTTGACAGCAATCACAATAACCTGTAGTGCCCTTGACTGTATTGAGAAATAATATCAAGCTCATAAAGAAGCAGAGGCTGAAATGAAGCTGTTGTATTGTTTTCTTTATAAAAGAATTGCATTTGTATTATGTCAGCTCCTTCATGGTGTGCTTTGTTTCTGTACATGTTCTGGCTCAGATAAGGACAACAGAATTTCTTTGTAGGTTGATTATGAGAGTGAAGAAGAAAATGAGGAGGCAAACATTGATGAGAATCGAGAAGATGAAGAGGCTGAATCGGAAAAAGAAGAAAAGACTGGTGCTGAAGAAGATCAGAATGGAGCAGGTGGTGATGATTCACAACCTCTTTCCTTTATGCCTCAAACTAAAAAAGAGAAAAATCGATTACTTCAGCCAATGGACTTGCGAATAAATGCTGTTCTGGACAGCCATCCGTCAATACAGGATTACATGTTTGACACCGAAAATGAACTTTGGTGTGAGGTAAGGTGGTAGTGCCTGGAAACATCGGTGTGTGGTTGTACAATGGCTGCTGGTTTTGTCTCAGCAATCGTATGTTAGTACAGAAAAGTGGCACTACAAACAGACCTCTTGACATAGCTTTTAGGAACACCTCACCTTCAAAGCACCTGATGGCACTTCTTTAAAAACAGGGTTTTGACAGGTTTATTGGGGTTTAATCTTTAAATATTTGATGCATCGCTATGTAGCTGTTGATGAATACAAATAATGGCTGGATTGTTGAAAAAGTTTAAACATTTTAAAACAAACAAGCCAACCCCTGAAACCAACCCCCATAAAAAAACCCCTTTGTTTTAACCTCCTTAAACACATACCCACATGCAGAAAAAACCTACCAAAAAACCAACAGTCGGTGTAAATTTAGAGATCTTGAAAGCAATGTGACTATGTGGTCCTGGGATGTGGTTTTCTTATTAGCATCATTCAGCTCTCATTCTAGTTGGGTGTTTATGTTTCTAAACACGTAAATAAGGTAATACAAGCTGTCTGCTTCTTGCCTAAATAGAAGTAGGGTTGTTATTGATCCCAGCGTTCAAATGTTTTTACAGAACAACACTGCATTGGTTTTTTTTCCTGTTAGGTTTCTCTGGCGCTTCCGTTGATGAAGGTGTACTTTGATCTCTCCTCCTTGCTCGTCTCTCTCGCACGAAGCACAGTTATTCATGAAGTGAAGGGAATTACACGGTGCTTGTTGAATGAAAGTACCAATAAGCAAGGAGAGAAGGAGCTCATTCTCCATACCGAAGGGATAAACCTTGCAGAGCTGTTCAGATACTCTGATGTACGTAATCTATTTATAATCCCTAACTTGTATGATCTTTGATATTCTAGGAAGAGACAATGGATGATGGGTGCCATTTACATGTATTGGGAGTGATGTGTAGCCTATTTAGCTCTTAAACTCTCTTCCTCCTCCTTTTCCTCTCAGGTGTGTTTATAGCTCAGCAGAGCCTTTTCTCAAGGGAAGCTTGTGAATCAGTTTTTGTGCAGCAGCCCAGTGTCTAATGACAGATAATTCCACACCATGCTCGTAACTGTCTCTGTAAATGTTACTTGAGGGAGTTCTTCCATCTAAATCAATTGCAGTGCTCGGAGATGAATAGTCTTTTACGTTATCTAGCCCTTAACTCTACAAATATATGATTGTTTTAGGCTACATCCTCTTTACTGCTTTTTCTGCAAGTTCTGGCTGGCTGAGACAGACTGGGCTTTGTATTCTCTTGCTTGGAAGACTTTTAACACGTTCCTCTGCTACTTGGGACAATTGGTTTGTTTGCTTTCTCTAATTTCAGATAATTTTCTCCTGTGGGGAGTTTTGATTCCAGTACTCTCATTCATGTATAAAAGGCTGTGATCATCAGCTTAAATGTAAATAGCCAGAGGAATTTTTATCTGTGTTTGACTCTGACTCTGAGCTGTTGCCTGGTGATCTGTAACTATCGCTGCTGCTTAAGCTACTGAAAAATGGAGAAGAAAAATTATAGTAGCTTAATTTATTTGGAAATACAGAGTAACAACTATCCTAACATGTATCTATGGGTTTTTTTTTGCTTTTAGATTTTGGACCTGAACAGACTTTATTCCAATGATATTCATGCCATGGCTAAGACTTATGGTATTGAGTCTGCCCTGAGGGCAATTATAAAGGAAATAAAAGATGTATTTGCTGTATATGGTAAGATTTCTTTGCATTTTTAAAGATAATCTTTACTTAGATTGGAAAACACAGCCACAGTGCTTACGAAGTTGTCTTTACACGATCTTTTCATTTATGTGTGTATTTTTAAGTTGCACTTTTGGATCATTTTAAGAATTACAGACTTTGTTACTTAGTTATTAGGTTCTATTTAATCAGTAGACAATTCACTAGACAAGGCAGAATTTATGCCTCCTTCACAGAGCTTTTGTATTCTGGTACATCTATTTTTTGCAAGCTGGAAGGTCCAGACAAATTAACTGTTAACATCTGAGGAACCCAACTGTTTTAGACTTATATAGTGGCCCTGAGAAGGGGATTAATCTTGCCTCACTCTAGATTTTTAATAAAGGCGTCTAGGCTCCCTTTGTAGTTGAGTTTATATCTTTCCTGGAATAGCTGTGCTTCATTGTCTGAATATTCTTCTCTCTGCATAGATTATGCGGAGACTTCAGGCTTAGGGAAGATGCCCAGCTTCATAGGCTGCTAAAGTTAGGCATATTGAATTTACCTGAAGTGACTTAAATCTTGGTATGAATTAAACTATTGAAAAGAGGGAAGATTAATACAGTAGGAATTCTAGCAACAAGTTATATTGAATAGATTTGCCAGCTGGCAACCCGTAATGGTCTGACCTTCAAGTTGTTCAAGAACTGCTAGGTAAACGTTGACAGAGCTGTTAAAGATCCTCTGTTTCTCTGACTCTGCAAGTGTTATTTAACAAAAAAAAGTGCTGTTTCTTTTTAGACTAAGTGGAGTTTTCAATGGATGCCGAACATCATGCCCAGAAAATATCAGAACCTTTCTGAGGGGAGTTATAGATTAGACATCAGGAAAAAAAATTTTACTGTGAGGTTGCTCAGAGAAGTCATGGCTGCCCCATCCCTGGAGGTGTTCAAGGCCGGGTTGGATGGGACCTTGAGCAACCTGATCCAGTGGGAGGTGTCCCTGCCCATGGCAGGGGGGTTGGAACTAGGTGGTCATTAAGGTCCCTTCCAACTGAAACCATTCTATGATTCCAACGTTGACACCTGGCCTAAAACAGGCCAGCAGGTGAGGGGCCAGAACTCTGTCTCATCACAAATGGCTCGATGTGTAAATGGATCTGTGTAAATAAAGATGATACAGACCACACTGATTGTATATAGAAAAACTGTCGACTTACAGTATTCTTGACATTTCAATTTCCCTGGAGAGTTACTGGATTATATTACAGTGAGGTCTTGGATATTTGAAGGGAGCAATTAGCCAGCTACGCACAAAGAGGCACAACTGGTAGAAGAATGTTAATAGAGATGTTCTCTATGTTGTTTAGACTCAGGGGTCTAATTTAGACCTTCTGTATTTAAAAAGAAAACCTTAGCCCTTGAATGCTCTGATGATCACTCACTCCTCTGTTCTTAGGCATTGTGGTAGACCCCCGGCACCTTTCACTAGTGGCGGATTACATGTGTTTTGAAGGATTTTATAAACCACTGAATCGTTTTGGAATTCAGTCCAACTCCTCCCCTCTGCAACAGATGACATTCGAAACCAGCTACAAATTCTTGAAGGAAGCAACAATGATGGGTAAGCGGTTCAGTTTGAACTATATTGCTGCAGCCTTTCACATATGCTTTGGTTTCATCGTAAAGTTCCACTGTTTGGAGTAATGGATAATTGCATTAGGAAGAAATGCCAAAGGCTAAAATTTTAATTAAGCCCTTGCCTAGGAAAACATTCCAGATGTTTTTAACGAAATTATGTCAACTTAAATGAAGTCAGCTTCCGTGTGTAATGTGTGGGGTCTGTGACTCCTTTAAGAATTAGACAGGCATTTTTATAACAAACCTTAAGATTGTTAAGCTTTGTTACAGCAAAGCCTTTTAAAGGACTACTAAGCCTTCCTTTTTCTGTCTCTACCATTAAAATTGTCATCTCTGCTTTCTTTTCATATCCCTATTACAAGTCCCATAATTCAATTTCTTCTCTCATCTTGCTATTCAGAATTTTATTGTGACAACAGTCCTGGTTGTTCCTTTGATTCTGTTTCTCTTCTGCTTTTTAGCAATTTACTGTCTTTGCTTTTTTCCTCGAACACAGATAAATGGTCACATTTGTTTGTCTAATAGTAGGTTTCTTGTGCCATTTGAGATGCCCAGGAGTCTCTTTCTGCCTCGCTCTATGCAAAAAACGTATGATAGAAGTCAGTCATTAGACAATTTTCTTGATCTCATGCTTTGGATACTAATTACATCTCCCTTTTGCAAGTAATCTTGGTTTCTGTCACTTGCCAGTTGGATACTCTCATTCTTGGATGTTCCTGTGTTCCCTGCTTTGCTACATATTACAAACAAGAAAGCTCTCAACATGACCTTTTCAACTTGTAACTTAATGTCAGAGATACTGTTATCACTGAATTCCTGTTTATTAATGCTCTTCTATAACTTTTCTGTAAATGTAATTTGTGTTTTAATGAGTAGTATTGGTTACAATTTACTTGAAATTCATCTGAAAATCAGAAAGGAAAAGTGTAAATCTCAGGTGAAATTGAATAGAGCAGGGTGCTTCCTGCACAGTTGCATTCTTGCTCTGGATTTACATTATATCACATATTAACTTAGAAATAACACAAGTTTTTTGCCAAGTGAAACGTAATTGTATTTATGGATAATATGAATAAAGACACAAAGTGCATACTGACAGAAGGGCAAGGAGGATTGGCAGAAAGGCTACACTGATTACAACTGGAGGGAGTTACTGATTTCACCACAATGGAAATCAAAGCCATATATGTGGATTGCAGAAGTCTGGATCTAATTTGCTTTAATGGAACTGATAACTTGACTGTACAAGTAACGAGATACTGTTGGGGTGGCCGCTTTATGCCGCTGGTCAATAAGGAGAAAAGGAGGCCTGTGACTGCTGTGCACAGCTTATTGAAGAGGTGCCTTGGAGTGCAGGCATGACCCAGCAGGCTGCTGCTCGGGGTTTGGTGTGCAGAAAGCACGGCAGCATCAGAAGTAAGATCCCTTCGGCTGTTTACTCAAAGAATAACTCTTTGTGAACATCACGTGAGCAAATAGTACAGTTACGACTGTTGTTTCATCGTCGATCAAAGGAGCTTTCTTTTCTTCAACTGGCACAGATTTCGGAGCAGCTGTTTAATTATTCAGCTGTAGCTGAGATCAGAGCCACAAGCACATGCTATTCACTGGGCTGTGTTGCTCCTCCTCCCCCATCCCCTGTGTGACAGAAAGCTCAGTACAGTTTGCTCAGTAGAATAAAGATCATCCAAACTTATAGAAAGTTTAACAATTTTCCTATCTTTCAACTGCTCTAATGACAAAATTTCAGCTTACTGGTAATTAGGATGAATGAAAACCAGCCTGGATACTTATAAAAACAGTGAAAGCAAAACAGTCTGAGCCAGACATGTCATCTGGAGAGCTTCCAAATTTCTGTGACACTATTTCACTACAGTGAGTAACCACAAAATCAAAGGAATTCATGGAATGTCTCTCCAGTGAAAAGTTCTCTTCATATCTAGCCAGAAGGATTTAAAACCCACATCAAAAGGATTCACTCTAACAAAGGAAAAAGGCAGCAATGAAAAGAGAATCTTTTTGGTTTTGCCTCCCTGATGTATTTTTTAGCAATCTATTTAATCAGCAAAATGCGTTCACTAGCAGGACAAATCTGTGTTCTCTTAGAACTCAGTGTGTGTTGTTTTTTCATGCTGAATAGGGAGAGGTCAGTAATGTGTGGCCTAATTCTTTGCTTACATAAAACGTCTGGGATGAGATAACAGTAGTTGTAGAAGGGGTAGGAAGAGTTTTGGAGTCCTGCTCTCAGAAATTCAAATTCAATCTAAGCAGTAGGTGGCAGTGCCTTTCTGAAACTGGGGAGGCTGAACCAGATGACTTCTTGCACGTCAACCAAAATGCTTCCTTTTCAGCACTGACCTTGAAGAAACCTTCGGAAACATCCTAATATGATTTTGTTTCAATTCTCTTACAGGTGCCCATGATGAACTGCGATCCCCTTCTGCATGTCTAGTGGTTGGGAAAGTTGTTAAAGGAGGGACTGGTTTGTTTGACCTCAAGCAACCCCTCACATAGTGTTCTGGTTATAACTAAAGGATTCTGATTTAAATGTTCATCATAAGAAATACACATGCTCTACAGCTGTGCAATAAGGGCACAGACTGTGTCTTCTCTGTGCCAACAGGTTTATTGATCTGGATACCTGATAAGCCTAATCCATTTAATTGGAATAACTGCACCTATAGGACTTGTTCTTTGATCCAAAGAAACATTTATTTAGTGTAAAAAATGAGTTTATTGGTTTACATAGAAAAGAATAAAATTAGGGAGACCATTGGGGTCTTGCACAGGCTGTGCAGCAGCTGTGGCAGACAGAAATCAAAGCAGAATATGTTTATGCTGTCTAATTTTTGTGGGCCAGAGTCCCATGTGGGTGGGTAGTGCTAGTTTGCACACGGTTATTACATGACAGATTTCCAGGATTGGAAATACTGAAATCAGAGTCATGGTCGGGGCTGGGCAGCGCTGTGCTGGAGCTTCAGTGTTATATGGAAGTGTCTGCTTGAGGCATATTCTCTCCTTTTGGTGTACTTGGGTGCACTGCCATGATTTTTATAAGATTTAGAGGATGCATTTCCCTTTTCTGTTGCTTCCATATTAAGAACTATGTGTCTGAGACACGGGTGTTAGATTTCTTTTTTTAGCCAAAGAACCAAATTCAGAGTTCTGATGGTTTCTGTAGGTATTTTCCAGTGCCTGCTTCTACAGCTTCTTTGTGTGGAGCAGATCTCTGCACAGTGAGAAGCCCAAGATTTGATAAAGATTTATTCCTTAAATGGCAACATAGCTGCTGTAACAGTGACTACACGAAAGGTTCCTGTATGAATTACTGAAACAGAATTTTTAAACTGTTATTACTTAAATATCAAAGAGGATGTTTAATAAAGGCCATTGCAAAGAAATATTCTGAATGTCCTATTATGTGGCTGCGTTACCGAGGGGATTTTGTCACGTGGCCAACAGCCATCGCTTTGACTCTGGTGGCTGCTGAATATGACAGAGCTGAGAGCTGTTTGCTGCTGTGCAGCAGACTTCCTTGTTTATGTATTTGATTTTAATCAGAATGAAATGCGTGCAAGTAGTTAAAATACTTTGGAGTTTGCTCACTGCCATATAAGCAAGTTTTCAAACAGTTTTCAATGCCTGATCATTCTCAGTGGTGCCCCTAAGCTAGTGGAACAGTGCCAGAGCTTACCGAGCCAGCTGAGCAGCTCCTGTGCTCACGAGGAATCAGATCAGGTGGAGAGATGCTGGCTTGGGATTTTGAACGAGCCTCTGTTGGGTATCTTGATGGACTCCGTTCTTCAAAACTGTGTCAAATGTACTTTCCTTGTATCTTTCTCCAGTCTTAGTCCCAGCTCTTAAAAACACATAATTCTGCAAACAACAGGGAGAGAGTTAGTTGAATACAGTTTGGCAAATGATTAGATGGGAAAGAACAAATGCAGTAACAAAAATACTTTGATTTCAGGCTCCAGTCTATACTTCTACAGACCATTTTCTGAGAAATATCCTAAGGGATGTTTGCAGACCTGTAGTGAAGAGCATCTATGCCACATTTACTATCTGGAGATTCAGCATCCTTTAGATCTCTAGAGAGTTTATCCTGAATAACTCATTCATCCGAGCGACCATGTCGCTTCTTTGTGAAGCTTAAGTGGTCGCTTTTATTGTGTCATGGTAATGCATTGTTGTCACAGTTATGGAGCCATCAAAAATAGGAAGGGACACTTATGAGTCTTATATTATGGCATGATATATCCACATGCAAATTCTGCATATTGGAATTGTGTTTATGTGAAAAGAGGGTTTCCTGAGAAACCTGATGTTCTGATCTAGGCACCAGTTTGCTTTTCTGTTGCTCTGTGAAGCTCCTGTGGCCAGTGTTGTCTATAGGCATCCTTCTGGCAGGCTTGCTTGATTTTTCAATGGTGAGAAGTGCTCTTGTGAGGTGGTGGTGGGGCAGCAGTCATCCTATGTGCTTTAAGATCATAGAATCATAGAATAATTTGGGTTGGAAAGGACCTTAAAGATCATGTAGTTCCACCTCTCCTGCCAGGGGAGGGACATCCCACTGGATGAGGCTGCTCTAGGCACCATCCAACCTGGCCTTGAACACCTCCAGGGATGGGGCAGCCACAGCTTCCCTGGGCAACCTCTTCCAGTGCCTCACCACTCACGGTGAAGAATGTTTAGTCTAAATCTAGTCTAAATCTTTCTCTCCCCATTTTATACCTCTTGTCCCTAGTCCTATACTACAAGCTTTGTAAACAGTCCCTCTCCAGCTTTTTTGTAGCCCCTTCAGCTACTGGAAGGTTGCTGTAAGGTCTCCTTGGAGCCTTCTCTTCTCCAGGCTGAACATCCCAACTCTCTCAGTCTGTCCTTGTATGGGAGGTGCTCCAGCGCTCTGATCATCCTTTTAGCCCTCCTCTGGACCTGTTCCAACAGTTCTGTTTCCTTCTTACCTTGAGGATTCCAGAACTGGACACAATACTCCAGATGAGATCTCACAAGAGCAGACTACAGGGGCTGAGTCCCCTCCCTCAACCTGCTGGCCACGCTTCTTTTGATGCAGCCCAGGATATGGTTGGCTGCCTGGGCTATGAACGCACACTGCTGGCTCATGTCGAGCTTCTCATCAACCAGCACCCCCAAGTCCTTCTCTGCAGGGCTTCTCCATCACATCATCCTCATCCTGTACTGAAATTGGGGATTGCCCTGACCCAGGTGAAGGACCTTACACTTGGCCTTGTTGAGCCTCATGAGGTTCGCACAGACCCACTTCTCCAGCCTTTAGAGGAACGAGGAGTGTGTGCGCTAAATGAGCAGGACACAGAAGTGCCACTAAATACCACATAGGTGTAAAAAATGAGAGTTTTGAGAAAATGCACTGAAGTGGGTGTCCTTTGCTTTACAGCACATTGCTGTTTCTTGCTCCCTGCAGCATGAGCTGTGCAGGAATTGGTGGTGGATGCAGTAGGTGGTTGGTCAGTCCTGCTCCCAGGTTATCCAACACTGATGATTCTTTAGAACCACTTAGAAAATGATTCTATGATTCTAAAGTGGGCTCTGGCTGTGGCAGGATCAGCCAACCTCCCCTTTCAGTGTTGAGTTGCCTTTAAAATTTAGCTATGGGACAATATCTGAAAAACTGTTCTGATCTGTAGTGAACGAACTGATACTGAAGGAAAACTGCTAACATTACAGTTCAGATCTTACATAATGTCCACTTAGGGGAATGAGGCAGGTGGCTGTTTCTGTCGTTGGACAAAAGTGATAGGGGAGAGAGATTGGCAGGGCCTCAAAGAAGAGCCTGTGTCTCCAGGGCTGGAGAACTGTGCATATTTTGGCACATAAATGGGCTTATTTTACACTGATTCCACGTGCTCCGTAGCCAGAAGAAAGGCAGCTGGGGTCACAATTACTCCTAATCCACAGGGTAAGCAGATTGGCTTGGGAATCATCTGAACTGCCCTTTCTGAGATGGGAGCTGTTTTGGTTTGTTTAAAATTCACAGACATGCAGAGAACAGAAGAAACATCCTGTTTCCTGTGTCAAAGGCTTTTGTTTCTTTTCGCACAACTTGTAGCTCTGCGCAGCTCAATCTAGGTTTTAAAGCTTGCTCCTTGCACCGATTGCTGTCACTGTACAGTACTTTGTGAGGAATTGTGGGCTACCTACCCCCAAACACAGTCTAGGAGAAGGCTGCAATAATGGATGGGGCTCTTACTGATTTGTAATTACATAAAATGGACAAATGGGAGTCAGGTTGTGCATACAGGACCCCAAAGGGATAGCATTAGATGTGATTTTGTAGAGAGGAGGAGATTGTGATTGAAAGGCCAGAAGAATGGGCTACAGAGCCCCTGTGGAGTGGGAGAATCGAGCTTTGCAAATATTTAAGATGGAAATTTGTAACTGGGATTTCTTTTTCTTTTTTTCTCTGCGTAGGTATGTTACTGCTCTGAATCAGAATTCAGTGATGTTTTTGCAGTGGGTTCTCTTTGCTGGCAGATCAGGCTCGACTAGTAAGAAGTGATGAAGAAACAGTGATGGCACTGAAAACTCTTTGTGCTATTTTTGCCTGGTTTCCGTAGGAAATTCAGAGTAATTACAAGTCTTTCTTCAAATACCTTTGACAATTATCAGAAATAGTGCAAAATGAATACTGACCATTCAGATCTTGGGGCGGTTTCCTCTAGTTTGTGTACTTGCAATTCCATACGTAGGCGATTTTAGAAGTCAGATGCAGTGCTGGCATTGGCCACACTCAGTGCTTCTTCCCTGGGAACCATCCCTTCTCTTAACCATCTGCTGCACCGTAGGGTGCCAAGATAGCAACAAAAATGTGGGAGGGATGAGAGAAGAAAAGGTAACTTCCAAAACTTTCTATGTGTTCTTCTGTTAATAATAGCAAATGGTCTCTCTGGAACATGCAAGGTTATAGGCTTGACTGAAAGTGCACTCCAGGAATAGGCTGGTTAGCATATGCTGATACAAAAGCTGGGAAGAGGCTTTTTTAAAGCTGTAATAGGAGAACTAAGAGTTGTTCGTTATTCAGCCACAAAGGGAGGCAGTGAAATGGCTCATATTTGCACAGAGAGCTACATTCAAGCTACTAAATCATAATAGAAGGCTTGGTCTTGTCACTAAATGTTAAAAAAATCCTAAATCAGGCAATGAGAATGGATACAAACAGGAATTGGTGCTGCTTTCATCTCAAAAGCAAAGCTAAATATTAGAAGACGGAGCAGAAAAGTTTGTTTTGACAGATCGTTGGCTCCCATGTTGTTATGCTTGTGTAGGTCAGTATCCAAGCAGTGGCAGCAACACAGCTCGAAACGATCTTTAATCACTCAGAGCCTTTCTGGACAAACCACTTGAAACTTCTCACCGAGTACTGAAACTTGGAAGCTACCTCATCCACTGGGGAGTCTGGCAAGTGCAAGAGCATGTGACATCTCAGGGACTCTTCACACAAGGTCAGATTGTGGTGACCAGGCGATGTTCCTAGGTCTGGCTGGCTGCAGACGGATGGAGCCAAAACCTTTTTCTCCTCTGGGATTAGGTCAGACAGGAGAACTTGTGAACATCACCCGTAAGAGCTGAGATCCAAAAAGCATTTTGAAGCTTTTGTGGTTGACCATGGCAAGCTCTGTCTCTGGGGTGGATGTGAAGGCTGGAGTTTGTAAATGAGAATGGACCCATCTCCAACAGTTTGTCCCTTGGCAAACTTGTGCCTTGGTCAGAAGGGAGCAGCGGAGACTTTGTCCCTTCAATCCCTCCTTTCTCTTGATGTTTATGCTAAGCAGCACGGATGATGCTTCACCCTGAAGAACCCTGAGTTTTGTTTTGTAGAGAAGTGCACAATAACAATAGAACTATAAGAGGGCAAATGTGACTTCTGTTAAAGTATGCCCAGGGAAGAGGAGGTGAAGTGTCGTGCCCGTGAGCCTGGTGTTGAGGGCAGCCACTGAGGATGCCAGAGACCTCGTTTGGGTTCTCTGCAGTGCCCTTAGGGGCTTTGAACCCTGAGTGCATTAACCACCAGTCCCTGGCAGGGAAACTAGTTTTCCTGCTCTGAAACTCCTTGTTGCTCTGGGAGTAATGTGCTGTTTGTATGGATAAGGAAGGGAGGAGGTCAGCTCTGTTCCCAGGGGAAGGGAGAGGAAACCAAGGCTTTCTTGGAAAACCAGAGAAACCTTTCTCCTAGTGTTTGTGTAGACTTATCCAGAAAAGCAGAGAGAAATCTGATCTCAAAACAGGATTGCAACTATCCCTCTTTCAAGATTTAAGGCATTTTCTTGTTATGTGAAAGACGGGGAATGAAGTCCCTCAGGCAAGAGAGAG
Organism: Clamator glandarius; assembly: GCA_033459285.1. NCBI lineage: Eukaryota > Metazoa > Chordata > Aves > Cuculiformes > Cuculidae > Clamator > Clamator glandarius. The sequence continues at coordinate 3,877,261 of JAUNZM010000016.1, read as the reverse complement.
TTATGAAGCCCAGTGTTACAGATGAGCACTGTAACCCCCAAGTGAGGCAGCCACTCTGCTCTTTCAGCCTTGCTTTTCCTTGTTTCTGGTTTGCTCTGCAGTGTGGTACAGGTTTTGTGAGGCCTGAGGATGCTCCCAGTGGGAGACGGACAACAGTAGAACAGCATCGAAGCCTGGAGACTGAGCCAGGGTGTGTGGAGGTAGAACAGGATACTCGGAGTGCTGTGGGGTGAGAATTCACAGCACCTCCAGAGCTCTGCTGCCTGCAGGGCCAAAGGGCAGCTAAGCAGCAGTTTTTGGGAACACAAGTTTGATCAAAGGAGGCATTGTTAGTGCATCCTCTGTGGAGCCCTCCGCCACCTGGCTAAGCTGCAAGCCAGAGCCAGCCTGACAGCCCATTCCTGCATCAGTGGGTACCGTAGAGCCAGGATTAAGCAAGCTGCTCGTATGTGATGTTTTACAGTTTTCTGGCTTAGATCCTTTAAAGAGCTGACTCTCCAGTTGCCTTGGGAAAGCTTTGGTCTGATCCCAGAGCTGGAGAGGATGCAGAGCTGTTCCCGTGTTCCTGGGTGTTGTATCCTTTGAGAAGATAAATGATCCTTGTCAGTGGGGCTGCCTTGAACCTGGTGGGGCTGTGGCTTGGTCTGTCTTAACGCTGCTGCTGTTTGGGTTTTGGAGCCTGGCCTAGCACTACAGAGAGAATAATGAGTGATCAAGAAGTAACAGCGGAACATTAACACAAACTGTAATAAATACTGAGACGCGTTATTAATGGGACATTAAAACTGAAAGGGCAAGTAGAGCGAGTTGTATGCTGACAGTACAACAGCTCAGCGGAAAAATCCCAGGGCAGTACCTTGGAAATAAATCAGTGCTCTGTAAAACACTTCAATACAGGGTTCTTCTGCCTCCATTATAGTGTATTTCCTCTGCCTGGGAGCCTGGATTATTTCTGGAAGATGCAGAATTTGAGATGTGTTAGAGCCAAAAGCCTTCTGAATGTAAATAATGCAACAAACCAGGGCAGGGCCCTTGGCCTCTCACGGGAAACAACTGCGACTTAATGGATTTGCTTTAATTTTGGATAAAGTTCCAGAACTGAATTTTTACCAGAATGGAATGATAATGGAGTCTGAATTGCTGCTCTTGCCAAGCTCAGACTGGGCAGGAGTTTGGAACTGGACCTGGACTCTCATCTTGCCTTTGTTTCCAAGCGAGGGTGAACATTCTCAAGCCAAGAGCAGCAGCATGGAGCACCCGTCTCACAGAATCACAGAATAACCAGGTTGGAAGAGACCCACTGGATCGTCGAGTCCAACCATATCCTTTTTGCCCAGCCACCAGTTTTGGGAACAGTGCTGCATAATTTTACAGTAACTGAAGCTCAGGCAGCAGCTCTTAATGCTTTGCCTCATGTTTTGGGGCCAGGCCAGTGCTCTGCGCAGGAGAGTGTTGCTGAAACAGCTCTTTTAAGATGCTGATGCTTCCACTCCACCACCTACCAGGCTGTGGGTCTGCTGGTACAGCCAGAGCACTACATGCTTGTGGGTAAAACTCATCTTCCCTCATCAGAGACAGACTTAATCCTCACACGCGTGCTTCAACTTGACAGGCCAGCAACACAAAGCACATTGTGGGAGCATGGGCAGGATCTACCCCTTTTACCTTGATCCAGGGGCTCTCACTGACCCAAATATTTCCTGCTGAGTGGCTTCAATTCTCTGTGTTGGCCACTGGAAGTAAAGTCGCTCCCAGGCAATGCTCTGCCAGGCTCTTGGCTTTACCCTTCACTTGCAGAGGTTTCATAGGCATTGCTCTGGCTTGCACAAACAGCTCTCTCAGCTGAAGCTCCAGCAAAGCCAAGCCCTGTTGCATTCCCCCTTGGTGTCCTCATCCCCTGCTTGGAGTGTGGATCTCTCCACTGATGCTGAAACCAGTGCCTTTTTTTCCTCAGCTGAGCAGCCTGTGACTGCAGAAGGTCCCTGCTTTTTCCTGGCCACGGGATGGTCATCAAAGGCAGAGCTGACACCAGCTTCTTCTCCCTTCTGTCTGTGGAAATTCCTTTGCTTATAATTCAAGGAATTGCAATGAATTGGCTTTGGGGTTTGGTTTTTTTCCTCTCTTTTCCATCAACATAGAATCATAGAATAGTTTGGGTTGGAAGGGACATTAAGGATCATCCAGTTCCAATCCCCATGCCACGGGCAGGGACACCTCCGATTGGATCAGGCTGCCCAAAGCCCCATCCAGCCTGACCTTGAACACCTCTAGGGATGGGGCAGCCGCAACTTCCCTGGACAACCTGTTCCAGTGCCTCACAGTGAAGAAATTCCTCCTTACATCTAGACTACATCTGCCCCTCTCCAGTTTATACCCATTCCCCCAGTCCTATCACTACAAGCCTTAATAAGCAGTCCCTCCCCAACTTTTTGTAGCCCCTTCAGGTACTGGAAGGTTGCTATAAGATCTCCTCTGAGCCTTCTCCAGGCTGAACATGCCCAACTCTCTCAGCCTGTCCTCATATGGGAGGTGCTCCAGCTCTCTGATCATCCTTATAGCCCTCCTTTGTACCCATTCCAACAGCTCCAGTTAAGCAGTATCAAGGGGAGAGAGAGAAGGGGAAAGGACTAGTAAAGTCCTGTCATTCCCATAAAAGCCAAACCCACTGGTTTTAGTATCTGTAAAGTGGGGTGAAAGTTACTGTGTCACTGCCAGGCTTTTTCCACTGTGTCAGAAAAATCTGTCAGCAGTTGACCCTTATGTGCAGTGGGGAAGAAAATGACTTCTTAACTATGCATCGTCACAGAGATGTGGCTGCCTGCCAACCAACTGGTAATAATTACCTGGGTGCATGACCCGAAAATGCAACACACTGCAGCATCCAGCTGTGCTGCACAGCACAGGGGGCAATGCAGTTGGGAGTTTTAAGCCCTCGTGGGTGTCCTTGTGCTATGGTTTATGTTGCCTTTTTATCTGGCTTGGTAGCAGAAATATCCTGGTTTTTCTTGCTATGTTATTTAGCAGCTGCTTCTGGTTACCTGAAGACCTCATGTGTCTTCTGTATCCTGCCATCAGGTCAGGTCAGAGCATCTCAGCCTTCGCCTCCGTAGACTCATAGAATGGTTTGGGTTGGAAGGGGCTTTCAGAGGTCGTCCAGTCCAACCAGGGTGCTCAGAGCCCCATCCAACCTGACCTTGAATGCTTCCAGGGATGGGACCTTTACCACCTCTCCAGGCAACCTGTTTCACTTTGGTCTTGTTACAGGTTGATTTAATGCAATGAAGCTGGAGCAACTCGAAGCTTCTGCTAAGCAAAAGGGAAAAGCTACATGGTTAAAGCAAACGTTTGTAATGCTCACACGATCTGGGCTCTGTTCCCAGCTCAGATGCGGATGTCTCGTGATCTCAGACAAATCATATCACTCCTCCAGGCATGGGGGAGGCCTCATAACAACACAGTTAATACTTCTTTAATGCAGGAGCTTTGCAGCACACTGTGAGACTTCCCGGCAGAAGCCACCACTGCTGAATAAAGGCTCATAAACCTCTTTCCTGACTGTATTTGCTGTCTGTTTCTGCTTGAACTCGGATTGCATCAAAGGCATCCACTGCTATTTTTGAAAGCCCCGTGCAGAGCTTGCTGGCAGTTTTGACTCAGTCCCTGTTTTAGCACCCTGCAGACCACAGTCATCTTTTATTTTGCTCACCATGGCAAGGAAAGAATTATGGTTAGGAAGCAGCCTGTCCAAACTGTGCTTATTATATTGTTCTATTAAGGACAGAAGAGGTCATAAGGCATGCACAAGCCTTCTGGTGTCTGGTCCAAGGAGGAGAGAACATTTTACAGCACAGAAGCTCTTTAGCCAGCTGGAAGCACAGCCTGTGCTTTTAGCATAAGGGTTCACAGTCTGCTTTCCTACCTTCTAGTCACAGGGAATTGTCTAAATTGATCCAGACCCCCCGATGATGGATGCAAGGACAACTCAGAGCTTGCTGTCCTCCTGCCTCTTTGCTGCTTGCATTTACCATCTCCTGCAGACTGCAATCATCTTCTGCTCTGCTCTGACAAGAGAAAAAACATTTTTGGGAAGCAAGCAGTCCATCCGGATGAAGTTTCTGTCTGCCAGACAACCTCCTTCTGGGAGAGAGAGGTGTGATGATGCACTGAAGAGGTTTAACTCAATTCCCAGACATCAATTACACTTGGTCGTATTAGTGTTTTACAGGCAATTACTCCTCACACTAAACCTTTCAAAAGGCAAAATACACAGGAAGCAACCAAGCCCCTGAGGGAGAGCCAGAGGGGAGTATGTTTAGGTTTGATCAGGCGCTAGCTTGGATTCCTAGCAGACCCACCAGCCCTGTCTATAACCATCTCTGCATCACTTAAAGCTTGATGTAATGTTGCCTTCCAAGACGCTGGCTTAGATGACTTCTCTATTTTCTCTCAGCTTTGTTTGATGACTCCTATATGGCATGGAAAGTCCCACAGCAGAAAACACCTACCTCCAGAAACCAAACCCCATGGCAGGGGCACCCATTTTTACAGGACTTGAACAATGGTTATGAGCCGAATTGCTGCATGCAGCTGATGCTCTCCTGGTTGTGCTCTGATGCAGACCATGAGCACAAGGACATGGTAAACATGTCCCCAGGAACAAAGTTTCCCAGTGTGAACCTGGGAGATCCCTAAGATAGATCCCACATGTTCTGCTAGATCAATTGCCAGCAAAGTCTTCCCCTTCTCTGTTGATCGAAAGGGTATGGTCTTCCCCGGCCCTGAGCTTTATTCTTCTCCCTTGTGACTTTTGGAGAGGTTTTGTTCCTGCTCTTATGCCAGCTCAGGAGCCTCTCACTATCAGGAGAAGCAGCAATATCCAAGTCTGAGCATTTCTTAATGAACAGTCCCAACCTCTACTGTGAGCTCAAACCTTCTTGAGGCTTTTGCACATGGTTTAGTATAAGAGTTTTCTAGGTTTTTCAGCCAGACAAGCACCAGGCATGGTGCATTGCCTCCTGCACAGGCACACAAGTGCTGAGTTGCATTTGAAATGCAGAGGGGATCGAAGTGTGTTTGCTGGCCAGCTGTTTGATATTCCCAGGTGCTAAAAACTCCCCTTTCACCTTTTTATTTCCATCTCCACTCCACTGAGATATTTTGGGGACTGAGTTCCACCAGATGATATGCTGAGAGGGCGGCACATGTTGAGAAGCTCTTTTAGGGCTGATGTGGACAAGCTGTGGAGGTGCACCATTTCTCCTGGTGGTGTGTAAGGAGCAACAAGGATTCTGTTGGTGGCTGTGCTGTGAAGGATGGTGCTGGAAAGGTCTTGTGTGGCACAGCCATGGTTCTCATACCCTGCTAGGCTGTGCTCAGCACCCTCTGACTGCTCTTTCTTCAGTGGTGTGGAAGGAGACAAGTGGTTGTGTGCAGCCCCAGTACTGCTCCTCATCCTCCATCTGAGGGGTTTGGGGATGGTTGTGCACTGCAAATGTGAATATTGATTGTTGGAGGACATCTGGAAGTAACGTTTTGGGGATTTCCTTCGGGAATATGCTACTCTTAATGTGAACTAGTGCATATTTCCAGAACCTCTTCGATTGCCCTAGAGATAACCTGGATACAGATGTGAGCTGTGTGGCTTTTCCCACCAACAGAGCAATTCCACAAGCCCATGAGCTCCAAAGAGGCTGTTTCATTTGCCGAGGGGATGTTTAAGGTGGAGGCAGCCCCGTGAAATCACAGCAAGCCCCAAGTACCTGTGTGTTAAGGGAACAGAAAGTTTCGAAATCTGTGCAGGGTCTGTGTTTCTTTTTTCCAGCTGTGGCAGTTTCCCCCTTTTAAGAAGCCACAGTGGTGATAACTGTCACAGGGTTCTGTCATGTGGTGATGGGTGGATTCCCCTAGAGGTTTGATTCCATGAAAATATTTGCCTTTCTTCTTGAAAGAGGAAGTTTCTGACTGTGATGGTTACTGTTAAGGATTTCAACGTATGAACTGTGATCACCGAAAGGTAGAAAATAAGATAAACTCCAAATGTGTTACTTTTGAGAAATCTTGTGGTATTGAGTAGTCTCAGATTTTTAATATCTGAGATCATTAACACTAAAAATAAGGAAACACCTTATTTAATTAGTAGTAAAGAGCTTGGAAGGTGGAAAAAGGCATAGGTAAATGAACAGAAGGAAAGAATGAATGATCTAGGCTTCTGATAAGCAAATCAGTTCATTACTTTTCAACAGAAAGATAGAAATCTATTCCTAAGATACCATAGACCTTCAAATAAAATAGATCAAACCATGTCCTGGGCCCCTTTTGTGACTAGCAAGACAAAAATCTTCTGGCATAGATTTGAAAGGTAAATGCTGGCAGGGCCCCAAGCCTCCAGCTCTGGGGTGCAGCACTAGCAGGAGGAAGGTTAACATCCACTCTCTTCACCTTTCCTGCACTTGCTGGGTGGGCACTGGGTTGTCTTGGTACTCAGAAGTGGCCAGACCTTTTGACCACAGTGTGAGGTGAGGGAGTTAATAATTAATTCTTGGAACAAAATGCCAGACCCTGAGGTGAAGTTTTACTGTCTGGGAGAAAACGATACATGGGGTTTACTTCAGAAAGGTCAGAGAGGGATGGTGGTCAAAACAGCTCTGTCATTGTTCTGCGTAGCGTTAGCCAGAAAGGGTAGAGAAAAGGCTGGTGGACCCCAACTGAGATGTCCTGAATTCCCAAAGTCCCTCAGCTCTTTTTTAATCTCCACTTTAAAATATTTCTGGCTGCATCTCCATCCTTCCCACCACCTCTCAGCATGTTACCCGTGACCCAGGCATTACTTTGATGTTGTCCATCTCCTTTTTTTGGGCTGTGAGTCAACATGTGCTAAGGATATTTTTGATAGGAACGGTTGGACTTGATGATCCAGTGGGTCTTTTCCAACCTGGTGGTTCTGTGATTTTATGATTCTATGATACTGTGGATGTGCAACTGATTAATCTGCTGGCAATTAGGGCCTAGCTGCTTTCCCAGAATTAAACCCCCCAAAGCCCAAATCATTCTACCCCTTTGTCAGAGCTGGCTGAAATTGCCTCCTACGCCTAAAACATGCTGGCGTTGGGAACCAGACCAGAGGCTGGATTTTGAAGATGAACCAGTCTTTAAAAAAACCCCAAGAAGTGATGAGGATTTGATCTTGCTTTAATGTGAGGCTTAAATGCCAGCACGAAAATTGGTGCATGGCATGTGTGATGCTCAGCAGGGAGGAGGAAGGGGAAGATGGAAGGGAGAAAAGTGCCTTCAGAAAGGGCTGTCTGCTCCCACTGCCCTGCTGCATGGCTGGATCCCAACACAAGCAGCTACATTAGCTTTTTTATGCATATCATATCTGTTACAGTTATTTATATATATGTATATATACACAAACGTATATTATTCAATAATACTCTTTCAGGTATGCATTGGGCATGATGTCACTCTGCTAAACCCAGCCACAATGAGGTGGGAGGTGATTGGAACCAGCCCAAACCCATTGCCTCACTTTGCAAGGAGCACATGCCCAACAGAGCGGAGCAATGGGGAGGAGAGCACAATAAGAGTTCTTTTCTCTTCCCCTCTGTGTGTATGTGTGTAGGCTGGCAGGGCCCCAGTGCTACTCATGCCCTTGCGCTGGCCATAGAACCTCCCCATGCATGGCAGGCTGGCTTGGAGAGGGACTCTGCAGCTGGAAGTAAAATCTACGCCCTTCCAGCACGGCTCATGCAATGAGGACACTGCCACTAGCTGACAATTACACATTGGATGTAAAGCTGACAATTTACAAATGAGCAGACAGAATTTGGAGCTCTTCTCACTTCTCAGAAGCAATCCCTAAATGCACAGAGACAGGTCTTTGCTTTCCCTTCCTGTTCCCACTATTTACTCCCTCTCCATCACGCTGCGCTTCCATGTTTCTCTCTGGGATGCGGGTAGGAGGCATGGGTTTAGGTTTAGGAATATAGTGAGGATAATTACATGCTATTTGTATCGCACCCTACTACTTTTAAAATGCTACCTCTAAGCTGAGAGACAACCTCTTTTTCCCTGTAGCTGTTAGAAGAGGTCTTTCTCATAGATCTTTCCCTTTTTCTCTAGATTTAAATTTGTGACCAGGTGCTGGATGAATGAATTGCCAACTTCCCATTCCTTTTCCTCACAAATTTTTTTTTTTTTTTTTAAATAGCTGCCAAGCACGTGGGGCTTGATTCGTGCCCTTGAGCTTCCTCCACTCTGGCAGCAGTGCTGCAGCTCTTGCCCAGGCAGTTCTCGCAGGGTGTTTGCAGGAAACAGCTTTAACTGTATAAAAGGAAATTATTTCATACCCAGTAGTCATTAAACTGTGGGAGTCCTTGCCACGAGATACATTAGCAACAAAAAGGCTAAAGAGATTGAAAAAGAGATTATGCCAATTCCTAGAGGAGTGGGTCCTCAGCAACTCTGGGGCCTGCAGCTCTTTTTGCAGCCTCTGCTTCAGGAAATCCTCAAATTCCTGATTGCCAAGAACTGAGAAGGAGAAACAGGGAAAGGGTCACCCTCTGCCTGCCTTTATTTTAATGATGCTGTTGGAGAGTGACAGTGGGCTATGGAGATTTTTGTCCCAACCCGGCACAGCTCCTTTTAGAGGACTGCTGGATCAAACGCCTCTGCCTGACTCTGATCTGTGGCTGTTTGAGCCCATGGCTATGAGATATCAGTCTGATTTTATGGTAGGTTTTCAAAACGGCTTGATTCTGGCGTGTTTAACCACTTTGGGGTAATACTGACTCACCTGATACACACCAATGAGGATTTCCAGTAACAGTGGTGCCAGTGAGCCCCTCTTGCCCTGTTTTCTGTCCAAACCAAAAGCAGTTCCTGCCCTTTGGCCCAAACAAAACCCCCAAACAAAACCCCCAAAACCTTTCAAGTCCAGAGGTTGTGTCAATGTTTTCTTTTCTTTTTTTTAGTACTTTGACTGGTGTTCTAGGCAGCGTTGAAATGCAAGGAACCATACCTTTGCTCAGTGGTTTTACCTCTTGCTCTGGAGGAAGGTGAATATGCAGCAGGATGTCTCCATGTTGCAATGCATCACGTTTGTGCCCCTGTCTGACTCTGGGCCATGCAGCCGTGTTACAGACTCCTGTAGCCAGCAATGAGATCTTCCTGTTTTTCTGAGCCTTCCCTTTGATGCCCATCCTGTTTCTGCCTTGCCTCAGGCTTCAGTGCAGTCTGTTCATAGTCTGGGTTAGAAGGGACCTTAAAGATCATCCAATTCCAACCTCCTTGCCTCAGGCACAGACACTTCCCACTAGATCAGGCTGCTCAAGGTGCCATCTCACCTGGCCTTGAACACCTCCAGGGATGAGGCATCCATAACTTCCCTGGGCAACCTCTTCCAGTGTCTCACCACCCTCATTGTGAAGAATTTCCTCCTAATGTCTAATCTAAGTCTTCCTCTCTCCAGTTTATAGCCATTCCCACTTGTCCTATCACTACTAGCCTTTGTTAAAAAGTCCCTCCCCAGCTTTCCTGCATCCCCCTTTGAGTACTGGAAGATCACTTGGAGCCTTCTCTTCTCCACACTGAACAAGCCCAACTCCCTCAGCCTGTCCTTACAGAGAAGATGCTCCAGCCCTTGGATCATCTTTGTAGCCCTACTCTGGACCCATTCCAACAGCTACATATCCTTCTTATGTTGAGGATTCCAGAACTGGACACGATATTGCAGATAAGAATCACAGAATCACAGAATCACAGAATCACAGAATAACTAGGTTGGAAGAGACCCACTGGATCGTCGAGTCCAACCATTCCCACCAATCCCTAAATCATGCTCCTAAGTACCTCATCCACCCTCACCTTAAACACCTCCAGGGACAGTGACTCAACCACCTCCCTTGGCAGACCGTTCCAATGCCTAACCACCCTCTGCATAAAGATTAAAATCTAGGAGCTACATGTCCGTGATAAGGTCTCACAAGAGCAGAGTAGAGGGGTAGAATCACCTCCCTTGACCTGCTGGCCATGCTTCATTTGATGCAGCCCAGGATACAGTTAGCCTTCTGTTATTTGTTCAAGACCACCTTGTCCAGTTTACTGGGCTAGGAGACACGCTGCAAGAGCAGCAGAGTATCCGTCCAGTGGTGCTTGCATCTTCTTCTCCCAGTCACCACCTTCTCCTTCCTGGTGGGTTTAGCTCTAGCCACTTGTCCTTGTGTCACAAATGCCATTGCCATAGTCAGTACTGGCTTAAGACAGGAGGTGGCACACATTATGCCTCTCAAACCTTCAGCCTGATCTTCTATGAGTCTTCCCATTTTGGTTTCATGGCCCGTGGACTGGATTAGCACAGGTAGTGGAGATGTGAATTTAAAGTGAGTGCTGCCTGATGGTTCTCCCTGCCTCTGGATCTACCAGTGTCCCAGTGCAGTCGAAGGGAGTAGCTGATTTTGGAAGCGCTTTCCCCTGTGTCACATTTTAGGGTCGTGAGGGTTTTTTTGGTTTCAGGTCTAACTTCTGCCAAGTGTGCCATCAAGCTGTTGGCAATAAACACATGTACAATGCAGGGTGGTTCTTACTTCAAGCATCCTGGTGGGTCAAAGCTCAGGCTTAAAGCAGACCAGTCGGCTGTGGGGTGTCCAGAGGGCTACAGGTTAGCACTAAGGCTGCTGACTCCATCATAGCTGGCAACAACTCTAGCGTGAAACAAGTAGACCAAACCTAACCAAAGAGTAAAGTTTTTAAGCTGAAAGAAGGGAGATTCTAATTAGATATTAGGAAGAATTTTCTCCTGTGAGGACAGTGAGGCACTGGCACAGTTTTCCCAGAGAAGTCGTGTATGATCCATCCCTGGAGGTGTTCAAGGCCAGGCTGAGTGAGGCTTTGAGTAACCTGATCCAGTGGGAGGTGTCCCTGCACATGGCAGAAGGCATGAACTAGGAGACCTTTAAGGTCCCTTCTAACCCAAACCACTCTATGATTCTGCGATTCTGTGAATCAGGTTCAAGTCTCGGGCATCACAGTGGGAAGAGCTGTTTTCAGATTCAGCTAATTTCAGCCCCAGCACATACGCATGCTCCTGTGGAGCTGGGCTTACCAAAACCATAAATTTAGGTCCAAGAGACTATCTGAAGTTTAGCCATTAAAAATGATGAATTGCTGACTCAATGAATTATTTTGCTCTTTCGCCATATCCAGATTCTGATCAACAGCGGCTAAACCGGCCAGTGCAAGTTTCCTAAAGTGATTTTAAATTGACCTAATTAAAGCAGTAAGAGCACTTAACGGAGATGTACTTAACCCAATCTGACCCTTCCTTAAATCAATTACTCTAGAATTTAGTAATTTGCAGGCAGAAGCTAAGCCAATTTAAGAAAGATTTAAGGCGAGTTAAGGCGAGTTAAGGCAAGTTAAGTACCCTTGCAGTGCCGATGTGCATTACTTTAGGCTAATTAAACTCTATTTAGTGAATTTTGTAATGTAGCCAGACCACAGCTAACCTCACCCAATGTTACATGCTTAATCGATTTATGATTTTTTTGGACTCGATGATCCAATGGGTCTTTTCCAACCTGGTGATTCTCTGATTCTATGAATTCCAGCTGTTAAGGCCAGAGGTGCCAGTGACTGCCAGGCCATCACCAACCATTACATCTCATTTTGTTCCACCTATTCTGCATCCACTACTTCATGTTCAAGTAAATGGGTCACGTTGAACACCTCTTCTATAGGAACATGAGAATGTTCTGCCCTAGGCTGTGATTCGGTGTTCTCCCATCCCTTGTGGACAACACGTGTGACCTCCAGTTGAGGGATCTGACATGAATGCCTTGTTGTGAGGATGGGACGGCATGTGAGAGATGTATGACAAAGCATATAGTGTGGGAGAAGCCATCGGGCCCCAGGGAAGGGGGCAGCAGAAAGCCACAGGATGGATAATTCATTAAAACACCCCTTTCAGAGAGCATCTCTCTCAGTCTGAAGACCTCAAAAGAACAGGGAACACATTGGTGCAAACTACCCATGGCCATAGCTGCAAAGGTCATCTCAGCTTCCCATCTGAATCAGTCTGACTAGTCTGCCTTTTCTTTAGCATTAAAGTGCTAAAGAGCACTTTAAAGAGCACCTTAAAGAGAGGTTTGATTTTTTTTTTTCTCCCTGTGAAGGTATGTCAATTTTTTTACCATTATAAGCAATGTGGCCGTTCCTGACTAGTAATTGCTGTTGTTAAAGATAATCCATAAAGACAAAATTATCTGTGTACAGTGGTGAGTGCGCTGGATGGGTGGGTACTCTGGAAATCTCTAAGACTTCATTAATTAGGGGTTGAGAGGATGGTTCTGAGTTCTGGAAGATCAAATGGAATGCAGGGAGAGTCCGTGCAGTGGCATTCCATCCCTCTGAAAACGGCAACTCCTCCACTCCTTGCCTCCTGGTTCTTTTGATGGACTGAATTCTCCTCCAACTCCAGGCTCTCTCCAGCCAAGAATCTTCTTTCTCTTCCAGAAAACAAGAAGAGAAACGTAAAGCCAAGGGAGAAAGAGAAGTGGCAAAGCCAGCAAGCATCTGCCAGGGGGACAAATACATGGAGGAAAAACCTCAGGCAAAACAGAAGTAGGCGGTGAGATGGGAGCAGGCACTGCAGCACTTGGAATGAACAAAGAGACATGTAACTGCTGCTCTTATTAGGAAAGCACCTTGGCAGGTACACACGACCAGCACAAGCCTGCAGACGGTATCATAATGATGAATCAGTGGTATGTCAGGCAGAGCATCACCAGGTGCAGAAGGGAACCTTCATCCTTGAGAGAGGGCTAGAAATTATGTGGGAAGAAGGTGATTTGGGAAACAGCGTTAAGGGATGCTAAGAGTCAGCAGTACCTTTTACAAACCGTGGCTGGAGAGATAACTTTTGGGGAACTGAAAAAAAACAACTGCATTTCACAAGGAGACCTACTGCTCCAGGGATGCAACATCTTACATGCCCTCAAAATGGGGCCCAGAAGGACCCTGATTGTCTGTACAATGAGCATCAGGTAAAACCAAGGGTAGACTGGTGAAATTATCTTTGATACTAGACGTCAAACTAGCCTGTGGGCAGTGTTATTTCCAGCTAGATGGAAAAACAAGATGCTGGTTCTGTCACAATTTGCTACAGAATGGCTGGACAAAAGCCACATAAAAGGACATGTGAAATCACCATTTTTAGCGTGTTACTGATGAAAAAGGGGCTTTAAAAAGGGTAAGGTTTTTTTTTTTTTTTTTTCTTTTTAATGACCTATGTCCAACTGAAATCTATGGCAGATTTACTGCAGAACTGTAGTCATTCAGGGTTAAAATGAAAATGAAGTTGTTGCTCTGAGGTGCTAAAACAAGATATGTATCAACAATAACCTTCTTTACCCAGACTGTGTCTGGTACACAGGGAGTTTATGAAGCTGATGCTGAGATGCTCCCATGGCCTGAGACTTCTAGGAATAATAGACCAAAATCTCTTCATCCCACCTTTATTTCCACACACGAGGAATGTCAGACTCTCATTTCAAAAGACAGGAAGCACTAAGGGTGCATACACTGTATTAGATTGCATCTTCAGTTTACTTTTTAGAAGCTTTTCTGGTGTATTAAAAGCCCACTTTTTTGGCTAGTGATAAGTAAAGCCAGCTGCGGCAAGTAAACTGAACTCTTGTCTTCTTACCACTAATTAAGTAGTAATAAAATTGATTTTAAAAGAAAGCGGAAGACCTCATTTTCCAAGTGAATTATCCACCTGACTCTTCATATATTTTATCAGAAGCAATAAAACACTAACTCTGCCCAATACAGGGTAAGTAATCAGAAGAATACAGATATGAATATAATTACCAGAGAATACAATTACATTATCAGCAAAATTTATAACCCTAATTTGATTCAAATAGCCATACCACATGGCTCTTCTGTGTGGTTTGCAAACATGCTACTCCCTAAGAACTCAGATTAATTTTTATACTTCTGCTTGCCACTGCAACTGAAGAAAAGCTGCAGATAGGTGACTCAGCCACACACACACGAGACATCTGAGACATCACTCTCTTTCACCTCTTGTTCTGCAGATCCCTGTTACTATCCATCAGAGGCTGTAGTGTCTATTTAAATGAGCTTTTTTCCCCCATTTTTTTCCTTACTCTAGTCTTTTAATAATGCTCAACATTGCTTAAGGCAAGCTCTGTGTATCTGCTTGCCCGATATAGTTTATGTGAAATTTGATGCTGCTTTCCACTGAGGTTCATCTGACTCAATCTCCAGGCCTCCCACAGGCAATGTGGATATTTCAGCCAGACCTTTCTTTTGCAGCAGCAAAGAGAAATAGGCAAGTTTAAGGTAGGATTCCCTCTTCTTCATGTAGCAAGGTGTGCAGCAGGCAGAGGAAATCCTGCTCTCTAAGTACGAGCTCTACAGTAATCCACGACTCCATCAAACAGCCCCTAACATCGATAAGACATTTGCAATGACTTTCACAAGGGCTTTTCATTATAGAATCATGGAAACATAGAATCATAAAATAGTTAGGATTGGCAGGGACCTTAGATATCATCTAGTTCCAGCCTCCCTGCCATGGGCAGGGACATCCCTCTAGATCGGGTTACCCAAGGCCCCATGCAACCTGGCCTCAAACACCTCCAGGGCTGGGGCAGCCACCACTGCCCTGGGCAACCTCTTCCAGTGCCTCATCACTCTCATGGTGGAGAAATTCTTCCTAATGTCTAGTCTAAATCTGCCCTTCTCCAGTTTATATCCGTTCCCCCTTGTCCTATCACCACAAGCCTTTAAGAATAGTCCCTCTCCAGCTTTCTTGTAGGCTCCTTTCAGGTACTGGAAGGTTGCTACAAGATCTCCTCTGAGCCTTCTCTTCTCCAGGCTGAACAAGCCCAACTCTCTCAGCCTGCCCTCATATGGGAGGTGCTCCAGCCCTTGCATCATCCTTGTAGCCTCCCCTAGACCCATTCCAATAGTTCCATATCCTTCTTACGTTGAGGATTCCAGAACTGGGCACAGTACTCCAGATGAGGTCTCACAAGAGACTATAAGCTATAGCAAAAACATTTGTCAACATAACCACAGCAAGTGCAGTTACTGCTGGGAGAAGATACTCCAACAAACGCTCTGGGAGAGTCATCCCACCAATCTTTCAACCAAAATAAAACATCTTTTTCACTACACAAGGTAGAAGTCTGAGCCTGGCCCCTATGGCCACAGCGCTGGTGAATGTCCTTAGTGCTTGTTATTTATTATGGAACAGAAAATGAGGATAATATGCAAATGCTGCATTTCTTCTGAAGCCACTTCCCCCTTATGCTTGTTAATGCATTGCTTTCTCTCTAATGCTTTTAAACTAGTAAACTTCAAAGTAGAAAGCATTTAATAGTGATATAAGTGCATTTCCATTTGGGGAGGGAAATAAATTATAATGATGTGAGCATGTTTATATTAAAATATTTGTGGCTTTTCCTGGTTGGATGCCTCTGTGAAAAAGAAACCCAAGCCAACAGTAAAGTTCATGACCTTCATTAAAGCAGTTATAGCCTTTGTAAGGCATTACACCACCAGGCCAGACCGACATCCCTGACGTCTTACTGAAAAAGCTTGCTGCCTGCTGCCTTCCTTCCAGTGGTGCCAGAAAACCTCCTGACAAGGGAATCGAAACCACCTGCAGAGGAAGAACTGCAGTGTCACCCGGCAGCTCTGGCGCCTGTTGCGCTGTGGTACCAGCCCTGTGACCACAGCGATGCTGCCATTGAGTCACCTTCCCTGGAGGTGTTTAAGGGACGGGTGGACATGGTGCTGAGGGACATGGTTTAGTGTTTGATAGGAATGGTTGGACTCGATGATCCGATGGGTCTTTTCCAACCTAGTGATTCTATGATTCTATGCCTTTGCTCTGCGGCATTGGCCGCTCTGCTTGGATTTTTGAACGCTGCCCTAGACCTAAAAAGGGAAGTCTTTATAAAATAAACTCACCTTAGTGCTAGGAAAGGGTTCACTGGTCTCTAATCAGAGGGGAGAGACAAGTCTGTAAAGGGGAATTCAAGTGACCAGTTTCTCTTCCACCTTAATATTTCCCATAGGTTTTGGAAAGAACTCTTTCTGCTAGCATTCTTGGTGCCCAAATTCCTGGACAGTTAAAGTCTCAGCTGAAAATAAAAAAGGCTCAGGTTAACCTCGTGTTTCATCCCAGAGGAGGAAATGTCTTGCCTTGCCGCAGCTTGCCAGGAAGAGAGCAGTGTGGGCACTGCCAGAGGGATGGAAATTGCTGTTTGAATAGAAGGGATCATGGTCAGAAAGGGATTTGGCAAGGACTTAGCAATGAGGCTGAAGGGGATGACACTGCAGCACGGCTGGGGAGAAAGGAAAAGCCAGGAAAAGCCTGGTCTCACTCTTAGGCTTGGCACTGCCATGCAGGGCAGGAATGGGCAGCGCTTGTGGTACATTACAAGAGGTTTGGTGACATCCCCTTCCATCTGCAAGGCACAAGGCTCTCAGCAAAGCACAGCAGTCCACCCTAAATAGTCACTGATGTAGTTGTCAGGTCATGGAGAACACACACGTGTCACTATGCAAGGCAATAGTCAAGCAAGGTGAGTTTTAGCCATTTAAATAATGAACATTGCAAAAATAACATGATTGTGTTTTGATAACACAGCATCCTTCCCACAAATTATCTTGGTGGTTTCCCACTCACTCGTCTTGAAAGTGAAGACTATACCAGCACTATTTCCTCCTGCCCTGGCTATAGAGTGGTATTTATACTTCTGATTCACTAGAGCAGCATCTGAGCAGCCAGGAGCTCACAGGCTTTAGCCACTGTCTCTCAGGAACAGACCTTTCAGCAGAAATACAGTGTTCAGATACCAACATGCATTCAAAAAATGGCTTTTCTTTTTATTTTTCCCCAACAGAAGTGAAACCAAAATAGAAAGAAAAACATAAAAAATCGACAATGCAAATTGAAGTCTAAGCAAAGATGTGTCACAACACACTGATTATTAAAAGCAGGGAGAAGGCAGAAAGATGCTTCCAAGCAATCCTGCAGCTGGGTTTTCACGTTGTATGCTTTTGTAGGAAGAATCCTCTATAAATCTATTACAACATCAAAACCACATCATTTCTGTTTCTCCACCTGAAATACCACATCTTAAGCAAGTCATTTGGCAGCACTGGGAAGGGTAGAAACAGCATGTGTTGGCTCAGAGCACTTTTTTTTGAACTGACTCGCCAGCCTAGCTGGCAAATAATGCTCCTCTCTGTTTTCAGCGTTGATTTATCTTGGCCCAGGCGCCTCTTTTGCTCTCTGGCACAGCTTCAGCGATATTAGTGAGTGGGTGTGATTTAACATTCATAAGCTTCTAGGAAGAGCTGCTTTATTTCTTCTGTCAAGGTAAGACATATTCCATATGCAGGACCTGTTGGTGGTCTTACTGCAGCGGAGAGGCTGGCAGATGAGGAGTCCACTCTCCAAAGAGGGGGTCCCAGAGGCACTGCTGAGCCCTTGGCTCTAAATGCACAACCCTGACTCCTGCTCCTATATTATTAGGGCAACACATGGGCCCCCAATGGCCTTTGTGGTAACATCTACCCAGATTTACAGAGAAAAGGTGGAAGGAAGTTCTTTTCCTGTAAACCGTTGAATTAAAATAATCTGATTCAGCAATGATTTGGAGTGGTCTGATTCTGATGAGTACCCCTCAAAAGCAAATCTGATCCTGATGATGGGGGAAAAGAGAGAGGAAGGGAAGGGAAGGGAAGGGAAGGGAAGGGAAGGGAAGGGAAGGGAAGGGAAGGGAAGGGAAGGGAAGGGAAGGGAAGGGAAGGGAAGGGAAGGGAAGGGAAGGGAAGGGAAGGGAAGGGAAGGGAAGGGAAGGGAAGGGAAGGGAAGGGAAGGGAAGGGAAGGGAAGGGAAGGGAAGGGAAGGGAAGGGAAGGGAAGGGAAGGGAAGGGAAGGGAAGGGAAGGGAAGGGAAGGGAAGGGAAGGGAAGGGAAGGGAAGGGAAGGGAAGGGAAGGGAAGGGAAGGGAAGGGAAGGGAAGGGAAGGGAAGGGAAGGGAAGGGAAGGGAAGGGAAGGGAAGGGAAGGGAAGGGAAGGGAAGGGAAGGGAAGGGAAGGGAAGGGAAGGGAAGGGAAGGGTAAATTTTCTGGAGAGGAAGGATCAACTGCAGGATTTATATGCTCAGTATGTGAGATGAGTCAAAACTGCCCAGTGCAGCCTGGATAGCCCCCTGCTCTCAGAGCTTGCATTCTTCCCCTTTGGGCACCAGCGAACAGCCCCACTGTGTTCAGTTCTGGGCCCCTCCCCACAAGAAGGATGTTGAGGCTCTGGAGCGAGTCCAGAGAAGAGCAGCGAAGCTGGTGAAGGGGCTGGAGAACAGGCCTTATGAGGAACGGCTGAGAGAGCTGGGGGTGTTTAGCCTGGAGATGAGGAGGCTGAGAGGAGACCCCATTGCTCTCTATAACTACCTGAAAGGAGGTTGTAGAGAGGAGGCAGCTGGCCTCTTCTCCCAAGTGACAGGGGACAGGACAAGAGGGAATGGCCACAAGCTCCGCCAGAGGAGGTTTAGGCTGAACGTTAGGAAAAAAATTTTCACAGAAAGAGTCATTGGGCACTGGAACAGGCTGCCCAGGGTAGTGGTTGAGTCACCTTCCCTGGAGGAGTTTAAGGCATGGGTGGATGAGGTGCTAAGGGGCACAGGCTGATAGGAATGGTTGGACTCGATGATCCGGTGGGTCTCTTCCAACCTGGTTATTCTATGATTCTGTGATCACCATGGTTTGCAAATGAGACTGTTTTGCTCTGTCTCTGCATGGTATTCATCTTGCCTGTTGTTTTTCAAGCTTTAAATTGTTTTGTCCCATTCTGCTTCCTATTATGGTAAAATAAAACTGTGCTGCAGAGAGCATACTTTCTTTAATTTGTTATGCAGTTTGGAGAAGTGAAAGAAACTCTACAATGGAAGATCTTCAGCAGATCCTGAAAACCGTGCATGAACTCCTGACACAGCCAGGCACTATTTATTCACAACATAACACAAAGCAGGACCCTGTCTGCCTATGGCACATAGTCAAAATATGTTCTTCACGCTTTCTGTGGCTGAGAAAAGCCTTGATGGGTTCTGGTAATCGCTCTTGCATCTGTTAGACAATGTTAAACCAGCTCTTTCCTCCTCCTCATTACCCCTTTGGGCTTGCAGAAAGCAGAGAAAATACAATGCATGGCAACAGAAACAGAAATTATTGGGCATGTTTGGTTGATTGGAGGTCAATGGTCACCCTTCAATGTCTCCCATAAGCAAAAATACCCCTCTTCCCAAAGCAAAGCTATAGACTGCTTTCAGGGCACCTTGCTGGGACCTGTGCTGCACACATTACTGCAACTCAGCAGCTGTAGTGCTGCTGCCCTGTTATGAGTTAAATAAGTTATGCCCAGACAGAGATAATTTATGACTTCATATTAGGAAAAACCACTTTTGGAAATGCATGCACTAAAGCAGTCTATGTCTGCTCAGTTTCCCAGATCTTACCACTGCCTGAAGAAAAGTTCTCTCAGCCCTGGAGCAAACCTAACAAGCACCTTCCCCTTCTACAATATCTTTAAATCTTCTACATCAGCCTGACAGAGTTTGTGCCTGGCAGCTGTAGCCTTAGGGCGGTCCTCTGTTTTACCTATTTACTATTTCTACAGCACCTTAGCCTTACTCATAACAAATTCCCATTCTGTTGCTCACATTAAGTATTTCTTGACACAGCTCTCTGGCTCATCTTGAATATACCCCTGTAACAGAGGCCCTTGGAGGCTGCAGATTGGAAAGAACAAGAGGTTTCTTTCAGTCATGATCATCATGATCTCACTGGTCTCTTCCTTTTCACTGCTTCAATCACTACATATCTCATTAACATCCAGAGAAGCTGTTGTGATGGTTTACAGGAGTATTTTTCTCATCAGTGTGGTGCTTGTTATCAGTTCACAGCAGGCCGAATCAATGAAGACGCTAGTTCTGTTTTGCTAAGTTGGTAACCCCAAATTAGCTGTAATTTGTGTGTATGAACAAACAGAGGTTTGACAGGACTTAGCTGTGAAGTCATAGAATCATAGAACCATAGAATGGTTTGAGTTGGTCCGACAAGGGACCTTATAGATCATATAATTTCAACCCCCTTGACATGGGCAGGGACATCTCCCACTAGATCAGGCTATGCAGTTATCTCAGCTCTGTATTTTCTCCTCCTGCTTAGCTGTCCCATGATTTCTTGCCAATGAGCTTGAGGATATCGACCGTATTATCCTGCACATATGCAGTGGTGAAATCTTCCATCCTCACAATGGGGCATCCATAACTTCCCTGTCAATCTGTTCCAGTGTCTCAGGATCTTCATTATGAAG
The DNA here is from genome assembly GCA_033459285.1 of Clamator glandarius. Taxonomy (NCBI): domain Eukaryota; kingdom Metazoa; phylum Chordata; class Aves; order Cuculiformes; family Cuculidae; genus Clamator; species Clamator glandarius. The sequence goes on along the minus strand of JAUNZM010000016.1, from coordinate 3,856,843 downwards.
AAATACTGATGCATCTCATTTAAATGTGGGTATGGGGCAACTTACACAGTAATGGATGGAAGTCAAGGGATTGTTTGAGAGAATTTGGCTTATACAACTCCATGGAACCTGAGAGGCTGTATACATGGTGCTGAGAACTGGCTGATGTCATAGAATCACAGAATCACAGAATAACCAGGTTGGAAGAGACCCATTGGATCGTCGAGTCCAACCATTCCCACCAGTCCCTAAATCATGCTCGTAAGTACCTCATCCACCCTAACCTTAAACACCTCCAGGGATGGTGACTCAACCACCTCCCTTGGCAGACCGTTCCAATGCCTAACCGCCCTCTCCGTGAAGAACTTTTTCCTAATCTCAAGCCTAAATCTCCCCTGGCGGAGCTTGAGGCCATTCCCTCTCGTCCTGTCCCCTGTCACTTGGGAGAAGAGGCCAGCACCCTCCTCTCCACAACCTCCCTTCAGGTATTTGTAGAGAGTAATAAGGTCTCCCCTCAGCCTCCTCTTCTCCAGGCTAAACAACCCCAGCTCTCTCAGTCGCTCCTCATAAGATTTGTTCTCCAGCCCCTTCACCAGCTTTGTTGCTGCAAGGCAATGTCCTTGCAAGGCAAAGATGTCCTCAGTCACCTTTGAAATGTGGAAGATCCCAACAACTGGAAACAGGCAAATGCCAAAAGCATTTTCAAAGAAGGCCAAAAATTCAACTTGGAGAAAACAGGTGGAATATCTCACTTTGGACCCTGGGAAAAGATTGAAGCATGTCCTCCTAGAGCACATTTCCAGGCACATGAAGAAGAAGGTCACTGGAAAAGGTAAAAGATCTGGATTTCCCACAGGTAAATCATGTCCAATCTCAACCTCCCCTGATGCAACTTGAATCATAGAATCACCAGGTTGGAAAAGATCCACTGGATCATCAAGTCCAACCATTCCTATCAATCACTAAACCATGCCCCTCAGCGCCTCATCCACCCATCCCTTAAACACCTCCAGGAAAGGTGACTCAACCACCTCCCTGGGCAGCCTCTGCCAGTGTCCAATGACCCTTTCTATGAAAAATTTTTTCCTGATGTCCAGCCTAAATCTCCCCTGGCGGAGCTTGAGGCCATTCCCCCTTGTGCTGTCCCCTGTCACTTGGGAGAAAAGCCCAGCTCCCTCCTCTCTACAACCTCCTTTCAGGTAGTTGTAGAGAGCAATGAGGTCTCCCCTCAGCCTTCTTTTTTCTAGGCTAAACAACCCCAGATCTCTCAGCTGCTCCTCATAAGGCTTGTTCTCCAGCCCCTTCACCAGCTTTCTCACTCTTCTCTGGACACAGAGATTCATAGGAGATCTGATAGCAGCCCCTGGTACCTCTGAAGAGGTCATTGGGAAGATGGAGCCACACTCCTCACTGAGGTCCGTGGTGGGTGGGTGAGGAGACAATGAGTATCAATTGAAACATGAGAGGTTCTGACTGGATATAAGGAAAAACTAAAAACTTTTCTTACTGTGACAGCACCCAAACGATGGATCAGGTTGCCCAGGGAGGTTGTGCAAACTCTGTCCTTGGAGATTTTCAAGCCCTGACTGGATAACATCTTAAGCAACCTGGTCTGACCTCAGAGCTGACCCTGCTTTGAGGAAGAGATTGGAGAAGAGACCTCCTGAGGTCTGAATTGCTATATGTTCCTGATGTATGCCATTTTAGTTTATCTGCAGAGTAGCTTATCTAAAAAATGGTGGACAAGGTGACTTGAGAGTTTGCTTAACTGATAAAGAATGGCATGACAAGAGTGTGGTCTGTGGTGTGTACATACTTCCCATTCAACAACTCCTTTTTTAGGTCCCTGCTTCAGAGATGTGCCAAAGGTTACATCAGATACAACTAAGTAAACACGCTGATCAAATCCGCAGTGCTGGAATTCAAACCACCAGGAGATAAGTGCTTATGCTTTACTCTGAAGAAATCTACTGATTTGCCTAAACAAATTCAGGAAAAAAAATGGCAAATTGTATCAGTGATTGTTATTGGGCTTTGAAGATAACTGCTAAAGGAGCTGCAGAGGAATTAGTAATGTTCTAGAATAAAAAAGGCAAAATTTACCTCCATTCAAAAGAAAGATTGCTAAACTAATCTACAGACTTGCTCCTTTGGCTTGGTGTTATAAGATTGATTCACTTTCCATTTTAAGATTGATGTCACCTGGGAGGGCCAGGGCAAGGGAAGAAAGAAGCCAGAAGAGTCTTCCTTTTTGCTCAGGCTGCTGTGATCGTATTTAATATTTCCAGGAGTGGCAGTCTGTGGTTTTGTGGCCAAGGCATGTCTCCTGGCCAGCTGAGCCATGGAGAAAGCTTGTGACAGCCTTCCAGGGCTGTTTGTCACAGCGGGCTGCATGCTTTTCTCCACTCCACATCCTCTTCTCCTTTAGACTTCTTAGAAAAACTCATAGACTTTTACAATCTTGTAAAATGATGTAAGGCTATACTTGTTCTCTCTTACTAATGCTTTGTGGCATTACATAATTGCTTAATTGAGCATTTAGGAAAGCATTAATACATTTTTCTCTGCAAATGCATTATTAATATATACATTACAATCTCTGCTGTTAAGGCTTTGTACAATTATTAATAGACTTAAAATGACAGGAACTGTGTGAAAATATTTTCTTCTAGGAAAAAGAAACTCAAAAGGACACAGAACACATCAGGTCTATCATCCTTATAAATTAAATATTTGCATTGATACTTCTGTACTCCATAGTCTTAAGCCTGTCTGAACCAGTTAAAATGAGAGGTATGAATATTTCTATCCGGTTCCCCTTTAATTCGCAACATCATCTTAGGTGTTTGAATGCTTTGCATCCAATCATTTTGACCACTGACTTCTCCACAACACAATGTTTTTTCACCCTCTAGAGCAGCACACTGTGTATAACATTACTCCTTCCATCTAGGTTGTATATAGGATTGCATTGACAACTTGTATTGCCCTAGAAGTGTGAAAGGCAAAATATCTACAATCATTAATTTGTTTTTAATGCTTCTGGGAAGAACAAATAAAAGACTTTGAATGAGATGATTTACTTTTTTCCAAAACAGTGAGTAGTGTCAAAATTGCATGTGGCCTTGAACATAACACTAAAGTACACAAAATGATGAAGGAATTAAAGCAAAGACAAAAAGGAGGTGCAGAAACCCTACAAAATTACTAGTTAGCCCCATCCTGAAATAGCTTAGTATCATCAGCACATTTTGTAAACTGCTATTCACCTACATTTCTATCTGTTGTTTTTCCATGTTTCATGTCCATTAGCAGCCTGGTTTTTTACTTCCTTCAGGGTGGAACCTTACTAAGTGCTTTTGGAAATTATCATAGATGCTTAATTGAATCTTCCCTGGTCCATAAACTTGTTGACTTCTTCAAAAAAGCTGTTAGATTTGTGAGACACTATTTTGCTTTACAAAAAGCCATAATGACTTACACTAATGTGTCATCTTCATGTGCCCATTAAGGCTTTTCTGTTCTTTAGCATAATTTCTGTTCATTTGTTTAGTAAGATTGTCAGGCTTCCAGGTCTATAGCTTCCAAAATCTTCTCTTAAATCCTTTCAAAAATACAGTGTCACATAAGCAACTTTCCAGTTTCCCCTGATGACAAGGTAGTTTTAATTGAGAAGATAGAGATAGTAGTCAGTACATAGAATCATAGAATCATTAAGATTAGAAAAGACCTCTAAGATCATCAAGTTCAACCATCAGCCCAACCCCACAGTGCCTACTAAACCATGTCCTCAAGTGCCACGATTACATGTTTTTTGAACACCTCCAGGGATGATGACCCCAGCACTTCCCTGGGCAGCCTGTTCCAGTGCTTGACCACTTTTTCAGTAAAGAAATTTTTCCTCATGTCCAATCTCAGCCTCCCCTGATGCAACTTGAGGCCATTTCCTCTCATCCTACCTTGTTACTTGGGAGAAGAAACCAACACCCACCTCACTACAACCTCCTTTCGAGTAGTCGTAGAGATTGATGAGGCCTCCCTGCAGCTTCCTCTTGTTCAGGCTAAACACCCCCAGTTCCCTCAGCTGCCTCTAATAAGACTTGTGGCTCTAGATCCTTCACCAGCTTTGTTGCCCTTCTCCTGGCATGCTCCAGCAACTCAACGTCCTTGTACTGAGGGGCCCAAAAGTGAACACAATATTTAGGGTGTGACCTCACCAGTGCTGAGTACAAGGGGATGATCACTTCCCTCCTCCTGCTGGCCACGCCGTTTCTGATACAAGTCGGGATGTTGTTATCCTTCTTGGTCACCTGGTTCACTGCTGGCTCGTGTTCAGCTGCTGTCAACCAGCACTCCCAAGTCCTCCTCTGCCAGGCAGCTTTCCAGCCAATCTTCACCAAGCCTGTAGTGCTGCACGGGGATGTTGTGACTAAATTGCAGGACCTGGCACTTGGCCTTGTTAAACCTCATACAATTGTCTGCAGCCCACTGATTGAGACTGTCCAGATCCTTCTGTAGAGCATTTCTACCCTCAGGCAGACCAACGCTCCCATCCAACTTGTTGTCTGCAAACTTACTGAGGGTGCACTCGATCCCCTCATCCAGATCATTGACAAAGATATTAAAAAAGACTACTACCTGAACTACTTCATCTCTGAGCTGTTTGAAAACTCTTGAACACCATCTGGTCTTAGCAGCTGGCTACTGCTCATTTTGTTGATGTGTTCCTTCATCTTTTATATCTGAGGCATGTTTTCCCAATTATTCCCCTTAAAGAAGCCTCCCAGTATTGGCGTTTACTCAAATTCATCCATGTAATTCACAAATGCAAAACTCTATTTAGACTTTTTTTATGGCTGTAATTTCTCCAGATGTTCCTTCTGCCTCTTAAACAATTTGTCTTACAGAATAGTCAACCTCTGGCAGGCTTCCTGATATGTTTTGAGAAAGACTTGTTTACATCATTTTCAAGTTGACCCTGAATCTCTTTTTTCTGGCTGCTTATCATGATTTGTATTTGCTGCTTCCAGAACAGCAGCTTTAAACACTCTCCATGCCGTCTGTGAAGACGTAACTCTTCTAGATATTCTTTTTAGGCCCCCTTTATTGAACGATTTTCTTGTTTTGTATTATCCTGCTTGAGAAGAAAGCAGAATACTACTGCTTTTCTTTGTTCTACGAGTGTGTTGAATGCAAGGACATTACAGTTACTGCTACAGCATGGTTCTTTCTTTGTCAATAATATTATGACACTGTTTAGGACCAATCCAGGGACATTTTTTCCTCTTCTTGTTTTCCAGCTAGCAGCCATGGACAGTTTCTAAACAGTTAGATACAGCATCGCCCCTTCTCATGATATTTACCCAACCTACATTTGAATTATTGAAGACACATACAATTCTATTTCCTGCTCTGCGTGCTCTCTGATCTTCATTCCTTGTTAGGTACACTGGTGATGCCGTCCCAGTACTGTGTTTTTCCTATTTATTTCTGGGGCTTTATCTTATTTATTGACAGAGTTGACTGGTAATTCGAAGATTCTCTTACCTTTCTTTAAAATATAGCATTGTTCATCCACTGGCATGCCTCATCCTGCCTTTGTATTTTATTTCTCAATAATATGATACATAACAAATTTGATTGTTCACTTTTCTTATTAGCTTTCAAAACCTGAGGCTATGTTTCCACTGAGATTAATAATATTGGGGTTCCTGTCTCAGTTTGAAAGAGGGTGGACAGGTCATGGTGTCACCTGCTGTTCATGGCAAGGGTATATACACATACTGCATAATTATTCTGGTAACTGATCCTCTATTTGCATAGCTGGGGTGTGTGGATTTCTACAGTGGGAGTCCTATCTCCACTACTTTGTTTCCAAAACATTGTTATACTATTTCTAGAGCATTGTTTGATTTCTTTGTGCTGGCCCTAAGTATCTTTGGTGGCCAGTAACAGAAGAAGTCATCTTCCAGGTAGGAGACTGGGACTGGACACAAAGAAGACAAGTATCCATATGGTTTTGCCTTTGTCCTCTATGCAAATTGGGCAGGTCCTGCTTATACAGGTACATAATGGCATTATATACACTCTTCTAGATACATAATTTATAGCTAACCACAGGAGAAACATAACATTTTTAAATTGCATGTGTTTTTAGCAACAGCCCCTAGTTACAAATGCACCTTGGGAAAATGCTTCTCCTGTGAACTACAGCAGGACTGTCTAAGCACAATAACAGCAGTGTCACTATTCTGTAATTCATTCATCAATGAGAATAAACATTAAAGCCTAACACAGCTTAATAAACCATTAGAGCTGTGCCACAGAAATAATTAGGAAGACTGGTAATAAGAGAGCGAGCGAGCGAGTGCCATTTACTTAAGTGGAGTGTCCTTTTAAAGTGATAACTTTCCTTATCCCACCCATCAAAACAGGACAGCTGGGACATGGAAAGCCGTGGTCCATGATTCACACTCTTCCTTAGAAGGCAAAATTGATGATAGGACCTGTAAACATTTTTCTTGTGTGGCCCTAATTATGCTCAGAGTTGAGATCCCTGAGGTCTCTGATACAGCATTGGCTTGCTCCTATTCACTGACAAAAAATGTGAGGCATCCAGGTCCCAGTTCTGCTACAGAGAAGTAAAGTTTATGGAAATGGCTAGACACAAGATCACAATTAATATAAAACAATAATAGAGGTGGGGTAAGAAGGCAATTCTAAAAAATCAACTGAGAAATTAACAGATGCGCACAAATCTATCACCAGACTCAAATAAATAATTTTCCTTCAGCACCTGGTGCATGTGCCAAGGGAGTGGTGCTCACAGGATTGCTTAAACAAAGATATTGAGGATAAACATATCTTGAGGGTTTCAGAAGCGTTCCGGTGCCTAACTCCACTGACTCAGCAAAGAATCACACACAGAATCGCTAGGTTGGAAAAGACCCACTGGATCATCGAGTCCAACCATTCCTATCAATCACTAAACCATGCCCCTCAGCACCTAATCCACCTGTCTTTTAAACACCTCCAGGGAAGGTGACTCAACCACCTCCCTGGGCAGCCTCTGCCAGTGTCCAATGACCCTTTCCGTGAAAAATTTTTTTCTGATGTCCAGCCTAAACCTCCCCTGGTGGAGCTTGAGGCCATTCCCTCTCGTCCTGTCCCCTGTCACTTGGGAGAAGAGGCCAGATCCCTCCTCTTCACAACCTCCTTTCAGGTTGTTGTAGAGAGCAGCCTCCTCTTCTCCAGGCTAAACAACCCCAGCTCTCTCAGCCGCTCCTCATAAGGCCTGTTCTCCAGCCCCTTCACCAGCTTCGTTGCTCTTCTCTGGACTTGCTCCAGAGCCACAACATCCTTCTTGTGGTGAGAGGCCCAGAACACAGGATTCGAGGAGCGGTCTCACCAGTGCCAAGTACAGAGGGAGAATAACCTCCCTGGACCTGCTGGCTACACCATTTGTGATCCAAGCCAAGATGCCATTGGCCTTCTTGGCCACCTGGGCCACTGCTGGATCATGTTCAGTCACCGTCAACCAACACCCCCAGGTCCTTCTCCTCCGGGGAAAGTGTCCAGATGCACTCAGAAACCCCTTTCCACATTTAACTTTATGCTTAAAAACCTCACTATCTCCAAGTATCACTAAGGCTATAACCACAAATCTTAGAGATTACGAGAATTACCCTCCTATAATGTTTGATGAGATGCTGTCTCTCTGCCCATCTGCCCTCCCAGCGCTGCTCAGCGGCATGAGCTATGTGCACACTGCTGCGCGTACCTCTCGCATCTGATCTCAGGCCATCAATTCACCGTCTCCCCTCACAAAACAGCGAGCGATGTTTCAGAGCTCACATCATGTGGCAGGAGCAGGAGCTCAGGGCAGCATGGTCCACACCTCTGCCAGCTCCCAAATCCAATCATATTTTCTGCCACGATGCATTACACTGCAAACATCAAAGCTACCATAGTGACATATTTCCAGCAGCAAATATAGCAGTTGAAAACTGATTGAATTTATTTATAGTGCTTTTTCACCACAGTAGAAGCAAATAACGAGTTCTGACATGCTTTCTACTATTTCTCCTTTTTTTTCTTTTTACAGAAGCAATTTTTTCTCATACAATGATAATTTTTCTCACATATATTAGGGTTTTACTTCTGTTCAGCTGTTTTGTTTTTTAAGAAATGGATATAATGCACCTTTGTTGCAGCTCCTCTTCTTCAAGGCTGCTTGCAAAGCCTGTTTGCTTGTTGGCAGAAGTCCGATCTGATGGATCTTGTGACACCCTTGTGCATGTCTGGCTGTACAGCTGGGGTCTTTATTTGCATCTTCTGGCTTCATCTGCAAGTCCAAACCACTGAACAGTTGGTTGCAATTATGGAGGACTAGAGTTCAGAGCTAATACTAAATAAATGTTCTGTCCTAGGTTACATCAATGGCTGAAAAAATAGATGAGGAAAGATTTTGTTTCTGAAATTTATGTTTTCTCTTGAATTGTACAAAAATGATCTCCCCTGACTATAAGTCAAATTATCAAACAGCCAACAGAATGCAAAAGCGAGGTATCACCCATTGCAGAGACTAAGAGCAGTAATTTGGCAAGAAATGTGAAGAAAAAAACAGTATATGGATAGAAAGCACATCTGCATTTATCTTGAATAGAATTTGCAAGCATCTAAACCACCCTGTCTCAGGACATGAGCTTGCAGTAAGGGAACATATATACCCATCATAAAATAGTAGTTGTCTTCAAATCTCCTTGTGTGTTCTCCTTGTAAGGAAGTGATGCTTACCTCTACCACATCACTCTATTTCAATTGTCATTGACACTGCTGAGCCAGTTTCATGCCTCCTTGTCTAAGAGTAAGTGTATCCCCCAGCTCTCCTGACGTGGCCACCCTTCTATGTTATGTGCTGTAATTCTGATGCTCCCATATTAGCAGATACCAAGGTCTGGAATTCCTGTTTGTGTTTTGCAACAATCATCTAGGTTAGAAGGAAATTTATCAATAAGCATAGCAAGAAGCCAGATATTTCTAAAAAATTCTTTGCTAGTACAACCTGTAATGACTTTTATTTGTTTTCTTGCTTAATCAACTCTCTCCTCCCCACAGCCAGCACCCAGGCTTTCTCGCTCTGCTCCAGTGGCTTTCCAGCTCTATTCTTTTTCGTGGTGACCCCTTTGTTCATGGTCAGGGAGGTCTGCAAGGTTGCCTCTCCCCTTTTGCAAGTCAAGGACTTATTTACATAGGTCTACCACTAAAACAGATGGGTTTTTTTCTGCCTTATCGTGGTAGTGTTGGGCAAGTCTTGGCAGAAAAAATGGTTTCCTAAGACAGCTGCAGAGATGCTGATAACCCTCCCACACCCAAGTTCCTGAGAGGCACAATAAAACCAGGCTGAACCGCTGTTATTCGGGGACCGATATTGTCTTTTCACAATGGGAGGGCAAAAGGTCTGCACAAGCAGCGAGGAAGTAAGGATCTCGAATCTTGTGTTCAATTGTGGGCCCCTCAGTACAAGAAGGACATTGAGGGGATGGAGCGTGTCCAGGGAAGAGTTGGTGAAGGGGCTGAAGAACAAATGTTATGAGCGGCTGAGGGAGCTGGGGTTGTTTAGCCTGGAGAAAAAGAGGCTGAGGGGAGACCTTATCACTGTCGACAACTGCCTGAAAGGAGAGTGTAGAGAGGTGGGTGTTGGTCTCTTCTCCCAACTGAAGGCTGATAGGATGAGAGGGAATGGTCTCAAGTTGTGCCAGGGCTGGTTCAGATTGGTCATTAGGAAAAATTTCTTCACCAAAAGGGTTCTCGAGCACTGGGAGAGGCTGTGAAGGGAGGTGGCCGGGTGGTATGAGAAGTGGCTGAGGGAACTGGGGTTGTTTAACCAGGAGGAGGTTAAGGGGAGACCTCATGGGTCTTTACAGCTCCCTGAGAGGAAGTTGTACAGAGGTGGGTGTTATTCTTTTCTCCCAAGTGGTAGGATGGAAGGGAATGTCCTCAGCTTGTGCTAGGGGAGGTTTAGATTGGATATCAGGCAAAACTTCTTCACTGGAAGGGTTCTCAGGCACTGGCGGAGCTGCCCAGGGGGCTGGTGGAGTCCCCATCCCTGGAGGTGTTTAACAGACAGGCAGAGGAGATGCTCAGGGTTAGCTGTTGGTACGGCTGGGCTCCATGATCTCAAAGGTGCTTTCCAGCCAAACGATTCTATGATGGGACGCAGCCCCTTGGTTTGGGGAGGGTGGGGTGGGAATAAAACCTTAAAACCACAATTTCTGGTAAATGTCCATGTTAGGAAATGACACAACAAAGGGCCACAAGGCAGGGGTGGGTGTGGGGGTGTGGCTGCTGAGTCCCCCACCATTGGCTGAGCCCCCCTATTGGCTGAGCCCCCCCCCCATTGGCTGATCCCCCCCATTAGATGATCCCCGTATTGGCTGAGGCCCCCTCATTAGATGAGCCCCCCTATTGGCTGAGGCCTCTTCATTAGATGAGCCCTCCCCCATTGGCTGATCACCCCCATTAGATGATTGTCCCCCATTGGCTGAGCCTCTTCCTATGGGCTGAGGCCCCCTAATTAGATGACCCCCCCCCCATTGGCTGTTTCCCCGCCCCCAATTACATGATGCCCCTATTGGCTGAGGCCTCTTCATTAGGTGAGTCCCCCCACTGGGTGATCCCCCCCCTCCATTACATGAGCGCCCCCTTTGGCTGGGTGATCCTCCCCCTCCATTACATGAGCGCCCCCTTTGGCTGAGCCCCCTTCTATTGGCTGATCCCCCCCCCCCCTTAGATGATCCCTCCCCCATCGGCTGAGGCCCCGCCAATTAGGTGAGCCCCTCTATTGGCTGATGCCCTTCATTAGATGAGCCCCCCCATTGACTGAGCCCCCGCTCACTGGCTGAGCCCCCCCCATTGGCTGAGCCTCCCCTCACCCCCGCGGAGCCCCCTCTATTGGCTGCGCTCGGCTCCCATTGGCTCTGCTCGGCCCCTGCGGAGCCCGCCCCCAGCATTGGATGCGCTCGGCCCCCCATTGGCTGCGGAGCCCCATCTATTGGCTGCGGAGCCGCCCCATTGGCTGTGCTCGGCCCCTGAGGAGCCTCTCATTGGCTGTGGAGCCCCTTCTATTGGCTGCGGAGCTCCCCCATTGGCTGCGGAGCCCCCTCTGTTGGCTGCAGAGCTCCCCCATTGGCTGCGTTCGGCCCCTGCGGAGCCCCCCATTGGCTGCGGAGCCCCCTCTATTGGCTGCAGAGCTCCCCCATTGGCTGCTTTCGGCCCCTGCGGAGCCCCCCATTGGCTGCGGAGCCCCGCCGTTGCCTGAGCCCCGCCCACGTGCCTCGCTGGCCCCGCCCGGGCGCTGCGGAGCCGCTACCCGCGGCGGGGGTCGCGCTCGCCCCCGCATTGGCTGCGCCCCCGCCCGCTGCCGCGCTGCTCCCGCCCCCCTCGTTCCCTCCTCCCCTCCCTCCTCGGAGCAGCCGCCCGCGGCGGGGGTCGCGCCGCCCTCCCCGATGCGGAGGCCCCGCAGCCGCCCCCGGCCCCGCGCAGGTACCGGGGTTTAGAGGGGGCGTTTTGCGGGTGGTTTAGAGCGGGGGAGACAGCTGAGGGGAGAGGGGGACAGCTGACAGGGGCAGCTAAGAGGAGAAGTGGAACTGAGGGGGCAGTTGAGGGGGGCAGATGAAAGGAGAAGGGTCAAATGAGGGGGGCAGCTGCGGGGAGAGGAGCAGCTGAGGGAGGCTCATGAGAGGAGAGGGGGCAAATGAGGGGGGCAGCTGAGGGGAGATGGAGGATCTGAAGGAGGCAGCTGGGGGCAGCTGAGGGGAGAGGGGGCAAATAACGGGGGCAGCTGGGGGGAGAGGGGGCAAATGAGGGTGGCAGCTGAGGGAAGAGGGGGCAAATAATGGGGCAGCTGAGGGGAGAGGGGGCAAATGAGGGTGGCAGCTGAGGGGAGAGGGGGCAAATAATGGGGCAGCTGAGGGGAGAGGGGGCAAATGAGGGTGGCAGCTGAGGGGAGAGGGGGCAAATGAGGGTGGTAGCTGAGGGGAGAGGGGGCAAATGAGGGTGGCAGCTGAGGGGAGAGGGGGCAAATGAGGGTGGCAGCTGAGAGGAGAGGGGGCAAATGAGGGTGGTAGCTGAGGGGAGAGGGGGCAAATGAGGGTGGCAGCTGAGGGGAGAGGGGGCAAATGAGGGTGGCAGCTGAGGGGAGAGGGGGCAAATGAGGGTGGTAGCTGAGGGTAGAGGGGGCAAATGAGGGTGGCAGCTGAGGGGAGAGGGGGCAAATGGGGCGGGCAGCTGAGGGGAGAGGGGGCAAATGGGGCGGGCAGCTGAGGGGAGAGGGGGCAAATGGGGCGGGCAGCTGAGGGGAGAGGGGGCAAATGGGGCGGGCAGCTGAGGGGAGAGGGGGCAAATGGGGCGGGCAGCTGAGGGGAGAGGGGGCAAATGGGGCGGGCAGCTGAGGGGAGAGGGGGCAAATGGGGCGGGCAGCTGAGGGGAGAGGGGGCAAATGAGGGTAGATGTGGGAGTACGGAGGGTGCTGAGATAACTGTGCTCTCTTTGTGCCTTGAGGACCTTTGTTGCTGCTGAAAAAGGTCTGAGGTGCCACTGAGGCATGAAGGCATTTGGGGATGGTTTTTGAAGGGACAGTACTGGGGTCCTGAGCACTCCTGGTTCACGTAAATATCACCCTGCACGTTGCGATAGCGTTTTTGTGGGAGATGTTGTCTTTTCCCACTTGATACCGATGCAAATGCAACGCGGGAATGACTGCTGCCGTTGTTGCCAAAAACGTTTTGTTTTCTTCAGGAGTACTCAGGAAAAGGAGGTTTTTGTGCTGAGCTGTGGGTTTTTTTGTATTTCATTAGATAACTAACAGTTGTGAGTGGGGTGCTGTGAGGAGTCCCTCAGGAGCACCTCGGGAACCACTGTCGCTGCTGAAAAGGGTCTGAGGCGCTGCTGAGGCATGAAGGCAGCAGTGTTTGGGGGTGGTTTTTTGAAAAAGGGGACAGTCCTGTGGTTATTTAGGTGAGACAAGGTCACTGGGGCCAGGCAGTGCCCTCCACCCTGCTGCAGTGTGGGGTTCAGAGGTATAGGATGCCCCAGTACCTGCACTTTGAGATGTCTTCAGGGAGATGCAAGGGTGGGGGGATTGGGGAGGAGGATGAGGTGGCAGCTGTAATGGGAGTGAGGTCTGCCTTGGGCCTCTCCGGGAAGGGAGAGGAATGCAGCTGGGGCTGTCTTGAGTGGTTCTGCTGAAGTAAAGTTTATGGGCTTCTGCTTGTCTGCAGGTTGTGATAGCCATTTTTTTTGTCTGATTTTGTGGCAGATTTTGTCTTTTCCTGCTTGGGAGTACTCAGGAAAAGAATGTTTTTGTGCTGCGCTGTTGCGTGGTTTTTTTCTATTTCAGTAGAAGAAATCAAAATATAAGGCTGGTAGATATTTATTTTGCATCTCTCTTCAGTTACGGGAATGAGTGGTAAATTTTCATTAAATTGCTGGAGGTAAACAGCTTTCCTGTGGTAAACGGCTAATTTTGTCTCATTCTGAGAAAAAGGGTAAACAAAGATGCATATTTCTTACTTTTCTAAAGAATACTTGAGATAAATGCTCTTTATGTGCCTAAAGTGAGCATATGTTTTTAGATGCAGCTCCGTGTAAAGAACTGTACATATGTACTTTCGAAGTGGCGTGTGGTTTTCCTGCAAGCTGTGTTATTCCATCTGTTTTGCTGGAATGAGGTTGCTATCTTCCATCCAAATCATGCAACAGGAAATCTTGAGCTGTTTCCCAAGCCGTCTGCTAGCCAAACAAAAGGAAGCAAACAGGGAATTTCACTGCAAAGTCAAAATGCAGCTGGAGAGCTAGTGTGTGCAAGTGCTTTGCTGTGTTGGCCACTTCCGTAAGGAAATGGGCTCATCCTGCCTCTGGTTTCCTGGAACTTCTTGGGACTTAGCATCCTCTTCCATAGAATTTGATTAAATTGGCTAAATGATTGACAAGCAGTTAGGAGCAGGACGTAGAAGACAGAGTAGTAGCAGAAACTTCCTTTCACTGAGGAAAACGGGCTACAAATGTTTAATTTTTTGTTTTGCATTCATCTGTTAAGGCGATGGATGTAGGACGTGCCAAGTGTGCAAGGCGATGGATGTAGGACGTGCCAAGTGTGCTGCAGAGCTGGGGTGTTTGGTGGGTGGGTTATGCTCTTCAGATAAGAGATCGTGGGAAGCTTAAGTAGGTCTTGAGTTTTGTTAAGTTACAGGACAAGACTCAGGCAATGCTTCAAACTTGTCGTGGATTCATTTTCAGGTTACAAGTGACTATGAACAAAACTTACTCAAACGCAACAGGTTGAAGTATCTGCAGCAGGCACATCCAACACTTTGAAACTGCACAGTGGTAGTTTGGATATAGGACTTCTGGATCTTAGAGTCTCCCCTATTCCAGTCAGCTTTCTCTCATGAGGTCATTCATAAATTAAAGACTTTCTTAAATCCTGTGTAGGCTGTTATTTTCCTTTACTCCTACAGGAAGGCATATTCAATTACTGCTCTGGAATTTTTTCTTGTAGCTGATATTTATTTGTGACTTTTCCTGTGTGTTAACATTATCCTTTTGTTTGAATTGTTTGCTTTTGGCTTTCGTGTTTACGTATTTGATCTATCTAAGGACAAACTCTCAGCTTGTTTTTTGAAGTTAGAGAAGCTGAGCTTTCTGTTCTTCTTGGGAGCAGCTCTTCACCTCTTCCACCAGCACTCCCTGCAACCTGTTAGGTCCTGAAGTCTTTAATTCAGAAATTAAGTACTAATATTGGCTATAGCAATGTTCTTTGCTATATTATGATTTCATTTTATGCCTTTTCTTCATGGGAGGCTTTTGGCACTTCCCGTTTTGCTTCTGGAGGATAAAGTGTGGTTTTTACCATGATCTCTTGGAATGTTAGATGATACTGTGGTAAAAATGTTGTTGTACTATTAACATTATTTCCTAAGTACCAGTTGTTTGGTGCAATTCTACTGCATAGCTCAGATGTAATATGAAACATCTTAGCTGTGTAAGTCTGCTGGCATGTTTCCTTAGGCCAGTAAGGATTAATGCTATGCCCTGTCTTTTCTAACCGTTTCTTTTAGGGAAGATCCATTCCTCAAACTTGACATGTAAGGGGAAAGCCACGATTTGTTTTGGCTTTCCTGCAGGGGTTCAGAAATATCTTCTGCTTATGCTAAATGAACGTGCTGTTACACTGTCCTCTCTTCCTCCTCTCCTGGCTGGCATGGCTCTTCCTCAAAGTACAGGAGCAGAGCAGGACTTCCCCACGTGCCCGGTCTGTGGGCCTGTGAAGGAGGATGTGCTGCAGAAAGGGAATTGTCAGCTGTGCCATGGAGGTTCTGGGCGGCAGTTGATTCTTCCTGTGTGTTTGCTGGCTTCAGCAGATACTTAGTGGCTGACCTGAAGTTCTAAGCAGGCAGGTCACCGTTTCTTAAACGAGTAACAAAAAAGGGAAGACTGGTGTTTGCTCTTAAATAAACCCAAACAAAACAAAACAATCCTGTGAGCAGTGGCTAAGAAGCTTCCACTGCAAGAAATAGATTTACCATTTTAATACCACACTGTTAGCAACAGCAATGCTTAAACTCACCTATTTCTTCCTGATTGGTTGGAACACTGACTTCCAGTGGCTCACTTGGGAGTCAGTAAAATTCCAAATTCAGCTACTGTCATGGTCTGTTGCGAAGCATCAGCTGCCCTCTTAAGTGTGAAGCACATCTTGTTGATATTTCTTGTGTTTATGCAGTATGGATTTTTGCTGTTCTTCGCTTTAGGGCATCGAAAAGAGGTTTCACAGGAAATCTTACAAAAGCTTGGAAAGCTCAACTAGAAAAGAGGACACTGAGGCATAAATGAAATCAAGAGGCTGTTCCCTGTTTTGAACATTGAGCTGTTATTTAGAACCACACTAAGAATTGTTTGCCTATAGCATTATTTTAGCAGCCACTATTAATGTGTAGAAAGTTTCCTGTAAATGCTGATGAAAGGATGTGATAGCGTTACACTTGGAATATCTTGAGGCTGATAGTTGGACTGGATTTAAGCTGGAACCGATTTTTTCATGTTCCATCTGGGTGACCCAAGGTTAAGAGCAAGTTTTAGCCTAGCTGTGTGTATCCTTCCTAAAGGAAAAGACTGGGTGAATAGACGCACAATCACAGAATCATAGAATCATAGATTAGTTTGGGTTGGAAGGGACCTTAAAGATCACCCAGTTCCAGCTCCCCCTGCATTGGCAGGAACATGCCCCAGTAGATCAGGCTGCCCAAGGCCCCATCCAGCCTGGCCTTGAACACCTCCAGGGATGGTGCAGCCACAACTTCTGTGGGTAACCTGTTCCAGTGCCTCACCACCCTCATAGTGAAGAAATTCTTCCTTACATCTAATCTAAATCTGCCTTGCAGGCATGTCTATCAAATGCTTTTTTTCATTCAATATTAATAGATGCTAAGGAGATAAATATTCAAAGAAAGCTTATCAAATATCCAAATATGTTGAAATATCAGCTTTACTTTTTAGTTTATATAGTTGCAACAGAAGAAATAATTATCAGAAGTCTGTAATTTTTAACTTTAGTTCCAGTTTTTCTCCAGCAAGAAGCTGTCAGTCTCTAATCTATAATAACCCCTAGGCTTCTTTCATTTCATGTCTTGTGACTGTTTCTGCTGGGAAGTGATAGGCTGATGATCAGGGGATTATTCAAAGATAATTATCCAATAGTCAAGACGTTGCTACAGATTGTAATGCAGGAGTGTTTCATGCATCAGTCCCTGATAAGTCTGCCTCAGAATTTTAATATCTCTGGAATGTTTCCTTATGCTACTATGACAGTAGTGTTGAACAAGAGCCTTAAAGAAGGTATTTCAATGTTTATTGTATTGTAGAAAGAGATTTCCCAATCAGATGTAGTTACTATGTGATAACTTGTTTGTTCCTCTTCTTTGCACAGTTTTTCTTGAGTGTTTTGTCTATGGGCATATGCAGATGAAGGGCATTTTACCTCCCTTCTATAGGATTGAAACCCAATTTCAACATCTGGGCAGCTTTTCGGTTGGCTTTCCTGGTCTGTTAAACCTGCGTTTAAAATGTAACGTTTGAATATGGACGCAGTTCTGCAGAAGCCATTGGAAAGTGAGGCACGTCTTTCACTGTGGTGCAGTTTATGGAGCACCTCTTGCTAGAGGATGATTGTATGTTGTTCCAGGTTGATGTTTTTTTAATAACTGTTCTTTAATGTCATGACAGAATATGTTTCTGAATAGTTGAAGAGATAATGAAGTCTGCTAGTGCAGGAAGGACCTAAAAGTATCATGGGTTGCTAAGCAGACTTGAGGGGGAAAGTCCTGGAGGAGGGGACACCCCTGAGGACTTGTGGGCCACATATGCCAGAACAGGGGAGCTTGTAAGAAGCATAGAAGAGCTGATAAAATGGAGAAATACACTGAAAATCACAAAGGAGCTGCAGACAGAAACCATTATGCACTTGACCTACACTGCCTGTCACCTCCCTAAAGGAGCTGGGGTGGGCTCTATGTAACCCATACAAAAATAAAGGAAATGGAGACAAGAAAGGGAAGAAGAGAAGGTTTGGCTTAAAGTTAGCCTGTGGAAGAAGGAAAGGTGTTTACTCATAGGTTAAATTGTTTTATTTTTCTCAATATTAGAATTGGTGACTAGAAGTTATATTAATTAGCAGTGCATTATGTTACTTAAATATTCCCCGAGTCGAGACTGTTTTGCCCATTGAAGAGTTGAACAGGTTTTGAGGATATGGGAAGAAACTGGGAGAGTTTTATATCGATGTCTAAGTCTTTTTTTAAATTACATTCTTAGAACAGAAAATAAGTTTTTGTATTGCTTGGGTTTCTTCAACAGGGGAGGCCCTGCTTAACGGATGGCTCAAACATTTTTTACTTACAAAATGCCACAAAACCAACCACTTAATTAACTGTTGGGTTTTTTTTAAATTATACACCTCTTGCCTTTGATCTCTGCATTTCAGTTGCACAGAAGCAAGCAGAATTAATCCTAGTGATAAATTTTAACTATTTTTCATGTTATGTAAATTAATAACATTCTATTCAAATATTATAGCAATCTTGAAAGCCTTAATGAAAATTAATTTCTCATCTATGTGGTTGATAATGAAGATAGGTTAAATATGTAATCATGTAATCTTTTTATTGTCACAACTCCTGAAGGTAATCACTGACATTAAGTTGTCACTTAAGTTTTGTCATCTGCGTTCCCCAAATATATTCCAGGAAACTTAAACTTAATTGGTTTAAGTTTTGTTAAATCTGCCCTTCTAACTCCTTGCATAAAGTTTTGCAGTGTGTCTGTGGGATTTATGTTGTTTTAAAAAGCCTCAAAACAGAAAATGCATGCAGAATTAGTTTCTGATAATGTACACAGTATTCCAATGAAGAATATATTGATCAAGTTTGTGTGAAACACTTCTACCTTTTAACATCACCTTTCTTTTTTGAAACATAGGTGTTGCTCGAACCCAATTAATTTTCATTTTATAGTTTTGTTTTTGCAATTATGTTTTCCAAGTAATTTATGTCTATCTGATTTACAGGAAAGGGCATGCAACAAGCAGTTGTTTGGGATTTTTGCAGTAGTTTTACTTTCTGTTTTGAGTCCTGTTACTCTTGCTATTCCTTTATGTAGATGTGATTTCCAGTTTTCGGTTGCTGTGAGTTTTGCAATGCAAGCTTCTTGTTACATGAACTTAAAAGGCTGCATTGTGCACTGAGACCTTCAGGTGGCCT
Organism: Clamator glandarius; assembly: GCA_033459285.1. NCBI lineage: Eukaryota > Metazoa > Chordata > Aves > Cuculiformes > Cuculidae > Clamator > Clamator glandarius. The sequence continues at coordinate 3,838,049 of JAUNZM010000016.1, read as the reverse complement.
GTCTTGTGCTTGACTAATAAATCTGGCGGTTTCTGCTGCTTGTGGTAACCTGAGAGGGAAAGTTAACTTGCATTTTCAACTTCTAGGAGCTTCAGGTGTCATCCAAGATAATTTTGTACTAGATGCCATACAGCTGTAGAACAGAAGATGCCTCTTGTCCTGACAGGCTTTCAGCAGTGGTTTGCCTTGGGTAGATTCCCTATGGGCTCAGGTAAGAGCGTGTGACAAGTAACAGCCTGTGTGCAGGTACTGGCATAAATCTGGGGAAGAAGTTTCTGCATATAGAGTTAGCGGTTGACAGCAACTGTCTGTGCCAGTGCTCCCTCTGTGGCTCCAGCCTCTCCCTGCACAGACAGTTGTTTTGGAACAGTACCTGCCCACATAAAATGCTGAGCTCAGATGTGGGGGCTGTTAACTGGACCCTCAGTGTGTGTGGAGGTGGGAATTGGTAGGATGAAGGAGGTAAGTGAAGTTAATTTTTAGCATTCTTGTATAAAAAGACATCCTGAAGACTTAAATTAGTTGCTTTTTAAGTATTCCAAGTGTGGAAATTTTGTCTACTAAAGAATAACAGTAAGACAGAAATAAATTATGGTGGAAAGAATAGCACCACAAAAAGCTTTGGATTGTAGTCTTACTGATGGACAATTTAGCTTTTGTAACAGATTTACACAGATCACTTAAGTTCAGTAGATGAAAAGCAAGTTTAAGTCCCTTGAGTCCTCACTAATTACATCGCGATGAGTAGCTATGGAAATGTCAATGCAAACTGAGATTGTAGCACAGTGTTACTGCCGAGGCATCTTTCGTATGCAAAGGAGACATTTGTGTTTATAGCTCCCAAAACAACTGCAGCACTGCCCCTTTCTGAAAGGGTGTAGTGGTGTTTGGCAGTGGTGTTTCGATGCAAACAACGAAATCTGGATGTTATAGGTACAGCTTGTTCTTGATGCTTGGTTTCATAGTTGCCACAGTTCTCTATAAACTCAGGGACTGTTTGTGAAGCTCAGGAAGACCTGGGACAGGCATCCTCTCAGGCGCTTGTTACTGCTGACCTTGCTCTTTTGAGCACTCTTGCACCATTCCAGCCAGTGGAAGGTACTTATCGATTTAGGTAAGAGTGCAGGATCTAACACTGAGTAACTTTTAAAAACTGCTGTCCTGGACAGATGTATTTTGACTTGATCTATCTATCTATCAACCTATCTGTATGTATTGACTTGATCAATAAAGAAATCCCCTGAAGCAAACAATTGACAAAACTCAACTTCAAGTAAACTGTTGCAAATGAAATGAAAACTGTCATTATTTCAGTTATTAGCAAAAAATTAAAACCATTGAGCATATTAAATACTAAGAACTGGACTTGGAAAGGATGTGCTGAGGTGATTGAATCCTCTGGGTTTCCTTGTTGCTTTTTGCACAATCTGGGTGAGTGAAACAACTGTTTGGGTGTGACTGGAATTTATTTAGCTTAGAGGCAAGGAAGACTTTCTGATACTGCAGTTTATTGCAGTCTTGCATTTCTCATTAATCCCCTTCTTTCTTTGTCATTCTACCTCTTCAGTTCCTTCTCCATCTTTCAGATGTCTCACAGCCTTCCCTTTTCTTTGTTTTGAAAGGCTTCCTGAAAAGTGCATCTGTTGTAGCATCTCTGCATACAATTCTGTAGTAGTAAATTCTTACCCTTGGAAGTGATTAAAGCGTGCTCTTTGCAGAGCACTATTCTTTGGCAATTCATCTAGCAGAGAAGATTGTCAGTGTCATTCCATGCTGTAGGATGATTCCTGGAGTGTGTTAGTGCCATTAGGCAATAAAAAGTTTTATATACTTAGAGCAGTCTTTCACAAACAAGTGTTTCTGTCAAGCTACAGCAGCAGAACCTGGGTCCTAGGATAGGAAAGACTAATTTACGAAGAAAGTAAGACGTGCTTTGCATGTTAACCTTAATGTTGTAATTCAAGCTGTAAAACTTGAGGATTTGTTTGGAACTGCTGGAAACTGCTTAATCTGGAGTGTATTCCCTGTTAAGTTTTAGCAGTACCAGGGCCAGACCTCATGCTGTCACTTGGTACGTTGTTGCAATGATTTCTGGTAGCAGGATCTTCTGATACTTAGTTCATTCCTCTTGTGCCGAATCCGTTCTGATCTAGGGTCCTATAGACCTATGTGTTTGAGTTATCTTTACGTATTGTTTACCTGAGAGATAATTATTACCTGCATTGATCTGTAAGTAAAAATTACTGAGGCTTTTTTCCCTGTTTTTTATTCAGCACTTTTTCTTTTTAAAAAGAAAAGTCTGATATTATACTTCTCCCCAGCTGTGTGTATAGAGCTCAGTGGAACTGCTACTTGTTTTGTGCGCCAAGTTTGACCATGCTGGCAGGCTCCAGGAGCTGGGGCTGCTCCCTGTGTGTGCTGGCAATGTGGTATTTGTTGGATAGCTGCCATCTCTGAGGCATGTTGGTATGAAGGTACCAGGTAATGATGAAGGTTGCTTAGCTGTCTTGTCTGTGCAGTGTGGCAGGAATGGTGTATTGCATCCTGCAGTATAAAATAATTATGCAAGTCCTGCTGGATAGGCACTGGACAGCTTGAGATCCAGTGCAGCGTAGGAAACCATACTGGCACTGGGGCATTGTCCTTGTAACAAATTTTGCTGGTGCACACTAGGCCTTTACACGTACATAAAGACTGATTTGCTGCAGGTCTTAGCTGAGAACACAGTGGACTTGTGGATGGCTGGAGTGGTGGTTTTAACACCCAGTTTTGCTCCCTCCATGCTGTTTTTATTCAGTGGCATAGATGCAGCTGGCAAAGACGAGGTGTTGCTCTGAGAAAATGGTGACTTTTTGAGGCTTGGTAAGTTTCCTGTGACCTGCTATATTGTGTCCTGACAGGTTGCATGGGAGGCTCTAGCTGGACTTGATTTCCAGCTTAACTGCTAGCATTCTGTGAAACCTTGGGGTGCCACTTACCCCATAGGTTTTGGTTTATCCTGTTCCAAGGCAAGTGTAATGGTACTTATTTTGGTTTGTACAGTGCTTTCAGGTCTACTAAATGGTCTTGTTAAAGGTATTGCTGCTTTGTGACAAAGGCCTGCAAATGGATGTGATAGCTCAGAGGGTCTGTGCAATTAATAAATATGGCTTGGTGTGTAATTTGAGGTTCTTAGTGTTATTATAATAACCAAGTTACATATGTTTTGAGGTAAATGGTGAAGTCTTTTTGCTGCAAAAATCATTAGGCTTTTGTTTTCCTTGCTCTGTTTTATGAGTTATGACAACTTGCAGGTGATTAGAAAGTGTCACCTAACTATTGTCTGCTCTTCAAAGGACTTAAAATGCTGGTGTTGATCTTTATCTCTCCTTTTCCTACTGTACCTTGTCAATGGTTCGTGGCTTTTGTCTGCATACCATATATATCAAATTCATTACTGAGAAACGATGTGTGGCTGGGCAAAGAGACTGACTTTGAGTCATCTTCTGAATGTCATATCCCCAAAATTTCAGTGGGCTGGATTTGAGGTCTGGAGGGGACGCTTCTGTCTCATCGGCTCCTTCATCTTGGTGTTTAACAACATGAACTATCTGTCCTAACATACGGTGTTTTGAAGTGGCAGTTCAGGCGAGTTCCAGTGGGTTGTATCACCATATAAAATAAAAGGATGTGAAGCACATAAGAGAGTGTGGAGGATTGTCCCTAGATAAAAGCCTTCCATTAGCTGTGCTATTTTTAAAAGTTCTTGTGACAGAGGTCTTGGCAAGAGAACAGAACAGTGTGAACTTATTTGCAGTGGAGAGCAGAGAGGGTTAAGCACTGAGATAAAAAGGAAAGAGTAGGGCTGAAATCCTTTGCTGTAGAGGATCAGGCTGCACCCTTCCATAGTTGGCTGATCAAAGGAAGTGCTGCTTTGGGAGATTGGTAAGGCAGGAAAAACTGTTGCCCATATCCATTCTCCTTTCAGGGCAAACCCAGCGGGGTCATTTGGGTGGACTTTGCATGGCATTTCCTTGTTTACTCACATTTCCGTTAATGGCAGCAGCATGTGAGAAGTTGCTGTGCCAGTTTTATTTTTCTTTCCAAAATCAGAACTGAAGCATGCTGATAAAAACTTGTGGGAGCTTACAAACAGTAAACAGTGAGATCGCTTCTCATTAGTTAATGATCAGTGACTTGGCCATTTGTAAGGGAGCACTGTGGGTTCACAGTGTTAGTTGGAGGGGTGCTGCTACTGCGCACAGAAACTTCTCTTGTGCTGGCAGCCTCCTGGTCCTGCTGCGTGCCAGGCACAATTTTCTGTACATCTTTAGTGTTTGCTATTGATGTTGCTGGGGCTTCTGGAGAGGTCAGCAGTAGATTCAGATTGATGAAGAGACAAGTTTGCTTAACCTCAGGGAAATCAGAGAGTTAATTTGAGATGTGGGCTCTGGTTTTGAGGATGAGATCAGGGTAGTGTGGTGCTTGGCCACATTGATTCAGGGATCCTAAATACCCTGATCATATGGTGTAGATTTATTTTTTCCCCCCTCTCTGTAGTCTAATAATTGCTCTAACAAAATAATGTTTGACCAAGATCAAATAGTCATGTTTGATGGTAACTGGTGAGTTACAATTAACAGACTTCAGGCTTACGAAGAATGCAAAGACCTATCTATACCCAGCAACGTGTATGTATTTTTCGAATTGTGTCCTGGTGGTAGACCTGAAATGAGTATGTTCTCAATCACAAGGTGGTCAGGAGCAATTTGATATTCTTGACATAATGACCATGAATCACAGTCGTCTTGGGGAAACAGGAAACAGAGTTAAGTCAACAGCCAGTGGATGTCCTATGATTTTTTTTTTTTTTAATTAAGGAATAGTTACAATAGATTTCTTCTGTCTTTTTTTTATAGCAATGCTGAGTGACAATAACTCTGTGAAGCTGAAAAGTGATTGTTCACCTCCTGTGCAATGGTGTAAGGTGGTTGCACATGAAGATGAGAAGACCAAGCTGGTTTTTAAAAGGTACTCGCAAGTAAGTGTCATTGTCTCAGCAATATAGAGGTCGGTTGCTGTCTTCCCTAGCCTGGGCAGTTACGAAAGGGATGCAGAAATCAAGGGATGAGATTGCCACAGGAACTGAATGGAGCATTAGACACGCAGCTTTCACTGTCGCGCCTAAAACACTTTGAGGGGCCTAGGCTTTCTCATGCCAGTACCTGTGTTCCCAGGCCAGTGTGAGATCCCAGTATTTTACTCACAAGTATTTCCAGTCTCTTTGTATCCAGATACATTACAGTGTTGAGGCTTTTGTACAGCCTGATGAACACAGGGCAGTGGATGTTTAGTGGATATTTTGATGGGGTTCCCCCTCATAGTTAATTTATGAAGACTGCTGGAATTCTTCATCATGAAGTCTTCATTACTCCATTGTTTGTCTTTTAACATCAAATTAGAATTAATGATTGTATGCTAGAGTACATCCAGAACCACTTTTTAAACCAAGAAAGCTTGCTACTGCAGTGTCCCTATGGCACATGAAGTTTTAGGTCTCTGAAAGCTTAAAAAAACAGAACTCAAACTGTTATATCAACTTTGTTTTGTGCACGTGAATGTTGCAGCCCCTGCTGAGTCTAGAGGTGTCTGATAAACCTCTATGAAGGAAAATCAGCCTCCTTCATTTGTCTGTGAATCCTGTCAGTCAGCTGATTTTCAGGGGGATGTGCTAACTGAGGTTTTAGATCTCCCCATCAGCGCAAAACTTACTTTAAATCATTAGGAAAGCAAAAGTCAGTTTTGATTTCATTGTGAGGAGAGCTGTTTGACCCATCATAGATCCATATTACATATATGGTGCAGGCATTGAACTGTATATCAGTGTCAATATGCAACATTTTCCTTATCAGAGCATCTATGTATGTTTGTGGATAGCTCTAAAGAGTTGTGAATGACTTGCAGTGAACCAAGCAATAGTTTTTCTTGGTTTGAATCAAATGCAAGTATTCACCTGAAGTTCTTCAACTGCCTTAAATTTGTTTAAAAATACTCATTTATCTTTTGATGAATTGCTGGAAAAAAAGGTGATTTTTTCTTCTTCCTCTCTTTTACCTTTACACCCTGCTGTTTGCTTTTAGATTTCTTGCACTGTTTCTGGTTGGAGGGTGCTTCCTTTATATCCTCAAATTACGTTTTAGTCCTGGAGAATGTGACAGAACAAAAATGCCGTATGTGGACCTTGATCGTGTAAGGGTTAGTATTTTTTGGTGTTTTTTTTTACTTGGATCATTTATTTTAGTTCAACTACAGATTTTCATGTGGCTTTTAAGCTGGTGTACCAGATGCCAGTAATGCTTACTCTTAACTCTTGCAGTGATTTCTCTGCCTTTGCAACTTAAGCTGTTTGCTTTTTCTAACAATGCTTACCTTGGTTCCAAGTTCTTACGTTTCTGTCTTCGAATGTCTCAGCACTAAGACACAACTTGTAGCAGAAGCCCTGGTTTAGGATGATCTCATCTTTGCATCACTGGGTGTGCATCCTTCCCTACCTCCCACCTTCTTCAGTGCATATTTTTCCCCTTCTGAGCCTCTCTGCCTCCCCTTTTCTTCTCATTTGACTTATTTTCCTTTCTTGGTAATATATTCTTGCTTCCAAGCAACCACCGTCTTAAACCAAGCAGACCTAAGGACTTCATGGACTGTGATTATTGCTGTCTCATGATTAATTTTGTTTGTGTTAAATGCAGGATGAGGAAATAGCATTGCTGTTTGTCTAGTTAGGTAGCAGCTGATTGCAAACTGTTTGAGATATTAGTCAAGTGATCAGCGTTGAGTTTTACTGATAAGATGCACAAAACTCAGCCTTAAAAATGATTAATCCAAAGATGCGCTGACTCTTGCTGCCAGAGTACGGTATAAGGTTGCTTAGTTGTGCTTTGTCCAGGAAGAATTGTGGTGTTTATGTCCAGACCTGCAGAAACCTTTGTAAACATGATGGAGGCAGCTCTGGGGAACTATCTAGTTTAAGAAAAAAAAAGGTAAAATAAAAGCACAACTTCCCTCCTCATGCACTGAGATACCACTTCCCTTTCATTAGCAGTTCAGCCTTCTGAACTGCTGCACTAGCACTAGATTTGAGTCTTGACTCTGTCTATTTTTGCTCATGCATTTTTTTATTGCAGTGGAGGAAACATCAACAGAGTTGTATCAGGGGAAAAGAACATGCAAAAATGTTATTTTAACTGATAAAAATAATACCTTTGCTATTCCTTCCTTACATGAAGGATTGTCATGCGACTAGATTTCTAAAAAATATATGTGAATAGGGGGTTTTGTGTTTTTTTTTTTTTAATGTGTAGTTTTATCTGACAGCTTAACATTTTTGTGCAATATGTACCTGTAGTCTTTTATTTTGGTGACTAGCCTTTGAAAGAATAGCCGAAACACCTCCACCTTACATTCCTTTTAAACCTGTTTTTTTGTTATTTGCAATACTAGTTTAGCAATTCTTCTGGATGAAGTGTTGCTTCATTTTGATCAGTAAGCAAGTCCAGCCTGCCATTTCTCAGAACTTTTACCTAGTGCATGTGTCTGGTAAAATTCTACCACTGGCAGAAGTTGGGTCACACAGCTGAGCAACAGAGTAGAATTCCACTTGTTGGCTTGCTGCTGCATTAGATGGGTAGAGGTATGCCTAGAGTTTTTCATCTGTTCTCAGAAGCAACAGTACAAATGTTCTCAAACAGCTCATTTTCACTGAACTCTTTCAGTAGCCTAATGTATTCTTTAGAGAAACTCCTATCCAAATGTGACTGGATGGGGAGATGTTCCTTTGCAGCTTTTCACCCTGCACTGCCTTAGTATCTGTGTTTGAGTGAATGCTTTAAAATGTCTTGTATTTCTGTGTTTAAGCTTTCTTTATAAAACCCTGTGTTTGCTAAACTGCTGGTGGTCAGCAGGTGGGTTGCACTGAGAGGTTGTTTTGTTTTCCCAAAGCCAGCTTTCCCGACTGAAATCATGTATATTTTGTTTTAGAGAGCACAACAGTATGCCAGTGCGGTATTGCAGGAACAGTGCCGACCATCTTATGTGAAGAAAGAAATGAAGAAGTTATTTGTGGAGAAATATAGCATGGACATATCTCCCTTTGTAAGAAAGAATGTAAATGAAGATGATGGAGCTTTATTTAAATATGAACCTCCTTTTGGATTTCGCAACTTCCTTGATAAGCTTAAAAATCTCCTTGAACTCTTACCTGAGTATGATTTACCAGAAGATTTGAAATCAAAACACTGTAAACGTTGTGTTGTTGTTGGCAGTGGTGGAATTCTTCATGGATCAGAGCTGGGTCACTTACTGAATCAGTTTGATATTGTTATACGGTATGTATTTTCCGCTTAAAGATTCCAGCTACTTCAGCTTTACTTTATGAGTCAGCTTTATTTTTTAAGGGGAGAGTATCTCCAACATTTGTGCAACTTATAAGACTTTTTGAAAGTGCTTTTGGAAAATAACTTGTGACTTGGTGGAATTTGAAGTCTAAGGAGCAAAATAAGTTGTCAAGTTCACAAGGCGGGGATTTGGTGTAATTATTTTTGCACTTCAGATAAAAAAAAGCATAGGCAGACCTCTGTGTTTTTCCCCTTGGTTAGTTTGCTTATTTGCAGGATTAGTTTATAATAGCTATTTCAAACACAATAAAAATGAATTGGTATTAAAGTATATGGTTTGCTTACTTTATAGCATGCTTATCTTTCCTTATCTTTCTATGATCAGCGCAAGCTTTCTATGATGACCCATGTTTTGCCAATGAGTGGATTAAATGAATGTGTACTGTGTATTTGTACCTTCTGAACATTACCTTTTGAACTCTTTCTTTGTATTTTGTATCATGTAAAGCCACAGATTTAATAAAAGCATTTTCCTGAATTGCTTTGTAAACTAAGGCTTGCTCCCCTTAAAAAGGGAGGACTTGATACAGTGAGTCAATAGCTCTTACACAAAGGTAAACAAGCCTCTTAGCATATGGAGAGGCAGAGAACCTGCATTAGCTCTTATTGTAAATTAGGGCTGCTAGTGTGAAGGTGTTGATATAGGAAAATGCTGTTCTACAGAACCGATGGAGCTGGATGATGCTGCTCCTGTTAGCACTGTGCTGGCAGGTGGAATTTTTTGTGAGCTGGAATGATGTATATTCACAGAGTAAATTACATAACATTAAAGGGAAATATTGAATGTGTGTGCAATAGCAGTGTATGTGCGTTTCTGTGTATGTATGTATAGATAAATAAAAAAAGATAACACTGGCAGCTTCCTCTGTGTTATCATAGAATCATAGAGTAGTTTGGGTTGGAAGGGACCTTAAAGATCATCTAGTTCCAACCTCCCTGTCATGGGCAGGGACACCTCCCACTGGATCAGGCTGCTCAAGGCCCCATCCAACCTGGCCTTGAACACCTCCAGGGATGGGGCAGCCACAGCTTCCCTGGGCAACTTCTGCCAGTGCCTCACCACTCTCATAGTGAAGCAATTCTTCCTTATGTCTAATCTTTCTTTCCCTTTCTCTCTTAAGCCTGAGTTGGCAATGAATATGAAATCCTGCAATGCTGTCTTAAATTACTTTTCTATTCAAGCTTTTCTTTTTGAAGTTTTGCTCTTGTGCCAGTTAATCCAGAAATAGAATTTGCTTCCTGTCAAAAATAAGGGACAGATGAGTATGTGAGGCAAGGAACATGGAGATACTGAGGAAGTGCTGTACTCTGTTCTGTTAAAAAACTGTGGGCCAAATAAAAGTCCTTTGCTTACTGTCTGCTGTTTCTATGATATTGTAATCAGTGCTAGTGAAATATAGTTTCTCTCCACTGTGGTTTTGTTTTTGTTAGGTTAAATGATGCACCGGTTCAAGGATACACAGACCATGTTGGTAACAAAACTACTATACGGATGACTTACCCAGAAGGAGCCCCCCTTTCTGAACATGAGTATCCTCCTGCTAGCCTGTTTGTGGCTGTTTTGTTTAAGAGTGTTGATTTCAACTGGCTTCAAGCAATGGTAAAAAATGAAACCTTGGTAGGTAACGTGGCAGTGTTACGTACCTCTGATTTTTGTTTGTCTTTTTTAATGCATAAGAAGCTGACTGATCAATTACTTCCTTATACTGATATCTTTTATGTAACTGTGGGGATTTTAGCTCCCTTAGCTCTGTCTCCTAGTTACAGTTGGTACCAGTGTTCATGCTGAAGCTCCATGCTGGCAGTAACACTTTTTCTGCAGGTGCTGGTAGTTTGCACCAGGCTTCTCATGACATATTGGGTGTTGAGTAAAGTGGAATTCATTTCACATTAAGTTTAAGTGACTTGTTTAAATCTGCCAAGCCTGAAATAGAAGTGAGATTTCTGGATGCCAGTCCATTCTTTTTTTAACAGCTGAAGTCTGTGCTACTACAAGAGACATACCTGCAGGTAATGTGCAATTTGAAGCACTGCAGTTCTTAGTTCACATTTGTCTGTGGTTCCAAAATTAAGAGGTTGTTTATTTCTTGTGGGAAATTTAAATAAGTGCAGAGACTCTTAAGGACCTGATAGAAGGATTCTATGTTTCTAAACTGTCTTTAAATTGGTTATTTGCACTTTTAATTTGCAGGCAGCCAATATCTGCAAGTTGAAAACAAGTAGCTATCTTATGACAGGTTGAAAACAAATGCTCTAAATCATTGAGATAGATTTACAAGAAAGCCTCACAAGTTTTAAACAACTTGATACTCAGTAGTTTATGTACACCAAGATCCCTTCTTAATTCTGTGATTTTTGCAACTTGAGAGCATATAGAAGGTCTGTTTAATATTGACTATGACTGCTTATACTACTTTAGTCCTGAGAATGTGTGCTGGGAAATTCTCTTGTTTTGAATAATCTTGAATATGTTTTATAGAGGAGAGTTCCTAAATGCATGAATTTGCACGAATTAAGAACATATGCTCCCTGATCACTACTTTTTTTTTTTTGACTAAGGACAAGATGATGTTGGTCTGTGATCTTCCTTGCAGCGCTGTGATAATTTTGATGACCAACAGCTTTCTAACTTTTTTTTTTAACAAACTCTATGGCCATTTCATGCTTTAAGGTTTGGTTTTGAAGAATGATGAGTACAAGGATGGCTTTCTGTATTAAAATTTGTTTTGGGGTAATTGAAAGAATGGTTGTTTTTTGGCATCTGCAGCATCCTCTCTCAGTGAGTCAGAAGACTGAAGTAAGTGCTTTATGAAAAGGGTACTTTTTCTTGTTTTGCGTGGTTTAGAAACAGATCTGCTCCTTTGCACCTTCTTCCTTTGTCTGGTGTTTTTGCTGGTGCAGAGAGCCAGTTTCAGGAGCTGGTCTGGGAAAGGACATACTGGAGAGATTGCTAAAGGGCCACAGGGATGCTCAGGTATTGGAGCATCTCTCCTATGAGGAAAGGCCAAGAGAGCTGGAACTGTTCGGCCTGGAGAAGAGAAAGCTTAGGGGGAAATCTCAGTAATGTACATAAATAGATGAGGGGAGGGTGCAGAGAGGATGGAGCTAAGTTCTTTTTTCTGGTACCCAATGACAGGACCAGAGGCAATGAACACAAACTGAAACACAGGAGGGTCCCTCTGAACAACGGGAAGCATCTTTCTACTATGAGGGTGACTGAGCACTGACACAGGTTGCAGAGTCTCTGTCCTTGGAGATAGTCAAAAACTGTCTGCATGTGGTCTGGACCAGCTGGTTCCAGGTGTTCCTGCTTGAGCAGTTGTTGGACCATTTGACCTCCAGATGTCCTTTCAAGCTCAACTGCTCTGATTCTGTGAACTGAAAATGTTACTATTTTTAAGTCCTAGGCTTTGAGTTGGTTCAGCAATTTGTGCAGGCAGTTACTTTATTGAACTGATTAAGAAAACAGGTGGGAAGATGGGACCATAGCAACCTAGATTTGATCAGTTTCAGCTGCTGCAGGGTTGTACCTGTTGCCTGTTTAAAATATATAGGTCTATGTTGCAGTTATCAGTTTTATAATTTGCCCATTTTATGGAAAGACTTATAAAACGAGCCTAACTTAGTATTTTTTTTTCCATTAGTGTGCATCTAATTAACTGCAAGCGGCATGAGATCAGAATCTAGCTTGCAGAGTTGTGTAAAACCTCTTCTGAAGTGTTACGTCTGTCACTAGGTGGATGCTGTGAAACAATAGGTGTTCACTTCAAAGTCTGAGGAAAATTGTTTTAAATCCAGTGCTTACTTCAGAGTGCCTGGTTAACGTTCATGGAAAACCGTGGTTCCCTTTCCCATTTCTTTAAATACTGCTTGCCTGCTCAGTTGTGCTGAGGCAGGTCCAGAGAATGGATTCTGATGGATGTGTTAACTGATTAAACACAGAGCGCAGTCAAATATTCAGATGAACAGCTTTCCTCCCCACTATCCTTTCTGAAATTCCTTATACTTAGAAGGTTTTACCTCCTGTGGGTCAATCACTTGAGCTGTACGCTGGTATTCCTGAACTTGGCTTGGCTATAAACAGTTTCCTGTAACTTTTGTACTGTCTGCCATATGCTTTGCAGTCTGTTTGCCTTTGCTGAACTACTTTTGTCTTTCTCTAAGCCTCTGTGGGTGCGACTCTTCTTTTGGAAGGAGGTTGCTGAGAAAATTCCTTTTACATCAAAGCAGTTTCGGATTCTGAATCCAGTCATCGTCAAAGAGACAGCTTTGGATATTTTACAGTTTCCTGAACCTCGATCAAAATTCTGGGGTTGGGATAAGGTAGGAATTTTCCTTTTAGGAGAAGGAAGCTATAAAAAAGAATAAACTGAAAGAATTCTTGGGCTCTTCCTTCAATATATTTCTCTGTGCAATTTCTGAGCTGGTTTCAACTAATAGGGAAATTAATGCACTCTCAAGACTCTTTTATTTTCTTGTGTAAAATTGAAATAGGATTTCAGCTTGGCTTTTTAGATAATGTGAATGCTGACGCAAAATGGCCTGTTTTACAAAGCATTCAGATACAGTGAGACATGAATTCCTTCTAGTACAGTGTTCACTCGGACATTGTTGTGAGTGGTGTAGATACTCAAAACATGCATTTGATGTCTGTCAAGTGTGTTAAGAGCAGCCCCGTTAAGTCAAACCAGCAATCACTACAGATGGATGTGTCCCTAGCTGTAGGGAAAGCAGAGAGTATAGAAACCAGGCCAGTGTTTAACAGCCTTCCAGTACTGGAGTTGCTGTGTATGCCAGTGTACTCTGTAGCAACTGATGGGTATATCCTCCCTCTGTCCTTGGCTCTGTCAATGGTATGGAGTGAGGAATTGCCCAGTTTAATTATACACTGCAGTTTTGTTATTGTCATTGTTTGATACATTAGATGTCACTAGTTCTCTTGAACTATGAAAAATACTGAATAACTTATCTTTTTTATGTTCTGTGTGAAAGTATTTAATGATAACGTTGTTGCACAGATGTTTGAAGGATCTTGTCACATTTATTAAAATGTAACATACCAAGCTACGTGTCTTTCAGCTGGATTGTAGTATGTTTGCCTCCTTCATGGGTTATTCAGTGAAAAGTTATATTATGAAGAATACGGTTAAAGCTGTTTGCTCAAGACTAAAGTAAGCATGCCTCAAGAAATACCAAGTTTAGCAGCGTGTCAGGTGTTGTTTGAGTGTTTGGAGCAAGGGTTCACACGTAGTTCAACTACATAGTAACAGGGATGTTTTGCCTTCAGAGGAAGTTGACAGCCAAAAGTCTTGTTACAGGCAAATACTCAACGTTGTATTAGTATTTGGCCCAGAGGTGTTTAGTGTTAATTATTTAATTTATTTTTAGCTTTAGTTTGAATTGGTTGTTTGGTTTCTGTTTTAAGTGAGGAGAGAGAATAGACAAAGTTGTTAAATTTTGTGAAGTGTTTATAAAACTGGCAAAGAAGAATATGTTTTAATTCAGCAAGCTTCTTGTTCCTTCCCTTTCCCTTTTTAGAATGTACCTACAATTGGAGTCACAGCAGTTGTTCTGGCCACGCATTTATGTGATGAAGTGAGCTTAGCAGGATTTGGCTATGACCTCAATCAGCCCAACGCACCTTTACACTATTACGACAACCTCTGCATGGCTGCCATGAATGGACAAACTATGCACAATGTGACAAGCGAAACAAAATTCCTGCAAAAACTGATCAAAGAAAAAGTTGTCAAAGACCTCACTGGTGGGATACATTGTGAATTCTGCAGCAAAGACAGCTAGTGATTGACCTGTGGCCTGGTGTGGATTTGTTAAGTTTCCAGAGGTTTAGTTGGAACAACCTTTTCACTATCTTAACTAGTTCTTTAAAATCTGTATAGAATGGACGTGGAATCTCTGCTGCCTTTTTAATGTTAAGTTCAATATGTTGGACCTAAAAATTTATTTTGATTTACTTTGCACATTTTTGTGGATAACTGTGTAAATATACCTTGGGTTGAAAAGAGATCAGTTTAAAGTATTTCATGTTTTTAAGTTGTCTGAAGAAAAGCAGCATTTTGTTTTCAGATGTATATGGTATGCACAACACGAGCCTGAGTTGTCTAACAGCATACAAGAGTTATTTTCCATTGAACTACTGTCTTTATCAATCCAGTTCTTGATATGTGATTCCTTTTCATGCATGCCATGAAAAAAAAGGCCTGTGCTTCTCAAGTCTGTAATTTCTCACAACTGGATTGTTTTGTTTCCCCCTCCAGTTGTTATATTCTTTTCGATTTGTGCTGATTCTTTTTTTGGGGTGGTGGAGGAATATGGCAGAGGAGGTGAAGGAATAGGAACTGTTGTGGCAGCAACTGAATAGTAAGCACTTTTGTGTTCATGGTTGATAGTAAAATCATTGCTGCATTAATGGATTGGGTTAGAATCCTTTATCATGAGGCATGTTTGAGCCCAGGGTTCGCTAAGGATTTAGCCAGTAGAATCTTTCACCTGAATCAGATCTTTTGTCATTTCCATTCGTAAAGAGCCAGATAAAAGTTTAAGTAGTAGATTTGTAGCAGAAATCACCTAGCCCAATTAAATAAGTGGCATTAATACAAAATCTACCCCTCTTTTTTTTTTGAGTGACTTGAGAGTTGCTGGTTCTATAAAATACTAGTTTGTGTAAATCTTTCATTTAGCAATAATAGAATCTATGACTAGGCTAAAATATCCATGGTTTTACTTACATAATGATTTACAGATATCATAACCTTACTAGCTTACAATGATGGTAATGCATATGCACTCTAGTGCTGGATATTTAATTGAATGGAGAGGCAGAGTTGTTGGTTTTCCTAGATCAGCTTTTAAGTCAGCAGTTTGAGTGAACGTGTATAACTTAAGACAAAAATCACTTTGAGAAAGTAGTATGACCTAGTAGCAAGCCAGGTGACAGCTGAAAGCAGCATACTTAAAATCAAAAAGCTGTCCTTGTGACTGGAAATCAGTGCGTTGCAAAGAAACTGGACCATGCAGATCTGCAAGCAGCTTTTTGGTGTTCATTTTCATTTTGTTTAGCAGATTAGTAGATATGACTGTATACACTGAGTAGGTAGTGTTACTCAATCTACAGCATGTGGAAAAAGCTTTCTTTGGGAATGAAAACTCATTAGCAAATTGATCAAAGGTTGTCCTAGAAACATTGTTCATTGTCATGGACTCTCCAGGTGATAAACATTCCTACTTTTTTGTAATGGGCAAAGGTGTGAATGTAGTTTTAGTTCTAAGTTTTCAAAATACTGATGTCAGAAAGCAAGATTAAGGTGGTCAGGCTTTTTACTTTGGGATGTTTTTTTCCCCATAAAGAAGGAGGTTCAATGAATGGTGATATTAGAATGCAGGAGCAGCAGGCTGATTCTGGTCGTTATGCTAAAAGGCAGTAAAAGGACATCAAACCATAAAGCATTACTGTGAAGAAAGTTCTGGACCCTGTCTTTTGCAAGTCTCATGTACCTCTGTGTACTTGAAAATCAGGTGTGGATGGTGAGCAAATTTGAAAATCAAGTTTTTCTCTGGCACTGTTAGTGTTTATAGCAATAATATTAGTCAATCTTCTCCTCCGTGAAACACATTAATATTTGTACCAGCAATAAATAACTATGTTTTTCTTGTAAGTATTGTATTGTTTAATTTAAAAATATTTCATGTGCAAAGAGTTTTATACAAATAGTCTTTTAGCTAATATATTAAAATGTGCTAATTATTTTCTCCTGGTATTTAAACTGGAAGCAAAGTCCTTTAATTTCATTTGGTATTAGTGAAGCTATGGGAGAGTTCAGAACATGTGCATTGTACACTGAATGTACATGTTTCAGAGCACTCGGTCTCTCGCCAGTTTGCTTTATTTGGTAACTTTAATATCAGTTGATTAATGTAAATGCCAGTAGCTTTTTGGAGATGCTGTATTTATTGTCAAATCCTCAAATTATGTTGATGTAGGATTAGATTGTTTTCCCACCAGTTTTATGGCTTGTGATAAAATACTCTTCTCTCTGGTAGCATGTTCTGCATTGAATATGTCTGCACAGGCTCAACCATCCATAAAATGGCAGTGGAGTTCAAGTTGCAAAAAGCAATAAACTGATGAAACCACTTTCTACTGAACTATTTGTCTCACAGGCTGCAATTTGTTCTGCCTCCTTTGTTGGGGGTTTTACATGTCGAACTGGTCCAATGGAAATTCTCGATACAATCCCAGGCACTCAAGAAGAGGGGTGTGAGGGGTTGGTGATACTCTCCTCCTTTCATTTATATCCTTTCAATAACTGTCAGTGGAGTTATCTCTTTGGTGCCTGGAAGAGAGAATCCACTTCAACAATAACCGTATTGTAGGCTTACAGGATTTCAGAGTTAAGGGGATGAGAATATTTCAGACTGGTTTATAGCAATGCTCTTAAATTCGAGGATGTGTGGCCATCAGTGGTGGAGAGACTACAGCTCCTGGTCTGTGCTTTAGTCTTGCTGCAGGTAAGAACCAAAGCTGTGTCTATCTGTGCAGCTGTGTTGCAGATATTACACTTTGCAAAAAAAATCTGCATCATCCTTTGTAGATGAGTCTTAAATGGGGCTTGTTTAAAAGGTCAACAATGTATTTGGGAACTGGGATGAAGCCATTGTGTTCTACATCAGAATTTCTCTTTGTAGTGTAGGAGCGATTGCTGTTGTTTGTCTGACCTGTTCTGATGCTGAACTTCTTTCATGGTTTCTGGACAGGGCATGTAACTTCAACTTTGTCTTCCCTTGAATTTGATTGACTGTTAAGCTACCTCTTACACCTTAGTCTTTCAGGTGAGATAAGTAGAAATTCTCTGCTAGGACTGAACAGTTCTGAAACTCTCAAAGATATAGATGATGTGTGAAGCTTTATAATTCCTACGTGTTCACATTTGTACAGCCACTTAGAGAATAGCAGGAGAGATGAACAGCATATATATCTTGACTAGATCAGATTCATTGAAATAAATGGAAACTTTGAAATACCAAGTCTGAATTTATGGTACTGTTTTTTCAAGTGTTTATAGGAGTCCTGCACCCAGGTGGTTTATCTTCAGCTGGGGACAAACTGATGTTGCCTTGGAAAAGTGCCATGGGTAAGGTGGTGGTTTGTTTGTTACACCACTGTGAACGTGTGCCAAAGCTGCATGAAGAGGCTCGTAGAGCTGCTTGACTGAAGAGTTGGGAAGTGCTTAAAAGAGTGGCTGCAGTCTGTGACCAGTTGACATCAGAACTGGATATTGAGCTCACATGGTCCGAGCTACTGATAAGGAACTGAGGAGCAGTTCAACCTCTGTATTGGATGGATGTGTTCGTGCTGCAGGTGGAGCTCCAGCAAGAGATGAGAGGGCATCAGAGGAAGCAGCTGTGTAGTGAGTGGGATCTCTGCCTGTTGCCAAGTGCAGATGCAGGAAGAGCTCATGCTCCTCTGTAAAGATTAGCATGGGTGTGATGCTGTGACTTCCTCCAGACTGGGAAGGCTCTTGCCTTTCCTTATTTCAAATGTACCCAAGGTGATGATGTTCCACGTAGCTCTTTTATTATTAAATAAATCTAGGACATACATGCTGACAAGTGTTACATTTATTGCTGCCATCTAAAATGAAGGCTGTTTCCTGGCAAAGAAGGACCTTGCCAGTGTTTTAGAACCAAAAAGCCCAGTAAGTCCTGCTTGTTGGGACTGAGGTGATAACCGACTCCAGCAGAACTGGAGAATATGATGATATTTAAAAACGCTACTGATGAAAAACTAGGTGCTGTTAAAGAAGTGATTGCCTCAAGTGATGTAAGTCCATATCCAAATATGAATTAAAGGATGAAGGGATTTGAAGATGGACAGCTGAGCCCTGCTGTGAAGTGCAATGCCTTTGTTCTGAAGCCACCTAACTAGAGATGTTTACCTTCTCACAGTGGCACAGATATTGACCTGGAAGTTTCTGAAACTCTAGAAATTGTTTGTGGACAAATCATAGAATGGTTTGGATTGGAAGGGATCATTTAGTTCCAATATGCAGGTATGTCTTCGTTGCAGGAAAGTGTGAGCACTTTGGCATCAGCCTTGCCCCACATCTCATGAGGAAGGCAACCTGCTGATCAGGTTCCCCCAAGGACTTGGTCGCACCACACCTAAAAATTGCTGTGTGTCTTCTCTCCTTTCAGAGGCACACAAAAATGCTTTTCTTGCTAAAAGCAGAGTCCCCAGTGTTCTCTGCCTCCTTGGCTATTTTCTTTGTTTTCCCTAAAACAATCCCGGGGGTGGGGACTGAAGCACCCACCCACGTGCCTGCAGGTGGTGTGAATAATGAACTTGGGTATGGAGTGTTTGTCTGTGTTTCAGTGTGTCCCCAGACAAAGGGGGTGTGGGTTGCAAGCCGAGCACTCTTACTATGTGACCAAAGCTTCCCAGGTTTTTTATAGATTTATAATCCTCCCCACTGTTCCTGGGAAGGAAGCCACAGTGACTCATAGCTCTGTTCTGGTCACAGAATCACAGAATAACCAGGTTGGAAGAGACCCACTGGAGTCCAACCATTCCCACCAATCCCTAAACCATGCCCCTAAGTACCTCATCCACCCTCACCTTAAACACCTCCAGGGAAGGTGAGTCAACCACCTCCCTGGGCAGCCTGTTCCAGTGTCCAATGACCCTTTCCGTGAAGAATTTTTTCCTTATCTCAAGCCTAAATCTCCCCTGGCGGAGATTGAGGCCATTCCCTCTCATCCTGTCCCCTGTCACTTGGCAGAAGAGGCCAGCTCCCTCCTCTCCACAACCTCCCTTCAGGTAGTTGTAGAGAGTAATAAGGTCTCCCCTCAGCCTCCTCTTCTCCAGGCTGAACAACCCCAGCTCTCTCAGCCGCTCCTCATAAGGTCTGTTCTCCAGCCCCTTCACCAGCTTTGTTGCTCTTCTCTGGACTCGCTCCAGAGCCTCAACATCCCTCTTGTGGTGAGGGGCCCAGAACTGAACACAGTACTCGAGGTGCAGTCTCACCAGTGCCGAGTACAGGGGGAGACTAACCTCCCTGGACCTGCTGGTCACACCGTTCCTGATACAAGCCAGGATGCCATTGGCCTTCTTGGCCACCTGGGCCACTGCTGGCTCATGTTCAGTCGGTTGTCAACCAGTACCCCCAGGTCCTTCTCCTCCTGGCAGCTTTCCAGCCAGGTTTCTCCTAGTCTGTACCTCTGCTTAGGGTTGTTGTGCCCCAAGTGCAGGACCCGGCATTTGGCCTTGTTAAACCTCATGCCGTTGGTCTCAGCCCAATTCGAGGTGCGGTCTCACCAGTGCCGAGTACAGAGGGAGAATAACCTCCCTGGACCTGCTGGTCACGCTGTTTCTGATACAGGCCAAGATGCCGTTGGCCTTCTTGGCCACCTGGGCACACTGCTGGCTCATGGTCCTCTAGTTGAGAAGCCATAAGGCTCTTCTAATGAAAAAGAACACAATAAGATGACTTCCTTGAGGCATGACAAGGGATCTTTTTTTTGGGGCGGGGGTGGGGTGTTCCTCACAAACTGTAGTTCAAACTTTGACATGTGACTGACTTTTATAGGGTCACGACATGCTCAGTGGTAGCTCTGATGATCAAGGTGGTAATTAGATCGACAGTGCTGTGGTTTATGTTGATATCAGGCTGCGTAGCAGAGCACTAGTGCCTATAAATTTTGTCAATCTCTTTATCTACCTGCCTGTTCCAGCTGATTTACTCTTTTCTTCTTGCCCAACCACTTGTGTATCAACTCTTTGTTGTTTAAAAAAAACTTATGCTTGAATCTTGATTGAAATTCTCGTACCCATTAACACATGCATTTTCAAGCCTGTGAACTGGAATTAGAGCTGCTCATGCTGGGAAGGTTGGGAAGGACTTGAACAGAGGTGGTTTACTTCCCTCTGGGGTTATCTGCCTGGTCATTTGTTTTCACAGCCCATCTCTTGTGCTTGGGCCAAAATAAACTAGTTTCTAAGCTCCTACGTCTGCCCTTGAGGAGAACAAAGGCTTCTTGCTCTATGCAGCCACTCCTGCTCTGAGTAGCCCTGACCTTTGGAAGGAGGTTCTTTCAGCTGCATGGGACGGTTTGGCAGCAGTCACACACTGGAGCTCCTTATCAGAAGGAGCTTCCCAGGGTCAACAGGAACACAATGGGCAAGTTGCAGAAAACCAGAACTTCTTCCATCTTTCTGACAAGGGAAAACTAGAAATAAAAGCAAGTACTGCAGTATTAAGCATTGCATGTTTCTATCTCAGTGGTCTTTGCTTTCCTGCTGTAGCTAAAATAATTATTCTGTAGCTCAAGGGAGGCTTGAGCCCCAGCTTGGACTGTGAGTAAGTGAATCCTGAGAGGGGAGCAGAAACAAGGTTCCTTGCAATTCCCTCTCTTTCTCCAGCCTCTTTCTGCCTTATCTTATCTTAACCAAAAAAACACTCTTTGCACAAGCTGGAGTTATATCCCAAACACCACCTCAAGCTGAGTTAGGGAGAAGGTGTGAGGAGTTGGTGGAGCCAGTAGAGAAGTTAA
This sequence comes from Clamator glandarius, assembly GCA_033459285.1. Classification (NCBI taxonomy): domain Eukaryota; kingdom Metazoa; phylum Chordata; class Aves; order Cuculiformes; family Cuculidae; genus Clamator; species Clamator glandarius. The sequence goes on along the minus strand of JAUNZM010000016.1, from coordinate 3,817,047 downwards.
AAAGGAGTTTGTTTCTTCTGCAAGAGCTGGATTGTTTCTCATGTTTTTTAACTTGTGTCCCCTTTGGATCTGCCCCCTTTATTTTGGGCTATTGATATGCTTTGTTGTTTTTCATGCTGTTTTCTTCCTTTGTCTCCCACCCTGTTGTACTCCTGTGTGCCTCACTGGACTCTGCAAGGCTCTCTGGCTCCTCAAGGTTGACCAGCTGGAGTAGTTCAGGAGGACATTATTTGTGCCCAAGGGATGTGAAGGCATTTGCTGTGGTGTTAAGAGGCTGCAGTAGAGAAACCTGAGAAAAATCATAGAATTGCGAGGTTGGTAAAGACCTTTAAGTTCATCAAATCCAACTTTACCTGTCTACTACCAAGCCATATCCCTGAGCACATCATCTACGTGTTTTTTAAACATCTCCAGGGATGAGGACTCAACCACCTTCCTGGCAGCCTCTGCCAGTGCCCAGTAATTCTTTTGGTGAAGAATTTTTTTCTCATGTCCAATCTGAACCTCCCCTGGTACAACTTGAGGCCGTCCCCTCTTGTCCTATTACCTATCACTTGCAAGAAGATGTCCAAATGCAGCCTTAGTGATGCCTCCGCAGCAGGAGAGCAGGTGCTGGGATCAACCCTCTAGAGAACTGTGTGCCTGGGCCTTTCATGCTGCTGTACCATAAATTACCACAAAATCTCTCAGCAAAAATTTTTGGCTGACTTCTCCTTTCCACTGAGTAGGATGGATGCTCACAGGAAGCAGTTGGTGTGATTTTTTTTTTTTTTTTTGTGGGGGACTTGCTATTGCAGTACCTGAAGGAAAAGATAGGGATGTGGATCTGTGGCAGTTTTATGGTCCTTCTGTGCTGGTCTGTTGAGAAAAGAGATTTGAGGTTATCATAGTTGGTCATGCCCTGCCTTTTTAATGCAAAATCTTCAAAAGGAAGGAAGGATTGGTTTGTGCTGGCACTCAAGTATTGAGATTAGCATAAGCATTTTCAGTTTTATGGCTGTGTGGAGAGGTCCAGGGTTATTTTTAAGCAAGCCCTTTCCTGTTTATAGAGACATTTAATCAGGACAGATCACAGCTTAGCTCAAAGCCCCTGGGATTTTCCTCTGTGTGGTCTGTTCAGCCTGGAGAAATGGAGATTGAGGAGAGACCCTGTTGCAGTCTACAGCTTCCTCACAAGAAGTGGAGAAGTAGGTGCTGATCTCTTCTCTCTGGTAACCAATGTTAGGACCTGAGGGAATAGCAGGAAGATGTGCCAGGAGAGGGTTAATTTGGTTATGCGGAAAATGTTCTTCACTCAAAGGGTGGTGAAGCTCTGGAACAGGCTCCCGAGGGAAGTCTTCATGGTGCCAAGCCTGACAATATTCAAGAAACATTTGGACAATGCCCTCAGATATGTGGTGTGAATGTTGAGGTTGTCCTACACAGGGATAAGAGCTGGACTTGATGATCCTTGTGGGTCCTTTCCAGCTTGGGTTGCTGTGTGATTCTATGAGGGTCTGAAGCTGGTCATCATTTCTCTCATCTGGTTTTGTCTAGTTTGATTTTTAAGCCTACTTTTCCCCCTGCAGATATGCTGTCCCTTGTGTCATCAGCCAGCAATTTGTGCTAGTTTGTCCCCAGCTCTGGCTGCTGCTCAGAAATGGATGGATTAAGGTCAGTTTGTAGCTCTGGAGCCTGGAGAGGCACTTAGGGATATCCTTGGCTGGAACCTCCTGCAGCAAAAGGACAGTCCCAACCACTGTTTAGGCTGAACATTAGGAAAAAAAATTTCACAGAAAGGGTCATTGGGCACTGGCAGAGGCTGCCCAGGGAGGAGGTTGATTCACCTTCGCTGGAGGTGTTTAAGGGACGGGTGGATGAGGTGCTGAGGACCATGGTTTAGTGTTTGATAGGAATGGTTGGACTCGATGATCTGATGGGTCTTTTCTAACCTGGTGATTCTATGATTCACTGTCTGTAATGGATCATACTCAGTCTGTGTTAGAAATGCACATGACACTAAGTACCTGGGTACCAGAAAAGATGTCCCCTTGCCTGAAAGCAGTGAGGAACCTGGAGGTTCACAGATAAGACGTGATGAATTTTATGCTGTGGTATAAGAACAGATGTGGTGAAGTGGTCCGCGAAATCAGAACCAAGGAGTGCTCCCTTCGGTAAGTAAATGCAACTGGGGTTTTTCTTGTAACTGAACCCGATTTCGCAGTTGCAGGAGGGCTGGAGAGGAGAAGCAGGCACGTAGCCCCATCTAGTGCTTCGGCGTGAATCGTGCTGCTGAGCCAGGGTGCGGCTGAGGTCTTCCTCCAGCCGCAGTTCATGATTTTGAAGCATCAAAGCAGGAAAAAAAGCCCTTAACCACTAACGCAACACGTGTGGGCTGGGTGCTGGAAGGTAAGCCTGAAGTGACGGCCACGGGAATGAACTGTTTTCCTTGCTCTACACACAGGTAGAGCTTAAGATAAGGACTTTTATTCCATGGTTGAGTATTACAGAATCACAGAATCACAGAATGACCAGGTTGGAAGAGACCCATTGGATCGTCGAGTCCAACCATTCCCACCAATCCCTAAATCATGCTCCTAAGCACCTCGTCTACCCTCACCTTAAACACCTCCAGGGACGGTGACTCAACCACCTCCCTTGGCAGACCGTTCCAATGCCTAACCACCCTCTCCGTGAAGAATTTCTTCCTAATCTCAAGCCTAAATCTCCCCTGGTGGAGCTTGAGGCCATTCCCTCTCGTCCTGTCCCCTGGTGTATGAAATACAATCAGCTGTTGGCCCAGTCATGGTGCACCAAACGATGCAACCTAAGGTGACAAATATCAACCCACACCCGGGCCTGGTGCTCTCCTAGAGAAGTCAAGTGTTTTTTTAATCAGATAATGCTTTCTTGGATTATGCATGTAGTTTGTTTCATGGTTTAGTATTTGATAGGAATGGTTGGACTCGATGATCCAATGGGTCTTTTCCAACCTGGTGATACTATGATTCTATGTATGTAGTAAAATCTGTATCTAATAATATTTCTAAATTCCTTTTCCTCAGAGTTAATGTTTCCAGTGATGGAGAGTTGGACCAAGCCAGGAATACCTGAGAGCTGCTAAAGGACCTGGATGTCTGACTCTGCACCTGTGTGTTCCTTGCCTGGGACAAATCAGCCTAAATCGGGCATCCAAAAAGAGCCAGGAGCACAGGGGATGTGCAACAAATGGCAGCTCCATGTAGTCATAGTGCTGTAAGAGGGAGGGTATCATGCAGAAACCAAACAGTTACGTGACTTCTGGGGGTATCCTTCTTGCTTCTTATGGACTCTTTAGTACTAAGGTGCAGGTGCTGGGGATTTTTTCTGCAAAGTCCTTCTGTATTTGGTAGCGCAGGGAGACTCCGGGATGGTCTTTTCAGGCATCTGAAGGTACAAAGAGGAGCTGCCCGTGCTCTGGTTGAGAAAACCTTCCTGTTATTTTCCCCCTGTTATTTTCAGCCCTAGCTCTTTCCGTTCAGAAACATGGACCACAAATCTAAGAAAAACTATATGTTGAAGGAAAAGCAGGACTTCAGCCAGCCTGAAGAATGTGTGCACACAATCTACACAACTTGTTGCATAGGGATTTGTGGAAAGGAACAGTCTCCAGCTCTAAAGGGAGTGTTGTTACCTACACTGTGTGTTGCTCCATTTCCCAAGGAGTTGGGCTAATGCATGGAGCCTGATGTGTGAACAGAGACCAACTAGTCCAGAAAAGATGATGCAAAAGGTCAATGCAAAAGAGAATGATTCCCTTCCTCCCTCTGCATTATTCTGGAGAAAGGACAAGACATAACGGACACAAATAGCATCCTGGGAGGTTTAGGTTCAGCAAGAAGATTTTTCTAAGATGAGATTAGACAGGCATTGGCATGGATTGTGCTGGGAGGTCTTCCAGCACTGGAAAGTCTGAAGGCTGTGTTGGACAAGCTCCAGCCAGCACCGTTTCAGCCATAGCTGATCCCACCGTGGGCAGGGGGTGGATTTAGCTACCCCAGAGGGAGGAAGGGAGTGTTCTTTCCAGCCTTTCTTTTTTTGCCCTTTTGGCTCGATGCGTGACATTAGACACTGATGCTGGGGTTGCGGTTACTCGCCCTTCCTCCCGAACCATTTTTAACTCTGCTTACAGGACATGCTGTGAAAAAGCAAAGCCCAGCTATAGAACTGTGCACAGAGTCTCACCTGTAGCTAAAATGGATGCAGAGGGGACAGAATTGCAAGTACTTGATTCAGAAGGAACTGTGTGTTGAAAACCATTATGGCCAAAATTAGAGTATCTCTTGGATAGATTTAAAATTTACTATCTCGGTCAAAGCACCTTGTCAGCTTGTAGAGACTGTAATATACTTGGAGATGGGTCTTCAGGTATGTTTGAGTGCCAAGGCCTGAATTTACCTCTCTTGTTGAGCCGTCATTGGGAATGTCAGCTTAGGAGAGGAGATCTGGAGATGAATGAGGTTCCACATTGTGCAGAACTAAAGCAGAGGCTCAAAACCTACAGCAAACCTGCTCTCTGCATTATCATTTAGTTTCTCTCTCTCCTCCTGTGAAAATAATGTGTGAATCGTGGAGAAGCCAGCTGGAGCTGAGGGATGCAATGGACCCTGACACCATAAAACACTTCCCAGCTAAATCCTTCCCTCAGCCTGTCCAGGGAGGATTTGCTACATGGCTCATTGCACTCTCAGCTGGCATTTTGCTTCATCTGCTCCTCACACCTGTAGTTGTGGTGGCAACTGGAGGAGCTACCACTTGGAACATGCAGCCCAGATGAGTTAGGGGGAAATGTTTTGATCCATGTACAACATACACATCATTGCAAATGCAACTGATGGGAGTTAAGGGTGGTTTTTCTTGCAGACATGGAATGGCCTCTAGCTCCGCCAGGGCAGGTTTAGGCTGGACATTAGGAAAACTTTTTCATGGAAAGGGTCATTGGGCACTGGAACAGGTGGTTGAGTCACCTTCCCTGGAGGTGCTTAAGGGATGGGTGGGTGAGGTGCTGAGGGACATGGTTTAGTGATTGATAGGAATGGTTGGACCCGATGATCTGATGGGCCTTTTCCAACCTGGTGATTCTATGATTCTGTGTACCTGGGAGCCGAACTGATTGATGCTGCAGCAGGGTGTGAGCTCACTCATCGATACCGACTGCGGCTACTTCTGCCATGTCTGATATCCCTGGAGAACTTTTTCCTTGTATTTGAAGGACCTCTGCTTTTTCTCTACTCCAGGTTTTTCCAGTGTTCTTTCCACATTTATTATGGGAGAGGAGAAGAGGTGAAAAACAACTGGTTAAAGCACTGCCCTGGAAAATGTAAGCATTTTTCTCAAATTCTGCTTATCTCTGACACTCAGCCCAGTCCTTGACTATAAAGGGATTGTATACATATTATTCCTGCTCTTGTTCTGGGATACACTTGCAAGCATGACCCCTTATTATTTGTTCTTGGCGTACATGCTTGCTCTTAGCTAGTCTCTTGAGCTTGTTGTGACTCTTATTCAAGGATGCAGCTTGTCCCTGATGTAGCATAAGTGACAGTCAAGTCTCCTCCCCCATTCTGGACTGGTTTTCTTGCTGCTGCTGGCTGCAGTGGGTTATGGAAATGAAATGACATCTTCTGGGCTCTTGCTCCTGATTATATTGTTTGGAGGCCTCACCCTTTCTAACCCTAAGCTGAGCGTATGCAGGCCATACAGGGAGACTCCCACTGCTCTCCTTCCAAACAGCACTTCCCAGATCACAGCTTTGCTTTAATTTCTCTCTGCAGTCTGCAAAGGACGGAGTTGCCATAAAATGATCACACCTGGTAATACAACAACCTCCTGACAGACCTGTGGAAGGGATCCTGATGTCTGACCCAGCAGCTGGCAATCATCAGCACAGAGCTCCAAATGAAATACATTCCTATGCGGCTTTTAATCCTTTGACAGAGATGTTTCCCAACGTGAAGCTGCCACGAAAAGTGCAAGCCAAGAACATATTTATTAACCAGCAGTGCCATGAATACTGCTGCAAATTTAGGAATGAAGCAAATACACCTGGGGTGATTTTATTCTGGCTCTGGCTTTTCTTCCTGTCTGTACTAGCTCTTAGGCAAGAACTAAACGATGCTCAGTTCATCATCTCATCAATGGATTACATGAAAGAAAGGAATAGGAGCCACACAGGAGGTGTAATGTTAGCTGTCCAGGGCTTGTGGTTGCTCCTCCCAAGAGCAGCTGAAACCCAAAGGCCGTGGTATCACTCAAAGCCTGCACTCATCCCTCGTGTTACTGAGTTCCCTGGAAAGACCGAGGACATGCAGGCATTTTCCTTACACAGAAACAAGGATGTAACTGGGTTCTGAGCAGACGTGTACAGATGTCACTCCAGGAGGATCTGCAAGTCCAGTAGTGGGTTCCTATAGGAGAACCATGAAATGCCTTCAACTGCCTATGGGGAGCACTGAGGGAAGTTATAAACTAGTGGATTTTTTCTCAAGTTAAATTTTGCTTTGCCATGATCTCTGTGAGCCTTTTAAGTTGGGCCCTGATTTCAGCATAACTGCAGCTTTTTGCTGATGTGCTTTCAGCAGGTGAGAAAGGATACTGCTGCCATTCAGTGTGTTGCATTTGCTGTAGCCTGCATCTGGCTTTTACTTTGTGCTTGAAAAAATTGTTGCTGTATTGAAATATAGAATCATAGAATCACTAGGTTGGAAAAGACCCACTGGATTATCGAGTCCAAACATGACAAGCATTTTCCCTCCCTTTTCTTTCTTTATTCAATAGTTTTACTGAAGAAATAAAGGTTATGCAGTGTGACCTCTGCCTGTTAGTCCCCCAAGTAGCTCATAGAGGATTTAAAATAAAGTTTACATATGAGGAGAATTGTTAAAGGAATTACAAGTTCATAAGCAATTTAAAAATCTGTGTCTGGGTAGGGAAGGATAAAAGTAGGTTATATCCCACCCTGTTTCAGCCAGCCAGGTCAGGATGCAATGCTTGGAGGGAATCCGGACTTGCTTAATCCTGCTGCTCGTAGACTGTCTAACTTTTGTTTTTGCAGATACAGTTTTCGGAGTTAGTTTATGGATGCAGAAGTATTTTTTGTTTTGCTTGAAAAGATTATGTTTGAAATTACAACAGGGAGTCTTTGTAGGCAGGAATTTCATTCTCACCAGAAGGAAATAATGGATTTGATGGCCTCCTTACTAGCGGTGAGCATGGAATCATGTTAGGGTCAGAAAATACAACCCAACCTTGTTACCAGGTTTGAGGGGGTTGGAAGGACTGTGCTCACCTTCTGTTTTCTTGCATGTTGCATTAGCTCTGTGGCAGAAGTGATTGCTCTTGCTGCTGTGATCATAGAACCTGAACTGCATCTCTCCCAAAGAGCTTTCAAAAAGGCACTCTTGCCCTTGCCTCTGTTTTTCTTTCAGCTGACAAAGCTTGAGGGATATAAATCAAACCAGACAAGTGGAGTGTATGAAACAAGCCACTTCAACGTGCGTATTGGGAGTAATCTCATAAAGTCCTTCACAGCAGCCAGGAGATTCCAGGTTTGGCTGCAAGATCGTAGTCCATAAAAGTTACTGGGGTAGCTCTTGTGCTTTTTCTCAGTCTCATTTGCTGCTTCTACTGATGCCAAATTTCCCTGTGTGAATCTGTTGCTTTTTCTTCACACCCTCAGGAAGATTTTCCATTGATTACTGCCCAATTCTGTGTCTTTTAGAACCTGGAGCTCAGCACCGAGTAGCCTCCTTCCTGATAAAGCGGGTGGATGAGGATCTAGTAAGCAGTGGGTTTCACTTCTTTATCAATTACAACTTTTCCTATGCTATCTGGCTAAAGAAGTGCAGAGCTCAGGAAAAATCCAGGCTGAGGACCTGGCCTCAGCATCCAGGATTTCCTTTCTGAGATGAGCTGACTATTGCCTCACTCCCTGAAGTAAGGATCTCCCGCTGCTTTAAGTGATTGTATTGTGGTTTTAAATGTCGTACACCTCATTCAGGGGGCATTCGAATGTGGTTTTCTCATGGAAAGTGCAATCATTTTCTGGAATGTGTTGCTGTGGAGTGTTGCTGAATCCAGGCACTTAGCAAAATTCAAAAGGAGGTCATGTATTTGTATGGATTGCAACACTAGTCCAGACCTAGATGGGATTTTGTTAACAAGTTTTGGAGTAGATCTGAATAGTGCGTTCAGGCCTTAGCTGTCCTCTAGAGCTTAGAGCTACAGTAGGAGAGCCTCACGTTTGAGAGATTCCCAAATATCTGCCTGTTTTATGTCTTCCCTTATCTTCCCTTTGCTGTGTGCTGGAGAAAGCACGGCACTGATCCGTATTTTTTTTTGCTGTGGTTATCCATTCACAGTGTGTGTAGACTTTGCTGAAGGATTGTAGGCAAGATACTCCTGACAAATGTTGTGCTTGTCCCAGCTCTTGGAGCAAAGGAGAAGCCGGGGCAGGTTGGAAGCTGGGATTACATGGTGTCATTTGGGAGGCAATTCTCATCCTCATCTCACTAATCTGTAATATGGGGCAAAGAAAGGGGCGTGGGAGTGTCCAAAGCCCTTGTGAATAAGGAGAGGAATAAGGCACTTGTGCAGGACTTGTGGTTCCCTGTCCTCCAAGGCAGGTAAGTGACAACTACCTCTGAGAGCCATCTGCCACCAGTTGTGCTCAAGTCTCTGGTACAAATAAAGCCACCAAAGTGGGCAAGGAAGGGTAAGCAGAGAAACAGCCAATGGGTGTGAGTACAGCTCTCAGCTTCCATCCTCTGCCTGGGTCCTGGAGTGGTTGCTTTATCATGGGGACAGGGTAAGGGTTGTTTGGTACCTAAACAATCAGGCATGGAGTGAAACACTACTGAACCTGTAGTCCTTCTCCAGTAGGGGCCCTGAGTTGCGTATGAAATCAGTCTGACCATCCGTCCATCCATCCACAGAATCATAGAATCACTTAGGATGGAAAAGACCTCACCCAATCCAGCCGCCAGCCCAACACCACCGTGCCTGCTAAACCACATCCCAAAGAGCTATGTCTACACATTTTTTGATCACTTGTCAGGAAGGAGAGTCAACCGTTTCCCTAGGCAGCTTCTTCCAATTCTTCACCACTCTTTCAGTAAAGATATTTTTTCTAAAATCCTTCCATCCATCTATGCATCCATCCACCCGTGGCAGAATTAAGGATGGCTGCAATGGGAGTCTTTGGAAGTCTGGTAGATCAAGCTGTGTTTGTACTGTAGAACTAAACTTTGCTAAATTCCCAACAGGATTCTTGCTGATGGTCAGTTCTTCTGCAGTGCTAATCAGCGTGACTGAACATGCAAGAGTGTCTCTGGCAATCTGATATATCATAGAACAATAATATGGTTTGAGTCAGAACAGATCTTAAAGATCATCCAGTTCCAACCCCCCTGCCGTGGGCAGGAACACCTCCCAGTGGATCAGGTTGCTCAAATCCTCATCCAACCTGGCATGGAACATCTCTAGGTATGGGGCATCCATGATTTCTCTGGGCAACCTGCACTGTTGCCTCACCACCCTCGCAGGAAAGAAGTCTTCCTAGTATCTACTCTAATATTAGCTGTAAAAGCATGCAATGGGTGAATGCTGGGCAGAGAGCATTGGTGAGTGCAGTCTCTTTGAATCCTGGTCACGAAGGTCAAAGTGACCAGGCTTGAGAGAGCAAGTCAGAATCAAACTACTTCTTTTCTTTTTTTCTCCATTTCCCCTTACTTATGCCTGATGTTTTTAGGTTACTACCCAATCCCAAAAATGAGAAGAGTGGTGGTGGTGTGTTCCTCTGCTTGTGCCACTGCTTACCTTGTTTCTTTGCCTTGCCAGATATCCTCTTTGTATGCTGGGGGATGTTCTGCCTTCCTGCAGCCCCTTGTGTTTTTATTGGTCACCTTCTGGCAGCTTTTGTTACTAGGTTCCTTCCTAAAATGTATTTACACCATCTCTGCCTCTTTGGTGATCACGGTGCTGACATACATGTGCAAAATTGTGTCTGGCTATGCCATCGGTGTTAGAAAGCACTTTTATACTTAGTAAGCTTATACTGTGTTTCGAGGCAAGATAATGATACCAAAAATGCCAGCAAGTAAAACTCTCTAAGACTCATTTTGGAGTTTAAGAAAGCAAGCATCCTTTATCAGGCCTGGGCAACAGGAGAGAGTGATCTCCATTAATCATGTGTAACAAGACAAGAGCTGGTTACAGAATGTATTTCCCATTTACATGCACATGTATAATTTTTCCCAGGAATCTTATACATATTTTACCACTTTCCAAGGTCTATTTTTAATGCTTATGAACCTCCCAACAGTCAAAACACTTGCTAATTCAGAGCTGGCTCCAGCTCTCTGCCTGACCTTGCATTTTAGATAGCGAAAGACTGCAAACAGAGGTGATTACAGATTAAGAGACACCTGTCCAGCAGAGATCATACTTGACAGAAGGTGTTATCATCTCCAAATAATGAACAGGGTCTGGAAAAACACTGCTTTAAAGAAAACATGCTATCAGAGAGATATTCTGTCTGACTTAGATGAAACTTAATTTTTCTTTAGCTTAGATCAAAAATATTACATTTTTTGGAACAGTAACTACTTCTTGTACGGTCAATATTAATTTGTCACTGGTCAATATGTTGATAATTTGTGGATGTCTGCAGCGGCTAAGCAGGATTTCATGCCCCGGGTGCACTGGCATCGAGGCATCACTCCCTGCTCTGGTTTGGGTTTCATCTCTGGTGGTGCAGGAGGGAGCTAAAGGTCGCTGGAAAGCCGGTGCAGGTCAGAATCCTGCCCCCTCCATGCTCAGCAGGGCTGCCCAACACTCATGCCACCCACGTCCCAATTAACCAAGCTGGATGCCAAGGTCGGTGTGCTCCCCAGCAGAGGGCAGTGACAGACAGACAGACACAGCCAACGCCAAGTGCTGTTTTGCTCTTCTGCAGGGTCCTTTAGCTGGGGATCTTTAGTCAGTTAAGCTGTAGCATAAACCACATCCTTAACTGCTTAACTGGCTGAGGACAGGCTGCTCAGAAGTTGGCAGGATCCAGGCTCTCTCCTGTTTCCCCAGTTGCTGACAGTGCCTGTGGCTCTGACCCGTAAAACCTGAGCTTGGTGTGAGGCTTGGGTAATTTGGAGATGGGTTAAAGAGGTCCCTGATGGATGCTAATTCTTGCTAAGTTCTTGGGGAGGATTTCTCCTTGGCATTATTTATTTTGAGTGAGTGTGTCAGGGTGGCTTGAGGGGGACCACAGATGAAATTGCATGTTGTGACCACAGAATACCTCATCTGGAGTACTATGTCCAGTTCTGGAATCCTCAACATAAGAGGGATATGGAGTTGTTGGAACAGGTCCAGAGGAGGCTACAAGGATGATCAGAGGGCTGGAGCACCTCCCATATGAGGGCAGGCTGAGAGAGTTGGGGTTGTTCCTCCTGGAGAAGAGAAGGCTCTGAGGAGACTTTATAGTGGCCTTCCAGCACCTGAAGGGGCTACAAGAAAGCTGGGGAGGGACTGTTTATGAAGGCTTGTGGTGATAGGACAAGGGGCAATGGGTATAAACAGGTTCAATGGAGCTTGGGCAGCCTGATCCACTGGGAGGTGTCCCTGCCCATGGCGAGGGGTTGGAATTGGTTGATCTTTAAGGTCCCTTCCAACACAAACCGCTCTATGATTCTATGATTTTTGCCTGAACAAGTACACTGAGAGCAGATTGTTGCTGGAGACCTAGGGAGGTGATGGCAGGAGAAAACTATAACCCTAAGATGAGTGTAAAGGTAATAGTATCTTTTTCTTTGACTAGGCACCTCCTCCTCCCTTTCATTTCCCTGCTGGTCACAGACCCCCTGGCTCAAAGCTCAGACATCAAGGCACACAAACAAAACCTGTGTGGTTTACTCACTGACCCACAGATAGCTGAAATTTGAAGCCCATGAGCTCAAGCCCAAGAGCTCAAATAAAACACTCAGTTTTCACCTATTAAAAATCCTGGAGGGTCTTTCTATAAATTGACTGTTTCCTGGTTTGCCCCAAATAGAGCAGCGTCCTCTTTATACTGTGCCTGTTCTTGTGAGGTTTCAAAAGCCGCACAGCAACGGGTCTGGTTAGCATTTAGATAAGAGACCTCCAAGAGCTTCGGGTTGTTGAGAAATAAGTATTGGAGGCCCAGAATTTGGCATTTTCCTCTCCTGAGTCAATGTTTCAGCAGCAGATCTCATCCTTCAGCACTGTCATGCTGACGCCCAAGAAGTCTCCAAAGGTAAAACCCATCTGGTCAACATCAGACACACTGAGATACTCCAGGTGCTTGCTAAAGAGGAGAGACAAGCACAGAACATGGTTCTGCCACCTATCACAGTTTCCATGAGTGGATGGGACCTTAGTATTCAAGCATTGAGGAAAAATGATTACAGTTTTAATACAGTAGGGGTCAGATTAGGTGATGCTAGAGGAAGGAATCTTTGAAAGAGGGATTTAGATCTCCCTGGGCTTCTCTCTTTTGCTTGATAGCATCATGCTGACAATAGCTGGTCATGACCCTTTCCTCCAAGAGATGCAACGCAACAGTCTCGCTCCTCTCACTGCGCCCATTGGTCTTGCATATGTCTGGCTTGCTGTCTTCTGAAAGCAGAACATCTCTCCAGTCTGTTTCCTCCAGGAAATTCTCGTTGGCGGTTTTAGTGCTAATTTACACCTGATGATTCAGAGCAGAAGATAGCAAACATGAGGATGTTCTTCTCAATCAGGAGCATGAGAAACTGCACCTAGAGAGTTTCTTTGGTTGAGTAAGCTCCATGTCTGGATGGGGACAAGCTCTAAAATCAAAGCAAGAGTTTTATTTGCCAGAATTTTACTCTCTGATTGTTTCCAGTGATTCACTGAAAGTCACCAGAAGCTGCAGACAAATTCAAAACTGGCTGCAGAGTAGAATATGGAGCAAGGGAAGGTCTTTTTGTTAAAGCACAGAGCCTGTATAATGTGGATCTTTATATTCTTCTTGTCCTGTGCCATCACAAGGGTCTACAGCTGCAAGAGATCTATATGTTGGCTCTGAACAGGGTGACATAAAAGCAGAAGACACTCTGCACGAGGCAGGCATGGAGCTAAGCAACTTTCTCAGAAATAAATCAAGCAGCGAGGGTGGTTCTTGCACTTCTTGCTGAGCTGGGAAGAGCCTGTCCTCCATGGCCTGTTCCTAACTGCTCCATGATTCTAAACGGTGCATGGGTTTACATGTCTGGGAACAGAAATTACCCTCATGTTCACCTGCACAGGTGGGGACTGACTCAGTGACTGCCAGTACTTCTGCAGGCGTATGATTACAGTCCATTTCCACAAGGTGTTTTGGTTTTTTCCACCTTGAGGACAAATAAAAGCCCAAGGACAGATTTTGCCCTGATTTCATGCTCAGACTGATGTGGCTGGAGAGGCCATAGTGATGTGGACACTCTGGAGGTTTTTTTAGAGACCCTAGAAATCTGGCATGGGTGTCTTGAGCTGGGGCTGTTATGTTTTAAAAGCAAATGTGAGCTGTTGGACCTGGTGAAGTGGGATCCTGACACCACCTGGCAGAAGGGTTACACTCGAATCGGGATGACTGTATGTGTTTAATTTTGAGCTGGAGGAAGAGAACTATGGTGAGTCCTGGGTTAGTGACAATAAAGTCTGGACTCCAGATGTGCAAAGCCTGGCAGCACGAGACAGGAAGGCTGTTTAGAGAACATTTGGGAAGTCTGGGGGAGTACACTGTGGGATACTGGATCTCAGATTAAATCTTCAGCCAAAAAGGGAGGAATGTAGAAGCAGTTTTATCAGGCTGGGCTACTGCAAGAATCGCTTCAGCTGCAGGCCAGGAGTGTAGCCGAGAAATTGGCTCTTGCAGCAGCCTTATCTGATGGGTTAAGGGAACCACTTCCAGATTTTATGAAGCGTTTAATCTGAATATGGGACAATGGGGCAGTCAGTTGCCTTGAGATTGCTGGGTGAAGTTTTGAGGGTGCCCGCTGCTGAGCGATGCTTTTCAGTGAGGGTTGCACGTGTCTGGAAGCAACATTGCGGAGACAGCAGGGACACATCGCTGCCAAAACCCCACAGAGTTTCTGTTGGTTTCGGAAGCTTAACTACCCTGATTGACTTACCCCCATGGATGGCAAAAAGGAAGGAAGTTCTACAGCAAATGGTGCTCCTTAGATGCTAAATATCATGCTTAAGTATCAGTTAGTCACATTGTCAGCTCCTCACACACACATGTAACGTGGCTGTGGGTCTGTGGAGCAGCAGGCAGCATCTCCTGCTGGAAGGTTGCCTCTGTGTATGACCTTGTCCACTCCTGTTGCACTTAGCGTTTGCTTGGTGCCACCTATGACATGAATTTTCATGGTTGTTGTGCTTCACACTGACGGGGAATTCATTTCCAGAGCAAAACCCAAGCATCTGACAGCACCATGTCTGTCTTTGTGGGAGATGTGAGGAATGAGCAGAGCCAAAATGTCTTGAGTCTCTTTCAAGGCATGTGGCTATGGTGCTCTACATTTGTGCTGCTCTTCAGCTTGAAGTGCATTGCATGGAAAGAATCATGATCATTTTTAAATAGGGTATATAAACATTTTCTTGTAGGAAAAGCCTTAAAACAGAAGGAAAAAGTGCTATGGAGAAAGCAGTGGCCACTAACAGGCAGGTAGGCACCTTTCTAGTAGGAACCATAGTACCTACCAAAGTCAGGCATCTCCAGGGGTAAGCAGCAGCTGTGCTGAGTTTTAGAAATGTGAATTTTGAAGTAAGCACTCAAAGTCCCTGCTTTTAGGCACCCAATATCCTTGGTAGATGCAGACCATTGAGGGACAAGTGCCCTTGAAAACTTGAGAGATGAAGAGTAGCTTATATTCAGGGCTAGAGTGAGGAAGAAGACAGACAAAATAGTATTTGAGCACTGTGCCTTCTATGTTTCAGTGGGGCAAAAAGGCAGATGGGGAAATAAAATCACATTTGTATTACTGAGATAAAATATATGACTTTGAGTGTGGGGGGCTGCTTTATTCCCCCAGTAAAGTTCAGGACCAATCTCTTGGCTTGCAAGTTGACCTCTGTAACAGATGTGTTCATCTCCAGATGTTTCCAATCAAGATGCTGGTGGGGAGATATCAAAATGAAGAAGTCATGCCCTCCATGGCAGTAATTCTGGATATGACCACCCATTTCAGCAGAGAGACCCAGCATATTGTTGGCCATGGAGGTCATATACTCGTCCCTGCTCTTGAGGTGTTTCCCACAGGTCAGTGCTTGTAGACCTAAGGCTCGATGTGTTATAGGGATGTTTGTGTAGGAGCTCTATTCACTTTGGTGGTAAACTGAGAGTTTCAGCTTAGGTTCATCCACTAATTCAAGTCCTTAAATTTGAAGTGGCATCTGGCCTGAGTTCCCTCTGTAGTCAATAGAGGGAGGAATGATCTGCCCTAGACCTAGAGTTTGAGTTGTCTTCCCAGGCTGTAAAGAAAACACAGAATAGTGAGACATCTTATTAAAAATACAACTGGATAGGATGAATTTGAGCCCCAGTCCTTAGCACTCTGGATTGAGCTCAGAAATGTTTTGACTTCTGGAAAGCCCATATCCACCAGGTCTTACATATTTCTCTTCAAAGTTGCCTCCTTAGCATTACTCATCCCTGCAGATCTCTGTGTGACCCAGAATCCCATTTCACAAGATGTCACACGGACACAGCCTGCTGCAATCCTACTTCTGAGCAATGATTGAAGCGACTCATTGAACCTTGTAAAAGTTTGGGTTTGCAGTTATAAATTGCTGACATCAGTGAGGAGTGAAGCTCCATCTCTAGGATTTCTAGTGTAGACCCAAGTCAGGGATCCTGTGTTGGATTCATCTCCCATGTACCCCTCTCTCCTCCCACATCTTAGTCCCAGACCCTAAGTAGCTGCAGAGGATCTTGCAAACAGGAGTGGTTCTTAACATATTTTCCTAAAGGGAAGCACATCTGCTGTATGGGATGCTGCACTACCAGAGAACCATGCCCCTGCACCATCTCAGCTCTGCTCTAGGAGCACCTCCTTCCATTTGAAGCCACTGTAGCCTGCCAGGGAGCTCCTACGAGAGCCTTGGGAGCGGGTTTTTCAAGAGTGGGTGGGGTGGGGACCTTCCCGTCAGCAGGTGTGGGGCAAACAGCCAGATGACAACTCAGAGCATAGCAGGGAATGGGGCAAGCCCTTACAAGGGAATGTACAGTATGCTGGGCACACACAGCATCCATCAGCGAGTACAGTAGCAGCCTGGAATAGTTTGGCTGGGTAGCCCTGCATGAGGGAATAGTCCTGAAATAGGTTTATAGTCTTGATGTTATTTTTGTTGCGCTGGAAACCATAGACCTGGCATCCTGCGTGGCTGCCGGCTCGCAGGTGGCTGTGCTGGGGTGGGTGCCCCTCTGCATCCCTGCACAGGAGGTGAGGAAGCCACCTGTCAGTGGGCAGAGGAGCAGGGTTGAGAGAGAAGCTCTGAAAGATTTGTGAAAATGAGCTTGCAGTGCTCTGGAATAAAGCAATGTGAGTGTGGCACAGGATTCCGCTAGCCTGTGATGCTGAGGTCTAGAGACTGAAGAGAGGGGCTTGTGGAGGGATCCCTCCTCCCTTCTTGCACTGCTCCATGGTGTGGATGGTGGTCAGAGCTCTGTTGCTGCAGAAGCCTTTGTCTCAACAGTCCATGCAACACAACATATGCTTCTTTGAGAGCCACCATCTTGAAATCAATCTCAAATTGTAAAATATCTCTCAACTGATAATCTCCACTGGGAATAGAATGTCGGTCAACCAAATTCCTGGTTCAGTCAAAGTCTATCCCAAAAGAAACCCTAGGCTTGTAGCCCTAGATCACTTAGGGCCATGGAGTCTGAGATTTGTAGAAACTTTCTGACCTCCGTGATTAATTTTTAGCCAAGATCTGTGCTTTTAGTATCTCAGCATGAGACAAAATTAAGGAAAATAGTTGAATGCTCAAAAGCAAATCTTGCAGAAAAAAAAAAGCTGTTAAGCCTAAAATTTCATGTAGGAAAGTTGGGGGGAAATCTTCACATATGAAGAAACTTCTGACTTATCTGCTCTTCAGAATAAGCAGACGTTTTGACAAGGTGATGGTGATTTCCATGTTTCATGGTCCAGTCTGCTTTGAGTGGGGGTGAAACAGGCTGACTTGCTGTCATTTGGTTTCAAAGTGGTTCCCTTTTTTTACTGCATGTGAAAAATAAGAAAAGCGAGGAGACAGAAGTTGAAATTTAGGGACCTGTGAGTCTCCACGTAGCTCCTAAGAGTTATGTTTGAAGGCACAGAAGATACAGATACTGAGGTCCCTGCACCCAGCAAATTGGTGCATAATCAGAATGATGAGAAATATATCCAGAAACAGAAACACATTCATCTGCAGTGTTTGCCCCTATTATGCTCCTTTACTTATGGGGTACAAAAAAGATGGAGGGATCATCTCCTTTCCTCCTTCTTGAGGCTGTTACTTAGACAGAGTTAGGGCTTATTGTCCTCCATGGGAGGGTGTGGAGGGAGGGATGTTTTTCAGGTACAGAGGAGATGCTCCCATGCAAGAATATTTAAGCATCTCGAGTTCTCGTGACTCAGTGATGGAAAGATATTGCTGTGTTATAACAAGGAACTGAAAACCAAGTGTTTCAGATGAATATGGAGAGAGCAAGGGGCTGCAGGGAATTCATAGGTTTCACAAATTCCCATCTGCAAATTCTCTGTCTACTTCTCTTGGAGTGCAATGTCATGGCTCATTTATTCTTGTCACTATTGTGAGCACTTTTGAATTCATTTATGCCACTTTAAAACGCCATCAACATGAACACAAGAAACAAAATTTATCATGGGTTTGTCCTGCTCCTCCAAGATCTGAGAAGCCAAAATTTAGTTCCTACCTTTGCAACCAGCATCCTAGTTTCTCTCACAACTTCTCATCCTCTTTAGGAAGGACAAAACCCCTCCCATGGCCCTTCCAATGAACTTTTCGCCTGGAAATCCTGAAGTTGTGACTTCATTTAGAGCCTGAAGGGGCCAGCTCTGGATTGTGTCAGGCAGGATGTCCTGGGACTTGAGGTCTTGAGGAGAAGTGATAGATAGAGAAAAGAAAAAGAAATAAAACGCCATTTTTGTTTCATTTCCCAAAGGCCTCCTTAACACTGTTTCATTTTGAAACAAAAATGTGCTAGAGCCGTGTGCTGGAATGGGAATATGGTCTCAATTCACAAGTGTGGGGTTAGCTCCTGGGCTCCTGCTATGCTCCTCCAGGGCACCCAGCAAGGGGGTAAAATGTCTTTGGGCAATGTAGAATGGAGAGGACTTTCAAACATCCCCTGTCTTTGTCTCCCATGGGAGGAGTGGAAGCACGTTCCTGAAGTACGCAAACCAAGTGCACCAGAGGTGAAACTCTTTTTGGAATAAATATTAAGTTTGCAATACATGGGCTATTGCAGTGTTGATTATGGCACAGCTGCAAGAGCGCATTTCTCCCTGTTTTTGAAGTGAATTAAATTCAGTTATTCTCCTCTAGATGCACTTGTAGATGTGGTGGAGCTTTTTGTTGTTCTCTGGGAATCAGGAGAGTTACATGAAATGGCTCCTCTCCTAATGATGCCCCATCCAACACCTGTTAAACATAATTGCTCACATTTTCAGGGTCTCCAATGGTCAGAAAGATACTAAAAGTAGTCAAAGACAGTGGGCTAGGAGAAGAGCTTAGGGATTTTTTTGTAAGATGATTCTGTGCCTGTGAGAACAACCATTGATTTTTATTGAAAAAATCTCTACAATGAATGCCAGGCTCAGTAACAATGATCCTAGGATTGAACCTAAATGTACAGAGGAATGGAGAGGTGCATATGAATTATAAGTTTAGGAATTAAACCTTTCACCTACCCATCTGTCCTGAATTGGCTTTATAGATGTATTTTTAAAAAACAATAATTAAAACATCTCTAGCAAACTTTGTCTGTTAAATATGAGCTATATGGGGAACATATGATATGGGGTGCAGTAAGAAGGGTTTATTGCTCTCTTTTGGGATGACTGTGATAACATAGCTTAAGTGAAATAGATGTGAAAGATAATGTGGCCTAGAAGTGTTTAAAGAATGAGTCTAAGTTATGGTACTTGAGTTACCTAAACTATACTCAGGTTATCTCAGGGATGTCAGGGAACCTGTATATCAGATGTTTTTATGCACCACATACATTTAAGCACAAACCTACTTCTGCGATCTTTTCAGAAGAGTGATCTTATCATGAGGGGTGGCTTCTGGCAAATCTCCAGCTGCTAAACCAGAGCTTTCTTACAGCATGAAGAGGAGAAAAAATTATATGATGAATATGTTTTTTGTTTCCCTCCAGTAGATGCTATTATTTAGTCTTATGTTGATATTGAGGGCTGGTAGGAAGTGTTCAGAGCACCTTGGGAAAGTTGTGTTCTCTCTTTTCAGCTGCCGTAAACCCCCAGTTTGTATGCATGAACAAGACAGTGAGCTGCATCTATCTCTGCCCACATCCTTGCCCAGCCTTGGCTTTGCAGCATTTGGGGTGAAAAGGTCCTTTGGGGAGTCCTGCAGCAGGCACATCATTGAGGGAGACTCCATCTGTGCAGGATGGACCTCATAAATCTGTTTAAAGCCCTGAGATACCAGCACGCTCCTCCTGCTCAGGGAGAAATCAGACCCCAAGTGGGTCAGTGATGTTTCAGGGGGTTGAACCCTTTTAGCTGGCACTGTCTGTGCTGAAGGTGAGATGGGGTAGCAGCCTGCAAGGCTGCATAGGCTTCCAACAACATGACTGTGCCTGGTGCTGCTTTGTCTTAGGGCTGCGCTGTGATTTTTCCTTCTACTCTCAAGGCAAAGGGACTGAAATCTCAGTTTGCTCCACCTTAGGGCTCTGTTTCACTTCCACATTTGTCCATGAAAGGTTGGAGATGTGACATGGTGGTGGCAACCACTAACAGCAGGATGTGTTAGCAGCTTCATAGCTCTTGGTGTCAGGAAAGGTAACTTTTATTGGTTTTTTCCCTCTGGTCTTCTGGATGGATGAGGCCATTGCCTTACATTTTTCCATAGGATGAGCAGTTTAGTTCTACCAAAGCAATGAATTCCAATTTTACCTGCACTTTGGAGAAGACCTGGGCTAGCTCTACAGAGCAGGTAACACTGTTCCTTATCAGCACACGTTGCAGTGCTGTGCTGCTGGGCATTAGTACAAAAGAGAAAATGAAAACCACCAAACTCACGTGAAAGGTTATAAGGGGATTTTTTTTCCTCCTAACTGCATTTACAAGCATGAACACTTTGATGGGACAATGCAACACCTTAGGTCAAATCTAGCTGTTATAGCTATATCTCTCTTTGTCTACACGTCTAGAACAGTGGTGCCTACGCAGTCATAAGAACAGGGGATGTGCGACTCAAGGATCACCTGGATGCATGCTGTGACCCTTTGTATTTCAGGTAGCAGTGACACACAGCCTCCCCATGTCCACCTCACATCTTCATTAGTTTTGTTAGATCTATCTGACTGAACAGCTCTTTACGTCTTATAGGCCTTGTTGGAAGACTGTTCGAGGCGAGAGCTTCTCAGAGGGTTGTCTTCGCGCTATAATTTCTCCCCTAATTTATTCCTGGCCTCTTCATATCCATTTGTTACTATGCCAACATTGTCTTTTAGCTTCAATAGCTCAACTGCCTCCCTGGTGCTTGCCCCTGATGTATTTATAGACAGGAATCATGTCTCCTCTCAGCTTTCATTCTGTGGCCTAAATGAGCTTTTTTTAGGAGATGACTACCTAGGGAGCAGAGATGTGTAGACACATCTCAGCTGGCCTGACAGTGGCTGGTGCCTGTGGCATCCCTGGGGTGTCGGGCAGAGCCGGCTCTGCGGGCTCAACAAAGAGCCGCAGGGTAACCTGGCAGCCAGTGTCCCTGTGTGGTGATGCCCAAGAGACCGAGTCCGCATGACATTTTGTGGTGCAGTCATGCTGCCTTTGTGCTACATCCAAAAGAATGCCAAGAAATTGCTGAACAGCTGAGGAAGCAGCTGTGCTGATGGTGCGGGAGCCACGTACAACACATTGGTGAGAGACCCCAAAGGCAATTGTTTTACTTTTTCCGTGAGAAGTTTAAGAAGTGGTGCCAGCACGAGACCAAACCATGACATATCCATTCAGTGATATCTCTTCCTACCGTAAGTCGCTCATCTGGAGAGACGATGGACTCTACCTCTGGACAGCCTTTGAAAAGATGTAATGAAGCCTGTTCTGTTCTCTCCAGCCATCATGGGACATGTAGATGCTAAAAAAGTCACAAAATGTGGGAGCAAGAGGGTATTGCCCATCTTTGGCTTATTCTGGTGTCGACACACAGGTCTCCAGACAAGATGTGAAGGGATGGAGAGGATGGTTTTGCCAGGGGTGTGTTAGTTTACCCTGTGGCAGCTATTCCACCTCTCTTTGCTTTCTCATAATCTCTTTGGCTTGTAACCCCCTTGAAGACCATGAGGACCCAGCACACAGCTCACAGCACCACAGGAGACCTTGCTCTTGGGGCTTCCAGGAGCTTCTCCAGCAATGCTGGCAACTGCTGCCTCTGTTGTTTGTTGTTTCCTTCCACTTCTCACCCAGCTGCCTACATTGCAGAATTTGCAAGGGTTGATGATATTCCACAGGAAGGAAGTCTAGCTGCATTTTAGCTTGTATTTATGTGGGTTTTTGTACTCCACCTATGCTTAGTCCTTTTGCAAGATCTGTCACTGCTCAGCAGAAAGGAAGGAAACAATGAGTCTCTGCCTGAAAACAATTTTTCTTTTGCAGCTGAAGTTTTTGGTGAAAGAAAGGTCTTTTCAGGTCTGTCAAAATGGAACTGAAAATGTTGCCGCTGAAAGTGGCAGTGGTAATTTACTTTTCCCATCCTGGTTTGATTCTGGCTGCCTGTCCTGATGTCTCCCTTTTGGCTGTAAGCTGTTCTTGTGATGCATTCATGGAGACAGTTTGGCAGCACTCCTGACCCTAGAAACCCCAAGAGAAAACTACAGCTCCCATAAAACACCGCTATGTGCTTTTTAGATCTGATAGTTTGCTTGTGGTCAAAAAATTGCCATGATAAAGATGTCATTTTCTGGGGGAAGGTCAGAACAATATTAATGGACATATGGCCATGTACAGACAAGGTAACCCGCCCTAGTTAAATGCATGCCATGCTGTAAGAAATAAGATTATTGGATGCAACCACTTTGCGTGTGGTGTACTCCTCTAAGCTTTGTCTCTACATTGATATGAACACAGCACTCTATTTGTGGAAATACAATACACTAACTCTACATGCTTTATTTCAGGAGACGTTGGAGAGTTAAGGTGAGGTACTCACACACAACTCTAAGAAATAATCCCGTGAGGACCAGCTATAGAAAGAGCTCACATCCAGTGCTGCTTTTTACCATGTAAAAGTACTTGGAGTACTCATTGCTCTCTACAACTACCTAAAAGGAGGTTGTAGAGAGGAGGGTGCTGGCCTCTTCTCCCAAGTGACAGGGGACAGGACGAGAGGGAATGGCCTCAAGTGCTGCCAGGGGAAGTTTAGGCTGGACATTAGGAAAAAAATTTTCACAGAAAGGGTCATTGGGCACTGGCACAGGCTGTCCAGGGAGGTGGTTGATTTACCTTCCCTGGAGGTGTTTAAGGGATGGGAGGACGAGGTGCTGAGGGGCATGGTTTAATGATTGATAGGAATGCTTGGACTCGATGATCTGGTGGGTCTTTTCCAATCTGATGATTCTATGATATGATTTCCCCTTGTTATCTGTCTCCTCCTTTCATAGCCAGTCCTGATATCACCACCCTTTTTTTGGCCAAATGAGAAGTCTCCATTTCTGCCTTTTGTGCCCTGACGAGCATAATAAGCTTCTCTACCACTGACAAATTCTATGAGGTTCCTATTTTTCTCCCCTTTGGCAGCAGGACAAACTTCAAAAATGTTTTAGCCCATGGAGGGAGGGCAGGAATGGATGGAAACTGGTGCAGCAGAGCCAAACCCTGGTGGCATGGACACCCATGTAGGATAGGAGACATGAGCTCTCCTGCTCCAGCATGGTGGCATCACCCTGGGGCCAAGTTGCAGTGCTTTAGTCTGTTAGCACCAGAGAGCAAATTGAAGGACTAAAAGAAAACATCCTGTTTTCCAGATGGAACTCAGGATGGTCAGATGTTTGTCGTAGGGTAACCAACTCCAACAGCCAGCACAGGTTTGGGGACACATGTTGGTGTGCATGATCCCATGGATGTGAGCTGCCAACAGCCACGGTGCCAGGGCCTGTTGTAGCGTTGTGACCCATGGAGTCGTGTGGTGTCGCTACCAGGGCAAAAGCAAATGGCATGGGCTGGGGAAGGGCTGAGTGCCACATCCTGCTGGAGCTGCATCAGAGTTTCCAGGCAGGAAGCAACTGTCAAACTGCTCTTCTTACTTTCTTTTGACTCGTGTGACTGAGAGAAAATTGCCTAGGCCAAAAAAAAAACCAAAAAAACCCCACCACCCAAGAGGAAGGAGGACTGAGGTTGTAGCCTTCTTGCTTGCAAGAGGGGCTGTAGAACTACATTTGAGGAAGCACTTGGTCCTTTCCAGTGCGGGGCTGCCTGTACTCACTCAAACTTTCAGTGTCTGCAAGTATGGGCTAGAGGGAGTTGACCATTGCATTTTTGTCAGCTCCCTCCTCAAAGGCTGAACTTTAAATCCTGATTCTCTTTTTCTTTTATTTGTGTGTCATCCCCCACCCCCAACCTCCCCTTTTCCCCTGTCCACATGACAGTCATAAAAATATAATGGAAACAATATGGCAATAGTCCTGGTTAGGGCAGCTTCCTTCTGGAGGAGAGCTGGGAGCAGAAACTGTCTGCAAGATCCCTTTGGAGAGCCACCAAAGGTGGGTCGCGGTGTACGTGTGTCCAAAACTGGTGCTGAGAGGAGCCACTTGTGTACCAGGCACTGGGCATTGTGTAGGTGGTGTAGGAACATCGAGATGAAGTTATTATATTTGATATTTCTTTTGTACTGAAAGGCTTTTTAGGGCAAAGCAGCGCATCCATCAGAGGGTGCTAAAAGTATCTTGAATCCTGCTTTCCATCCTGGCTGTGGAGCTTGCCGGTCCCTGCCAGGCAGGAGCTGCTGTGGATGTGTCTGTTGACTGTAGCCCACTGGCAGACGTTTGCAGCCAGGAAGGACAATATGTTGATTGCAGAATCCGGTTTAATTACTCACAGCACATGCCATTATAAGGAATTGGCTTGGTTTTCTCAGGAGCAACACGTCTGAACTGACTCACCTTCATAAAACTTGGCTCACATGCTAATTAGATGGCTTGGTTTAAAAAGGTTGAGCCCTTATTCTACTACCAGCTCTCAGGACCCAGTGTTATTTAAAGTTCCTAAGTTTCCTTACATAAGAGTTCAATTGTTTTTTTCAACAGAAAAGAAAAAAGACCCAAAAAATAAAAGAAAAAAGGAAAAACCCAACCCACCCTTTAAACAGAATATAAATTTATGCATCATTGAGTTCTTAATTTTCATGGAATTTCTCTCCCCCTCACAGACAGAAGTTGTATATACAGGATTTTAGTATTTCCTCTCCGGCTCCAGCCCCAATTTGAAGGACTGTAAAAGTTTGAACCAATTCCAATAGTGCGCGGTTTGCATGGTCTCTGCTATGCTGCAAAGTCAAAACAGCCCACACAGTAACAGACATGCAGTAAATCTTGGGAGAAGTGTTTCCTTTCTTCACACACACACAGAGGACTGAAATTCAATTAAAGTTTTAAAATAATACTGAAAATCAGAGGCAGAAGATAAAAAAGCAAGCAGTGCTCCTCACAGCGAGGAACCCGGCGGGTTTTAAAGCACTATCAGGTTTCATCAAGCTTGGAGCTGATGATAACGTGTTTAGCATATTCTGCGGTTAGGCTAGTTTGCAAACATGAACTCATTACTAGTGAATAATCGTAACAGTTAATTGTCTTTGGAGAGAGATTTAGAGTCCCCTCGCACCGTGTTTTTTGGCGATCCCATGTACTTTTTCACAAATCTAGGAAAGAACACAATGTGAGACTGCAGATCATCAAATTAGCCTTTAATAATACTGCAAGACCCACATGCTCTGCAAATACACAAAATCTTCCATTCTTTTCTGCTTTTTCTCTCTCCTACATACTATAAACAAAGGAAGAGAGCAGCACTGTGTGCCAGATCTACCCATGTTTTCTTTTATACTTCCTTCCATCACGCTTTTGCCTAATTATATCACAGTGCCTGCAGGACAAGGGCTATATCATCAGATATTCGCAAAACACTCAGCAGCAGCAATGATCGTCACACCCAAATCAGCCCACAGGGCTTTGCTGGCTGGCTGTGAGGCACATTTTAATAACGGTGTGGCATTGGGTTGGGTTTTTCGCAGTGATGTTCTTGTATCAAGCCCACAGTGTGCGTCTGGGCTGAATGCTGGGAGCCGGGATGGATCTGTGCTTCTTCGTGAAGGAGACTGAATTGTGATTTTGGAAAGGAGAGAGACAGTTTTGTGGGAACAGCTGCTATTTGCTGTGCAGGAATGAGCCCAGAGACCGGGTATAAAGCCTTTTGTCTCTCTCCCAGACAAAGAAATGCCATGAAAATTACCAAACTGAAAGATAAATATGGGAGCTGTGAAGAGAGACTGGATCGGGAAAGGGTAGAACAAGGAGAGGTAGGAAGGCATCAAGAAGGTAAAGCCAAGGAAAGGCAAATACAGCCCAGGAGCCCAAGAGACCCGAGTGGGTGAAATGTTTTCCACTCTGAGTGTTGGTGGTTGAACTTTGCCTTGGAGCCGGTTTCATAATCAGGTGGAAAATCCACAGGGATTACATCTTTGCGTGTCATCCTCCCCACCTCCCCATTACTTACAGGTGTTAACTGCCCACCAAACTCCGAAAAACCAGAGGAGCTGAGCTGTGGGGGTTGGAGATTCACCCACTGCCACAGAAGCTTAAAAAGTGCCTTTGGTTCATACAGTTCTGGAGCATCCAGAGAATTAGCCAGGAGAAGGGAGAAGATAAAAACATAGAAAGCACCACCATCTCCACCTACCCTTGCTTGCAGTTGCCTAACTGAAGCCTGTGCTACCCACATTTTCAGAGCCTGGTCCTGATTTCCAGTGCCTTTACTAACAGAGATTGGGCTTGTAGCCAAGCACAGTTCAAGCCTGCATCCCTGTAATTTCAGCTCGAGCAGGCTGGAGGGTTGGTGCAAGTCGGTGGAATGTTAGTGAAGTGTGTCCCTGCTTGCGGATTTCAATAGTGTGTGTGTTCCTAACCAGCCTGTTACACAAGTCTGTCTCAAGTCCCATTGCCTGTGGTTATTAACTGGTAGCAAGCTCCAAGCCCAGGGATCTATCCAAGTATCTTGAATATGGTTTATTCTATCTTTTGTCCTTTCCCTTTCCTCTGCAGCCTCTCTGCCATCCAGTCATTACCTTCTCCTGTATCACTTGATCAACTCCATTTCACAAAGGCAAGGTGGTCTCATTGATTGTTCGGTTTTAATGGATTTGTGCAAAGTGATGGGAGAAGGAGGAGGGACCTGGATTATGCCCTTGGGATGAGTACACAGCCCCTTCACTGCTGGGCATTGCAAAGGGCACCACTACCCCCATCTTTCCTTGCCTGGGACAGCGTGGACACGTAGTAAGGGTGAGTCTTCAGGAAAACAGTTTTCATTAGGTCTGCCACCATATTATTTTTAATCTATACAGTTCAAAATACATTGTTTTAATGTATTTTATACTAGATCTGTTTGGTGGGTTGCTTTTTAGGCCATCTTTTGAGTAGTCCTTTGGCAGTGGTGAAGAAGGATTCCAAAAGGTGCTTTTCCCAAACTGCTGATGTATAACCCTAGATGTGGCCGTCCTCTAAAAATAGGTTACCTAATATACTGCTACCATGGGGTACACCGTTACACGACAATATAAAGCAGCCTGTATTTAATAACCCTTGGTTTGGATGTTTGAAGCATTATAAAATCATAGACTTATAGAATAGTTTAGGTAATGTATTCTCTAACCCCACTAGAGCTAATATGTACTGGAGGGATGAGCCTGTACCAGCAAGCCTGAATTTCTACTGTTGCATTCAGCTTGCTGACAGTGGCTTATCCAGAAACTTGGATCACAAATGCCATAATCATTGGAAAAACACTGACCTGATTTTTTTTCCTAGTCCATTCACATATTTTAAGAGCGAAAATACTTTCACAGCTGATGGCTCGATATAGACTGGTTTCCATGCACCCCACAGGTCTGAGAATCCCAATGGATATGTATTTGTCTGAGCCATTTTGGGTCATCAAACAGACAGGTTATTTCAGTCACTGCACATTAAACTTCCTGGAGCCTCTAAACTGAGGTTTTGCTGTCACATAGAACTGGTGTGGGATGGGCTTGGGAGTCAGGATTTGGCAATACTTCGTCAGAGCACTTGTAAGTAAGAGTACCAGAGGCATTAGGGGCTCTGGGATAGCCAGGAACCAGAGTAGGGGGAAAAACAACTCCCTTTGCTAATGAAACAACTTTAGTTTTGTTTCCTATTCAAAATAATGCCTGTAAGACACTGCTGGTGGAAAAAGCTCTCATCTGTCAAATGGACAGTACAAGTGAGGATGGATTTGTTGTTCAAGGTCCGTTTGAAAATGCTTTGATGGCTCACAGAGAAGGACTAATTAGTCTTAGTAGTTTTTGCCTTTTTTTTTTGGTCCCAGGAGGCTTCAGTGTTCATCCCCAGGTGTGAGCTGGGCACCCTGGGCAACCCACTTCTTGCTCCTCAGAGGGATCATGCTGGGTGGCAGCTGGGGGCTTATCTTCTAGAGTCTTTTGCCTATTAGACCCCTCTGAGTAACCTGTCTTAGATGAAGTGCTGCATCACAGCCTCTCATTTTGCCTCCTTTTGAGTTAAAGTAAGTGAGATAAAGCCTGGCTACTGGTTCAATGAGTTTCACTACTACGAATCTTGTCGTAAAATGCCAATTGAGGGTACAAAATAGCTTTATCTGTGCCAGAAATGCAGGCTTCTTGTCACTAGGGGGAATTTCTTCTAGTTGCTTTTAAGCACTAGCCTCCAAACAAGCAAACCACCAAAGGCGGCATGTCATAGCCACTGAAAACCAGTGGTTTGGAGAAAGACCCTTTATTGGGATGAGAAGCTGAACCATGAGAAACAGATTTTTTGTTTGTTTGTTTGTGTGCCTTAGTTACAGAACCAAACATTTGTAAAAAATTTAGTTTTTTCTCCAGCCAAGCTTAAAATTTTTAGCTTTTTTTTCAATAAGCCAAGTTATTAAAAGAAACATTCTTCTTGTCGAGCCAAATGTTCTTTTGGTTTAAAGCAAAACATTTTATTTTCAGGCCTTTGTACAAAAAGCAAAGAACGAAATAGCCATGTGGAAGTGGTAGCTGCCTTATATGCAAAGACCCATCTCTTTGGGTGTTTACTCATAGTGAAGGAAACTTAAATGCAATTTCCTACCTCACTGGGGGAGGGTCCAGCTTCAAACCTCAGCCTCTAAGGCACTCAGTCCCACCACAAAGCTATGCTATTCAGCAGAGGATGTTCTTCAAATCTACTTTGTAGAGGCTCATATGACAAAAACTTAAAAACCCTTTCTGTCACAGAAGGAGACACCATGGTTCTCTCTCTTGCCTGTGGACTAGGTTTCTCAATATTCATGTTTATATATGAGAAGTTTAGTAGTGTCAGTAAGAGCAATTAAAAAATCCTACCAGATGTCTATAACAGGGTGACTCGGATGGCACATTGCAGCCTGTATCTAGACTGGGAAGAAGCTTCCCACATTTCTGGAGGTAGTTTTCTGCCTTCTGCATGTCATCTTCCCCTGTGGGGCAGCTGAAGCTGAGTGCTGACATCCCCAGTAGAAGGAGGTGGTGCGTGGTCTCCAGCTGGCTTCTCTTGCAGAGCTGACCTCAATAAAAATACTCATGAGGCTTTGATGATGCTTAGTTGTGTAGATCTGTCCTATGGTCTGGTATTTTGGGACAGGAAGATGGGGGATATTCTGACCACCCCAGGAAGAGGAAGAAATTGCAGGGCGTCCCTCATAATATAAGTAAATGTACTAACCATGAAGCTGTTAGATAAAGGAGAGTGTTGATGTGTGTGAGGGAGAAATACTCATAACTGCGTTTTAGTTAAATTAACTCTCCACTGAAAATAAATAGTCTGGCCTTCTCTGCTAAGGACTCACAGTCTCCCATTCAAATCTTTGGGTTCTCTGTTCACAGATTGACCTTTAATTGTGTTAAATACTCTCCAAATCCCTGATTTCAGGAGAGTGATAGCTAGAATGGAATGGCTCCTTACGTAAAGCCAAAGAGACATGAATTGTTCAAGTCAGCTGCAGGGATTAATGCTTCGCAGGGCGGCTCTTTGTCTTGGGCCACAGAAAGGACTGGTATTTGGCACTCTGTTTTGTTGCATATTTTATGGTCTGGAAGAGGTCTTAACATCTTTTGTAAAGCAGTCGCTCCACAATGGCTCTCTTCAGCAGGACTGAGAGCTGGTAGGGTTGAATAAAAACAAGCGCTACTTTTCTCTTGTATGTGTGAATGGGACAGGATGCTCTCCAAGGCATTCTTTCCAGGTAGAGGTAAAAGCCTTGCTTCCAGGAGCTGAGATTTCAAAAGTCTTGAGATTTGGGGTGGAATTGAGAGTTTCGGCAAGATGACACATGTTTTTGGTTTGGTTTCTGCTTTCAGAATGGGAACATGTTGATGCAATGAGCCATTGACGCAGGACATGAGGGCTAAGTCCATGACCAATGCTTTGTGATGCCAGACATGGGGATGCAAAGACTAACCTCAGTAGGCATCAGCTCAAGATATTCTCAGTCATTGTAGAGGAGATGATCTTGAGCCTTGTAGGATGATTTGACCTCTGAGGCCAACTGCTGTTGTATGCACTAAGCCAATGTGCTGATTGCTGCATTTTAGGCAAACAGAAGATATCTTGGTCACATGTCGTGCCTCCAAAAACTTGCTCTTGCACCAGTTATTAGTCCAAATGTCCTTCATGGTGCTTCTTTCTTGCAGTTTATTTCTTCTTTCTAGCAGACATTTACTTTCTGCTTGTTTGTTACAATATCATTTCTCTCTCCTGTCTCAACCTTTGCCTCCTAAAAACTTGCAGCGTGTCTAGCTGCCACTGTTGTTGAATTGGAGGGACAAATCAGATGCACCTTCCTTCTAGGCTGTAGGAAATCTGTGGGGATTTGGTCCCATAATGAAATTTTGTCTAGAGGAAATGCACATTCTCTGAGATCATCCACAGTGATATCTGTTGGGAGGAACTAGAGATGCAATGAGCAGTGCTCAGCTCACCCAAACCCTGTCTGACAGGAAAAGGAATTCCTGTGTAATAAAAATTAAGATAAACGCCTATGAAGAAATGTTTCATTGTGGAGGGCACTTTCATGCACATTAGTGGATGGAAGGTCAAATTCAGAGAACATAAGATCAAGCCTTAGGAGAGGTGACTTTTTTTTTCTTTAAATTACCATTTTGGTTTCTTTCACAGATGTTGTTGGGTTCTGGGTAAAGTCTCTACTTTCTTTTCTGTGGAAGGTTTAAAAGTCCTAAAAACTGCAGGAGTTCTGAGCAAAGGGAATGCCAGTGTTCTTCTCCATCTCCACATCTTTCACATCTATTGAGGAAGCTATTCCACATATTTTAAGGAAGAAAACAGCTTTGTTCTTCCAGCTTCTCAAAATGCAAAGCTGAAGAGATCACCTTGCCCCATCTGATCCCCTAGTTAGGAGAGTAGCACCTGGGCAGTGCCAGACCTGCTCATCTCTGGATATGAAGACAGCAAGAAGATGGATTTTAAAGGAATCACAGCTGCTTGTGGGAAAGTATCTGGTCTTCAGCCTTTGTCTGTTCTGATCCTGCCTGAACAAACATCAGGTCAAGGTATGCTGAAAGTGAAGTGCAATTTTCTTATAAAAGAGAGGGAATAATAAGAATGAGAGAAGAAGATTAATAAGATTTTGTGGCTAGGGTAAGGGCAATTGGGTGGATGATAGAGCTGCACAAAAGACCCTGTTTTGCTCTTAGTCTTACACCTCATAACAAATAATGTAAGCTCAGGGCTATTTGGATTAGATTCATAGTAAAGTTTGATAGGAGAGGTAGTGGGGGGTGGACTAAGGGGGAAACAAAAATGTAGTAGACACCTTCAAAATATCTAGAATGAGGGGAGTTCTTGGTTCTGCATTTGGGTCAACCAGAAGGCACCATGCAAAGGTTTCAACTCATACACTTACTTTGCAGTTGTAACAGGCTTGGAGCCTGTACACTCAGCTGTCAGCTCAAATGCTAATCCTATCATTGTTTTCATTTGTGAGTGCTTGTACATCTCCATAGACTTCCAGTGGTGCTGATTCAGGGTAGCTTGAGGTTTGTATGAGGTAAGAGAACCCTTTGACTGAATCCCTTGAGCTCCCTAGTGAGCCTGGTCTATCAGTTTGAGATACCACATGAAGTACAGGAGGCCTCCCATCTGGTAAATAATTCCTGCCTTTCCACCAAAGGGATCTAAGAAGGACACAAGCAGATTGTCTTTTGACCTAAAGCCATTATTTTCTCGTCTACTTTGGGTCTGCTAAAGGCCAGCATTGCCATATTATGAGCCAAATTTTGCGAGCAATGGTTTCTGTCTGTGAGAAGGGCAGTGATTGTGCAGTCAGGCAACTTCATAGCTGGGATCCACGTAAGATTAGGAGAAGCCCAGATCTGATTTTCCAGGCAACATATTCCCTGCAAACAGGATTCACGAACACTCTGACTTGTTCAGATTTTGATCTCTGCTTGTTTTATGTTGTAGTTCAAGGGGCCCTTGAAAGAATATGTGTCACCACTCTGTCCTTCCAGAGAGACCTTGGGTCAATTTGATATGGAGAGGTCTTGGACTGAACTGCTGTCTGAGCAGCAGGGTTGCCTGTCTGCTCATCTCCTTCAGCTACACTCTCCAGAGAATATTTTTTTTTCTCTTTGTCTCTTACTCAATATTATCTCCTCCTGCTTGTCCTTGGTTTTATTGGCTGAGAATGTGCCTATGTGTTGTCTACAATGGGTTTGCGAATGAATGCCTTTTGGCCAGCTGGTGCTGTTGGCATTTTGGTGCAGACTAGTGAGAAGAAAGGAGAAAGAATTGGATTCGGGACTCCAAAAACCGAAACCACCTCATTTTTCATCCCCTTTGATTAACTCTCTGGTTTATTTGCCTGTAACAATGACAAATGACGCCACCAGCTGATGCTATCACATTTGGCAGAGTCAGCCTAGTTTTGAACTCAGCAGTTAAAATCTAAATGGGACAGATTTATGGTAACATTTCACAAACTCTTGGGGAAAAAATATCTTTGACAGATACAAGCTGAGGAGGAATCTGAAAGGTTCTTAGCAGTAAGAACAAACAGTTCCTTTATGTTCTATCCGTTCTGAGCTACTAATATCCACTAATGCTACTTCTGATCGTAGGATATCTGTGTTTTATTATCTTTGTTTTTTTGGTCTGTTTTAGTGTCAGTCTAATCCTGCTGTTAGTTACACCAGTGTAAACTGGGGGCACATCCATGGAAATTAGCTGCTCTAGCTTTAAAGTAGTACAGGCTCCAAAGAAGCTTAAAATGCCTTGTCCAAGCAAATGAGGGGAGGTGGCTGTTTGCTGAAGGAGAAATCTCATCTTTCAGAGAGAGCTTTTAGGAAAGTCTCTACTTCGAGCACAAGGTTCAAACCAAGAAAGCAAATTAAAACTCCAAATATATTCTTCCCCTGCTGTTGTTATTACCTGGGAGGTGGCTGGGAAGGTGTCTTGTGGTTGTTGAGTTTTCAAGTCAGATAGTACTGGATGTCAGAGATGACTCCATGCCATGTTTGTTGTATCCATTAATGCCAATCAGAGTTTTTGTGCAGTCATGCTCTGCATGTAGGATGGACCAAAATTACTCCTTTCCTTAATCACACATCTGACATGTTTTACAGCCAGGGCAGAGGAATAGACATCTCCAGTTCCCCTGAACTACTTCAGTTAGGGGGGCATGAGTCCCACCTAGTGTCCTGAAGTTCAGTTTAATCATTATCATGGC
Source organism: Clamator glandarius (assembly GCA_033459285.1). Lineage (NCBI taxonomy): Eukaryota > Metazoa > Chordata > Aves > Cuculiformes > Cuculidae > Clamator > Clamator glandarius. The sequence goes on along the minus strand of JAUNZM010000016.1, from coordinate 3,783,808 downwards.
TATAGCAAGTGTGGTGTGACTTTGACCCTGAAGGCTCTGTACCCCAAATCTCATATCCCTGCAAGCCATGGCACATAAACCATGTCTGTGAAGACATGGCAAGGTAGAGGGTTCCTGTGAGAGACTGCAAGTTTGCAGCAAGAAGACCATTGGGACATTTTCCTGCCTGCCCGGGCACAAAGGAGTAGCGGGCAGTTGTATTCAGATCCACTTTGCTGGGAAACAGCTCTAATAAAAGCAGGGATGTGATAACCTTTCCCTGCTGGTGTGTGCCATGCTGCACAGGCAGGAGGAGCATGAATCAGTAACAACACACCTGTCTTCAGAGGAGACACAGGTAGACCTGAAGGGCCTTTGGCCTGAAGTCTAAACTTATGAATTACAGGCAAAGCCAGCAAAACGAGTAGCTGTGTTGTAAGTCCAACCTGTACAATGCAATTAACTCCTCCACCCTTCCCCTCCTGCAGTGCTGTTAGTAATTCATGCGGCACATCTGCTAATGTTCCTTGTCTCTCTCTGCTGCCCATGGCTTTTGTTTAAATGTTAATACCGCATGTGCTACCTTTCTTCTGGAGATGAAGATGGATTGCAATGTCAGACTGGATTTAAATTCATTTTTCCATTAGAAATTTGTAATTATATTGCAAGGTTGTACAAAGTCCAAGACCTCTCAGGGTTACTGTGGTTAATTAGCTGCCACAGATATTGTGCATTCAATCAAATGGCTCTCACTGCATTAAATTAAGTTATTAAACATTTGAAATAGTTGAGATATTAGTAATGCTTGATTGCTGGAAGGTTGCACACTTCGTTACTCATCTAGGCCAAACTCTGTGTGTTGGACAATTTAAGTGCAAATGGATTTGGAGGCTGAAGAGCCCTCTGAGAAGGCATTTGTTAATGGATGGCAGGTTTGAGCAGGCACTGAAAATGTATCTAGAGGCTGAGGCTGGGACCTTCATGAAATCAATGAGTTCCTCATAGAGCAGATCACGTGAGATCTGTCCCTGCTTACAGGCTTCACCAAAGAAACAGGGTTCATGAGGGAGCTGCTGAAAAGGTCTTGTCTCACTGTTTGAAGGAAGAGAGATTGCTCCAAACAAGTTCAGATATGGGTGAAGAGATAGCTTTGGATGGTGATATATAACTGGAATTGGGTAGGGAACTACCGCGTATAAATGGAAATAAATATCTTTGTGCTACTGCTCTGGAGAATGTTGGCTTTTGTCCTTGCCCTGCTTTTGCAAGGGCCTTGTCTCTCACACCATCCTTCATGCTAGGAGGTCCAAGGGGATTCTGTGTCCAGTCTTGGCCACTGTCATCTGCTGGATGTGTGACGCATGCTGAGCTCCTCACAGTCAGATCTACACCGTACTGTGAAGTGCTGGGACACACCAGAAACAACCAGGGCTCTCTGCCTACACAGGTCAGTTGGACCTGTTGAAGCACTTGTGTGGTGGAGACGACACAGGGATGGTGGTGGTGCTAGTCTATTTCTCAGCTGCAACCTCTTGTTCTCTTACTCTGCTTAGCACCAAACAGATCGTTCACCCATGGCAAAGAGTTGCACCTGCTCTTCCAAATAACTTCGGTTCTTCTCCCACACATGCCAACAGCCCAGTTTGTCTCTCCTGTGTTTGGCTCTCTGCTGCCTGCTGTGCACCAACCATCCCTGCTGGCAGGCAGGTCATTGCTGGGAGGGAAGAACAGCTTTGGAGATGTTAGTGGCCATTTCACATGCAATCAAAAGCCTTGTGACCATAGACTCCTCAAAGTGCATCTGGTGGCACAAACAGGCAGAAGAAAGCTACCAAGCTGTGGGCTGGGCCCTATCCAATTTGTTTCAAGGCTGTGTGACTGAGATAACTAGTGAGGCAGCTGACACAGATGCCATCATTGACAGACTGAGAGAGTTGGACTTGTTCAGCCTGGAGAAGAGAAGGCTACAAGGTGATCTTATAGTGATCTTCCAGTACCTGAAAGGGGCTACAAGAAAATTGGAGAGGGACTATTCACTGGGTGGAAGTGTCGATCTGCTGGAGGGTCGGGAGGCTCTGCAAAGGGATCTGAACAGGCTGGACTGCTGGGCTGAGACCAACGGCATGAGGTTTAACAAGGCCAAATGCCGGGTCCTGCACTTGGGGCACAACAACCCTAAGCAGAGGTACAGACTGGGAGAAACCTGGCTGGAAAGCTGCCAGGAGGAGAAGGACCTGGGGGTGTTAGTTGACAGCCGACTGAACATGAGCCAGCAGTGGCCCAGGTGGCCAAAAAGGCCAATGGCATCTTGGCTTGTATCAGGAACGGCGTGACCAGCAGGTCCAGGGAGGTTATTCTCCCCCTGTACTCGGCACTGGTGAGACCGCACCTCGAGTACTGTGTTCAGTTCTGGGCCCCTCACCACAAGAAGGATGTTGAGGCTCTGGAGCGAGTCCAGAGAAGAGCAACAAAGCTGGTGAAGGGGCTGGAGAACAAATCTTATGAGGAGCGACTGGGAGAGCTGGGGTTGTTTAGCCTGGAGAAGAGGAGGCTGAGGGGAGACCTTATTACTCTCTACAACTACCTGAAGGGAGGTTGTGGAGAGGAGGGAGCTGGGCTCTTCTCCCAAGTGACAGGGGACAAGATGAGAGGGAATGGCCTCAATCTCCGCCAGGGGAGATTTAGGCTTGACATTAGTAAAAAATTCTTCACGGAGAGGGTGGTTAGGCATTGGAACAGTCTGCCAAGGGAGGTGGTTGAGTCGCCATCCCTGGAGTTGTTTAAGGTGAGGGTGGATGAGGTACTTAGGAGCATGATTTAGGGATTGGTGGGAATGGTTGGACTGGACGATCCAGTGGGTCTCTTCCAACCTGGTTATTCTGTGATTCTGTGATAAAGGCTTGTCATGATAGGACGAGGGGGAACGGATATAAACCAGAGAAGGGCAGATTTAGATTAGACATTAGGAAGAATTTCTTCACCATGAGAATAGTGAGACGTTGGAACAGGTTACCAAGGGAGGTCATGGATGCCCCATCCCTGGAGGTCTTTAAGGCCAGGTTGGATGGGGCCTTGGATAACCCGGTCTAGTGGGTTGTCCCTGCACATGGAAGGGGGGTTGGAACTAGGTGATCTTTAAAGTTTGCTCCAATCCTAACTATTCTATGATTCTATGATTTTAGAGGTGGGAAACAGAGGCAAGAAGTTACTCAAGGTCACAGACAACAGGAAACTTCTCTTTTCAGGGAAGAAATGAAAAACTTTTCCATCACTTAAAGGTCTGCTCCAAGTCTTTTATTGGGGATGTTAAAGAGAGCCCTCAGCCCTCTCTGCAAGGATGGTACTGCTGCCTGGTGTCTGTATTTCAAAGCGATGCAGCAGATCCTCCCTCCTCAGCAGCTCTCACCTGCCACCTCCATGTCCCAAGGCAAGGGAGACAGCAGTGACTATTTCACTCCCCCATGTTGTACCCCTGATTCTTATTCCAGGTGCTGCCCAGAAATTGATACTGCTGTCTGTTCCTCTGCAGGAATGTGGTGCGCTTGTCTTCATTGATCTTTCTTTTGTAAAAATACAAGCAGAGAAGAGGTTATTGTTTCTCTCTCTGCTGGACATGTGCTATCTCCCAGACCTGCAGCCTGCAGCTGGTTTTCTTTGTCAAATGATTTTGGCTTAGCTGCTGTGGTAATTACACAGCTGGGCAGTGGGAAATCCCACCTAGTAGCTGACGCCTGCCTAATCGCTGCTGGTTATGTTCAGAGACTCGAGGACCTGCTGTAATAACACCACCACTTAATTAGTCTTTTCCTGAGTAAAGGCTTTGGAAAGCAAAAGAATCACAGCTTCCTAGATCTTCTTAACTATGTGCATCCTCAATGGGTGAAAATAGTCCTGAGAAAGGATCATGAAGGGAGCTTAAGCAGCTGGATGTCAAACTTTGGCCTTGCCTCAGTTTCCCTTTCTTGGGTTTCTCACTGGCTGTGATAGAAGAAATAGTTACTATTACAAAAGTGGAATATTATTGATTTAAGCTAAAGTAGAGTTAAGTTTTATCTAAGCAATTGTGTTCTTTGAAAATTAGACAGAATGTCCCTCTGATAGCACATTTTCTTTGAAATTGTGTTTTTTCCAGACACTGTTCATTCTTTGAAGATGACAACATCTTGTGTGAAGCATGATCCATGCTGAACAGATGTCTCTTCTTCTGTAATCACCTCTGTTTGCAGTTGTTCCCTATCACAAATGCAAGGTCAGAGAGCTGGCTCCCAATCTCCAAATTAGCAACAGTTTTGACTGTTGTGAAGTTTCATAATAACATTAAAATTAGACCTTGGAGAGTAACAGAATATGCATAAGTTTTCTGGGAAAATTTATGCATATGCCTGTAAGTGAGAAATATATTCTGTAACCAGCTCTTGTCTCGCTGCACATGATTGGTGGATATCACTCCTTCCTTTTCTCAGGCTTGATAAAGGATGCTTGCTTTCTAAAACCCAAAATGACTCTTAGAGGGTTTTATTTGCTGGCATTTTCGGTGTCGACTGGCATTAAGACAATCAAAATAATTTTCCCGGGGAATGATTTATTAGGAGGATGTTACCATTCAAATGTCAAAATAAATAAATAGAAATATTTCCTTCTCTCCCAGGGCTGCCTGGCATTTCGCTCACCTCTTCATTTGTGAGGTTTTCACCACAAACAGCCCTAGCTTGTTTTCCAGACTAACTACCATGCTTAAGGACCTTTAAACCTGCCTGCGCTGGTATTTTAGCTTGTTTCCAGTTTTGTATTAATAACAGAACGTCTGTTCTGTATTTGGAGGATTCAGATACACAACTTAACAGTGAGCTGAACTGCAGCGATTACTGTGCCTGTGTTTTCACCCTGTTGCCACCGGGAAAACTTTTGCAGAGATTTAAACTAATTTATTCCTGTTGCCTTGCCTGCCTTGGGCTTAGGGGACAGCATTGTTAACCACCACTTGGCTGACAGGGAGTGTTGCACTATATCAAGGCTTAAACAAACTTTGCTGAAAATCAGATTAAAAATAGTGCAAGGGCCATTATTCAAATGCAGACAAAAAACCCAAGAAGCAAAACTTCATCTACTCCTCTTCCTCATCAGCCACTCATCCCTCTCAGTACTTCATTGCTCTCTTCTCTTCATGTGCCCTGTGAGAACCTACTAGCCCCTCACATCTTCCTCCTTACACCTGACCTGTCTCCAGCTCCTGACAGGTAGTTGTCTTGCCTGATCCCTCTAGACTTAGAATCATAGAATCACCAGGTTGGAAAAGACCCACCGGATCACTGAGTCCAAGCATTCCTATTAATCACTAAACCAAGCCCCTCAGCACCTGTCCACCAGTTCTTTAAATCCCTCCAGTGAAGGTGACTCAACCACTTCCCTGGGCAGCCTGTTCCAGTCCCAATGACCCTTTCCATGATAAATTTTTTCCTAATGTCCAGCCTGAACCTCTCCTGGCAGAGCTTGAGGCCATTTCCTCTTGTCTTGTCCCCTGTCACTTGGGAGAAGAGCCCAGCTCCCTCCTCTCCACAACCTCCTTTCAGGTAGTTGTAGAGAGTAATGAGGTCTCCCCTCAGCCTCCTCTTCTCCAGGCTAAACACCCCCAGCTCTCTCAGCCGCTCCTCATAAGGCCTGTTCTCCAGCCCCTTCACCAGCTTTGTTGCTCTTCTCTGGACTCGCTCCAGAGCCTCAACATCCTTCTTGTGGTGAGGGGCCCAGAACTGAACACAGGATTCGAGGTGCGGTCTCACCAGTGCCAAGTACAGAGGGAGAATAACCTCCCTGGACCTGCTGGCCATGCCATTTCTGATACATCCTGCTCAAAGTCCTCCAAGTCAGCATTTTTGCTATGTGGCAATCCCGTGCTTGCCTAAATCTGAGAGTCTCCACCTTCCTCCTCCTGGCATACTCTCCCACTTGCTACCAACACATGCGATTGCCTTCCCCATGTTGGCCTTCCTTCTTCTGGCCTTCCTTAAGAAAGTCCTAGCTCTGTCTATATCATCAAATATCTAGTTCAGTGTCCCAACCAAAGAAAATATCCAAACGGACCTTGAAAACAAGAAAAGGGGCTATTTCCAGGAAATTAAGCAGCCATAAGATAGCTCTACTTTGTTATAAAGACTCCAAGATATCTTAGTTCTAACTGGGCAAAGAATGATTCTTTCATTGGCCATTTAATGGGAGGCTGGTTGGAAGAGTGAAATTCAAAACCTGGTCCAAATTCACATTTACGTAACATCAGGAAGTTGAGATTTGTTATTGTAGTTTGAATCTGCCTCGTAAAAACATAGTTTAAACTCTGGCATTCAGACTCCAGCCCAAATTTCCCTCACTTTTATGCAGTTTCTGGTTTCAGCATTGGGTCGGATCAAAGTTATCCCTGGAGACAAGGTGCAAACTCCCTTTCAGTTCTGAGTTGGGTTTGCTCTTTGGCTCCATCTCCTAGTTCAGTAGTTGGGTTAGAAAAGTATTAAAAGTCTCAATTTACTTTTTAGTTGCTACTAGTATCATATATACATATATATATATATCTCAGAATATCTTTCTTGTCTTGTCCATTTTTCATGTCCAAGCTTCTTGTTCCAAGAATATTAATGAAGATTCTATCAGCCACGTACTTTTTCGAACTTATGGTGGAGCGAGGGCCAGTAGTGAACCTGTGGGTAAATGGCATCTGGGCACTTTGGAGAACAGGTAGCAGCACAGAACCTTCATCTCCCAGAATCAAGGGTCCAAATGTGGTCCGAGTACAAAAACTCCTGCATCTAGACTGCAGATACTTGTTTTCGTTTGCTACATTTCTTAATTTCATAGAATCATGGAATGGTTTGGGTTGGAAGAGATGTTAAAGATCATCCAGTTCCAACCTTCACTGGATCAGGTTGTTCAAAGCCCCATCCAGCCTGGCCTTGAACATCTCCAGGTATGGGCACCCACAACTTCTCTGGACAACCTGTGCCAGTGCTTCACTACCCTAACAATAAAAAATATCTTTCTAATAGTTGGAAGGAGGCCTACTGGAAGTGTGCTGTAAGGTCTTCTCAGAGCCTTCTCTTGTGCAGGCTGAACAACCCCAACTCTCTCAGCCTGTCCTCATGTAAGAGATGCTCCAGCCCTTGGATCATTTTTTGTGGCCCTCCTCTGTAGCTCAGGTTGGCACACCAAGGGACCTTGCTCTAACAGATCCGTGTCCTTCCTGATAATTTCCACATAGATAGTTGATATTTCATAGAAAATTTAGTCTCAAGCCATTTCACAGAAAAATCTCAAGCCATTCCCACTTCAGAATTGTTTGTCCCCAGGAGGGTCAGCACGGCTGCTCCACAGCTGTAAAGTTTGACCATGTGTGGTGGTCAAAAGCAAACCATGGTTACAACCCTGAGTCCGGTAGTAATTAAAAATAAGCTGGGAAAAGAAGATAGAAGTGAACTTGTAACAGTCTCTTCAAAGGTTCTGCTTACAGAGCTGGATGAAGTTGTTGATTCAAAACAATTTCTTTTTTTTTTTGAAAATGCCTTTAAAAACATTAGAAATTCTGTGGGAATTGTCCAATTTCAACAACAATTTTAGGGTTTTCATTGAGAAAGAAAAAGCTTTAAAAATGTGAAGTTTTTTGGCAAAAGAAAGATGAGGAGTTTGGCGAAAACCCAAAACAAAACCAAAACCCTGAAACCCCAAATTGTTTTGGTTTGTGGCCAGGAAGTTTCCAGTTTTTGATTGCCAGAAACCAAACACTTTTTTGTTTTTGCTTTTTGTATGAAACCCCCTGAACTTCTGTGGAAAAAACATTAAGATAAACTTTAGTTTTCACCGATTGTCTTTCATAGGAACAGAAAAAATTTCTGCCTTTATGTTTTTGCTCTGTGAGTGGATGCGTGTGCAGCCATGGGACTGTGATGGCCCTTTGGCAAGTTTCCTTCTTGTGCCAACTTGAGCTGCAGTGTTTTCCTGGCTTGGCTCCTCCAGATCATGCTGCCAGCCCATTGCTGGCTGTTGGCAGGAAGGTTTCAACACCCTCTGCAAAATACTTTGGACCTTCAGCTTCTAGAGATTTCAGTAGTGTTTGAGGATGGCAAACACATTGCAGGAGTATCTGGGCATTACACAGGACCTGGCCCTCAATAAAACCACCTTCATATTGGCAGGGAAGTCTGGATTATGCAAAACGTCTTGGCTTCTTAATTGTGATTTTCCATCTTTGCTTCCCACCCACCGTGCCTGGGATTACACCTGTCTTAGAGTGCATGTTCTGCATTGCTGTGTTCCAGCTTGGATACGCTCCCTTAAAAACAATTACTTCATGCGGCAGGTCTAGTTAACAACCCTTTGCAGCTCCTGAGCTGCCTCTGATCCTGCAGATGCTAAGTGTTAGCAGTTATGCTCTAGTTGCTGTAATCCTCATTACCTCAGTGAGGACAAGACCTATTTGCACCTTGAAAGCTTTAAAATCATTTAGAGGGGTCAGCTATGGAGGGTTTGACGGTGGTGGTGGCTGGTTTTTTTCTTCCCAATGATGTTGAGTGCCAGTATCTGCCAATTCCTTCACTGGAGCTATGTGAGATGGGCATTCGGGGAAGCTCAGCCAACTTTTTGCCCTTTACCACGCCGCTGAAGTCATCGCCAAATATAAAGCTAGGCCCTTAAGGATTTTCTTCTCGGTTTCAGATGTGAAGGTGACCAGCTGCTGATTGAGTGTTGCAGAGATCTTTGGAGAGCAGTATGCGTTCAGCTTGGAGATGAAGGGCTAAATTCATACCATTTGTGTTCTTGGCATGATGCTCGTCCTCATCGGCTCTGTGTTTGCTTTAGAAGTCTGAGTAGCTGGCATGCCCCAGCTGCCAGCTAATGTGCATTAATTCTGACTCTCTTCAGGCTTCAAGGAAACAGATTGTGAAGGAGTTTTCATCACAAGGGGAATTAAAGAAGCTAGCAAAGTATCTTAACCCGAACCACGTCACCCATTGCTTTCAATCAGGAAGGAGGACAGATGAGATTAACCTCAAAAACCTCTCGGCCTCCTTGCGGAGACTGTAAACCGCAGTGCCAAGTGAGAGAGGAATGCAGGAAGAGGATCATTTTTATGTGGACATGTAAGAAACTGGACTTACACCACTAAGCCCATTCCACATTGGCCACTGAACAGTCATCAGAGGGTGTTGACTTTTGACCACTACTGTTTTTGTTAACAGGGAAAATAAAACCATATGTTGCCTAAGTAGATGCACAAAACTTTTCTCCAAATCCCTACAGACAAACTGTCAGCAGCAAAAGTATTTACTTTGGTAATGCAGCTGGGCTTAATCCCAGCCCCATTGTGTTTGTGCATGCCTTTTCACCACTGAGCTCAATAACATGCTGTTTGCGAAGAGGGTGAATGAATGCATGCAGTATGATTTTGGTTATTAGGCCTATCGGTTGCGTCCCAAGACAAAAGACTGGAGTCAACAATGGTAGCACTACATAGGCGCTGCTCAATGCCTTGAGTTAGGCTAAATGGAAATCCCAGTCATCAGTCACGTCAAGTAGCCATCAGCTTGAGGTAGGCCAGCAGGACTTGGCCTGGTGGCGTGGATCCTCAGCTGGCTTAAATCAGTGTAAATCCAGTGTAGTCCAAGGAGCCACAGCTGAGAATTCTGGCGCCTACTGTCTATTTGTGAGTTTAGTGGTTGCCGAATACTTAATTCACTGGGCTGCAGGCTCCTGCAGCTGAGCGATGGATGTGTTCACAGGCTGCTCCTTCTTGGCCAGGGGGATGGTGAACTCTGGCGGTGTCTCTGTTTGGGACCTCTGCAGGTGCCAGCCTTCATCGGCGGATCACAGTCTTGGGTGACTGCTTCTTTTATCCCTCCTATTGTCCCAGGAAAAGTGGTGTCTCTGTCATGGAGGACACGTACTGAAATGACCTGTGTTCCCTCTGCAATAAGCTACCATGCAAAAAATACGTTGCACGTGTTTCTGGAGTGCTTTTTTTTGTGCACGTATTTGACATGGTGCCATCACGGACCTTTTAAAGCTGTCTGCAGCTCGAATGTGGCTGATACAGGTCTGGATGCAGTGTCATAGGAAGATATGGTGTTAGTCTCTTCTCCCAAGTAACAAGTGATTAGGATGAGAGGAAGTGGCCTCAAGTTGCTCCAAGGAGGGTTTCCATTGTATATTAGGAAATATTACTTCACTGAAAGGCTTGTCAAACATTGGAAGAGGCTGCCCAGGGAAGTGGAAAGTCACCATCCTGAGAGGAATTTAAAAGATGTGTAGATGTGGTGCTTGGGGTCATGGTTTAGTGGTGAACCTGGCAGTGTTAGATTTATGGTTGGACTTGATGATCTTTAAGGTCTTTTCCAACCTAAACTATTCTGTGCTTCTATGAGCCCAGCCTAGAGCAGGAATATTCTTTTCAGTCTTTGCTGGGATATTGGGCTCCTTTTCTTGGATACACTGGTTTTTGGGCAGGAGATAAAAAGAGACTGAATAGCCTCATGGGTGATGATGGGATGGGGGAAGAAGAAGAAAATGGGTTGCATGGAAGTTGAGGAGAGAATGCAAAGATTTGGGGTAAACTAAGGTTTTCTGTGCAAGGTATGGAGCTGAGTAAGTGTGGTGTTGGGAATTGTGTGTAATTTGAGGGCACAGGGCAGGGAAAATTTAAGACAGGTGACTATCTGTGGTCAGCATTTATGTGATACACCTGATATGGGAAAGCTCACAAGGAAATAGATTTGGTGCTTGGTTAACATCTCCCTGAGAGCCTTTTTCAAACTCTCAGCATTCATTATCCTTAAACATGGGGTTAATCTGCATCTGGATTTTGATGTGGCTGTGTCCAGAGCAGAAAGGCAAAGGCAGACATCCCATATTCTGTCTCTGCAAATATCAGTGAGTGAGGGCAAGCCCTGCAACAGGCAGCAACTGGTGCTGACACTGTTTTGGTAGGACTGTAGTTCAATTCCCAGAGGCAGTGCACTGTCAGCGTGCCCCAGTCTCCGTCGTGCTCAGCTGGTGACAGGGCACAGTGCACTCCCACCAGAGAGCTGCTTTTTGAAGTGGAAAGCTGTGGCTGCTGTGATTGCAGTTTGGGAAGCGGGGAAAGGCCACATGCCCTCACTGTCACCAGAAGAGCCACAATATTTCAGTAGGGTTAAAATGGAGAGATGCCTCTCACAAAGCTGCAGCTGGAGATGTGCAGCAACTCAGGTCCTGTGTAAAAGACCCTCCTTCTCCTGCAAATACCACGTGGAGATGTGTTTCTATCAAACAGAGTTGTGCTGTGGGTTTGAGGAATCCTGACTGTGGTTTGGCTCAGTGCAAATTGACCCATTCTCAAATACTGGAAATAAGTGAAGAAATCTGCTCTTGACCCTTCAGAGGGCCAAATTTGTCATTGTAAAGCAAATATAAAACACATCTTTTTCTCCGGGTAAAGGGTGGTAGAGAAACCAGATCTTCTCAGTTGAAAGCAGAGCTGATTCTGCCCAGACTTCCATGAGGATGCAGCATTTTTTCCTTAATGTTCTGCGAAAAGCTTGAACAGATTGCTGGTAGGCCTAAGCAACTCAAATTGCACTTGGGGCACAACAACTCTAAGCAGAGGTACAAACTAGGAGAAGCCTGGCTGGAAAGCTGCCAGGAGGAGAAGGACCTGGGGGTGTTGGTTGACAGTGACTGAACATGAGCCAGCAGTGGCCCAGGTGGCCAAAAAGGCCAATGGCATCTTGGCTTGGATCAGAAACGGCGTGACCAGCAGGTCCAGGGAGGTTAGTCTCCCTCTGTACTCGGCACTGGTGAGACCGCACCTCGAGTACTGTGTTCAGTTCTGGGCCCCTCACCACAAGAAGGATGTTGTGGCTCTGGAGCGAGTCCAGAGAAGAGCAACAAAGCTGGTGAAGGGGCTGGAGAACAGGCCTTATGAGGAGCGGCTGAGAGAGCTGGGGTTGTTTAGCCTGGAGAAGAGGAGGCTGAGGGGAGACCTCATTGCTCTCTACAACTACCTGAAAGGAGGTTGTGGAGAGGAGGGAGCTGGGCTCTTCTCCCAAGTGACAAGACAAGAGGAAATGGCCTCAAGCTCTGCCAGGAGAGGTTCAGGCTTGAGATAAGGAAAAAATTCTTCACGGAGAGGGTGGTTAGGCATTGGAACGGTCTGCCAAGGGAGGTGGTTGAGTCGCTGTCCCTGGAGTTGTTTAAGGTGAGGGTGGATGAGTTACTTAGGAGCATGATTTAGGGATTGGTGGGAATGGTTGGACTGGACGATCCAGTGGGTCTCCTCCAACCTGGTTATTCTTTGATTCTGTGATTCTGTGAAATTGTTTAGGTCAGCCAACAAACAGACTCATGCCAAACCGAGTGGTTTAAAATACCCTTTGCAGAGCTGCAGAACAAAGGAGAACAGACTTCTTCTTTTAGGACAAAAGATCACTTGATCAAATCTAGGGATAATCCCTAAAATGCCCCGTAAAACATGGGACAATTTTTTGAGGACTGTTTGACACTGTTTGACTCATAATATCAAAAAGTATTACATCAATTATTTCTGTAACATTGAACCTTTGGGAGAAGATGTATATATTCCTGTTCTGGACTAAGTTCATAGAATCATAGAATCGTTTAGATTGGAAAAGTAGATATTCCCAAGTAACAAGACACACTACGAGAGGAAATGGCCTCAAGCTGAGCCAAGGGAGATTTAGATTAGATATTAGAAAAAATTTCTATACCGAAAAAGTGGTGAAGCTTTGGAAGAGGCTGCCCAGGGAAGTGGTGGAGTCACCATCCCTGGAGGTGTTCAAATAACACATAGACATGGCACTTTGAGACATGGTTTAGTAAACGCAGTGGTGTTGGGCTGATGCTTGGACTGGATGGACTTAGAGGCCTTTTCCAACCTTAACAATTGTATGATTCTATGATTTCATATGTTTTGTGGCAATGTTGAGCAAGACAAGAATCACAGGGTTGTGCAGAGAAATTAAACCGAGAGAGAGAGAGAGAGACCAGCACCTTTGATGTGTTGTGGGATCACACATGTTCAGTACCACAATGCTACAGCTCTGTTAGGGTATCATCATCAGTAATATAATCTGATTGAAACACCAAGACTAGGTGTGCTGTGAGCTGCATGAGAAGGAAACCTGTCCTGTCTGGAGAGGCTGCATGCGAGCTGATGGGCACAGTGAGGCAAGGGCAAGGCTGGGAGGCTCTGCAGAAGGAACACTGAAAATGAAGACAATAAGACAACCACTAAGAATGTTGATAACTTTTCTGGTTTTCTAGGGAGTGGCAAAATGACATTTTTTGTGGAAGAATTTCAGACTTCAGCAGACAAAATTATCCTTTTGGTATTTCTCCCTTGAAAATTGTTCCTCTTTTTTTTTTTTTTCTTATTTAAGATGGAGACTGCTGTTTCTACCAAACCTTAAGTTTTCATGAGAAATTTCTGATGGAAAAGGAGATTGAGAATTATGCTAAATAACTCTTTCTACATAAACATCCTAAGCCTCTCACCTTTGCCCTCATGCCTCTCCTTCTAGTCATCCAGGAGACAGTCTCCTCTTTAAGATTCTCCTTGAGCAAAGCGGCATTAAGGGAATCCCAGTGCTCTTTAGCCCCAGATATCATCCTTCTGTTGCTCTGCAGTTTGCTGTCCTGCTGCTGTGCCTAAATACTTGCTTGTGGGTCATGCTGCAGGTGGGGTTTGTGCACTTTTTAAAAACTCAATTAGTTTATTTCTCCCTTTGGCCCCAAGTTTTCTTTCACTGAGTTGGTTTACAGATGGTTACATAGGTTCAAAGGAGGAAGACATTCAGGGACCTCTTCAGCTGACTTTGCCTCTGCAAAAATGTCACGTGGAAGACGTTGAGGGAGAATTTTCTAGCCAGCACCATGTGTCCTTGAAGCAATAGCCTCTTTGAGATCAGCCCCTGTGGTACATGTTCTCCTCTGCTGATCTCAGCACTGCGTCATTGTGTGCCAATTACCTCTGGGTCATTAAGGCCCAAGCATCACACTACAGGGTAGGTATCTTCTGGTGTGCAGTGTAGCTCAGGAAGGGACATGAGCACAAGCACTCTCTGAATGGTCATGGTTTAGCTAATGCCATTTTAAAGGCTTCCTGTGTCTTTACTTGGCCCTAGTGCCCAAAGCAGATTGCTGCAGGAGAGAGGGTTGAACCGCAGGAAAATTATAAGTGAGTTAAAATGTTCATGGGATCCTCAGGCCAGAGAGGACGCTATTTAAAGGAATACATTATTCCCCACTGTATCTTCTGACCTCCGCAGGGAGCTTTCATTAGAGCAGCTGGCAGAGAGAGAGATAGTGCCTTGGAGAGCTCATGAGGCTTTCCACAACATCTCGGTTTGAAAGAGCCTTCGACCGCGCATCTTGCAAAATGTTTTCTCTGAGATGTCAAAATACGCATCAGTCAAACCAAAGGAGTCTGGAATGTATTACGTGCGTCTTGGTGCACTGTTACCAATAAAGCTGTACCAGCAGGCACCCTCCAGATTTGTGCAAAAGCACCATGGTCCTCAGGGGATTTCTGAGGACTTGGGGAGTACCTGAACCTCTGTGGTGGTGGAGACAAACCTCAAACCAGGGGGGATTTATCCCCAGAGGACACAAATCTTTCAGTTGGGTTTAAAAGCAAACAATTTTTTTGCTATCCCATCTTTCAATGAAAAGCATGTCCCTTGGCTTTCTTCTCTTCCAAAGTATGTGATTGCACACGTCGAGCCTCCTAGCAGGGGATGGGGGGGCACACAGGCAGGCACAGAGGGTTGTGTGTCTTCCCATGTCTTCCCATGGGGATTGCCTGAGCTGGGAGCCCTGGGAAATGATGTAGCTTCCAGACCTAGTGTGATCATGTCTTGCCCCAGAAAGTGTGGCCTGTGGGTAAGTGATCAGCTTGCCCTGCTGTGTCAAAAAATGAAGCTGAGGAATAGGAGACCGATCATTATACAGCCTTGCAAATGTGTGAGGCACTGTTGGGATTTGGGGGTCAACTGGCAGGAGCTCATTTTGTGCACCTCACAGACAACCTGATGCCTGTTGGAGGAGGCTGGAGCATAGCAAAATCCAAATTTTCCTGAGGAAAATACACCACAAAGCAAACTCTGATAACACTGGGATGGATGGGGAGGCAAACCGCTTTAATAAAACTCTTGGGCATGACTCTCGAGCCTGTTGAGAGCTGCTTGAAGGCACTTTCTTTCAAGTAGAGATTTTGCTGACCGTGTTTGCAGAAAACATCCATATGAGGCCTTGAGCAAGGCCAGGGAGTGTCCTTCAGGGCATGTGTGATTCCATGGTCTTGGCCAGGCTTGGTGGCTGCTGTGCTGCTGGAGCCCTCCCGATGGTGCCAGGCTGACAGCGCGGATGGTGCCGGCCGTGTACCTGGGGCAGCCTAGTGAGCAGGTTCCTCCCGAGCTGCTCGCTAACAGGAATGCAGGCATAGTGTTTCCATGAGTAAGCCTCGCTTGCAGGGGTGCATGCTTGCAGGATGAGGCCATGGAGCAAATTAGTGAGCTCCCAGCCTGTTGTGGAGCTGGTGAGGTGCACGTGGTGTGGAGCTGGGCAAGTGCACGCTTGAGAGCTTTTAATTTCACGCTTCCTAAGCAAGCACAATTTTCTCCATAAAAGCTGCAAGACTCTTGGTGATTTTATTTTGGTATTAAACTCAGCATTTCTTTAAAAGTAGAAAAGGCTAAAAATGGGAGTTACAGAGCTGGGGCAGGTTTGCTTATGGGTTGGGGCAAGGGACACCTTTCTAGTTTGCACTCCTGGTGTGCACAATACAGTTTGGTCCCACCCTGTACATTTTGTAGAATGATAGAATCACCAGGTTGGAAAAGACCCACCAGATCATTGAGTCCAACCATTCCTATCAAAAACCATGCCCCTCAGCGCCTCATCCACTGTTGCTTAAACGCCTCGAGGAATTATTTGAGATAATTCATATCACTGATCATTCAAAAATCCACACTGCAAACATCTTGCTCAGGTTGAGTTGTGGCTTTTCCCTTCTGAGCACAGAGAATAACAGATGAGGTGTGAGGCAGGGGTGTGTTATGGGTCCCAAAGCAAGGTCAGCAAGGGTTAGCACATCCAAATGGCAGGTCCCCGTTCAGGTCTCTGATTGCAGGCTCATGTCATGTTAACACTGCAGCACCGGAGCTGATATGCTCCCGCAAGGACTAATTAGTCTTGACTTTGAATGATGCTGATGTGGCCAGATCATAGCCAGGTCTGAGGCCACCTCTGGGATCTGTGCACCATGCTCTGTGTTGCTGTGCTTCCAGGTGTGCACAGAAAGGCACCTCTCCCTTCCTTTGTGAAGTGCAAGGCAAGAAAGATAGTAGTGAACGTAGCAAAATTGTTGGGTTCGTGTCACGTAAATGTAAAATTGTTTTTGTTTTTCTTTTCTCTAACTCACTCCCTGCTCTACAGCCCTAAACACCACCCTGGATCTGCAAATCCTTACCGTGTTTCTAGTCCTTACCTGATTTCTAATCCTTTAAATCTATTTCCCCCCTTCTATTAGATAGCACATGGAAAATTTTAAGTTCATGGTCACGCTCCCTGCACGGATGTAAGTGCAATCCAAGCAAATAAATCCTGAGTGCAAGCATTCATACATGAAGAACTTCACACTTGGAAACATGACCACACCTAATTGCTGCCAGAGCTTTAAAGGTAGTGTTTGAAAATATTTGCCCCTGCATCTTGTATTTCTGGAGCAAATGGTTTGATTCATTAGGGAAAATTCAGCTCCATATAGGACTGCATCCTGGGAGTCCAGGGAGGAAAGAGTTTGGGATGAAGACAGCTCTGTGCTTGTACATAAACACACCCTGGGCTGATCAGCTACCAGAGGAAAAGGAATCTTTATGATTTCTGCCTTTATTTTCCATGTCTCTGCAATTACTAGGCTTGATATAGAAAAGTATCTTTCAAATATAGAAGTCATATACTTCCCAGAAACATTGAGCAGCAATGTTTTTGGCTCCTATAACTAATGCTAGCAGAAGGATAAATTTCCTGTGTGTCAGCACGAGCTTCTATTAAAAATGAGCATTTTCAGTTTATTTTTCTCCCAGTTGCCAGATTATTATTGATAGTTGATTATTACTGTTTTATGCGAGGTCATAGCAATTGTGTTTGAATTGAAGACGTGCAAACATGTGGTCTGTAAAACTCAGGTCAGTGTTGGAGTGTGTAGGTAGTATATGCCTATAAACAGCACTGAGGCTATGAACTCCAGCACAGAGAAGTCAGGAGATTCCAGAATGGAGGGTTTTATCTCCCATTGTCATTTAGTTTTCACTCATCCGTGTCTCATCACGTTCTTGTGATCATTACACAGCACTCTCGTGCTGGATCCTCCACTCAGCTCACTGAAGAGACATCAATCTTGTAAGGAGCCCCCAACTCAATACTTCATATCAGCTTTGTGGTTGCTCCAATACATGTGCTACTGATGAGGTGGGGTTCTCAGTCCATCATTGTTTTTTGCAAGTCAGCCCCAGCTGGTCAGGGTCCTGCTCAATCTACAGCGACGCTCTTCCCTGCTGGTTCCTCGATCAGGAGCTCAAGACAGTCCATGGGTCTTGCTATCTCGTCTCACTCACAGCCCTTTCAGGCTTCTTACAAAGAAACTCCCTTGCTTTCCTCCGCTTTACGCTGTGTTTCGTGAGTCATATACTATCACAATGCATATAATGGAAAGGGATAGAGCAATGAGATCTTCAGCTTCATTGCAAAGACCCTTATACTTCAGCTTGTATTTTATGTACATTTACATACATTGGATAGGTGCCAGCCCCTGTTGTCTCTTTTAGTGCAATGTGCCACATGAGTGGGAACATGCTCATGGGGACAGAACCTTAATGTTAATATTTACCATCATGTGAAGCCACATGATCTTTTGCTGCTCAAAAGACATCCCTGACACTGATTCACCAGAGCACCAAACCAGTTGCTTGTGCTTATAATGCTGTGAGAAATCCCGTGGTCTTCAGGAATATCAGTTGCACACAAATCACACTTGTCATTTCAATACTGATATGAAGCAACCTTCCAGTGCCCGGAGAGGGACTACGCGAAAGCTGGGGAGGGACTGTTTACAAAGGCTTGTAGTGATAGGATGAGGGGCAATGGCTAAAAACTGGAGAAAGGCAGATTTAGACTAGACATTAGGAAGAATTTCTTCACTATGAGGATGGTGAGGCACTGGCACAGGTTGCCCAGAGAAGCTGGGGATGTCCCATCCCTGGAGGTGTTCAAGGCCAGGTTGAGCAGCCTGATCTAGTGGGAGGTGTCCCTGCCATGGGCAGAGAGAGATGGAACTGAATGATCTCTAAGGTTTCCTCCAACCCAAACTATCCTATGATTCTATGAAAGACCACAGATTTTATCAGTTACTAGTATGCTGTGGGTTAAAAATTCTAAAATCATATTGGGCACGCTTGTTCTGTGTATAACTTAGAGTTAAATTTTATCTTCCCCACATTTCTTACCACACATTTTGTTGCAATCAAGATTTGCTTTAATTCACCTGATTATATCTGAAGGAAGGATTTGTCCTTCTTTCTGTTGCTAAGTTCAGTTGCACATAAAGTGAAGAGATGTTAGGCTCCTTGAAGAAAAACATACAACTAATAAGAGTAAAATTCAATTGCTGACTTGCTGTCAATGGTAAAGTGTTGTAGAAAACATTTTGACCTGAATAAAACACTTAGCTCTACACAAAGTGAAATATTGTCTGATACCTAGGGCTTTTCATAAGCAAGTGGAAACAAATGTAATTATAATAGGCAGAGAGGAAAAATCAATGTTTTTCTTTGAAAATTTGCCTTTTCTGGATTGTTTTTTCTGGCTGAGACAATCTGACAACATTTTATGAAACATTTTGACCTACTCAAAATTGTCTCTCTTTCTTTCTCTTATTTTTTTAACCAAAAAGAAGTAGTTTTGGCTGAAAATTTTTACTGTATCCAGAAAGGGAAATTGTCCTGTCAAGGGTATTGTAAAAAGCCCTGTGTTTCATTGCCTTTTAATGGAACCTTAATAGAAGTTGGCAGCATAGAAGACGAAGCTGGAAGGCTGCAGTGAAATTAAAATAATCAGAAGTTGTTCCGAGGTTCATGACCGTGAGAAAGCCCTCAAAGCCCACAACTGTTCACTCAGCCATAAAAATGGCTGATCTCATTTCTTCCCATCACATCCCATCCTTTGGAGAAAAGCTCACAACTACAAGAAGCCCATGGGGGACCCTGCTATTGCTATTGATTTTAGATGGAAGTTGTACAGATATTGCAGTGAGGAGGGGAAAGATTGGATTCACCAAAATAAAAATGCGTCAAAACCTGGAAAAGCTCTTGGATCTGGAAAGAAAAGGACAAATTTTAATCAATGTCAATATTTCCAGCCAGTTTAAAAATCTTGACTTTGCATTAAGGTGTAGCGACCTCTGACAGATTTTTAATCTAGATTCGAGCATTATAACTTTCTTTTTTAATGATAAGCATGGCTGCTAAATCCTTTGAAGCAGTTGCATCTGTATGAGTTTCTGCTACTTGGTGCTTAAATGGCACCCGCTGGATGTTTGTTGGATTTTTGCCAGGGTATTGCTGAAATCAGAGTCAGAAGAAATGTTCCCCACAGGTAACACTACCTGCACTTGTACTTCTTTTGCTGCCCTGGTTATTTCAGCTCTAAATATACCGGCATGCTTTTTCTTCTCCCCCGTTGTTACTACTATATATTCAGACAGATTTTGGCTTTAGTTCTATTGGTTTGTCTATTTCAGAGCCTTTAATAATGGTTATTTCCTGAGAGTGAATGCTCGACTTGGTCTAGGGGGACCTGTTTGTAGAGTAGTTTTCTGTAATTACCAAAAATTTACGCAGCAATTCCAGCCCTATTATATGAGTTATAGTATGTAATTACAGACATAATACATTAGGTCCTAATAACAGCAAATAGATCATTACACAAATCATTCATGTTACTGTGTTGATATTTTTATATGGAATAAGTGAATACAATTACTAATAATTACAATAAACATCTTACAGCTGCAGTGCAACTTGTGCCACTGTGACAGATAGCAAGGAAGGGACAGGAACAGGGAAACTCACACTAAAATGGGTGTTGGAACTCAATGATCTTTAAGGCCCCTTCCAACCCAACCCATTCTATGATTCTATGAAATATGGGAGAGTCTGTGAATTATTACATCGGGAAACCCTCTCTGTACAGCTTTGCGTGTATGCATGTGCATATATATAACAATTGTATTCATCTAGGAAGACTGACCTGTATTGTCATGCTTACATGATGGGTTATTTATAGGTGAAGATGTTCTACAGGCACCAGGGCTGTGAAGGAAATGTATAGATCTGATAAACACAGCAGTAGGCAGAATTGAGCCAGCAGGTCACCAGGAGAGCTGTGTAAATGGTGCGTCTCACCTTCCAGTTTAGAAGTGCTGGGTTCAGCCCAAGATTTATAATAAAAGTGCTCTGAGGCACTTTAAACCTTCCCTGAAAGGTGACTGCTGAACCCTGACAAATGTAGGTAGCTTGTAGGGAAAAGGTGTTAGTGCTGGCATCCACAAGGCAGTTCCAGGTATGGTGAATTAATGACACAGAAGTAGTGCAGTCCTGACATTTACATGCAGCTTTATGAGTGATTTGGACAGATGCATTTGGGTTTATGAGCGATTTAGGTTGATGCATGTTGGATAATGGGTTGATTTCTGCACTGCCACCCTGACACTCCAAGAGGCATCACCTCAGCCATTGGCATGGAGGGCAGCTAGGTTGAGGGTAGATGCAACAGGGACTTCTTTTTCCTATACTGCTATGCCAAAAAGTTCAGGTGGTAACTTCTGTTTCAACATCTACCTGTTCATTTCTGCTCTATGGTATGGGCTGGAAATTGTTACCTTCACCAATGGGTAAACCTGCTCTCGAGGCTCTGTCTGCAGCGCCCCAGCAGCATCTTTAGCAGCACTAACTTGCAACATCCAGCTTCCCTTCTCCACAGTAACAGAATTAGGCTCCAGCCACTCTCACCTGAGTTAATGGAGATTTTGTTTACCTTTCCAGAGCAGTTCAATATGAGGAGAAAAACCCATCATCTGGACTCATGATTGGGAGTTATTTACAGGACCTGGCTTGAACTTGGCCGTTTTGATTTGGACAGAGGTCACCTCTTTGCCTGTGTCATCCTATTTATGTATCAAATTCCCTGATCAGAGCAGAGATGATGAACGGGACTTACAGGGGACAGCACCAGCCTGCCAAAGGCATTTTATCTGAGTATGGAAATATTGATGGGCCAGCCTGAGTGGGAGCATTTCTGGTTTTGTGGGTCAGAGGGAGATGGAGGCACTCGCTTCAGCTTGGGGAGAGCGTCCATGAGCAAAATATGGGGGATAAATCCCAAGAAATAATAACAAGAAATAATAACAAAGGAGAACAAGAAATAATAACAAAGGAGAGAGTCTTATTGCCAGGCTTTGTCACAGGACTATACTGATGATGCCAGTGTTGATGCCAGCATTGTGAATAAGAACACTCTTAAAAATTGGGCTGAAGGGCTACTTCCAATAAAAAGGGTCAGTGTGAGTTTGCATCTGAATAAAGCCAAAATATTGCATGATGGAGACACGCAGCAGAGCATGAGCCACTTTATGGTAGAAAACATGCAAGTGTGGTGGCTGGGGCTCCCTGACCCATGTTTATGCAGCCTTTTGGGGTCCATCCATTGCTTTTTGCCCAGGATTGTTCTCGTCATGGCTGGGATTCAAGCAGGAGCAGAAGAGACGTGGATGTCTTTGCCCAGAGGAGGCTGGCCATTTGCATGGGGCTCTGCCAGTGATCTCTTGTCTTGTGCTTCATCTCCTCGATGTTCTATGAGTCCAAGAGGCTGGGAAGTGGGAGCTGTTGATTTATGTGAAATGGGTAGGGATCTTTTCAAAGACTTCAGCACCTACTGAGCTGAGTCCTTTTTTTGCAGTGTGACTGTCCCTCCCTCTTTCAAGGTGTTTTTGTGCTCAGCATTCAAGGATAGAACAGGTCCTACTGCTTCCCTGCTGTTCTGCTGATCCCATCACCCATGAGCAACAGAAAACCTTGAAAGAAAGAATCATCTGTCTTTACAGGGCAGATTATTACACAGATTTAGGAGATGTTTTTGAGATTCAGTAGACGGCTTTTCAATATGTGACAGCTTGAGCAGATATAAAAGCTGGCTTGCAGATGTTTGGGTTTAGGATATCTTGCTGTGCAGGGCTGGGCTCCTTGTGCAAGAAACACTTGACAGCTGCAAAGAAGTAGATGGTGAGCCTGGTGTTGCTATGTTCATGAGATGATCCTCACCTTTGGTATCCCCTTGGCCCCAGAACTCCCGCAGCAGGTCAGAAATAAGGGGAAATGCTAACACTCTTCACCACTACAGCTGCCATCCGAGCAGCTGATGTGATATAAGCTGGGTGCACTGCTTCATGTCCAAGTGTTGTTACTGGGTTAGTGTGTGATTTCTGGTTTAATACAGCATTCAGAGTCCATGAAAAAAACCCCAGATAAATGTCATCTCCTCTCTGTCTCATGGTGGATCATGGCAAGCCGAGCTCCTGCAAATTGTCCTGTGTGGGGGCCGCGTTACAAGGACTTCCGTGCCCTCTCATTTACACGACGTGGAGCAGGAAGCCAGCGCCAACTGGGAGCAAAAGCTTTGGCTCTGCTGACCTTGGGGAAGTGACAGCACGAGGGCGGTTTTGCTTTTCTAGCATGATAATAAACATCATTACCTTGTTATTGGCAGAACAGAGCAACCATTCAGCATGTTTGCTGGGGAGGAGTGAGGCAAGGTTGGCCCTGTACCTCGGCTGACCCTGTGTGGCTGGCCAAGAAAACAGTGTCACCTCCACTACGGTATTCAAACACACATGTTTACTACCCTTTGGTAAAAATTTGTCCTTCTTGTTGTTGTTAGAGTTGATGGAACTGGGCTGGGCAGCATGGGGCAGCGTTAGTGATGACCACTGCGGCTCGTCTTGCCTTGCTTGACCTCCCACTGGGACAGAAAAGCAGCCACAAATCTTCCTGCAGAGCCTTGCTTGCTCAAACCAAGCAAAACAATTTCTTTTTTTTAACCTTCTAAGGGCTATGTTTCTGCCAGCATTTACTGGAGGACAGTGGTAGGGTGGGAATCCCAGCAAATGTTAAAGAAAAGTGAATTTGGGAATTTGTAAATGAAACAACTTGATCCCAAGGGTTAATGTTTCCCTAATCAGGGGGACAAAGAATATTATGTGACTTGAAGCCCTAGTTGCAACCTGATGCTGCTGCCCAGCCTGTGACTTACGTATTTGCAGCAAATTCCTTACCTGACAACAAGAATTGAAAATGGGGGGGGCAAGAACAAATAAAAATATCAGCAGTATCATACCACTGATGCTCCCTGCAGACCTTGTATTTCTGATAATTATTAAGTCTCAAAAATCAAGAACTACTGCAGAACAGGTGACTAAAGCACGATAATATTTCTCAAATTAAAAACCCTCAGTGAATTTTGAATGCTGCTCAAAGGCAGAAATGCTCACAGGGTTTCTTATCCCCTGGCTACACAGCATAGTCTGTGTGTGCCAGGGTGGGGACAGTTTGGAGTTGTCCTCATTGTTCTCGCTCAAAACTCGGATGGGAGAATTACAGCACAGCCCTGTACAAAACCTGCAGTTCCCCTGCCTTTTAGTTCCCTTTCTCTCACTGTTTTCTGTGTTTGGGTGACATCTTTGCTATTGTTCTCAAAAGCAAATGCACTTTATACCCAATCCTTTGACACAGGATCATAGAATGGCTTGAGTTGGAAGGGACCTTAAAACCCGTCCAGTTCCAACCTCCCTGGTCAGGGACATCTCCCACTGGATCTGGCTTTTCAAAGCCCCATCCAGCCTGGTCTTGGACATCTCCAGAGATGGAGCATCTATGACTTAGCTGGGCAACCCATGCCAGTGCCTCACCACCCTCACAGGAAAAAAATTACTTCTAATCTAAATCTTTCAGCTTAAAACCATTACCCATCAACCCATCCCTGCACTCCCTTACAAAAAGCCCCTCCCCAGCTTTCCTGCTGGCTCCCTTTAAGTACTGGAAGGCTGTTCTTCTCCAAGGTGAACAACCCCAGCTCTCTCAGCCTGTCCTCCTATGGGAGGTGCTCCAACCCTTAGATCATCTTCGTGGCCTCCTCTGGACTTGCTCTAACAGATCCAAGTCCTTCCTGTGCTGAGGGCTCCAGATCTGAACACAGTGTTCCAGGTAAGGTCTCACTAGAGCAGAGGGGCAGAATCTCCTCCCCTTCTCTGCTGGTCACACTTCTTCTGATGTACCCCAGGATATGGCTTTCTGGGCTGCAAGCGTACACTGATGGCTCATGCTGAGCTTCTCATCCACCAGCACCGCAAAGTCCTTCTATCCAGGGCTGCTCTCAATCCATTCTCTACCCAGCCTGTATTTGTGCTTAGGATTGCCCCGACTCAGGTGCAGGACCTTGTATTTGGCCTTGTTGAACCTCATAAGGTCATGGGTCCAAACACCTCCAAGGAGCATTGCCTGCAGTCCATGAGGTCAGCCCCTTGCGCTAAAAAAGCCGGCTTTAGCATATAAAACAGAAGACAGGCTTAAAAACTGTGCTTTAATAATGAAATACAAACAACAAACTAAAAATGTACTTTATTGGGCTGCTAATAATGACCGGCAGTGAGGTTGGAGGGGTGAGCAGTATTGTAAGCTCTTGGGAGGGGGGCTTGGACACAGTCATTCCCCGTGTCTCCCAGAAATTGGGTATCATCTTGAGCATCCTCATCAGCAGCTCACCCATCTTTGCCTGGGCCAGGGGACTTGGCAATGATCAGATCGTCACCTGGCACCCCAGACCCAGATCCTGCTCCCGTCAGCTCAGGTTTTGCATACCAGCTCCGTGGCTCGGTGTTTATCTGCAGCTTGCAGCTTGCAAAATAAACGGGCAGGCACTGAGAAGCTCAAGTTTTGTTTTCACACTCAAATAACAGAGACTTCTCCTGTTGCTGATGCTTGTCCTCCCCAGTCCCTCACCCTCTCCAGTGCCCAGCGATGCTTGGCCACATTCAGACTGCAGCAAGTCAGACACCCGGCAACCTGATTTATGCTGATGTAGCCAAGATGTGAATCTGGCCTCACAAATAACCTTTCCCCTTCAGTGGGAAACAAAATATGTTAATCTCCTTGGTTTGGAAACCCATATGTTTCTTTTACTTGAACACAAGAGCCCTGTCCCCCCATCATTAGCAGATGTCTTGCATACGAACTGTATTACCTATAAAGTCTGCTTACTCCAAGCAAATGTTTCTCAATTTTTTCTTTTTTTCCTACTTCAATTTGAAGTGAAAGGTACAGTATAGGATTCAAATGCTTTTGCATTACATGGGTTTCCAAACACTTGAAAAACCCCATGGAAAAAAACAACTTCACAAACCTGAAACATCCACTAAATCGTTTTGCTGCATTTCATTTTGCCTATCTGAACTTTCTTTTGATTGCCTGTACTTTTTTGATTTAAATGCCACTTAGCTTTTGCTTATTTTATTTATTTATTTATTTATTTATTTATTAAAAAAAAATCATAGCTTCTGTTTCAGCTCTCACTTCGTGTCAGTATTTCTACCCCACAGATGTGTCGCACGGGCAGGAATATTGGGAATTTGCCCAATAGGCAGAACTAAGGAGTAGCTCAAAGAAAGAAGCAAACCTGAATTCTGAAGCACAATGTGATTTTGTCGCAACTCTTGTCCACACTGAATGCTGGCTCCAGGGGCAGAGAAGTGCGGGCAGGAGAAATAAGAGGCGACCACAGATGGATTCAGAAATTCAGATTTGTCACCGACAGCTGGCTGGCCCGCTCGCTTCTATCTGAATGACACCTCTGACTTTTCTTTGGCTCAAAGATTTAACGTTAAGGCAAAAATAAGACACAGTGTAGAAGCTCCATCAAATCTTTGGCACAACAGCAACAATAACAACAACGAAAAATTACTGTACACATGAGCTGAGAGGGTAACATTTCCCAGTTAAGCAAAGGGAAAAGTGCTAAATAAATTGCACGTACTAGAAGGTGGCTGGATTAACAACAATAAGAAGCATTTCCATCCTGTTTTTTTTCCTTTTCCTTTTTTCCTTTCTGTCCCAGAGATTAAGAAAGTTCCTTGGCCAATCATCATCTTGTAAAGGGGGTTCTGCAAAAAAGCTGCTTGCAGTCTTCATCTGGATCATATAGCCTTTGCCAAGAACAGATGTAATTCTAGCTGGAAGCTCTTCTGAATCCTCCCTGATTATTACTCCTGGAAAGAGAAAGATGCACCATCAGAGCAGTGAACACATGGTGTCCCGACAGCTCTTTGCACAAATGACCATCAGTGACACACCGTGGGACTTGCTAAGAGCTGAGCTTGCAAAGCAACCACCTGTGGGTGCCGCAACGCTGGCCAGAGCCTGCATAGAACACAGGGACTGGTAGAGAGAGGAGATGAGGAAGATTTGGGGAAGAAATATGACAAAGTAATTAGGTGTTGGCTCCAACTCCTGTCAAATACAAATTAGAAATGATGGCGAATACCTTCTTTTGACATGACCTGCAGCTTTTTGGATCTAATTTCAGTTTCAGAAGCTGATCTTGGGAAGTAAGAAAGTTGAGAGAAGCTGGATTTAGGCAGGGGATAGTGTTTATTTCTGTATTTTAGCTATAGCATTTACTTTTCTGCATTGCATCAGCCTGCAGAACTGCATCCTGTCCCCTATGCCTGCACACCTCCCATGGCAGATGTACTTGGGTAATTGCATTTGGCTGCAGAGCGTTACAGTCAGGTCCTTTGGAAAATACACAACTCCAAAATGCAGCAGCCTCAGACAGGGAAAACCTCATCTAAGCCCCCTTTAACATTAAAATAAGCCCTGTGAATATCCCACAAACAGTTGTTAGCATAGTTCAAAACAGAGTAAAATCCACAGGGCTTGCTCTTTCATGAGATCACATCAGTGTTGTCCAAACGGCCTTCATCACGTGGGCTGCTAAATCCTCCTTTAAGTAACTTAGGAATTAGAAATTTGGAAATGAGATCCCATTTTCTGAGTCCAACCACCGTTTCTTACTTTTTGCCAGTGGATTTAAGAGCCCTTCAGGGTGCAGCATGACCCCTGAAGGTCCTTTGGACAGATCCATCAATTCCCTGGAGAGATCAGCCATCTTCCCGACAGTCTTAAAAAGGTCAAACTCCTTAAAGTTTGGCCTGAGAAACATTTTTTCCTCAATCCATTTTGTTTCTTTACTGCATCTCTTTTTCCATTACTGGATATTGAAACAATTAGGTACAAAATGTTATTAAGATAGCATTTTTTTAATTTGATTTAATTTTAAATTTATTACTATCATTAGGGCAGCAGCTTGTGAGATCAACCATCACAGCTGAGCATCCACACTAGGCTAAGGGCAGGGGCATCCAAAATCCACCCTGTCACCCCTTCTTGCAAAGCACAGACCCTGGGATTCACAGGACCATAAAGATTTCCCCTCAGAAGAGTATTTACTGAAAATCAGGACAACAGGAAAAAATGTTTCACAGTGAGGGTCATTGGGCACTGGCAGAGGCTTCCCAGGGATGTGGCTGAGCCACCATCTCTGGAGGTATTTAAAAGATGGGTAGATGAGGTACTCAAGGACATAGTTTAGTGGCAGATAGGAATGGTTGGACTCAACGATCCAAAAGGTCCTTTCCAATCTATTGATTCTATGAAAAAGCCCGGGTCATCATCTGTGTTAGAAATGCTGGTCTCTGCTGGACCCCCAATTCATGGAGTTGGGACCAGCACGTGTGGACATGACAGAGGAGGCGCTTGGCCGTGTGGGTCTGTGGGATGACAGGATGGAGCCGTGCTCTGGCTGCATCCCAGCAATAACCAAGTCCAAATAAAAATCACTCCATTGACCCCAGCTCCCATCTACTGCTCTCGTACCTGAGCACTAACAGGCTCACATTCACATTTGGCTCACAACAAATCTGAAAACAGAGCTCATTATTGCAATTATTCTCATTAAGGAGGTGTCACTGCTGACTGTAAGATGCTACCTAGGGCTGCCTGGAGTGGAAGGGTATAGAAACTATTGCCCTGACTCAAGGCTTTAATTTGGATCAGGGAATTTGAATACATGAGATTTAGGTGGGAGAATGACAAACAGCCTCGTGTATTGTAAATGTTTCTGTTGGGATTCCCTAAAATTATTTTCCAACAATAAATATTATATATTAATAACCTGTAATAGAAAAGTCCATTGTTTAATTTATCCCACATGGAAAGAAAATGTAAAAGAAGAAAAAGGAGGGAAGCAATGACTGCTCTCATTAATATTAAAAGACAGCAGAAAGACAAATCCCCCCTGTTCTCATCTGGAACAGGAGTCTTAGCAAGCAAAATCTCTTCCACTACGGGAAGAAATTACCCAGCAATAGCAGCCTTATACCCTCAGCCAAACCCACTGGAGTCACAGGGCCTGCGGGTCCTCTCTCTTGTGCTTCTGATGCTCTTTAAAGCACTGGACAAATAGGACCCAAGATTGCAGTTAACCTCTCATGCTTTTGTTCAAAGAGACTCCTCCCTTCAGCTCAGGTTCATCGATGCTGACAAAAAGCACTGGTGGGAAGCAGGACAGTTTTAGGAAGAGGAACCTCTGCTCTGAAATATTTGCAATTGGGAAAATCAGCCAAGGTTGGGTAAGAGAGAACATGTACTCACTAGCCAAGGGCAGGGCAGGGCAATCATTCTGTACCTTCGAGGAGAAGGAAACAGAAAAGAGGACAGAGAAATCCCTTTGCAACGTGACAGAAGATCTCAGTAGATCCCATTGCACCTCTCTCTCGGTCCCCAGGCGCTGCCTGGTGCTAGCTATGGATTATGTTAGGTGGGAACAGGCTCCTTTCTTTCCCCCTCCACCCTTCTCCACTCCAGCCAGGAGCTCTGAAGACAGATTTATTAAGCAGGGTCTGCTTTAAACTAATAATATCAGAACTCCCATGGCTCTTGAATTTGACAACTGGCCCAATGACCTTGGTGAGTCTGCAGCATCGCGGAACATTTCAATCTCTATAAATCAAAGCACTTCTGGAATTAAATCATCCTTTGTTCCGGGGCTTCTCTTGTCTCTTCTACTCACATTTTCCTTTTGCTGTAGTTACCCGATATCTGTGGGGTGGATCATACCCTATTCTTGCTATTATCCTCACTAAAAAGGCAGTGGAGCCTACTCTGAGAGCCTGCTCCCACCCGTGGGAGCAAGTCTCTGGCCCCAGGCTTTGCATGATGCAATGCGGCTGCTCCAACGCCCCTTAAAGTAAAGTGAATTTTAGGTGCTGTTGTGCAACAAGGGGTGCCACACCACATCCCTTTTGCAAAGAAAAGCTTTCCGCCTTGCTCTCTAGAGCGCTGATGCTCAACTCCTCCATGGGCCAAAGCAGGGTGTGCAGTGCCCTCAGGGATGCACGAAGCTGTTGCTGCCTCCCTTGCTCCGTGAACTTGTCATGAGCCCACGGCCTCACACTTCTGCCCACTTCGCAGTTGCTGTTTTGGGTTGCAGGGACATATCAAATGCAAGCAATAAACACGGGAACTGCTACGGCGCTTATGCAGCCTTGCTCCCCCCTTGCAGCCTTATTTTTGAGTTCCCTGGGTGTGCAATCCTTCAGCCGGCACAGGACAGGGATAACTCGTGGCCAGGCAGATCCAGGCACCCCTCGAGGATGCTGCTGTCCCAAAACCAGCAGGACAGTTCGGAGTGGGTAGCTGCTCTCCTGTGGTCCAGCTCCTCCCTGGGTCCCACGGAGCCAGCGGCTGTGGGGAAGCAGACTGGCTGGCTGCCCGCTCTCGCCTGCAAGTCCTAGCAGGGAAATGAAGCTATTTTTAAAGAGGAACCTCTGCTAAGTCAAACTGCAGAGAAAGGGAGGTCGAACCTCATTATCAGACCCCCCCCAGCCCCCATAACCCACACAAGACAGGAAGCAGTGAGGAAGAAATGCCATGCAGATCATCAGGATTTTTACTGTGCTGGCCCCAAATGTGTTATAATAATCAATATCAGATGATCAATAATGGCAAGCCCTGGCAGCCAGGATCATCTGCGCAAACCAGGGGGTGGGAGCTGTGGCTTTATCTCAGGGCTCTGTCTAAATAAATCACGAGGCATGATACCGTGTTATAGAAAAAATATGCTCCAAGCGAATGGTTTCAGTGCCATACAAATCAAGCCTGCCACTACCATTTCTCTTTATAATATAAAACATTAAGTTGTTCACTTCTGCAAGTAAATATGCCTGTGTAATGCCCTCCTTTGAATGCAACAATGGGAATAAGCAATAGCTACAGCAGGAGCTCTGTTTTTAGCAAAGTAGCAATGAGGCGGCATCAAGGCATGGCAGAACACAACAATACATATTTTATATAATGCAATAATTACATCCACAATGTGAGCCATTTTAGTGCAGCAGACTGCAACAAATAGAGTGGCTTTTCACTCCATATATGCTTCTATATCATTTAATTATTGGAGAATATATATATAGAGATAGACTTTTAACTTTTAATTCCTTGTGTCTGTGCGCACACACACACAGAGGCACAAAAACAAGAAACTAAATTCCAGCTGAAAACTTTTATTGAGCTCCAACTGCTCGCCTGTTATTCATAACCCAGTTTCCTCTCTCACAAAGAGACCTTTTGCATGGTTTGGTTTTTTTTTTTTTAAATGTGTGTGTGTATGGTTTTTTTTTTTCCTTCTGCCTCGCTAACAGCTGCTCGCAGTGTTGTATCCTGAGTGATGATGAGGTTCTGAAAGTGTTTTTTTGGAACAGATGGCCAGGAGAGAGCTGGGGAATGTGCCAGCAGCGAGCTGGGGAATGCGCCAAGTCCTGCAGTGACTGAGTACTCCGGGTTCCAGCTCGCGTGCCTTTCTCCTGCCCTCTGCCCCAAGTGGCGCCAGCAGGACTTCCCAGCTCGCGCTCCGAACATCTGGAGTCTGCGACTGCCAGAACAGTCGAGACGGGGGGAGGATGAAGCAAAAAAATCCCCCACCCATCCCTCCCTGCTCCGGCTTAGCTCCCATGGCCGCAGTGATGTTGCTGCCTAGCACGAGGGCTGATCAAAAGCAAAGAGGGAAGGAAAAGAAAATGAACTTTGCGACGGGAGTCTGGGAGATTTTTTTTAGCACTCGGGGTTTTCTGTTCAGTGCTGGGTGTGTTGTATAGGATATTATACACATATAGCGGTTCAATCTTGCTCTTGAAGACTGAAGGGTTGTGGTTGTGCTGCCCAGTGGGGAGGGAAGATCAGCCCTGCAGACGTGGGGTTGGGATTCTGTGGGGCTGGGGGACGTGGGGTACACAGCTCTGCACTGACAAAAACACCACTTTCCAGGGAGAACACCCTACCACGCGCCCCTCTGTCCCTAAAATCCTACCCCAACCCTGAGCCATAATGCTGCCTTTCCTGCAGGGCACCAGAACTTGGCCCTGGGAGCAAAAGCTATAAAAAGAGACTGTGCAAACAGCAGGCTGGACCCAAAACCCTGCAAAATCCATGTGAGGCTTACAGACGGCCTCTGACCTCTCAGGAGCATGTCCCCTGCAGAAACGGGGTACACCAGGGAAGACGAAACTTAGACTCCCCTTTCTGATCCAGCTCCTTTTGCTCAGCGCTGCCAGAGGATGCTCTTGGCTGGAGACAAGGGCAGATCCCTCCCATTTTCCCAGGACATCAGAGTGGCCCCAGCAGGACTCGGGGCTCTGCTGAGGGTGTAGCAACCCAAATCTCTGATGTGGTGTGACTCTTGCATGCACGGTGAAGGGCAAGGCTTAGTCTCAATCACTTGTATAAGCAAGACGAAGCCAGCTTTAAAAAAATGGAGACTATCATCAGAATTCACCACCCCTCCATGCAGCTTTTTCTTTTAAAGGAAAAGGCATTTGAAGCCCTTTAATGATCACCTTGGCCACTTATAAATGAGATCTCTGATCATCAAGCACCCTCGGTCAAGTCTCAATTGCAACAACTAAAATCACCGTACAACTGCAGTCAGGACTGGAAAGGGGATTTTTTTTCCCCTAAACAAGTTTGAAAGGCTAAAGCCAACTTTTCTAATTAACAAAATGGAGTGGAAAGTGGGGGGAAGCCACCCAATTAAATTCCTATTGCAACAGCAGAGTCTGAACAACAACCTAACATTATGGACAGCAGACAATTCGCCCTCAAAAACAAAGCAAAAGGCACACAATCCAGCAAACACAACATCTGGAGCCCTTGCCTGCCAAAACAAACTCCAACCAGCTACTTTTTTTGTGTGAAAAACTCATGGTGCCACAGCACATTGTAATCAAAGAGTGGGGAGAGCAAGCGATAAAACAGAGACTGGGAGAGCGAGCAATAAAGACAGAGACACAATTAAATGGAGATGACAGGAGATGAGGGTGCTGTGGACCCAATAGTACAGCTTGAGGAGCAGAGGTCTGTGTTTGGGCCTGCTGTGATTTTTTTTTTTCAAGAGAGAATAAAAAACTAAACCAAAAACTAACAACAAAAATATAACAACCACCCCAAAGTCGGTAATTCAGAGGAAATGCTCAGCAAGCAGTGGTTTTAGAGACCTGATTAAAAACACACACAGCTTACAAAAACGTGCCGATTTCAAAAGTAATAAGGGCACAATGATTTTGGGCCAAGCCATTGTATCCTTATCCAGCCGCCCATGTGAGACCCCCCAGGAGAGACATCCCTTCATACCACCTGACATCCAGAGCTCGGATCTTCCCTACACAGTCATCCCAGATATATAACTCACAGTCATCCCAGATGTATTTCCCTACCTCACGCGCATGATGCCATGAACTTGCTTGGCTCAAGAAGAAAAGGAGATACCAGGATTAGTCCTTCCAACCCAGGCTTAGTATCCCCATTCCCATCTACTGGGAGTTACTGGTGCCACTTAGTGGTACCTACTGGTTTTGGTATCATCATCAGCTGAATATGCTTTTGCCATCATCCGAGCAAATGCTGCTGGAAATAAAACAATACCTACCAGCCTGAATTCCACTATCAGCCCCTGAATCCACAGCTTGCCCTAAACTTGGACTTTCCCAAATAGCAGCAATGCATTCGCAGGACACTTTCCAGAAACCAAAGTAAGGCAGTGCAGGGAGCAAGACCTTGCCTCAGGTACAAAGCCTGCCTTTCTTTTTCGAGAGGGCCTTTGGAGAAGGGTTAGGGTGGGTGTCCTTCATAAATGTGGAGCCGAAAAGGCTGATTTTCTCTTGGTGATGTTATTTCTGTGGATCAGCAGTGGCACACTGGGAGATGGGATGCGCTGATGCCCCATGAGAGTTTCATTGTTCATGTGCTCTGTATAGGCTCGGGGCTTTACTCCATGCATCTGCTCTGAAGTGAACGTTAGAGAACAAAAGCCATAAATGGAAGACTTTTAATTCTTAATTTATTTTTTTAATTAAGGGTGGGCTCATCCCCAGCCCTCAGATGTGAATACTCTGGGATTTGGAGCCATTTGAAATCTGGCTCTGCATTTGCTGTCTTGAAGCTGCACTGATTTACATTAAGCCAAGACAGTGGGTGTCAACCCATCAGACACCCAAAGCCTGAATACCAGCCCAGCAATTGTCTGAAGCTCCAAGAAGGATGCTCATCCTGTTCTACCCCCTCATCTTGACTTGGGGAAGGAACCCAAGACCCAATTAGCAATCTACTGAAGTCTCAAAAGGGATGCTCATCCCTTTCTTTGCCACCATCTCAGCTTGGGGAGGGGATTGAAGACCCAACTCTCACCTTGCTCTACGGATGGTGGCATCACATTAGTGTCTCTGGGACACCACCACCTGTGGACCCCACAGCAAACCCCCAATTTTATGCTGTGCCCAGGAACCGCCCCAAACACCTCACAATTCCAGCTGGTGCTGCTGGACCTTGGGTGAGCAGTGCCATATCTCCACTTGGCACTGCTGATCCAGGGGTGTAAATACAGCCCATGACAGCAAGAGGAAGTGACAGGGAGTGTGCTATTGTGTTTATTTATAAAACAAATTTCTGCAGGATGATTTGTTGGGCTAAAGAGGAGGAAAATAGAGGAAACCTGTCTGAATCAGAGGCAGATCTTAATGACACTGGGGAAGGAGCCTGCTCTCCGGCTTAGCTGCCCATTCATCCATTAAAATCCTGCTGATTTATTATCCCGCCTGACAAGTGAGCCCAGAAAGCAGGGGGAAGTTCAATTCAAGTTTACAAAACTCTTTTTGTCATAAAAGCCTGAACAAAGACATCAATCACTCCTTTAATTCACCCATGTCACTCTCTGAGAGGAAAACTGGCAGAACGCTCTGATTCCTCCTCCTGCCGCTTGACGATGATTTCACCTAATTGGTTCAGTGTTAAGTAACCTAAAGGAATGCAAAGCATAATTAGATTTAATGTTGTTTCCTCAAGATACCCACATGTCCTTCAGGTCATACATCTTACTAATGTGTTTATACATACAATGTCTCCATTAGCTACTTTTTTTTTTGTTGTCGGGTGATTTTTCTCAGAGATAAGTGTTAGATTAAACAAAACAGAAAACACAGGCAAACGACCGTGTTTTATGGGCTCCAAAAAGCAACTCGAGGTTGGTTTGGTTTAACAAATAACAGCTCCAAGATGACTTGAATAGGATCACGCTCCTGTTACAACACACGATGGGCGACTAACAGGAGGAAGAGCCCAGTGCGGAGGACGGGAAGGAGAGAAAAGCTTTTGATTAGAGAGGAATGTGGTTATTACAAGATCAGACGGATGGAGTAGAAAAAGAGAGGGAGAAAAAAATCAGGAAATTTTCAAGAGGTTGAGAAAGGAAGGAAACCACTTTGGATTTTTTTCTTTTTCCTTTTTTTATCCCCTTTTGTAACTTTTACTGTTATTTGGGGGGTGAGGGAGGGGAGGCTGTAACATACCTTCCTTTTTTTAGATCTTCCTTCTGCTTGTAAGGTCCTAGTGCACTGCTCCACGCATTCAGAGAAGCTCATGTTACTGTGGTCAGCACTGTAATCCAGGTCTGCTAGTCTGGCCAGGGAAAGGATATAGTTACAGGCTATTCTCAAGATGGCCAGTTTGGACAACTTTTGACCATAAGAATAGCAGGGAACCTAGAAAGGGTAACAGGGAAAAAAAAATAAATTAAAAATTAGGCCAGATAAACAAAATATCTTGCTTGAAGCATGACAAAACAACTGTAGGTTATTTTCTTAGCAGTTTTTAACATAAATAGGAACTCTAGCGATAAAAGGCCATATGGTCCCAACAGGTTTTTAAGTAGAACTCTCCCGCTGATCTCAACGGGGATGAAAGCAGCATGAAGCCTCTTATTTCAGCAGGGCAGTTCTGCTTAAAACGCAATGGCAGGATATGGCCCAAGACGTCTGCCTGCCATTCAATTCATTTCTCAGAGCCTCTGTTTTTCTCCAAAACCTGCAGCCCCCATACCAGCCAGTTACTCTTCCCAAGCAACTTACTCCATGCAAGTAGCTCCAATGCCATCACAGAATAAGGCAACAAGGGGGGGATGAGCAAATATCACAACCTAGTGTTTTGGGGCTTGAACAGCATCAACCATGACTTGAAGCCCATGCAAAAACACAATGCTGTTGTAGAAACACGTCCTGGATGCAGTAATTCCTACTTGCTGAAACACCCTTTCATGGCACATCACCTCCCAGAAGAGACCAAACCAGAGCCTGGTTCAGGGCCCTGGTCGTATCTTATACAATTCATTTCTTTACATCTAGTGTAATATGAAACATTAAAACAATTCAAATAAAACAGCATGTGTCTGAATAACTGAATAGTATACATTTCCTGCTGCAGAAGGTTTGATTGCTTGGCAATCGCGATCCAGCAAAACACTACATATGCGCTCAATTTTAGGCATACAACTTTGATATGTCCAGCTTAATGAGAGATCCTCTTCTGAGTTCAATAGGTTTGGGGCTCCGTTTGCTAGTTTGCAAAATTGCCAAAGGTCATTCAGTCTTTAATGCACAAGAGTCTGTTGCCTAAGGGAAACTGGAGCTGGGCATTTATCTGAAATCCATCCTGGCCACTTGGACCACCTGTCAATCTGAGTTTTCATACTACATCAATCACTGGAATGCCTCGATGTCCTTCTATCATCTGCCCTCATACCAGTCTCCATCTTCCTCATTGCCCTAGGGTGTCACACTCTACTTAGGGCTGGGGATTTTGTAAGGCTTCTTGCATTATGCCTCAGCTTCTCTTTTCTCTGCAGGGCCCCAAAGCCAGGTTTGTCCCTGGAATGATGTCTCTTACTTTGCATAAGGCAAGATGAGTTCCCCTTTCCTCTGTGAACCCCACAGCGACCACACACAGATGCCAAGGGAGGAACAGAGCAGCTCAGGCATATATAGTATTTCCCCAAGTATTCTGCCAGGCTCCAAATAACATCAGATCCATGACCTCTGCTGGATGGGCCTCCTCTGCATTTAGCAGCCCATGATAGAAATTTTGTCCATTAATTTGGTCTGGTAAACTGAACCCTTTTCAACTTCTAGCATTCACAACATTTTTTTGCAAGGTTTCCTCCCCATTCCATAAAAAAATGTCCTCCTCTTCATTGTATTGAACTTAGCTCCTACTGTCTTCACCTTAAGTTCCACAGCTCTTGTACTAGAAAAGTGGACAACAGATCTTAATAAACTTTCTCTGCACACGTTCTTAGCCCTACATCAACTCTCATGCCTCTTTTCCAGAAGGAAAAGACTGAATCTCCTTAGCTGACAGATGCGTGGAAGCCATCTCATAACTTTGATCACATCTGCTGCTCTTCGCTGAACGTTTCATAGTCCTACACACGCTTTTGGAGCTGGAAGGACTAGAACACCACACAGTATTCATGTTGTGGGTGCTCTGTGTACTTATCTAACAGATGTCAATGTTCTCTGTTTTGTTTAATATTTCTTTGCTGATCACTCCTGATTTGATTTGTGACGACTGCTAGGCAATGGTCTAAGATTTCCGTTGAATCACCTACAAAGACTCCCATTTCTCTCCTTTGAGATAATGGTCAGCTTAGGGTCTATCATTTTGTACGTGGAATCTGCTATGTTTTTTTCCCATATGCATCCCTTCACTTTAGCTACACTGTATTTCATCTGCTGTATAATTACCTAGTCACTTGGAGTTATTAGACCTCTCTGTAGTTCTTAGTGTTGGTACCTGCATCAAATATCTGTACCTTTTGCTGGCGTATAGCCAGAAAACTTCCTATCTCACTGCTTACCCACCTTTCTAGGTTCTTTATGAACACACTGAGCGGCACAGCTCACACCATCACAATTTCAGGGGGTGGGACTTTAGGAGTCTCCAGCCCAACACCCAGCTCAAAGTAAGGCTAAACTCAGAGTCAGGCTTTGTCCACTGCAACATCCCTCCCAACAGGAACCAGCTCATTTTCCCCAACCACAGTTCACTGACTGTCCACTGATCACTAATCCACACTCCTGTTCAAGCTGCCAGGTTTCTTCAAACTCCCCTAAGGAGGAGCTCTGTCATAATACTCATGGAAATCCAGACCAGCCACAATCGGATGGATCACCTTTATCCACGAGCATGTGGATTTTAATGCTGTTGACCCTATGGGTCATTTGTCTTGTATCATACACCTGGGATGCCCAGCACTCTCTAGCCTCTCCAGGACAAGCCAACAAGCTTCACACAGCCTTTTTCTGTACACATCATCTGCCACTGATATCCCTGTGAAGAGGCAGGGAATCTACTTGTTCTCTAGGACTACGCAGTGCCACCACCGAATTGACCTCTGATGGCAGCTGCACAGAGCAAAAACTTCTCTGCTGGTAATAGAAACCTAAAAGGGACAGAGCGACTTCCATGTCCCGCCTGCTGGAAACAACACTAGGTGACCAAGGGGATTCGAGACACACCTTCTAAGACCCTCTTTGCAAAGCTGGCAGTCAAGGAAAACGCAAGGCTATGTACTATCCCCATCACTCCAGAGTAATCAGACAGGTAGCTGGAAACAGCTGGAGTCTGGTGGCATGAAAGGGCCTCTTTTTGCCTGAGAAAATGTCTCTCTAAAACCTTCCCTTCAGCTCTTTGCCAGCATTATGCACCCGCCAACAGTGCTTGCTCTCAGACCGTAATACCTGACCCCCAGATGCAATAAGCTGAGAGCTATTTACGAAGCAAGAAATTCAGGCAACAGATCCACCGCAGTTTCTTTTGATGCTGATGTAACAAGAGTGGTAGAGATCCCAGATCAAACAGCAGCAAGAGACCAAAGCAAGATGGAAACTAGAATAGGAGGATTCAGTGAAATATGGGAATAATTTCAGAAATTAGAGCAAGAAGGAAGTTAAAGCAGGTGGAAGGAAAATAGATCATGAAATCCTCGAGGCTGACGCACAGACGCTGTCCAGTTATAACACAAGAAGGCAGGGTAACGTCTAGTTTCCTCATCTGTTTTGCTCTCTTTCTTTTGTGTTTTGTTTCTATTTAGAAAAAAACAAGGAGCAGCAAAATAAATAACAGTTTTGATGGACATGTTCACCATGAATTCCAAGAAAGATCTCACTGCTAACATAGTTCACAAAACCCTTGACTGGGATTACACAACACTTTCCCACATGCTGCAGCAAAGTCCAAACTGTAGCTGCCCCTTACATATGGGGGAAGAAGTTTACCTTGTGCAGCTCAGGCACCTCTGTGATGGGTGCTGGGCACCAACATTAGGAGATAAGAGTTTTTGCTATGGTAACAGTGTTAGAATAACTGTTTTGTAGGAACCCTCCCTGTCTTGGCTCGGCTCCTGCCATTTTAATGTTTCCTTTTGAATTAAACATGGGAAATTGAGAGAGGAATGAGCCACTTAGTTCAGATCCAGATCCAAAGCTACCCCAAACAGTGAAGGGGAAGAAAGTTAACTTTGTTTTTATCCCTTCTTTAACACAAATCAGCAGGGACAGGGGTTTAGATTTGCACAAGCCGGAGTGAAGGGTTTTGATGACACAACTGGATTGCCAGAAATCTTCAAAATCCAACCCAAAACAAAGAGATGGTCTTAGAAACAGGAAAAATGCCTGACACTGATGTGGCTGTGCAGGTGTAACCCTCGTAACTTCCACAGGATCTGTGCAACACAGATTTTCAGTAGGATGTAATGCAAGCAAGCATCTGTCACGCTCCTGGTGAACACCGAGTCCTTTCCTTCTGCCACCTTCTCACTCATCACACCCAGTCAAACAGACGCCAGTGCTTTGGTGGGAAAGCTGGGAAGACAGGAGCTGAACAGGTCTGCTCAGAGCCAGGGGAGATCAGGCAAGAGCTCAAGTTCCTGTGCAGCTAATGAAAATATTTCCCTTATCTGACCTCACTGATTTCTGCTGAGCAGCAGCACAGCTCACCATCTTGCATAAAATATTTGCAGTGGTTAAAAGGAATTAAGAAAGAACTGCAACTGAAATTTCACACCAATCTGAAGGAATGCAGCTGTCTGCTAGAAAGAAAAGGATACTGGCACCATCCTTGGCTTCAGGAGATCAGCACGGCAGTGGGCTGGGACCAGCAGGAATCGGAGCTACAGCCACAAGACATTTGTTGGTTGTGTCTGTGAAGAGCTCTGCAGAGTCTCATGGGTCTTATCAGTGATCCCCAGGCTGGCAGGGGCTGAGGCAATGCAAGATGCATGCTCTTGAGACATATTCCTGTGCAGAAGAGCCTTTCTTTGGCAGGAACAATGGACGGGATGTGACCTAAGAGGTCTTTTCCATCCTTGATGTCTGTGATACAGAGGCAGAACCCCTGGAAGACCAAAGATGATCCCTTTGAAGTCTGTGGGAATTCTGCCACACACTTGACTGGTTCAGTGTTCAGCTCATGGCCAGCCCTCTCAGGGAAGGCAGAACTCTGCTGCTGCTCCCTGAAGATTCACTGTCATCCACCAAAGACACGTTCTCGGAGTTGATTCTCATCCAGGGCACTGAAGAGGAGACTGCGTGATAAGATTAGCAACAACTAGAGAAAAAGATGGGTGAGAGGGTATAGTAACCACTGCTGCCACATGAAGGTGCAGAGTCTGTTCACCAGTTCACCCTGATGGGTCTGTGGGGAACAACCAGGAACATCTCATGGACTTTAGCAGCATTAAGACATTTCATACCATCGGGCTTCTGGCCTGGTAGCTCTGTCCTTATCAATAAGATTCAATTTCTATAGACATCCTCTGGACCTGTACAGATACTGTCTGTAAAGCCAAGTCCACTCTGCTTCTGTGCTGCATGAAAATGCTGGAAGAAAGAAGGTCTGGTGCTGGGCATTCAGACCTCTCTGCTACTGTGCTAGAAACAGGACTTAGCAGCACAGGCTTGCACAGAATCCCTCCACGTGAGGGTCATGCAGGGCAGAATTGGCCCCCCTGTGTAGAGCAGAGAAGATGGGATGGCTCCAAGGCAGAGAGACATCCCTGTTTGCAATGCAGTGTAAGCTAAGACCTCCTGACAGCTAGGTCCTCCACAGCATGTCATAATAAACTGCTGAATTTACCTGTCTGCTAATTCATCTGGTTTATTTTTATGCTGGGAGTTAAAACACATCAGGATCCCCCTCCCTGAGGAGAGCATTTGGCTGCCTCTTCCCTGTGTCTGAACACGCAGTGCAACTGCACCGTCTCATTGTTTGTGCTGTACCTCCTGCCAAATATATTTCCAGAAGGTTGATATAAAAGTCCAGTGCTTAATAGTTCTGGCTTTCATACACCCCTCCCTTCACCCTGAGGTGAGTCAGACTTTTCCCAGGGTTAAGGCACCTAGGGGGAAAGGCAGCGGGTTGGGACAGCAGGATTGCTGGCAGTCCTTGCTCATTGATCCTGAGCACAGAGGAAACCTCTCTCTCACCATCCCAAAGCATCTCCAGGGCTGGTGTCTGCAAAGCCACTAGGAGGACAAGGAGTACAGAAGTTGTGGATGCCCACATTGTTGGAAGTGTTCAAGGCCAGGTTGGATGGGACTTTGAGCAACCTGACCTAGCGAAAGATGTCCCTGTGCATAGTTGGGAACTGGAACTGGATGGTCTTTAAGGGTCTTTTCCAACCCAAATCATTCTGTAGTTCTATAAGCAACAGCCTTAGCAAGCTGAAGGCCTTGCCCAGAGATCATTCCCTATTTTCAAGAT
Organism: Clamator glandarius; assembly: GCA_033459285.1. Taxonomy (NCBI): domain Eukaryota; kingdom Metazoa; phylum Chordata; class Aves; order Cuculiformes; family Cuculidae; genus Clamator; species Clamator glandarius. The sequence continues at coordinate 3,742,493 of JAUNZM010000016.1, read as the reverse complement.
GTGTTATTTTGTGGAGCATGTCTGGGGAGGGTTTGAAGCCAGCCTTTTAATTTCCACCTAGTTCCAGGGGGGAGGTAAACGCATCTGGGTCCCCTTACTTCTTGGGAAACCCACTGGTTGATGGGCTAGTTTGTGTGTTCAGATTCACCAGCAAGGGACTTGTTTTTCATACCTTGCTCTTGACAGCTACATGCCTCATGTCCTCCTAACATCCTAGGTGGGACAACGATCATTTATACAGCTGGATGATGGAAGAGTCTGCCAGTACTGCTGGGACATCCTTTCAGTGTCCTGCCAGACCCCTTCAATGAAGGTGGTTATCAGTGGATGGATCTGGCAACTGCCGTGATGACATCACGGAAGCAGACAGCTTGCATGGACCCCGGAGAACCACGGTGTGTGGTTCAGTGCCGTCAAGCAACTTGCTGCTACCAGACAGGGAACTTTGCTGCCTGCAAGATTACTTCTACATGCAGCAGTGGAGCCTGCTGCAGTGTCCTGGTCCCCACATGGCCCTGCTCATGGCACAGCAATAGCCACTTTCCACTTTCCTCCGTGCCACTGGTGCTCACGATAATGAACTGAACTTCTCCAATGTGAACAACCCCAACTCTCCGAGCCTTTCCTTACCGGAGAGATGTTCCATCCCTCTGATCATTTTCATGGCCCTCCTCTGGACCCACTCCAATAGGTCCAGAGAATGTCTTTCTTGTGCTAAGGACTCCAGAGCTGGATGCAGTGCTCCAGGTGGGGTCTCACCAGGGAAGAGGAGAGGAGCAGAATCACCTCCCTCGACCACTACCTGTGGGTGTTACGGTGTCAGATGCTCTGCAAGAGCTCTATTCTGGCCAGTGATGGGCAGATATTTCATACAATGGGTGTGGGAGGCTTTTGTTTCTTTGCCACCAGACTGCAATGGTGGGGAACAGGCAGACCTGTGGCAGCAAAGCACTCACAGCAGCTTGAAAGAAAGCCTCATCCCTGCCTCGCCACAAGCAGCAAAGCACCCAGTCAGGGAACAAACCTAGCTTGAAGATACCAACAAGAACAAAAGCAGCATCACTCAGGCGGGAGCGCTAGTCCTGACACAGGCGCCTTTGCCTCCCGGGTGGGTCCACTCACTCAAATAATCCAGCTCCCGGTTCCCTCCCAGCTTCTGGCTCCCCCATTGCTCACATTGCAGAAACATGAGTTCACTCCTTGGAGCGAATGAATTGGCTTCCTCCAAACAAAACCTAGGTGTGGTGCTGGGTGAGTTCACCCTGGGGATCTCTTCCAAACGGCAGTCTGATTAATGCTGCCCCAAGCCTGGCTCTGCTCCATTTTGGTCAGTCCTCCAGCACTATCCCTGGACTTTTTGTACCCTCAGAGCTTCCTGCACATCCTCAGGGCATGCAACCCACACTCTGAGTATCATGCATGGAAAATATCACACATTGCTGGGCTGCAGCAAAGCTCTTACCTTACTGCAGGCTCTTCGAACCACCTCCCAAAATAATAACTACACAGAGGACTACTAGGGTACCACAGGACAAATTTCAGAGCCATTGGGCATGGAAAACCTCCTCTAGAAGGGGCTACCTTCAAGCACTACAGTGGGGAAACATTTTTTTTTTAAGTGAAATTTTAGTAGTAGTCATCTCCATCTCTGAGGTCCAATTGGTCCAGTTCACCCATGGAACAGGAGAACAAGCTCCACCAGAGCTAATGACATTACATCAGCCCCAGCTTGGCATCAGTGAGTCTTTAGTCACTGGCCACTACTGGACATCACAGGGTTTTCCACTCCCTTGTTATCGCTGCTTAGACTCAGGAGCTGCCCTGAGCTTGTGGCCAACTGCAAGAAGCACGACCCTCCTGCAGCACACGTGTGGCTCTGCTTGCATCCCTGCCTGGCACAGGGGACAGTGGGAATTGGGACCTGGGTGGGTCGTATCACTTTGTGAACACACATGGCCTGGGCCAAAGAAGATGCAGGTCAGGAACATAGAGCCCAGGGAGCTTTGCTGCAAGGTAGCGTGAAGTGTCCCACCTCCCTACTATGGGAACTGCAGCCCGGAATGGAATTTGAGAGCAGATTAAGGCAGCGAGTGGAGGCTGGATTCAAAGCCTGCTGGAGAAAAGCAGACTCTTTCCTCTGATTTCAGCAGGAGCCATAAGAAAACACAGAGGTTAACACGGGGGTGGCTGCAGCAGGCAGAGCAAATACCTCCCAACAGGAGTGGGATTTGTAGCAGAGGATAAAATCAGTTAGACAGCAAGCAGCCAAGGGAGGAAAAAAGCCCCATTCTTGGTGACACAAAGTCCTTGTTTTCAGGATTTTTGTCCTTTTGTCTGGTTTCTCCCTTATTTTCTCTGCCCTTGCATTGCCTTCAGGCCAGTATTTTGTCATCTTCTTTAGCTGTCAAACCACAGTGCCGCCCGGCTCTGCCCCAGCCGGGCTCCAAATAACTGCAAGCGTCACCCAGACTGGCTGAAACCACTGTGATGTTCCGGTTAACGTTGTGCTGTTCAACAACAACATGCAGAGATGACACCGCACGTTGCAAGCAATGTTGTGGAGGACGCTCTGGCTCCTCCAAAGTCCAGTGGTATTTCTCCAATTGCCACCATGGAGTAGGACAAATCCCCCTGAGCAGCGAGTTCAATGGATGGTTTGTCTTCAGGAGCTGGGTTTTAAGGTGTCTTGGCGTGGAATCATGGAGAGCTGAATCACTGGGAACAGGGCTGGGAGACGTCGGCAGGTGCAGGAGGAAAGCTCTCAGCCTTCCCACCACACAGTTAAGGACATACCAGTGACAGTGGTCACATAGAGTGTCCCGCCTGCAGAGGTGACAAACCACAGCTGCCTTTGGGATGATTCACGAAGAGGACGAGCTTGTAATGATGCCCCCCCCCCCCCCCCCGAGCAGTCTCAGCCTCCACCAGCTTCTGGCTAAGGCACTGCTCAAGCAGCAGGTCCTGCCTGCATTTAGTGTCTGGCTTTTCCCTTCAACCCCCTGCAGACAGCTTGCCCCTATGCCACCCCATGGCAATGCAACCTCCTCCCATGGCCTTGAGGCTGCCGCTCCTGATGTCCAACCACGCTCCCAGGGTCTTTTCTGCACTGATTTATAAACAACCCACAGTAGCCACGTGCATGCCAGCAGCAAAAAGTGAAAGGATGCTAGTCGGGGGAAAAAACCCTCCACTCCAGGAGCTAAAAAGCCCTATAAAGGCCTAAAATATCTCAGGAACCCACATGAGTGCGAGAGCGAGGTTGTCAGCTGCTAAAGCAGAGAGTGCCCTGGTAATGCAGTGGTGAAAAGATTTAGGAAAACACCAATATACTTCAAGGGAAAATAAATGTCTGTGGACACATTTGCTCCCGGCGCAGACTCTAGCTTGCTGTGGCTCAGTGTGTTGCTTTCTTGAGGAGGAGCTGGACAGCAGAGCTCCAGAGAGAAACCAGATGTGCAAGCCTAGACAGGCTCCAGATCAGGGAGACTCGCTGTGGTTGTCTCTGTCCATCGAGGGAGAGTTTGCTGCCACCTTAGGGTCTGTCAGCACAGCTGAGAAGCTCGATTACAACTCCTGCGAGTGCATCACACTGATGAGAGTTGGTTTGCTTGGGTGCCTGCTGCATCTTATCAGTGGAAAGCGCTATCTCCTCCTGGAGCAAACCTGGTGGCTAAGTCCATGCTGTAATACATGTTAAGATGGTTCAGTTTCACACTCAGGATGTGCCGGAGTAAGAGACTCTTGCTGCCAATGGAATTTGCAGACAGAAAAAAGGAGCCGGTGTTGCTGGCAACCATGGCCTGGCCTGGATAACAGTTGCTCTGAAGATGTGCAGCAGTGGTGCTGCATCTTGTCTCCTCCAATGGGTTTCACTGCTTCATGAACTGACATCCACCAGCACATGGGCACTTCTGACGGAGTGGGAGATGACCTTGGGCTCTTGTGAACTCAGCGCTGCATCTCTGTCTGCATCTGAGTTTGTTGACCACCCACAACAGCAGCAAGAGGGAGAGAAAAAGGATGGAAGTGACAACAAGCCACGTCACTTAAGAGGGGTCTTGAAGTAGCTGAAACAGAGCAAGAACCCACTGACCAGCACCTTTCAGGGCACCAGAGAGCAAGAGGCTCCAGGTAAGGGCTGCCCAGCCACAGGGTCAGCAACGGCACCCAGGAGGGACACCCAGGAAAGCAGCAGCAGAGGGAGAGCAAAGTATAGCAGAAGTATCTCCATCAGCTCTAAGTGTTTTAGAGCAGGTGAGTGTTTTTCATGGGGAACTACACTGTTAACCTCAGGAGTTCACTGTCAGTGGAAGGATCACTTGGACAAATGCTGCCTGGGGGACAGAGGCAGGAAATCTCTTCCAGACTGAGCAGCTGAAGATGCCACATGCCAAGACTAGGGGGAAGGAGCAGTATCTCGGGAGCATCTACTCTTCAGTCCCACTTCAGTGTTACGGCCCTATGGTGAAGGCAGCAGCTTGATACGGAGAGAGGGAAAGATATCCTCAATCCTGGTGGGCATGACATCAAGAGGCGAGCACAACAGCAATGACACATCTTTCCCAAGAGCAGGCAGCTTCCTAGAGCTGTCAGTTACGCATCTACCTCCCACTTCTGAGGGAGCCCTGGCCTCCGAGGTAAGCCAGGGACAGCTAAGTGCTCAGGGACACGGCAGGATTAGCCTCTTCTTGTGTGAAACTACTGTGGTCGGCTCTTCCTCCACCAAGAACTGGGGAAAAAAAAACACCCCAGCCCTTCCTGCCATCTGGAGAGCTAGCTGACACAGGCTGAAACATGTGTGCCATATGTACACAGCTGCAGAGCGCAGGGACACCACTGTCAGACCATCTGCCCGGCATGCTGCGTGCCAGTTGCTGGCCCTCGAGTGGGCTGCCGAGAAGGGTAGGGTGTCCTGCAGAGAACCAAGGCTTCCACATCGTCCTCCTCCTCCTCAGGCATGGATAGTCTCCCTATGGCATGGCCATAGTGGGCCTGATCCTGCAGGCACTGGGGTTTTACCTCCTACACATGAGCAAGGATGGGTATCTCCAACTTTGTGCATCCAAACAGGGTGGGTAAGGGATGAGATCTGTAGGGGTGCTGGGTACTAGTAGATGAGCAGGGATCTTGCTTCCAGCAGCACTGCATCCAGCACCCGATCCCTTCCCAAAAGAGCACGGGGCCAGGGCTGGCTGTGTGCAAGTGTGGCACTGTCCCATGCTCCTTGCCCACCCGTCTGCCTGGAGGTATCGGTTTCAATGCCTCAGGAAAAGTCTCTCAGCTGCTTAAGAGCCTGATACGTGATGACAAGGAGGGGACAGAGGGCTGAGGAACATGAAGTAAACTGAGGTTTGTGGCTGAGAGCACACAGGGATTGCCTCCTGCACGGGGTTGATCGCTCTTCGTACACTCAGGGATGTGAAAAGACGGCACTTACTTGAGGCAAGAGAAAGCCTCCCTCCTGCGTTTACCTCTACAAATGCATCTCTCCACACTCCCGCTTCTGGACTCACTAACCAAGACGTGACAGAGAGCAGTGTCCTCTCTCCTGATCCCAATGCTCCTCAAAAACCTTGCCGCCAGCACCGGTGTGAATGATTTGAGTGACAAGCCAGTGCCGCGCGTATGTGCAATGAAGCTGACTGTCACCTGATGTCACGTATGGCACCAAGCACGCCGTTGGCAGCCCAACAAGAAATGAATCCAAATGTCATCCAATGATGGTCAGGACAGCCAGCCCACCCCTCAGCAAATTGCTAGGAAAACCTTGCAGCAAACATTTCCAGGAGAATGATTTCTTTCTCTCTACAGAGTGAATAGAGCTCTGCCAGTACATTCTCATGCTGACCCTAGAGAACGGCTTTCATGGGAAGAGAGGACAGCAACTTCTTCTGCAGGCTCTTTGGGCTCCCAGCTGAGTCCAGGTCTGAAATGATTTATGGAGACAGGGCCAAGGCCAGCAATCTGAGGCTTTTCAAGAGTTGCCCATTTCCCAAAAGAGTGCGGCTTTAATTTGTTGCTTGCCTGACTTCTACTTGAGGCTCAGCCTAGAACAAGATTGCCAGTGATCTGGGAAATCACTGCTACTTCCCCTTGCGGTTTTGGTGGTGTAGATGTCTGTCCACGGAGAATTAGACTGACACTTCCAAGTGCATTACACACAGTTGCCAAACAACTGAGATAGGGAAGCAGCTTACAGAAACAAACTATATCAAGTCTGGAGTTTGAATTCACAAGGGGCAGCCTCCCAGCACCGGGGGACAGCATCCAGCACGTACTGGATTACTGTGATTATAACAGAAGCTGTCAGTTCCCACTACCGTGGTGATTAAAAATGCTCTAGTTCAGATGCTCATCAGCAATTCTCTCCTGAAATACAGCCACAGACTCAGCCTGCCCTTCTTACCGAGGCCAGTCCTAGAAGTCTCTTTGCAGAAGTGGATGATGGGGAAGGATTAGCTTTTGGGGTGCAGCCACCCAAAAGACAGCAGTCATCGAGAAGGGCTGCAGGCATCACGCGGGAGATGGGAACAAACAGAGCTTCTCCAAGCAGGAAATAGGATTGAGTCCTAAAGTGAGCACACCTGGGGAATGGCTTGGGCAAGTAATGTCTGGAAGATGGTAGCCAAAAGCTGGGTGTATGAGCCACCCTGCAAGCAGAGCATCCTGCTTCCAGTGGACTGGAGGGACCGTCTTGGGAGAGGTGATGCTCAGCAACTCTCAAGATCACTCATCTGCGGGTCACAGCCCTCCAAGCCCAATCTCCTCCTTTCTATGCACCTGGAATAGTCCCATCAGCGTTTACTGGAAAGGCAGAAAAGGTGGGACAGCTGGGCTTGCCCAGTGTGGCAGCACATCTTTATCAGTGACCTGTCATATGGTACCTACACACAGAGAGAAGTAAGGGCTGAGTATAAGAGCCAGGGTACTGATTTATCCTTGTGGGGAAGACGCATGAACCTTGCTGGCTTTTCTGGATCTCTCCACATGTTGGGAGGTGATGGGAGTGATTTTGTCCACTTATCTTTCAGTGGCTCCATGCTGCCAGTGAAAACATGTTTATTACTTTTCACAGAAGATCATGAGGATTTTCAAAACCTCTCAACAAGAAAGCCTGGCTCTGTACATACTTCAGGCATGCACTACAGCAAAAATCATGGGAAACTAACTGGCAGGACCACAACTTAACTCAGTTATCCCTGGTGGCCATCGGGCACACTGAAAGTTTCAGAGGTGGCTGCAGGAACTCCAAGGGACTCAAGGGGTCAAGAAAGCTGAACAGAAGTCCATGGGAGGATGTTGATGCCCACATTCCTAGTGATCCTTTTGGGACAGCCCACCCCAGCAGGAGAGCTAGTGAGCGCACGTGCTTTTAGTACAGGAGCATCTCTCCAGCTTACAGCTTGGCCAAATGCCTCCTTCAATCCTCCGTTTGCACTCGGAGGGCTCTCTTGGTTTTCTTTCAGCCCTCTGCCCCCATGTCATTCTCTCCTCAGGGAAAACAAAAGTCCAAAAGTTTCTAACTGCAAGCAAATCTAGACCCCTTATTTATCTATCTTGATTGTTAGCATAGCGCTAGGGTTGGTACTTCCAGGCATTTTGAACCGACTTCCCCTCCTGTCAGGCGTCCACCCCAGGCTCCTGCCTTCAGCATTCCCCTGGCTCTAGGTGTAGAGTAAGTGGGCGTTATACCTAAGCCCTGCAGACCCACCAGCACCCGAAAGAGGTACCGGGGATGAGCAGGCAATATCCCCTAGCCCTGCACACCTGAAAAGGACAGCGGGGACGAGTAAGTGTTATCCCTATGCCCTGCATCACCTGAAAGGGACAGTGGGGATGTGCAGGTGTTATCCCTGTGCCCTGTACCACCTGAAATGGACAGCAGTGAGGAGCAGGCGTTATCCTCATGCACCCAGAAGCAGCAGCGGGGATGTGCGGGCGTTATCCTCATGCTCTGCACCACCCAAAAGGGGCAGCAGGGACGAGCAGGCATTATCTCCGCGTCCCACATCACCTGAAACGGACCGCACTGACGAGCGGGCATTATCCCTGTACCCTGCATCACCCAAAATGGGCAGCAGGGATGAGCGGGCGTTATCCCTGTGCACCCAAAAGGGGCAGCAGGGACAAACGGGCATTATCGTTGTGACCCGCATCACTCGAAAGGACAGCAGGGATGTGCAGGTGTTATCCCCATGCCCCGCATCACCCAAAAAGGACAGCAGTGAGAAGTGGGCATTATCCTTGTGCCCCGCATCACCAGAAAGGGACAGCATTGATGAGCAGGCATTATCCCTGTGCCCCGCATCACCAGAAAGGGACAGCATTGATGAGCAGGCATTATCCTTGTGCCCTGCATCACCCAAAAGGGGCAGTGGGGATGAGCGGGTGTTATCCCTGCGGCCCTGAAAGGGTCACCATGAAGGCACGCACACCCCCGTGTCCCGCATCACGCGAAAGGGTCACCGTGGATGTGCAGGCATTATCCCCGTGCCCCGCATCACCCGAAAGGGACACCGGGGATGTGCAGGCGTTATCCCCCTGCCTCGCATCACCCCAAAGGGACACCGGGGATGTGCAGGCGTTATCCCCCTGCCTCGCATCACCCAAAAGGGACACCAGGGATGTGCGGGCGTTATCCCCCTGCCCCGCATCACCCAAAAGGGTCACCAGGGATGTGCGGGCGTTATCCCCCTGCCCCGCATCACCCCAAAGGGTCACTGGGGGTGTGCGGGCGTTATCCCCGTGCCCCGCATCACCCGAAAGGGTCACCGGGGATGTGCAGGCGTTATCCCCGTGCCCCGCATCACCCCAAAGGGTCACCGGGGATGTGCAGGCGTTATCCCTGTGCCCTGCATCACCCGAAAGGGTCACCGGGGATGTGCGGGCGTTATCCCCCTGCCCCGCATCACCCGAAAGGGTCACCGGGGGTGTGCGGGCGTTATCCCCGTGCCCCGCATCACCCGAAAGGGTCACCGGGGATGTGCGGGCGTTATCCCCGTGCCTCGCATCACCCGCAGCGGACAGGGCCCCCCTCAGGGAGGCAGGCGGGCATCCCGCGCCGGCAGGTACCTGCTTCCTGAGCGCCTCGAAGGCGGCGCTGATGGTGTGGACGCGGGTCCTCTCGCGGGCGTTGGCCAGCAGGCGCCGCGTCTGCTGCAGGGCTTTGATCTCGGGCGGGACGGCGGCCGCCTCTGCGGGGCGCGGGGAGGCGGCGGGGGGCGGCGGCGCCGCGGCGGGGAAGGCGGTGGCGGCGCCGAGCGCGGCGCTGCGGGGCTGCCAGGCGGGCGGCGGCGGAGCCGCGGCAGCGGGAGGAGGAGGAGGAGGAGGTGGCGGAGGAGGAAGGGGGGGCGCAGCGCGGAGCCCCGCGCGCCTCCCGCTCAGCACTTTGAGCTCCACGCGGAAACTTTTGCAGGAGGCGTGTTTGCGCCGCAGCCGCCGCAGCCCCGCGAGCTCCGAGGCGCAGAGGCGCGGCCAAGGCTCGCCGGCCGCCAGCGGGGCGCTCCGCATGGCGAGGGGCGCTCAGCTCCGCCGCTCCGCCGCCGCTGCTCCTCTTGCTGCTGCTGCTGGTGCTGCTGCTGGTGCTGCTGCTCTCGCTTCTGCCCCCGCCGCCCCGCCGCCCCCGCCGCCCATCTGCGCCCCCCGCTCCCCTCAGTCCGTGCGTCCCCGGCTCCCTCTGTCCGTGTGTCTGTCCACCCGCCGGCCCGCCGCGCAGATGAGCGGCTTTAAAAGAAACAGGAAGGCTGGCCCTCTTTTTTTTTTTTTTTTTTTTTTTTTTTTTCTTCCCAAAACAGCTGTGCTGCCAATCTCCTTTGTTCATCCCCCCCCTTCCCTCCCCTCCCCTCCCCTCCCACCCTACTCCCACTTTCTTCTTTAATCTCACTCTTCCATGCGATTGAAGAGAAATCCCGCCCCCCCAGCCCCCCCGCCTCGGAAACTCGCTGAGACCCCCCTCGCCTTGCCTCCCGAGGGAAATACGTGATTTGCTTTGGTTTCCATCTCCCCTTCATCCCGCTTCTCCCCTCCTATCACTCCTTTCCCTCATCCAGGTCCTCATCTGCGGGAGAGGGGTCTGCCTGGTTCATGCTGCCTTCCCCGGGGTGCGGAGGGCGATGGGGGCTCCGACGCCTCGCAGATGTCCCTCCTGTCGCAGCTTTCGCAGCTCCCCGAAGCCTTCGCTTGTCGCTCTGCCACCCGTTTCCCGATCGGCTCCGAGGAGTTATTCCCCAGCAAAGGGCTGCCCCGTCTGTCACAGGGATAACGAGGGAGCTGGGACGTACGGGGAATTGCTACCAGCCATGGGCTGCCTTCTGCTGGCACCCCAAAATCCCTAAACTCCCTGAACTCCTCGTACCCCCCATCTGAGGGGGCAGCCAGAGCCAGGGGTCTCTACAGAGCTGTCAGCTGGGTGGGAGGGATAGAGACGGGCAGAGGCTCCCCTAAGGTCATGGTCAGAGCTGTGGCACAGCTAGGAATAAACTACATTTCCTAGGACTGTAGGAAAATTCAGGACAGGAGGGACCTCGGGAGGTCTCTGTCATTTTTAAAAGCGTCCCTGCTATTTAGGCACCTGGTTTCTGTTTTCAAGTCTCCTAAAGCCCCGTAGCCTTACGGTCGTACTGGGGTTAGGTGATCTAAGCAATGAGATCTAAGTTGTGAGATGCTTGAATTCACTGCAGAGAAAAGTTGTTAGTTCCTAACCCTCCTCCTCCTCCCATGCCGTGTCAACCTAGCAGCCATCGGCACCACGTGGGGCGAGCAGAGGCAGCTTCTACTGACCTAATTGAGGTTTATGGAACAAGAAAAGCTCTGCCTGGTGGATAATGTCCACTGCTTTGTGCTACTTGACCAGGCTGCCCCAGAGCAGACATAGTGAGGGTTTCTTCAAGTATGGAAGTGAGAGGTGCTGGAGATAGTACTACAGAAGATACGCCAAGTCCTGGTTCAGCACCGTATCTGTAATAGCTGTGCTGCCTGCTCCATCAAATCCTCTGCCCCAGATAGCACTGCAGTTTGGGTTTCTTTTGCAGAAGGACTTCGGGTGAGTCAAACGAACTCAGAAGTGCCTGACTTCCCAGTGTGGGTAGTATCACCCCCTGCCTTGTGATGATGCTCTGATATCCTCAGCTGAGCCTGTGAATTATTGTTACTAATGCCAGGGCATGCCCTGGTGACCATTTCCTCTATCTTTTCTCTCTGTGTTCCTCTCACTCTCAAATGTGAAAGCCAACAAAGGGATTTTTCATTGACCCAGTTTCTACCAAGTGTCCCAGTGAGTGGCAGTGGCATGAGCCCTTCCTGCATGGTCTGCCTTTCAGGGGAAGTGTACATTAAACATTTGGTGCCTTTTCTCCCAAGAGAAGGAGGATTAAACCGAAGATCTTGGCCAAATTTCTGTCCCAGCCATTAAATTCTGCCTACTTAAAATCCCCTTGCTGTTCCAGCTTGATTCCATGGACCAAATCCATTTAAGAGGTATATAGGTGAAGTCATTAAAAACAAAGGAATTTGCAACCACTTAAACCATTTGTTTTTCATGTCTTGCCCTTAAGGCGCATGCATTTTCTGGGTGCTGGTTATATAGCTGCTCCCTTGGCGGTGGCTGCGTTACGGAGTGCTTCCAAGAAGAAACCTAAACCTGAGCGTCTCTAGTCACATAACTGCCTGTCAGACCTTCCCCGCCTCTCATTTTAGTATCCTTGTGGTTGTGGGAATTGCAGGAGAGCTGGGGAGGCCCAGATCAGGGCTGGGTCATGATGGTCCTCATCCCTCAGGGTGGCACAACACATGTCCCTGTCTGTGCCCTCTTTGTGGAGGATACAGCAGCGACGGCTGCGAACGGTGCAGCACAGACAAACCTGCTTTCTCGCCATTAGTTAAAGCATTGCAAGCTGTGTGCACACTCTCTTGTTATCATCTGATTGAATTGCTCCTGTGTACCTTAAAGGTGGTTGAAACTAGAGCGTGCCTGAGACGAAACTGAAGGGAGAGAGTTTTAAGCTGCAATGAAAGGGTCCAGACAATCTCTCCTGCCAGCTTATGTTATTTAGCTGAAAGTTGCTTTTTCAATTAAGTAAGTGTGTGTTTCTTGCAGACTGAACCCTACCCTTCAGCGTAATCCATGGCGTCTCCAGGGCCACTGGCATGCTTGCCATGAGCAGTGGAGAAGGACAGCAATGCTTGACTTCACAAAGACCACCTTGCCTCTGGAAATCAAAGCTGCAGGGCTGTGCTGGCATTGGTGTTTGGTCTAGGAGCATTGTGGCCTTGTACCAAGCCAGTAGAGCAACATGACTTCTGGGATAGAATGCAAGAAAATGCCATATGGACACAGCAGCTCATTCTGCTGCTTGGTACCTGTGGGCCATAATCATAGAATTATAGAATAGTTTGGGTTGGAAGGGACCTTAAAGATCATCTATTTCCACCCCCCCTGCTGTGGTCAGGAACACCTCCCACTGGATCAGGCTGCCCAAGGCCCCATCCAACCTGGCCTTGAACCCCTCCAGGGATGGGGCAGCCACAGCTTCCCTGGGCAACCTGTGCCAGGGCCTCCCCACTCACGGTGAAGAAATTCCTCCTTATGTCTAGTCTAAATCTGCCCCTCTGCAGACTATACCCCTTGCCCCTTGTCCTGTTACTACAAGACTTTGTAAACAGTCCCTCTCCAGCTTTCTTGTAGGCTCCTTTCAGGTACTGGAAGGCCGCTATAAGATCACCTCGGAGCCTTCTCTTCTCCAGGCTGAATAAGCCCAAGTCTTTCAGCCTGTCCTTGTATGGAAGGTGCTCCAGCCCTCTGATCATCCTTGTAGCCTCCTCTGGACCCGCTCCAACAGCTCCGTATCCTTCTTATGTTAAGGATTCTGGATCTAGACACAGTACTCCAGGTGAGGTCTCACAAGAGGGGAAGAGAGGGGCAGAATCACTTCCCTTGACCTGATGGCCACACTTCTTTGGGTGCAGCCCAGGATAACTGATAATGATGGCATGGAGGGAATTGCTTACCTGTGGGGGTAGAAGCATAGATTAACGGGACTGTGATTATGAGTCATAGTAAAACCTCTGAGCTTTCCTTTCTTTAGACCACTTAATATCAGCCTTGTCTACACTCAATTTGCATTGTTTTAGCAGTCCTGTGGTGTCCTGTGGGGAGGATATCAACAGATACTGGTCAGGCAGATACCTGCAGGTTATGGGCACACACAGTGGGTCGTTTCATTTCTGGCAGAGCCAAGCTGGTCGTCCAGTGCCACTGACAGGGAAAGTCCCATTGCCCTGACTCCTCCTCCTCACCATACTCTCATTGCCTCCTTTTGCTAGCACTGGGGCCTGGTGCACACTGGGGAGATGGGAAAGGGGTCATTCTTCAGCTTAGAGACCCACCAAGAAAATAACTTTAGTATCAGCACCAACTAAGAAGCTTGCCATGCAACTTTGCCACTTCTGCCTTTGAGGGTAAATAAATAAAGAAATGAACCCTTTGCCAGTCCCCTGTGAAGGACGTAAGAGTCCTGGGTAAAAATCTGAGCAGATAGTGTCACTGGAGAAGTGTTAACATCTCATCCTATCATCCTCTGGCACTGCGTTACTTAAAGTCGTGGATTAACTCCATCGAATAGAGGGTGGATCTCTCCCTGACATTAAAGCACCACATCCTAAACTAGTCCCTGCCTCCTGCTGGTGGGTGAAACACCTTGTCAGGTGGCTCTCTACTCTGCTAAAAATTGAGGTAGTTGAAATAAATGACTGTGAAACCCTAGAATATACCTTCAGATAATGTATTTTTTTAAAATTATAAGTAGAAAGGGAAAGATGATGGAAACGATGTACTCTGTGGTGAGATTTAGCAGTAGGTGCAGTTCAGGGCGTTTGAAAGGTTTGTCTTCAGTGCCCAGGACAGGTTACAGGGGAAAGACCTACTGCAGGTATGTGCCAGGGAGACGTTTCCAAAGCAGAGTCCAAAGGACGGGACATCTTCCCCAGGAAAGCATCCTTAGCATTTCTGAAAGGTGATTCAGCAGTGACAGCTTTGTACTTTCTGAAAACCAGAACACACTTCCAAATATGAAAAACCAGAGCTCTGCACTTGTTAAAAAGGAACATCTACTCTCATGTACATTTTCCAACATCCTTCTTAGGCCAGAGGAATGATTTAAAAATGCTGTTGAAGAGCAAAACCAGAAGTCTGATTGCAATTGGCATGCTGAATATGTCAATGTAGAGTTGAGTCATCAAAGTGAGATTGAGATGCAGCCTTAATCCTCCTTCTTTTAACGTTTAAATGTGTCATGTACTCTGACATTATCATTCACAGTTTGACAGCATCTGAGCAGCTGTCTTTCTTGGGAGGTTACAGAATCTCAGTATGTGTTTTGAAGTGTGCAAGATATAAGAAAAGAGAAGGGGAGAACTTTTTTTTATTACAATAAAAATTTCCATCAGGAGCACATTCTTTTATTATGAAGTCTTTAAACAACAACAAAAAAAGAAATAAAAAAGGCTTGGCAGGCTAAAAGTTTGTCCAAGTCACAAATCTGGGGGAAAAAAAAGGAAAAACAAAAGGGAAAAAAAAAATCCACTGTTTTTATAGTTCTATGAAAAATACATCTTAAAAATCAGCAATTTGAGAATATAGGCAGGAGAGAAGACAAAAAGTGAGAAAAGGCTGCTAAAACACATGTCTGCTATTAGTGAGGAGAAGAGAAATTTCTCCAGCATTAGAAAAACCCTGTAGCATTGCTAAATACCCATAAAATGTACAGTGGGAGTTGCAAGAAACTGTAAAGTTGGTGGTCTCTCATCAGTGGGGTTTTTTAAAGCTGTTTGGAGACTTGGCAGATGTGCATGGGCAGGATTATAGGATAGTCCTCAGGATAATATGAAACTGAGGAATGATAGTGAAATGAGGTAAGAAATGAGAATTATTCACATCCAGTGTACATTGGAGATGTATCTGTCATTGGCTTAAAATAGTCTTTCTTTTTAAATGCTTGGTTTTTACATGACACAGTCAATATACACTCAGAGGGAAAAGTGCTTATGACAGTCTGCGGCTTAATTTTATTCTTTTAGACTGAATGATGACATTTAATCCTCTCCTCTCCTCTCCTCTCCTCTCCTCTCCTCTCCTCTCCTCTCCTCTCCTCTCCTCTCCTCTCCTCTCCTCTCCTCTCCTCTCCTCTCCTCTCCTCTCCTCTCCTCTCCTCTCCTCTCCTCTCCTCTCCTCTCCTCTCCTCTCCTCTCCTCTCCTCTCCTCTCCTCTCCTCTCCTCTCCTCTCCTCTCCTCTCCTCTCCTCTCCTCTCCTCTCCTCTCCTCTCCTCTCCTCTCCTCTCCTCTCCTCTCCTCTCCTCTCCTCTCCTCTCCTCTCCTCTCCTCTCCTCTCCTCTCCTCTCCTCTCCTCTCCTCTCCTCTCCTCTCCTCTCCTCTCCTCTCCTCTCCTCTCCTCTCCTCTCCTCTCCTCTCCTCTCCTCTCCTCTCCTCTCCTCTCCTCTCCTCTCCTCTCCTCTCCTCTCCTCTCCTCTCCTTCTGTAACAGTAATCCAGTCTCAGAAAAATATTTTTTGTCAGTGTATCTCAGCAAAGAGCAACGACTGAGATGCTCATGGCCCGTTCATGTTTCCATGGTGGGCATTGCTGCTGCCAGTGGCTTTCTACTCTATCAGAAAAAAAGTGCAATCTATCCAGAGGCGAAGCAAATGATACTTTTGATGACAGCTATGTAGTTACGCTGAACATAACAATCTTTTCAGTGTATTACAGAAAGGAATTAATGGAGTCTACACTGCTTGAATTGTATAAATGAAAGATTGACATCTTTTAAAAATGCATGTTATGGTGTAAGCTGTGAACTTAATACAAGAGTATTATATGAATTTATTTTATGTGGAAAGCTGGACTAATTACTTGTACAGGATTCCTTTTGCCTTAACGTCTTTGAATCCCTGTCAGTTATCTAACTTTCTGAAATATCAGTGTACATCCTGGTGGAAGCCAGTGGGTGACCGGCAGTCTAGCTGATCACTTTGTGTGTGTTGTGCTGCCTGCTGAGGGGCTTACTTTATAAAAAAAAATTGTTTAAGATATTAAAAAGCCTGAAATTCTTAGACTAGCCTTAGTGGATGTACCACAATGCCTCAATGCCTCCGCTGCTAAGGCAAGATGAAAGATATGTCTTCTCTAACCTGCCAGGAGACTTAGCCACACTGCAGCAACTTACAGAGAGACTCTGGAGCCACCAAGGCCAAGGACAACTCTTCCGTTGACTTCAGCAAAAGCAGATATGGAGTCCTGAATTTCAGGGATGTGAGATGTCTGGGAGGTTGAATAGCTGGGTAAGGACATGAAAAAACCTCAACTCTCTCTCCATCTGTGAGCCAATCCACTGATTTATGCACAGTTGTACTGGCAGCTGGTCTGGCTTCAGCCTGATCTGACCTCATCCATCACTGAAACCAGTAAAAATTCTCCCATTTGTTTGTTTAGGACCTGTCTGAGGCTGAGAGGTTGTTCATGCGGTCAGGAAAGGGGCTGTGAGTGGACATGAGGTGCAGTCCTGGCTCTGCAAACAATTTTCTTGTGGGTTGTTCCCCATAGCACTCCTGGTCTCCTGTGGGTCCTGGCAAGCAGCAGCACTGTGTTCTTCCTTGCCCCAGCTCACCTCCTCGCTGTGATCACTGTTCCCTACACACCAACAAGATGCCCAGTATCAGCATTAGCTCAAACTCTTCCTCCTTTATCTTGTCAAGTTGGGCAGAGCTGATGGGAATAGTACTTTCTAGGCTTTCTCTACATCTAGACAAGAGATACACGGTCTCATGCAAGGAGCCTCAGGCTTGGACTTTGGACTTTGCTCATTTTCTTTTTTGAGTTTCAGGTCCCTTCTCTCAACCTATCTCTCTCCAGGATTGCTTGTTCTCTCTGGTGAGTGAGAGTGAGCTCCTTCCTTGACAGTTGCCCACCCCATCAGACAATGCTGCTGGTCAACGGGAGGACAAGAGGCTGAGATGACCTTGGATAAAGCTGTCTCCAGTGTATGTTCAGTGACAAATGCCATGGCGAGAATAGAACATGAAAAATCTTTGTGGAGAAACTGAGGCAGAAAAGAAACAAAAGGATGAGGTGTGAGGATGCTAAAGTCTTAATCACTTAACATTCTTTGGCTCTAGAAAAGGGACAGTGGACAGTAAATAGAACATAGACACAGGATAGTCTCTTTTTTAGTTCAAACCTATGTACTTTGAATGGAAGTTTACTTTTGTGGGTGAGGGCAAAGCAAGCATTTGTCTGCCAGATTTTTTTAATGATGGCTGTTGAATGTGGTTGACAAGGTCCCAAGAATTCCCAATGACTCTTAGTGGTTAGAGTTTTGAGAGTGCAATTAGAGAGACATTTATTATAAAGTCTCTAGTCAGATGCTCCAAGTGTAAAAGAGTTTTTAATGGTGAAAAGGGAAGAGTACTACCACTGAGAGCTTCATTTACATGAGCTAAACCCCCACATCTCCAGTGGACAGTCACTACAATGGTGAAGAAATCAAGGTTTTGAGATGGTAGAGGATTTGCAGAGAGGCTCATTTTCATGAAGGAGGTCTTATCACCCGCTAGAGTTCATTATTCTCTTCTCTTAGCCATTCATCAGAAGGGCTGGATATATTTTTATGGCCAATCAATAGTGTAACTTGCTATTTTTCCACAAAACTTCACATAGCAGCTTGTTTCTGGTTAAGTTTGAACTTCACATGACTTTGAGATACTTAACTTTAGAGGCATGTTATCGAATGGGATTCCAGAGTCATACTATCTTTGAGTTACAAAATAGAAAGACTGTATGAAACAAAGCTAAAAATGAAGGGTAATAAGCAAGTTGAGTGCAGAGGGGTACATCATTCCAGCCTCTGGCAGTCAATAGCTAAGGAGACTCCTTAACTAAAGGTCAAGTTTGGACTAAGCTGCTTAATAGACCTGCTGGAGCTACCATTACTATTTTAAGCACCTCTCCCCCTCCCCCCCTTTGTTTTTTTCTGTCCATGACAATGAGTCTCTTAACTTGTCTGTGAGAGAAAAAGTCCTCATATTTGTTTTGAACTCACTGCCTGATCATTTTGTTAGTCAGTCTGTGGCCTTTGATGTTCTGAGAAATGGTGCACAATTATTTCCTGTTCATCTTCTCCTTGCAACTCCTAAATTCATAGACCAGCCTCATATCCCTTCTGTCTTCTCTTCACCCAAGATGAAGAATTTTAGCCTATTTGGGCTCTTCTCATCTGGAAACTGTTCCCTGTCTCTGGTGTCTTGTTGCCTTTTCTTGCCTTTCATACTTCTGCTCTATCCTATATGAGATTGGCGCACTAGAGATATGTTCAGAAGTTCTTTATGTTGCTCTGAAGTCTTTTCCTACTAGCTTTTAGTTTTGGTTTTGCCTTTTTAATCCTCATAGAGCACTAAGTTCTTATTTTTTGAAAATCAACCGCAGTATCGCCAGGATCTTATTCCCAATGGTAGTAGCTCCCTCAGCACTCATTATTGTATGTGTATGGGGTTTTTTTCTTTCATTACGTATATTTTTCTGAGTTTTCTCTTCCATTTTATTGTGCAGTCTCGTAGCATTGTAAGTCATAGAATCATAGAATAACCAGGTTGGAAGAGACCCACCGGATCATCGAGTCCAACCATTCCTATCAATCACTAAACCATGCCCCTTAGCACCTCGTCCACCCGTGCCTTAAACACCTCCAGGGAAGGTGACTCAACCCCCTCTCTGGGCAGCCTCTGCCAGTGCCCAATGACCCTTTCTGTGAAAAATTTTTTCCTGATGTCCAGCCTAAATCTCCCCTGGCGGAGCTTGTGACCATTCCCTCTCATCCGGTCCCCTGTCACTTGGGAGAAGAGGCCATTACCCTCCTCTCTACAACCTCCTTTCAGGTAGTTGTAGAGAGCAATGAGGTCTCCTCTCAGCCTTCTCTTCTCCAGGCTAAACACCCCCAGCTCTCTCAGCTGTTCCTCATAAGGCCTGTTCTCCAGCCCCTTCACCAGCTTTGTTGCTCTTCTCCTTCTGAATTTCTTTGCTCACAGCTTTAGTTTGTAATATTTTAGATGCTTTATTATCATCAGGAAAAGCTTCCACTCTGCTTTTCAATTTTATGCCTTTTCTAGAATAAATGCGTGTATTGAACACCAGACGTCCTAGCAGCACAGGACCTCATCCAGTCCTGCAGATTGGCTCCCTTAGTTATGAACCCTGGTCATTTATTCCTTGTTTGGTCTCCTAGGTTTACCCAGTTGTTGAGCCACAGTTCCCACATTTGGAAATCCAAGTGGTCCATAATTTTGTCAGATCAGCATCCCCCAAAACTCAGTGATACTCTCAAAGAACTTGATTTGTGAGACACCACTTCTGCCTATAGACACAATATTTGACTCTTCCCCATTACACTTTGCTCCTTGATGTGTCTATATTCTTTATTAGTCTATTTATCAGATTGCCTTATACAGAATCACACTTGTCTGTGTTTATTTTTTCAAGAGCCATCTCTGGAAACTACTGCTTCATTTTGCATCTCATTTACTGCTTCTATTCTTTTGACATAGGCTGATTTAAACAACAAGTTGGCTCTACATCACAGATAACCATACAGTAATTTCCTCTTTGGATTTCCATAGAGCTCTTGAGTGAATACCACCTGTCTTGCAGATTTGTCTTATTCACTTTATCAGTTTGTTTGAAAATCTTTTCTACTGTTGCTTCAATTTGTGACATGCTCTTCAGACGTGCTTTTAGGAAGGGAAGTCTGCAGTTTGGGATGCATCCTGAGTATTTATTTGACTTTGCTATCATGAGATAATGTGTCTTGAGTGCTTATCTCTCACATATTGATCACCTGCTAGTATGACCAGCTGCCTGGCAAACTACTTACTTTGGAAGTGTTTGGATCAGTTTTTATTATTAGCTTTTAGGAAATTGTTGCTTAGAATGTTTTAAATAGTTTTATATTGTTTTTAACATTAGCTTACCTATGTGTTTGTTTTTCCTCTATTTTTCCTATATTTTACTTCTAAAAGACTTAATGCTGTTGTTTAAAATTTCAGGGTTTTAGGGGTTCTTTTAAAGCCTTGAGGTTTTGAGGTTTTTTTGAGAGAGGTCATATATATAACATCTAGCATTGAAAATGTACTTTTAAAATAAAGTCTGTGAGTCCTGAAATAATTTTACTCCGAGCTTTCCCTTTCAACTTCCTTTCAGTACAACTCTTCAGTTTTGTGTTACTGCCTGTCAGTATCACAGAATCACAGAATCATAGAATCACCAGGTTGGAAAAGACTCACTGGATCATCGAGTCCAACCATTTCTATCAATCACTAAACCATGTCCCTCAGCACCTCATCCACATGTCTTTTAAACACCTCTAGGGAAGGTGACTCAACCACCTCCCTGGGTAGCCTGTTTCAGTGCCCAATGACCCTTTCTGTGAATTTTTTTTTCCTGATGTCAAGTATCCTACAAAGAGAGAAAAAGCTCCAGAATTTAACATATAGACAATGGGACTGGAAATCTGCACATCAGTTTGTTGCAGGACTTGATCAGTAAATGTCTTTCTAGGCTTGATACGACGTAAAATATGACCCCTGCCAAGATTCCAACCAGTTCCTCAATGCAATTTCTCTGCCTTGGCTTCCTAATATGTTTCACAGCACATAAATGAATGCTCTTTGGACATTATCAACTATATGACAGTTTGGTCTGTGGAATTCTTAACTTCTACACTGATTGGTGTGGTGGTAAACAGCATAGCAAAAAAAAAAATAGTGAAAGAGAACTTAGTGATGGGCTGAAGTACAGTAGTCAGCTTGTGATACAGAGTTTAAAGCCTCTCTGTTAAGCCCATAATGTTTGAGTTGCTGAATAGTGGGCTTTGACCAAATTTTATTGATCAATTATCAGACATGAAGCTGCCTCGGAGTGGGAGTTGTCTTTTAGTGTTGAGCTTGGGAATCCTGCTTTCTTGGATGTGAGCTGTTCAGTGCTGAGAACTGGACACATCCGTCCAGCTGAGTGTCATGGGGATGATGCAAAGAGGTTGATTCTTAATTGCTGTGTTCGTAGTTTGGCACTTTCTCCCTTGGCTCGTCGTATGAGTGATGGCCTCTCAACTGGCTGACAGATGAGTTGGTTTGTTATTATTGTTGAAGTTGCTCCTGTCCCATCATCCTGGTGACGACACTTGTAGCAGGACTGTGCCAATGCACCAGCCAGGCCTTTCTTCCTCAAACTGGAAGCTTTTCTCTGGAGGGCAGAGACACGGCCAAACCAAGGCTATCCTCCAGTCTGCACATGGATGTGTCACCACAGCAGAAGATCACAGAAATCACAGAATCACAGAATCACAGAATCACAGAATAACCAGGTTGGAAGAGACCCACTGGATCGTCGAGTCCAACCATTCCCACCAATCCCTAAATCATGCTCCTAAGTACCTCATCCACCCTAACCTTAAACACCTCCAGGGACAGTGACTCAACCACCTCCCTTGCCAGACCGTTCCAATGCCTAACCACCCTCTCTGTGAAGAATTTTTTCCTAATCTCAAGCCTAAATCTCCCCTGGCGGAGCTTGAGGCCATTCCCTCTCGTCCTGTCCCTTGTCACTTGGGAGAAGAGGCCAGCTCCTTCCTCTCCACAACCTCCTTTTAGGTAGTTGTAGAGAGCAACGAAGTCTCCCCTCAGCCTCCTCTTCTCCAGGCTAAACAACCCCAGCTCCCTCAGCCGTTCCTCGTAAGGCCTGTTCTCCAGCCCCCTCACCAATGGGCCAAGATAGGCTTTCCTTTCTTTTTTTTTATTTCCTTGAGTGGGGAGTGGGAAGCATTTAGCCGCCCATATTATGCTGTGCTAATTGACCCGATAGCTAGGAAATGGCCTTTACCTCTTTTATTTACCATTATGCATGCAGCTGAAGCCTTCACTAGTGTTGTTGGATGGTCTTGGGTGTAAGTTTGAGTGAGTCTCGTTTCTTCCTCCTGCCTGCTGTACCATCAGTCTCACAGATTCTCAGCTCTGTTTGTATCTGTGAGAAAAGACAACCAAGCATGCTGGTTATTGGACATTTAACAACACTGTTAGCCAGCTATGTGCTTTACCCTGGTCCCTGGTTGTAAAGAGGTTTTAGTAAGGTGATTAGGGTCAGGCAGGGCTCAAGAGAAGTGGAAAAGTGCAACTGAAGTCAATGGATGTAGATTTAAAGAATACAATAATCCAGATAAATGAGATGAAAGGACAGAAATTTGGCCAAAAGACATCTAGGAACTCCTTCAAGAAGAAAATAAAAGTTTTTATGGTATTGAGCGGAAGATTAAGAAGATCAGTGACACAGGAGAGGATCCAGGGCAAGGACTAGACAGAATGCGAGTGAGGTCAGGCAGATGTGGATCAGGGACCAGGTCTCAAGCATAACAGAGATGAGGCTTAGGAAATACAACTCAGAAAGATGGTGAGTAGCAGAGAGGAATTAGAATGACTGCTCAAGTGATAGTGATTAGTTGGAGCAAACTTCCAGCTGAATCTACAAGAAAGCTCCCAGGTGCTTAGGCACATTTTATTTGTTTGTTTGTTTTTTTCCTGCCTGCAGAACACAAAATTCAGGAAGAAGTCTGCACTGGTATAGAAAATGTATCAGGATATAGCCAGAAAGCATAGGAGAGACAGTGATGCAGGGACTGCAGGTCCTATGAATAACTTGGAAAATTAGTTGTGAGTTGCCCCTAGCAGTACTTGACTATATTTGTGAAACACATTGGTATTCATGGTGTCAGTAGTGTCGCTCAAAGCAAAATTAGCAGTGTAAGAGTCTCAGTAATATCATATTAGCTTCTCTGAATGTAATTAGACCAACCTTTTCCTAGGTGTCCAGATGTTTTCTTGGAATGCATTCACTGCTGGTTGGGTGCTTGTTCAAAGAAGGAGCATCTTCCAGCAAAGCTGTAAAAACCATGTTTCTAAATAAAGTCTTGCACTTTTAGGCATGATCCAAACCAATCTTTCCATTGATTTTCATAGGCTTTTGGATTAAGCTTCATATGCAGATTTGCCAGTGCACTCAGATGAAAAAAAGCAAAGAATATGAAGTGCCAGATGGTGTTAAGTGAAATTTATTGGGTTTGGAGGTAACACACAAACCCTAAGCTGAATGGACCCGGAAATTCTGGCTGCTGAAGTGTGATTCTCCATCTGTACCGAAAATCAAGGTGGCTCAAATAAAGGGCAGGGTCCCACATTACCATTCCGTGTTTCACTGGTGGCTTATAAAATATTTTAGGATGCATTGAGTGGGCTGTGTAGGAACAGGCTGACTAGTTTAGCAGATGTCACCACTAGAAGAATGTCTACCATGATCTGGTGTCTTGTTCTTTGATAGCTGTTCAAAGAGCAGGCAGGAAATTGCATTGCTGAAAAATAAATTGGATATTAACACAACAGAAAGAGCTGATAATGTTTCTCTTTGTGTTACTGGGCTGAGTTGACTGGAAACCTAACCTTAGCCACACTGAATCAGAAGCCTATTGAAATAAGCAGTGTGGACCCAAGTCCAGTTTTCATGTGGACATGTTTATTCTTGTGCTTTCCACCTACCTTTTAATAGAGCCAAACATGACGTATGGTCAAACCAGACACTGAGGGCCTTTAATTTTAGCATTCACCCTAAGTTACAGCCATTGCCCTGCTACTGATTGCTCCTAATGACATTTGGAACTTTCAAATCTGCAGGTACATATCTTGATCGTTATTAAACCTGGTCACAATTAAGGTGGAAATGGGATGGGAGGAAAGCCATAGAGCCACTAGGAGGATCTGTTGCTGAGTTTACTTGGAAGGGAGGGTAAGAAAGATTGATCTTTTTGAAAGTCCAAATGACTGCGTTACAACTGATACTTAAAATGGCTAATGTGCATTGAAACAAGCAAGGCAAAAGATCATTTCCAGGGCTGTTCCAAAATGTTTACCTCTCAAATGTTCTCTGAAGGAAAATGCCATCATGGATTAAATAAAGTTTTCTTTGAGAAGTGTCTGTTTTCAGCATGGAATTTCAGATATTTACTGAAGTTTTCCAGCTAAAAGCAGAAAGTTTGTTTTCAGCTCTGTCTATTTTTTTTTTTAAGTTAAAGTTAGAATTTTTGTGATAGAAGAAGAAAACTCCACTTTCAGACTAGCTGTAGTCCATTCACTCTTCCAGACAGAGAAAAGCCTGAAGAATGTCATTTTGAAGTGTCAAGCTCAGTGTCAACACTGGAAACCCTTATCAGGGTCCTGGCTAGATAGGTTTGACTCATGCTGGTTTTGTGGCTTCACTCCTTCCCATGGAAGAAGCAAAAGAAAAACAGGTCATGACAACATCTAATAACAATTAATGAAAAGATCTTAAAACTTCTCAAGGTTGAAATTATGCATGCAGATTAAATGTCTTTAGTGCAAAACATTTGCAGTCATGAAGGCTCTTCGAGTGTTCATCTTTCCTAAAAGGTAGATCCCTAGACACCAGGTTATGTGAATGGGAGAGGAATCTACTGTGTTGACTCAGGTGACAGCCACAATCATTATCTGTGACCATGTAATTGCCATCTCCCTGATCTGTTGAGCACAGATGCTTTTGGTGCCTGGTGCTGGCATGATAGTTCATTCCTACCAGAGTGCATCATTGTAGTGTCCTGCCCATCTCTGACCTTGGGTACCAATTTGAAATGATTAGTGAACCACAGATCAGGACGTCTTGAGCAGGTAGTACCCTAGGTTTATTTGTGCTATGTGGCAAGAGGTTGAGATACAGTCTGAGGAAACAAGGCTGGTTGAGTGACTCCCATACCTAATGGTGGAGATTTGATTGGACTCCCCAGTTTGCCTTTCTGTTCTGTCACAAATGCTAGGTGCTTGCTGGTGCTGATGCTCAGCCAAGTCATCTTCTTCAGTACCAAATCTCATGAAAGCTGGATGAACCAGAAAATTAGTTTGGCAAAGTTGGTACTGGAGGAATTCGAGAGTATCTTCCTCTTTGGAGAGATGGGATTGTGTAAAGTACAATGACAAGCAGCATCTGTGTGGAAAGAGAAACACAGTTCTACAAAGAAGACAGGTGTTTTGCACATCCTCATATGCTGTTGGATATGGATGTGTTATTTGTGACTGCGCAGTAGAAAGACTGCTGGGGCATTTCAGGACTTTAGGTTCCTTCAAATAATATGTGCTCCTCACTGGAGATGAGCCTCCAGCCTTGAGGTTTAGCAATTGAGAAGTGCCTGAGAGGATAACTGCTTCAGAACTGCTTGGGCAGCCTGATCTAGTAGAAGGTGTCTGTGCCCATGGCAGAGGGGTTGGAACTGGATGATCTTTAAGGTCCCTTCCAACCCAAACTATTCTATGATTCTATGATTCCCCTGTCACTTCTCCCACCTTCTAACATCGATCATCCCACCGAGTTCCACACGAATGTAGGGCGTGGGGTCCCAACCATGTGATGACATCATGAGCCTGCATCATCCAGCCCAGTGCCCACCAAAGTCTGGGTATGTGATTCCATGCATGGATGACTAGCAGCACTTGGAGACATTGTTTGATCATTAGATTCCACAAACAATCTTGCTCCCTCCACAGGAGAAATTATCCTTTTTTTCCATCAGTTGATCTTGGATCTTCACACCATGAAGCAATCTGAGCAGTTTCCGGAACTTGTTAATCCATTAGTACAGGGACATTCTGAATAAACTGACTCACAAAGTAGTGGCTGTCACTACTGAAAGCCTCAGAATAAAAAGATGTTTAATTTATCCTCCTGGGTCTGCCGCATAGCTGTTTTGCTGCTGAATTCCCATGTGTTGTGGAGGAGCCATCCTTCATGCTTCTGCTCCAGAGGCTGAGAAGGCAGCGCCACTGACTCTGAAGCGTGCAATTGTCTTTGCCACTGATGTGTTGACTCTCCAGGAAGGAGCTGCTAGAAGTCATGTGGGAAGCTCAAATCTGAAGTCATTGTTCCCTGCTTGCCAGAATGGGTCATTAAATCATCTGATTTTACAGGCTGTGGCTAGGTATAAACACCCGTGGAAAGGGAGAATTCACTCTCCTTCTGCCTCTGTGCAGCCACATGGGGCCATATCCTAGCCTGGTGCCACACCAGTTGTTTTACACCAAAACTTAATTATCTTCAAAACTAAGCTAAAAGTTTTGGGGGGTGGGGGGATGTTTGTTTGTTTTTGTTTGTTTTGGGTTTTTTTGGGGGGGGTTTGTTTGTTTTTTTCTCAAAGGTGCCTCAACCAAAGTTTCTTCAAGATATTAAGTACCTTTCCAGAGGGGCCAAGAACACGTCTTGCTGTATCTGAGCATTTATCAAGAGATTCCTCCTCCGAGCCAAGCCTAGCCACGTAGGGTGAAAGGGGCAGAACAAATGAGAAGCAGGTATCTGCATATGATGGGAATTCTTCCATTAACATAAGGAATCTTTACTGCCTGGCACTTGATGGTCTGCCAGGAAATGTCCTGTGCCCATTGAATGTGAAATTGGGCTGCTACAGCTGGCTATAGGTGAGCTAAAACTGTCAGACCTGGTTTGGTTTCTGTTAGGTGATCCTTCTGGTGGGAGGAACTTGCTGAGAAGATGATTTTGTTTAGATTGAACCAACTTTCCTAAGTGTAAGTTACTTCAGCAAAGCCAAATATGGTGGCAAGTGGTATCTGGCAAGCAGAACCTTTGATTGATTCTCTCAAATAATTTCGCTTTTTAGGTGCAAATAAAGTGTTGTTTATTTTTTTTTTCTTAATTGCTGAGACTCAAGACGCCATTCTTTAATGCCAGGCTGTAAAGGTGGGAAGGCATGACACCAGCAAAACATACAAATAGCCCAGCAGGCTATAGACACAAAAATACAGAAAAATCACTTGAGATGTAGTATAACCACAACTGGCACATGACTTATTGATTACACCCATCATATGATCATCTTTTAGCTAGTTATAAATGTTATACTAGAAGTATTAGTGAAACCAGATGGGTTGCAATCAGTCCAGAATGTGGTGAGCCTGCGGCCTGAAATAAAGAGGGAAGAAGCACAATGATTTGGCATTAAAAATCATCTTTGTGCTAGAACCAAACACTGATGAGGAAAAGAGGAAAAGTCAGAGAGCAGGCTGTGTTGTGCACACGATGCTTGGGAAATAATTCTTCTGTGTTCCAAGGCCACAAAATCTGCTTCCCAAGAGTCTGTGGTCCACATTGGACATTTCATCCTAATGCTGACTAGCTCTGTTAATTAGTCAGATTGTGCTCATTTTGAGTCAGACGTGAAAGATAAGAGAGAATGTGAAGGTCATTGTCCATTGAATGTTCCTTCCAAAGGGGCTGGACACAGCAGAACTTTTCTCTGGGTTTGCAAGTATTGTACAGCACTGATGCTGGGTGCAGAAGGAGTGAGGAAAGAGGTAAATGCAACTTTCTCTGCCAGTCCCTCCTTCCCTGACCCCTTCAAATGCTATTCCCCATGTTGGAGAAGATTTTAGTCCCCTGCTGCTCAGTGCCTGCTGCAGGTCTTTCTTCTGGGTGCTTTATATATCCTCAAACATACCCCAGTGACTTTACATCTTGCATCGGTCCTCCCCACAATAGCTTCTCTTGCAGAAATCTGTGCTGGTCTTATCTCCACTCAGAGGACACCAAGCATTCATTAGTTGCATCAGGTGACTCACTGAGCTGTGTTGGCTCAAAGGACTGGTCCAGGAGCACCAGGAGCACTGGGCATCCCGTGAGCAGCAACCTGGGGTGGTAGGACACAGAGGAGCTGGGCTGGCTGCAAATGACCAAATCCTGCTATGGAGTGAGTATTAGGTGCATTAGAGTTTGCATCAGTCCTGGCTGCAGAAGAGCCTCGGACTTGTAAGCAGGGCAGCTGATTTATCACCCTGCTCAGGAACGGAGCAGTCAGTGATATGGCATCAGAGTGCTGTCGCCGGCTGTTAATAGCTGGGAGGATTAGGGTCGCGCAGGTGCACGCCGAGCCCCGTGTGACAACCCACAGCCCGCGCAGCTGAAAAAATATGTCCGGCATCTGGCACTGTCCTTGCGTCTGGGCCTCTGGACTGGCACGCCAGCCCTGCATAGCCGGTGCCTCCCCTGCACGGCCACAGTTGGATCCTTACACAAACACACAGAGGCGGCCGGAGCGGAGCTGTGCCAGGGACGGATTTGGCCCTGTCGTGCAAAGCAGCTCTCAGTCGTGCCTCCAGCCTCATCTGTGAGGTCCTCACCAACCTCACCCGTGCCGACATCTCGCCTCCTTCCAGCTTCCTTCTCCCAGCCAAACTGTACGTCACCAACCTCTCCCACCTGGTCTTCGGGAGACGCCGTGCTCTCTAGCTTCGGTCCCCAGGCAGTTTCCTCTGCCTGCTCTTGTCTCCCTCCAGTTCTCCTGAAAGGCTCATGGAAATGCTGGGGCTTGCAGGCTTGTTGAGAGCTGGTTGCATCCATCCTGCTCAAGTTATCATGGGGAAATTACCTGGCAACTTCTAATCAGTCTTTTTGTGTGACTGGGCTCCTGGTTTAGATGGCTCTAGGCTATGCATTTGCTTTGGGTGGGTTTTGGGGGCTGTATACCTTTGCGGTAATACAGGGCTACAAATTACTAATAATAGTGAAGCATGTGCTGGGTCTGTGTCCACTCGTTTCTGTCCCAAAAAGGAACAGGCTCTCTCCAAGAGCCCTAACCTTGTCTTGAAGGCCAGGACAACATGCTTTGCTGATGAGGTGGCCTGAATTTCATCACCCACATATCACTTTTTGTTCTTGGCAGACGTGAGAGTCCGTTACTTATAGTACTGCTTACCTCTTTAAAAGGACTGTTCATCTCAAAGAGCTTTAAAAAGAATCCAAGATCATTATTTCCATGCTGCAGATGGGGAAACTGAGATACAGGAAGCAAAACCAATTTCCCCGTTACACGGCAGTGCTGAGATACAAGCAGGGAAGGGCTCAGTCCTGCCTGTGGCTGGTGGCTGCCGTGCCTTGGGCTGTTGGCCTGGAGCACAGGGTTGGGTAGGAAAGCTCACTACAGTATTTATCCTTTGGGGTGGTCAAGTGTATCCACATTTTCTTTCCTCACTGCCTGTCTGTGCTTCCTTTGAACACACCGAAGATGTTCCTGGGAAGAAGACAGGCACTTGCGGGCAGGGATGAGATGTCATTGTTGAATGCAGGCATTTTGAGGGACTCTATTTCTGCCCTTAAGACTAAAAAAAGCACAGCCAGGAAATTAAAAGATTGCAATATCCATCTTACAGTAGAAGGATCTGTGGCAGGGGGGATTCTTCTCAAGATGACACAAGAAACTGGTGACTGACCTGGGGATGCAAAACATTTTAATTAAAGCCCTTGTCCAATGATTCAATGACAAGCTCTTGTTGCAAGTATAGTTCTTTTAAGATGAAAATGGATGCAAAAAAAAGAAGAATGATGGAGAGCTGGGATGCTGAATACATTTTGGACTGTTCCCCCGTGTAGCTGGATCAAGATCCAAAATCAGGAGGACAATGTATAAAGAAAAAAAGTCAATGAAGAGGCAACAGCAGTTGAGCTAAAACTGACTTTGATGGAGGAATTGCTGTGAAAGCCAAGAATGGAAAGATACCTTGCATTTCAGGTGGAGAGTGAATCCCAGGCTGAAAGTGCTGTTCAAAGCCTGATGGTCTCCAGAAGTGTGGGGGCTGGTGGCTGTGTCACCAGGCACCATGAAACAACAGTGCAAGGACAGTTGCCAGATCAGGGGGTAGCAGGATAGCCCAGGCACAGAACTCACGAGAACTCTCAGGGGTCCCAACCTGCTGATCGTAGCTGGGATCTGCCTCCAAAAATTTACAGTTTCTCTCTGATTTCTTCATGGATTGATTAGATTTCCCTGTGTGGAAGATCACCTCTCCGATGTCTCCATGGGTGGCTTTGCCCCAGGCAGTGATGACACCATGGTGGAAGGTGGCTGGTGATGAGTGTCATAGTGCTGTGTTTAGCCATGAAAATGCTTCTGGATGGTATTGAATCCTCTGAGTTTGGAGTTACAGATACAGCTTGGTCCCTGGGTTTACTTTTGTGAGAATTCTTCTCCCTCTCACATACTGGGTTTTAACCATAGAGATGGAGAAGGCAACAATGAGGGCAATTTTATTGCTCCTTTTTACCTCTGGAGAAGTGCCACGGTTGACATCAGCCCATCATGTGTTGGTGACTGTGCTGTATTCAGCTGCTGGCCAAACACTAATTTCCCTCATTAGTAAAAATCGTCAAATTCCTAACGATGGTAGTTGCTGCGAGTTGAGCCACCAGCTTGCTCAGAGCTACTCCTGCCGGGACACCCTCCCTCAAT
Organism: Clamator glandarius; assembly: GCA_033459285.1. Lineage (NCBI taxonomy): Eukaryota > Metazoa > Chordata > Aves > Cuculiformes > Cuculidae > Clamator > Clamator glandarius. Next base: position 3,712,117 of record JAUNZM010000016.1, on the reverse strand, counting down.
GGGTTATTTGGGATCTGTGTGCAACCCGGCATTCTGCACAAATGATATAGCAATGAAATACTACAGATATGCAGACAAAAATGCCTGTTGAGTCTTTGCCTCCTCCTGTGCTGCAGGAGGAACATTTTTCATCACGGGAAATTTTTCTTTTTGTCTTCTACTAACTTTCTCCTTTAAGCAAAGTAACCTTGAATAATCCTATTGCTTTCCCAAAATAGAAAGAGAAGCCTCATCTCTAGTGTCTGATAATTGTTACTGGAGGAAAAATATTCTTATTTACTGCAGGCTATTTTCAGAGGCATCACTGCTGCTGTCCCATCCCACTGCCCCATCCCTTCCCTGGGCTTACCCACTACCCTGGCAGACCTGGCACACAGTTCAGTATGCGACTGAGGGAGCTGGGATTGTTTAGCCTGGAGAAGAGGAGGCTGAGCGGTGACCTTATCGCTCTATATAACTACCTAAAAAGAGATTGTAGAGAGGTAGCTGTTGGTCTCCTTCAACGAAGTAACAAGTGAAAAGACCAGAGGAAGTGGCCTCAAGTTACACTGGGAAGATTTAGATTGGATATTAGGGAAAACTTCTTTCCCGAAAGAGTGTGAAGCATTGGAAAAGGCTTCCCAGGGAAGTGGTGGAGTCACCATCCCTGAAGATGTCAAAAATTCTTGTAGATGTGGTGCTTCATCTTAGTTTAGTAGGCATGTTGGTATTGTGTGGACGATTGGACTTGATCATCTTAGAAATCTTTTCCAACCTTAATAATTCTATGGTTCTATGTTCATCTGCTGTGCGCATGAAGGTAGCAGCAGGCAGGATTCAGCCTCGTCCATCGAAACTCGGCTTCTTCTGCCAGATGTCACTGCTGCACAGCTAAGCAGACCGCGGGGGTATTCCTGCAGGAATGTGCCTTTCAGAAATGCCATTCTCCAGCTCCCCGACCCCAAAACTGAGGCTCTGTTTGCCCTGGGGTGGCACAGGGCTGGAAGGGGGAGAGGAAAAAAAAAAGCAACATACACACATGAGGGAAAAAAAAAAGTCTGAAGGCATCCAGTTGCTCCTGGGCAAATTGCCAGTGATTGAGTGACCTGCTGCTTCCCCAATATTGCATTCCGCTGGCATGTCTTTAGCCCTGGCTGACGCCAGCCATCTAACTCACCCCCAAAGCAAACATTTCCAGTTGGCACTGCTGCCTTGTTTTTCTGAAGAACCAATTCATGCCTCCCTTAAAAAGTTTTACTATATCCATTTTTTTCTCTCTCTTTTTTTTTTTTTTCCCCTGGTGCATGAAGCCATCTGGGAACGGCTGCCACTTCAAGGATTTGTCCTTAAAATAAAAAAAGATAGAGAGAGAAGGGGGGATTTTTTTCCACCTCTCTTTTTAGTAAGCATGATAAATCCATTCAGAGCTCTCCTTATGCGAGTGTGGAAACCTTCTGCTAAAAGAGTTATTCTGTTCTCATTCACAGATAATTGCTCCCTGAGGGGCTGGGGAGAGAGCGAGGAGGAGAGACCGATAATCCGGGAGGACATGGATACAAATATCAGGCTGTGGCGCTGAGTGCCTGCTTAATTTATTGGGAACGAACTGTTACTCAGCGCTTTGCAGGATTAGACCCGCTGTAATTCTGTTATTTAAGGAGAGACTGAGTCGAATGACAACAACAACCCATCTGGGGCCGTTGTGGAGATGGGCAGTGTTGGAGAGGAGCACATACTGGTTTATTTTTTTATGCTGTGGAAAGAATGAGCTTTTAGGACACAAAGTCCTCGGGGCCAGTGAGAGGGTGGTGGGAGAGGAGCGAGGGGACAGCCTGGCTCCACACTGGCCACCCTGACACCCAGACCCAGGTTGCTGTTTGGCCAGCTGGGAGCTCCTTCAAAAAAGGGCACGGTTTGGTGGACAGACAACACTAACAGCATCCTTGTCGCTTGGCAGGTAGATGGGTGACAGCACCCAGCGACACTCAGGTCACCCAGATGTGTAATGGTCCAGACCACCACCAGTGCCCACCAGCTCCTGTGCAAACCATAGAGTGCTGGTTTTTCATTGATTATACCTAATTGCATAGTGCATGAGCCCTGCATCTGAAAGGCTGTACTTACCCAGGACTACATGCAAAAATAAGAATTCAGCCTTCTGCCCTCTTAAAATCTTCCTAGAATTCATCCTACATCCTCAAGATGGTAGTAACTTACCCATCAGGAGACTTGAAAAGTGTAAAGGAAGGTAGCGTCTCTTTTTTTATCTTGATGGACCTCTTTTTTCATTCTGAAATCCCTGCAAATTGTCTGAATTGTCTCTGACTATTCAAAAAAAGCCCAAACCTCTGGGAAGCCAAGGGCTTGGAAAGAAATGTTTAGACTTTCTGGCCCAAGTGAAAGTTGCAGTGACATTAAAATATAGTAGGCTTTTCTGCACAAGTTTTCTTTCTTTGGGAAAATAAATACAGTTATCTGACTGTCCACAAAAGCATCTGTCACCTGAACAGAAAGGATCTGAACACAGCTTTCTGTTTCCTCATGGTGTGGTCCAGTGAGGGCTCTCTCTGTAGTAATTTGGGCTATTTACTTCTCCCAGGTCCTTGGGCATGTTTCTCATCTGACTTTTTATCTATGTTTGAATGCCCATTGAGCCGAGGAAAGAAAAATAAGCAGCTCACAGAAAACAAAGTTCCTCCTCGGACAACATGTTCTACTGTCAAACCACCAGCTACCCCTCTGCGCATTTTATGGGTGGGAAAACTGAGGCAGGGTGACTGAAATAACTTGCCTAAGGAAAATTTTCATGGATAAGGGAGTCATAGAGCGCTGTCAATCTTTGTTTAATGTGGCTGTGGCAATAGGAGAAATGAGAGTCATTTTAGGGCTTCTCCACAGCTCAAATTATATCAGGAGAGAAGAGACTTCTTTGCAGCAGGAGGATATGAGAACTTTGGTGATGCACGAATAAATGACTTCTTATAATTCTCATGAATTTTCACCGGGTAGGATTAATGGTGATTTTCAGTCTGGGGTTGCAAACCTCAATCAAGAATACTGACTATCCCAGGGAAATTTGCCCATTGAAGATCAATTACTGCTCCTCTCCTCCCCTCCTTGTGGGTTATAGAGCGATTTTAGGCCAAAATGACTCTATGCTCATTTCATAATAGCAGCTAGAAGAAAAACTGACAGCTATGAGGGAGTAAAGACAAAGGGTGGAAGGGAGAGATTTAGGAAAGCGGGTCTCAGGCTGTGCTTGTGAAGAGTGATGACAGCAAACCAATTTCTCCAGCAGAATGAAACCTGAAGGGGAATAATTTGCTGTTTCAGACTGCTAATGTAAATAAAAGGCACACAGAAGGACGCTGGTAGGTTAACAATCAATTAAAAGCAAATTTTCCTCCCTATGTGATGTTGGAAGGCTGTGGGTGATATAAAATGAAGCAGAGATGAGGCACTATGGGGAGTTGCTTGAGAAGTGCAAAGATTTTAAGCATATTACTTGGCTGGGACAACCAGCGCAGTGGTGGGGTTTCCTTTTTGATTTGCAGTTTCACCCTCTGTGAATAATTCAGGGATACATTTAAATTCATACAACCAATTGATTTGATTTAAGCTAAAAGAAAAATGAGAACATTTCCACTGATCTTTCAAAAATTCTTAAGCTACTGGCATAATGTGATCTGACTGTGTCCTTTCAATGTCTTCATGGTGCTAAAAATGCAAAACAAAAATTCAGCTCCCTGGAAACGTCATTCTTTAGCTGTTATCTGATTAGTTGTTTTAGTTATGATATTGCAATTGCATGATATCATATCTGAATTCTTTAAACCGTTTCCACTTGGTTTAAATGCCATCATCAAGCTGATTCAGAATGGGATCATGTATCACCAACAAAACCAAGGTTAAATAAGCTATGAGAAAGTACTGCTTTCAGTCCACATTAAGTGCAGGGCTCGTAACGTTTGCCTGGATTTCCATGTTGTCTAAACCACGGTTTATATTTTACACTGCTCTTCACTGGTACTTCTGGTGGGATGAAGCATATCATAGCCAATGACTGCACCCCACTATTTCCATCTGTGCTGCTGGCTGTTGCATGAATGTGTGGCAGCTACCCCATGTCTAGGAAGAATCAGCTGCAGGAGATGAGCCCGTTGCATGCTTGGCCCCATCATGCCTGATCTGACACGATCACGGCTGATCTCCCATGTATATGGGAGCTGTGATTTGAGTGGGTCCATGGGCTGAGCCTGCAGCCTGGTGGGATGGGGGAGCTGTGGCTAGAGGAGGCTCCAGCCTGTGTTGTGTGGGACAGGATGATACCCAGCTCTTGCAGTGTCAGTACCCAGGGATGCTGCTCTCCTGTTAGAATCATAGAATCATAGAATCGCCAAGTTGGAGGAGACCCACAGGATCATTGAGTCCAACCATTCCTATCAAACACTAAACCATATACCTCAGCACCTCATCAATCCGTCCTTCAAACACCTCCAGGGTAGGTGACTCAACCACCTCCCTGGGCAGCCTGTTCCAGTGCCCAATGACCCTTTTTGTTGATTGCAGTTGCCCTGCAGAGAGGAGGAGAAGGAGGGCTGCTTGCTGCCAACTGCATCCTTGATCTAACCCCAAGGCAGCCCTATAACCCACTGGCTGCAGCTGCTCCAGCTGTCGGGCAGCAGTTGCTGTCTGTGGCTCGGCAGCCTCCTGTGTGCCGTCCCTCGTGCCTGCTCGCACCGCGCCGGCCCCCCAGATAGGCATAGCTGGGGACCATCTCTCATGGCGCCAGCATTGTGAAAATGTTGTTGATTTGGCACTTGTCTGCAAAACATACACAGCCTCCCTATAAGCAGCTGAGACTTGTAGAGCCTGCCGTGCAATCAGTCTCATAGGTGAGCTGTTGGGGGAGGGAGAGAAATGCCCTGTATCGTTCTCATTATGCTGCCAGCATCTGTGTGTCTTGGTTCCCTGAGACAGCCCATGTCCTCGGGGCATCTGGCGTAAGGACCCAGACCTGGGTTTCTCTGCAAGAGATGGTCTTCACGTGGTGCGGCTGCTGGTGACAAAATCTGAGATGCAGAAGTGCAGCCCATCAGTGCTTTGGCAAAGACATTATGAACTTCCTTTCCCTTTCTGGCCATAACAGGACTCATACCCAGCTTTACCCTTCTGGGCCCAGATAAACATGTGGCCCCCTGCTCTCGATGATGGGAGAAAGTAAATCTTTTGCTGACTGCAAGCTGCTCTGGTGTCCCCTCAAGCTGTTATCATCCAACAAGTTCTCCAGCCAAAAAATTGCTGTAGTTGTTAGTAGTCTCGGGAATGTACAACTCTCTGCTCCACTTCCTAATTGTCTTTTTTATCTGGTGGTTTCCAAGAATGTTTTCTTTACTTTGGGCAGGTCAAAAACCTGCTTCCCAACATTCTGAGGTCAAGGCCTGGCCCTGATCATAGATGCTTTAGTGCCCAGCACTTCCACACTTTCCTAGGAAGCACATAAATAGCATCATAACAGTCCTAAAGCTTAGGAAACAGAGTGCAATTAAAAAGTACACTTAAAAATATATATATATCCCCTGTTTTTGAAGGCAGTCTCATGATCTGGAGAGCCTGAGTCATGGGTTTGACAGCTTGCTTCTGGCAATAACAAACGACTTGTCATCACCTGACGAGGAAGAGTGACAGGCAATATTAGCCGCCTGTGTGAAACACTGCTGAGAATATAGATGCTTGATGCAGATTATACTGTTATATCCTACAAAAATAAACGGTACATGGAGAGAATTTACTGGGATGCGGCCCTAGAGCTGGCCAGGAGCATTCTCTAGCACCATCTAGTGCTCCGAGACTCCATTTTCTTAAAAACCGCTGAGATTTAATCATCATATAGATCAATACCATAGGCAATTTTGAGCACCATGGTGCAGAACCATGAAGTGATGATTTTTTGAATATATTGCATGAAAGGGTGAGCATAAAATTGAGTTAAGTGTCGGTCATGAACCTAGGTAATAAAATGTGGCATATATATTGCAGACAATGCAGATCTGCAGTTTATACTAGCTGTGCTTTGAAAGCAAGAATCCATATTATTAAAGTATGCATTCAATCATTTCAGAAAACCAGAATGGATTCATAAATTTAGACTTCAGGGGCTGAGCCTGAACATCCCTGAAGCATTTAAAATCTGTTCTCCTTTTCCCCAGCACACTGCCATTTCTTCTCTAAATATCTCTGTTCCTCTCCAAACATTCCCTCTCAATTTATTTCATTCCTATTTTTGCAAGATTCCCTTCAAAGCTGTTGAGATTCATCCCCAGAGGAGAATTCCACATTTGCAAGAAACAGAAAAGGGAATAATGGTGAGCAACCACCATCACCACCAGCAGCTGAAGAAAGAGCTGTGTTGAATCTGACTGCTAAACTGGGGGGGACCAGGGGCAAATAACTGTATGGAGGACATCAGCTCTTTAGTTAAAAGACCAAGACTCAAGCCAATTTTGTCAGAAACATTCTCAGTAGCCAGTGAAACCCACGGCAAACCTAGGACAAAATTTTGAGTGTCAGGAAGGGAAAACAATGGTATTATGCTATTATTTATATGTTTTATTTTCCTTATTTGTCTGCTAGAGAAGGTTGTATGGAGCTATTACTGAGTTATGACCTGAACTTTTTCTATGTGGTTTTATACCTGACTACCTATTGCATGATGTATTTTAGCTCAGTGTTTTCAGGACTTGCCAAACTCTAATGGAGGAGATATTTTTTACAAACAGATGTAGATGATCTTTAAGGTCTCCTCCAACGCAAACCATGCCATGATTCTATGATGTTCCTGTAATGACCTCTTCGGTACAGTATTTTCCCAATATCTTCTTTACAGAATTTGATAAAATGGTTAATAAGGAGATGGTGCTAATGGTTCTTACCATCTTGTCATATGTCAGATTTTCTTCTGTGAGATTCCTTGTGGTAACAAAACTTACCAATACCCGATGTCAGGTCAATCTTGTCTGCTGATTTCCTGTGTTGAGCTTTATTTCTTCTCTGTCACCACAGGTAAGCCAAAGCAAGAGACTCAGAAGGTACGTGCTTTACGCATTAAGCTATTATAGTCCTAATCAGTAAGCTGGTTCAGCTCACTGCATTCATTTCTCAGACTTTTGTTTACATATTCATTTTTTCAGGGTCAACGGCAGTGAAGTTTTGGCTGGAAAGTTGTGAGTGAAAGTCATTAAGGCCTCATGAAATTTCAGCACAAAGGAAAATCAACCTCCAAGACACACACAGCAGCCTGCTGGACAATTTGTGTGAATGCCAGAGGTTGCAGGAGGACAAGGAGCCTATATTCAAGATGTAGCCTACACTTTCTGGCACGTGAGGGAGGATGTGACAAGAGACCTCCGTACAGCCTCTCCATAACCAGTGCTGCTAAAAGTCTCTCTTGAAGTAAAACCCTCCTGAGCCAAACCAACAGAAGGAAAAAGGGATGAAGAAGAAAGCAGAGGTGCAGGTTACTCCCCAATCCTCCCAACGTGGGCTAGCAGTATCTTGTAAAAGCTAGAAAAGAGTATAGGGATCTCATTATTAAAGTTCTATGAATGTTCTATGAATCATAGAAGCATGAAATCATACAATGTTTTGAGTTGGAAGTGACCTTAAAAATCATTTAGTTTCAACTCCCCTGCCATGGGCAGAGACACCTCCCACTGGACCAGGCTGCTCAAAGTCCCATCCAGCCTGGCCTTGAACACCTCCAGGGAGGGGACCTCCACAACTCACCAGGGCAACCTGTTCCAAGGTCTCACCACCCTCATGGTGAAGAATGCCTAAGTCTAAATCTTCTCCCCTCCAGTTTATAGCCATTCCCACTTGTCTTATCATTCCATGCCCTTGTAAAAAGTCCCTCCCCAGCTTTCCTGTACCCCCCTTCAGGCACTGGGAGGTTACTATAAGGTTTCCTTAGTGCCTTCTTTTCTCCAGGCTGAAAAAACCCAACTCTCTCTGCCTGTCCTCTGATGATCTTTGATGAGGTTAGGTAGCACATAAGGTGCTAAAATTATTTGCACGGACCATGTAATCGTGAAGAAACGGTAATAGGCCCAGCACACGGTATCTTTTAAACTAGGTGGGACAAAACACATGACAATGTACTTGATGAGGGAGAAGCAAGAGTTGAGGAGCACACGGCCAAATGGCATCCCACATAGCATAGTAGGTCTGACATTAAGGACTGAACACAGTACTCCAGGTCTGGTCTCACCAGAGCTGAATAAAGGAGGCACATCTCTCTCGACCTGCTGGCAGTACATTGTCTATGCAGCCCTGCCTAGAATAGCCTTCTTGGCTGCAAGAGCACATTGCTGGCTCGTGATCAGCTTGATGTTCAGCAGCACCGTCAGGTCCATTTCTGCTGGGCTGTTTTCCAGATGTATGGCCCCAGCTTATATTGGCGCATGGGGTTGTTCCTCTCCAGGGGCAGGACTTTGCACTCCCTCTTGTTGAACTTCATGAGATCCTTGTTGGCCCATTTCTCCAGATTACTGTGGTCCTTCTGGATGGCAGCTCAACCCTGTAGCACATCATCCACTCTTCCCAGTCTTGTGTCACCTATAGACTTGCTGAGGGCTTTTTTTTTGCCTCATCAGCAAATCATTAATGAAGATGTAAACAGGACTAGACACAGTATTGACCTCTGGAGTCCAGCTGCTAGTTATCAGCCTCTAGCTAGACTCTGGACCACTGCAGTGGCATGTGTCATGCTCAGCCTCTCAACCAGTTTTCAACCCACCTCACAGCCTGCTCATCCAGTCCATACACAAACAGCTTGTCTATGAGAATCTTCCTGGGGACATTGTCAAAGGCCTCTCTGAAGCTCAGGTAGGCTGTTGTAGTGGCATGTTATTTGTACTAACACACATTTAAATGTAATGGAGGGCATGCTTGCTGGGAAAGATATCAGTTTGTAAGGTTAAACCTCCTCATTGAAGATTTGGGACTCAGGATTTCTCTTCTTATGCCTGCTTCTTCAGATAAAGAAGGGCCATTGCCCTGGGAGAGAAGCCTCTGCAGACTGAGATTACTTAGTTCATTTAAAGAACAATGCCAAAGTGTCAATTTAAACAAAAAAAAAATCCTTTGAATAAAAATAATGGGATTCTCCCTTACTGGAAACCTTGTTTGTTGTAAACTGTTTATTTCAGGCTCTATTTTAGCAACGTATGTCACAAAAAGGTATTTGAAAAATTTGCCAAAAATTGAAAATAAAATCTGTTTAAAAACTGTTTTATTCTTGCCTTCAGCTCTACTTCAATGTCCCCACTTCTTTTTAAAATGTGTACTAAGCCAAGATTTTTCTTGCATTTATAGGTGCAGGATAGAGCGGATCAGGTAGAAAATTTTACAGCTACAGTCCTGACCTTGGCTAAAAATATTTGAATCTAAATCTAAACAGGAATGTCTCTATAGCTGCTGGGCCTGGGTTTTCTTGAAATAGCAGGTGGCTGTTCAGATAAGAAATGCTGGTTCTGCTCATTACACAGACAGGAACCAGGTGCGAGGTGCAGATCTGCACCGGAACTTCCTGAAAATTTGGGAGACTGAAGCCAAAATGCTTCTTGGGTCTGATCACTGCTGCACTTCCCATTATAATTATTATATTCTAGTGTGTCAAATTGCCTGAAACTGAAAACACAGTCTGAAAACATACTTGCTTTAATGTGCCTATGAGAACTGTGCTAATGAACAATTAATAAGCTAATGAACAATGCTGCATTTTGGATATTCTTGGCCTTCAAAAAAGATCAGTGCTGCTGTGCCATGTGTTATTACAGGATTAGAGAATCACAGAGTGGTTGAGGTTGGAGGCAACTTTTGAAATCTAGTCCAACCTTGAGATCTAGTCCAACCTTCTTTTGTTTAAGAAAAGACTTGCAGAGTAGGATAGGGAGAGTAATTTATTGCTGAAAAGGTTGATGCCAATTAAGAGCTGCCTATTTGCAAAGCTGGGCTATAGACTCCTGTGATCGTATTTATCTTAGTGCAGTTCTTGCCATGGTAAGAGCTTCAGATGCTGTTGGGCTGCTGGATTCCTCTGCTGTCAGATCCAGACATGGCTTAATACTGTACCGCTGCACCGGCAGCTCAACCTTGTTCTGAACTTGAATAATTTCATTGCTGTGTTTGCTTCAATCCCACCACTCCAATTAAATGTCAATTTGCATGCAAAAAAAAAATCTTAGTTTCATTCTTCCAGGACTCCTTCAGCATATTTAATTAAGAGAAATGCTTACAGGTGTAAACTTTCTGGTATCCAGTGCCCCTGCTCTATGGGAAAATCAACTCCATTACCTGTCAGCGAGAAGGAAGACATAAGGTCATAAGCAGCTGAAAAACAGAGGGGAAATTCTCAGCTGGTGTAAGTTTGGCTTCCTCCTGTATTTTTACAACTTATTTTTAATAAATAATGAGAACTCAGCTATGGTCCAAGGAGCTCATCTTGAGAAACAAATCATCTGTTTTCCACTTTGAATATACACTAGAGAAATCAGATGGCGTCTGATTAAGCTGGAGCATATATTGTTTCTATGGGTAGCCAAGACATTATCAATCTCAGTGAAACTGAAGATACTTATGTTGTTGAAGATGTAGTTGTCACCTGAGATGATGCAAATGCCTCTTCTGCACCAGAAATCAGATGGTGGTGTAAATCTGGTGCAACAGAGCTTAAATAAGGTGTCCAAGAGGCCTGTATTTATAAAATACATCACGTAAAATCACTGAAGATTAAAAGTAAATAATGGTGGATTCATTTTGACAAAAAACTCACTGTAACATTGGATAGTCCATTTATTACCCCATCTTTAGGGCCCTGCATCACTGAATGAAGCAGTCACAACCTATCCTTCAACCTCTGCCTCCAGATGGCTTTCCATTGCCTCAAGTATATTTAAAGAGTTCCTCTGAGAAAATGGAAAGTAGTATATGCCTGACTCATAGCGGGAGCCTTCCAGAAATGGCCAACACCTCTGTTTTGGAAAAATTCACGTCTCTGGAGAAGGACACGCAAAAGCCTTTAACGGGACTTTTCTCCAGCTGAGATAAGCTAACTTGTGCAGTTGGGTGAAAGTACTACAAATTTATACCACTTGTTTAAAATAACCTTTTCTTTCAGTTGATATATATTATTTTACATTTCCTCTCATTTCTGTATATCTTACCTTTAGAAAATGGTATTTGTGCGTCTGATTTTACATTTGCTGAAAATCAGACATTTGAATTTGCATCTAGACAATTGGAGAAGCTTTTGTTTAGGTTTCAGGCAGCACTTTGCACATTTGATTGATCTGACTCATCCTGAGATTCAGATAAATGAAGGTGTCTCTCTGGTTTTGACACACTTCGAAGTTGGTTCACACACAAACGGAGGAGAAAATGTTTAAGTTACCCCCTAATGCCCTGAAATGATTGAAACGTGCTCCCAGTCCATATATTTTATTTAAAAAAGGTGATCATTCAGCTTCAAGTTGCAACTCCAATTTGAAACTCTGAGCTATAAGGCACATCTGTTATAGCATCTGAAGAGGGGAGGGTTCTTGAGATGCATGCTGGCTCAAGAGTTAATTTATAAATGCCAATGAAAAGCAACCCTCAAGAACCCAGTTAGTGACACTGAGTTTCCTTTGCTGCTCTATTCTGTTGATGGCCACATCACCTTTACGGGGTTGTGTTGGACAAATTGACCTGAAAAGCAGGGTCAATCTCTGCTCAGCTTATGAGAGGAAGATGGGGAAGAACCTTTCACAAGCTGATAAAATTTGGAAATAAATAGGGCATGTGTAGTGCAGGATAAAAACTTATTTTCTTAAGCGTTTTTGCATGGTGACCTGCATGGTTATTCTCCTCTTAACTTCCTGCTCTCCAGTCTGCGCTGCCTGTTCTGCAAGGCAGGTTGCTGTACCTCATATTGGTTCACATGAAACTAATGAAATCATGCCATAATATTTTCCATACCTTGCATTGTGTCCTTGCTACAGTGAGTTACATGTTGCTTGTAAAATATTTGCTTCATCTGTTTAAACGGGAGGAGTGGGGGTGGAGAGAGAGTCCCTTTCACAGCCTGATTTATGTGTCAAATATAAAACTAAAATGAAACATGTGGCTGATTGCCTACAAAGTTTTATGTCAGGTGTAGAAGCCAGTGGCCCTGCTTATAAATCACGCTGCTCATTTGTAACCGTTGCAACAGATTTATAAGATTTATAACTGGGTTATTGAGCCATGTCATCAGCGTAAGCATTTTCTTATTAATAAAAGTACTGCTAAATTGAGAGATGGTCACAATTGCACAGCAATTGCCTATAACGTTTTTGATGGGAGGAAGGAGATACCTTATTATTTGTAATCTGTTAAAACAAAATGCTTCTGAAGGTCCTGGGCCTCTCCATGAGCTCCACTGCTTTATTTCTTCTCTAGGGACCCGCAAAACAAGCTCCTTATTCATTAAAGTGAGATGTTGCTGTGAGGATGATGTTTCCGTTGGTGATTCATGTGATTTACTCAGTAAGTTTGATTCATCCTTGAAGAAAAACAGCCTCTGGCTGAGGGACAGATGCTTATGGGGATTTGACATTTGATTTTAGCTGGGTCATACAGGGTTGTGAAAAGGGAAGGTTTGACTCTATATAACAACTTTCCACGAATTAATGCCCTAAAATTTTGTCTCCAGACTGTATTTGCAAGGTAAAAGAAGCATTTCTTTAAGGTTTCAATTGGCCTCCATCTTCTGAAAATCTTCTAAAGGTTTGCATTAGGTTGCAGGGTGTTAAACTGATGGTACCTTCCTCAAGTGAAAGGATCTCATTGCTTTGATGGATAAACAGTCTCAGGTGCAGTTGTTTAAGGATGCCTCAGGGTGGAAGATGCTGGGTAAGCACATGATGTTGGCAACAACAGTGGGATCCTCTGGCCAAAGTGAGGTACTCCACAGATTTTGGAAAATAGAGTTAATTGAGATTCCTAGGTGTGTCTCTAAAAGGGATCCAAAGAGTTCTCTGGCCTCAAGCTCAGAGTCAAATAATCCTGCTCATAATCCTACTCCTAGTTCACATTCATAACAGGTAACTTGAAAGTTCCACATTTGAATACCCACAGTTTTAACTAAGCTTGGCTTCAACTTTATGCTAAAATTTCACAATTGTTTGTCCCTTCTAATATATTTTTTTCATTAAAACTGACAAATGTGCCTAATATCAAGAAAACATTCAATCTTTTAACACAAATGCTTGTCAAGAATTGGAACAGGCTGCCCAAGGAATTAAGTGGTTGGGTCACCATCCCAGGAGTTATTTAAAACATGTGTAGATGTGATGCTTGGTGTCGTTGTTTAGTGATGAACCTCCTGGCACTATAAGGTTTATGGTTAGACTTTTTTTTTTTTTTAATAATTTCATCTGTCAAGACTCTTATAATTACAAATCATAGAATCATGGAATAGTATGGATTATAAGGGGCATTTAAAGGTCATCCAGTCTAATCCCACTGCAATAAGCAGGGACATTTTCAACTAGATCGGGTTGCTTGATATCCATCCAGCCTGATATTGAATGTTTCCAGGGATGGGGCCTCCACCATCTCTCTGGGCAACGTGTGCCAGTGTTTCACCACTTTCAGCACAAAACATTTCTTCCTCACATATAGTCTGTATCCACCCTCTTTTAGTGTTTGCAACAGGCCCTACTAAAAAGTTTGTCCCCATCATTGTTATAGGCCCCTTTAAGTACTGGGAGGCTGCAATAAGATCTCCCTCACGCTTTCTCTTCTCCAGGCTTGAACAACCCCAACTCTCTCAGCCTGTCCTCATGGGAGAAGTGTTCCATTCCTCTGATAACTATTGTGGCCCTCCTCTGGACCCGCTTCAACCGGTTCATGTCTTTCCTGTGCTGAGGGCTCCAGAGCTGGATGTAGTTCTCCAGGTGGGGTCTCACCAGAGTAGAGTAGAGAGGGAGATTCACCTCCCTCGACCACCTGCTGGTCACGCTTCTTTTGATGCAGCCCAGGCTACAGTTGGCCTTCTGGGCTGCAAGCTCACATTGCCATTTTATATCTGGCTTTTCATTCACCAGTACCTCCAAGTCCTTCTCCACAGGGCTGCTCTCAACCCCTTCCTCCAGCCTGTATTGATACCAGGAGTTGCCTCAACCCAGGTCTAGGACCTTGCACTTGGCCTTGTTGAACCTCATGAGGTTCACATGGGCCCACTTCTCGATCTCGTCTAGGTCCCTCTGGATGGCATCCCATCCATCAGGCATGTGAACTACACCACTCAGGTTGGTATTTGCTGTAAACTTGCTGAGGGTGTACACGATCCTGCTGTCTATGTCATTGATAAAGATACTAAACAGTACTGGTCCCACTAGGGGACCCTGAGGGACACCACTTGTTGCTGATCTCTATCTGGACATTGAACTTATGAGATATCATGGAAAGGGGCTTGGCAACTACATCAGCCAGTTTCCTCAAGATGCCCTCAAGAGGCATCTCCTCAGGTCCGGTAGTGTTATGTCTTCAGGTTCTTCAGGCAGTCATTTGTAGTCAAAATTACTAAAAGACCTGGATCTACAGTGATTGTAACCCTATTTTATGGCCACTTTTAAGAAAATGTCCTTTAGATACTACATTTAAATCTTACTTAATTATTTTTATTTGTGAGAAATGTGAAACCCTGCCCTATGGGCCTCTGTTAGACCATTAAAACCAAAACTAGAATCAGATTTCATTGTAGCAGCAGCATACCCATACAGCAAAGGAGAAGGAAACAAAAGTTTCTGTGTGAAGGTTGTAAAAAATCTCAGAATATTTAGTAAAACCAGCCAAAAGTGGCCATAATTATTCAATGGTAATTTAAAAAAAAGTTTTAATTGTATTTCATGTAATATTTTTTCTTTGGAAGTGATTTGTTTGTGTCTTTATTTCAGTAGGAATATACACAAGGCCATGGCCATCTCTCTAGTTGTGTTGGTACTGGGAAATGAAATATACCTGGGGATATTTCTGAACATTGAGGCCAACTGGTGAGGATGGTCTTCAGCCACCCTAGCAAACACCTTCACTACCTAGCCACGTTGACTGCACCCAAAACACCAGCTGGAGCATGTCCTGAACTCCTCCAGACCCACAAGGAGCCTGGAAATGGCTTGGAAATATTTCTAGCTGGGGTGGGACAAATTCGCACAAGGGGATGGTCTAACAGTTTCCTCACATGGGCATATGTCTCCCATGCATGGAAATGTTGCTGGTCAAGCCTGCATTGACCAGGAGAGTCATAGACTCCCTACATGATGTTCAAGGGGTGCCAGCAATAAGGGATGCCCCTTCCAGGGGTCTTTATTTGAATGTGCATCCAAAGTTGTTTATAGTGTACATGTCATACCTGTTCTAATGGTATTCAGCCACTTTCTGATCTTAAATGAAACTGCATTGACAGAAATACATCAAAGTGAAGATACGCAGATATTGATGTTTCAGATGGGAGAAGCCAAGGTTTAGAAACTTGATGGAAGTTGTATGTGATCTCTGTGGCCATGCAATCATTTTTTGGGACAGATGACTTGTTTTTCTTCTTTGAATGACACACTCTTGTGCTGGAGTTGCTGCTCCCTCTACTGAAGAGGAGTGCAAGCCAAAAAACTTCATAACAGTCTAGCCCTGTGTGCCCTGGAGGCTGGGGCCATCTAACATTGTCAGTGATGTAGTTGGATCCAGCCCAGCAATGAGCGTGTCCTTGAATTCATCCAAAGCAAGCAGGATCAAAGCACAGGGCTTAAAATTAAGCACATGCTTAGGTGTTTTGTTGCTTTGGGGGTGGAGAGAGGAAAGGCAAAAACTGGTTGGACAGATACAGAGAGAAACATGATGCTAATGCTCCTGTTAGTTACATGTATGGCAAAAAGCAAAGGAAAGATGAAAGTTTGGTCAGATAAAGGGAATGAGCACCCTGATATCTGTGCTTCTCTGGAGCTGAATTTATGAAAATGTGATAGAACCAAGGCTCTGAAGCCATTGTCCATCTTTCATGAATTTCAACTCCATTTAAACTGCAGCTGCCTTCCCCAGCAATGCACTATTTTAAAAAACAAGCTCTACGTTTTCTTCTGTGCTTCATTGTTTTTTAACAAGAAAGAAACTAGATTAAAAAAAAGAAGAAAAAGCATCCCTACTGGATTTTCCCTCATCCATTTGGCAAACTTTGCTTTTCCGCCCCACTGTTTCCCATGGAGCCACAGCCTGTGTGGCTTTCCAGCTTGTTGATTTCATTCTGCCATAATTTTTAGCATTGTCCATAAATATCATCTCCGCTCTGGGGACTTGGGGCAATTCATCCTGCCTTGTCTGCTGGCTGCCTTTCCTGATACAAGAGCAGTGTACACATGGCCAGATGAGAATCCACATCCTACAGTCAGTCCCTTTGCTTATTTCAATAAAGTGCTGGGCACTGTTCTCTTCCTTTTTCACCATTTCTGAGTGTCTGTTGCTTGATAATTCTTTGTGGTCTTCTTGGAGGCTGGCAGAAATAACAAACTTGTGAGAAATGATGCTAGTGAGAAGGTGTACCTGTGCCTGCCAAGAGGAAAGAGGTCACAGAGTTCTCCAGAACATGGATATCACAGACTACAATTACACAGGAGAGAAGGCGATGGAAGTTCTCTCTCATCTTACCACAGACTGTTAAGGCCTTTAATATTCATCACTGAATGTCCATTTGCTCTTCTTGGTGTTAGCAGAAAGAGGACTTGAGCTTTCTGGGAGAGTTCTATTTTCACTTTGCCTGGTGAATCCATCTATCAGCTGATGATGTGTGTGAATCCTCATCTTTAAATGATCTTCTAGAGGTAGAAGACCCGAGTGGTTTTGTTTTTTTAACTGACTGTTCAGCTCATGAAGTTTATATTCTTGTAACAAACTGGAAAAGGGTCTATGTTACATGCGAACACAGATAGGGAAATAAAAATATCAGTCCAAAAGAGATGTTAAATTCTTGTAGCACCTTCAGCAGCATTGGTATGTGGGTGTTATCCGAATTATGTGTACAGGCTGATAGGGTTGTAGTTTGCAGACTACAGTGTTACCTACCCCTCAAGCAGAGGAATTGTAAATCCAGACTCCTTTCTGTGCCCCTTGTCTTCAGTCTCTGCTTTCTGGCACATGGTCATTTGTAATCACTCAAATTTGAATAGTCAAGATCAGCTTCTATATACCATTTCACATGATCTCTCTGAATACCAATGCCATGACAGCCTGCTCCAAAATGCTCCTTTCCATGGCTTCTATACTGCTACCGAATATATGTACATGCTGTGCAGTGAAGGTCTAAGATATGTCCAAGAAGCACAAATTCTTCACTTACATTGTTGTCATCCACAGGACGTGCCTGGAATGCGAAGTTGAGACCCCATAGAGATGATGGTGAAGTTCACTTGTGGAGTTATCTCTCCATCAGACAGGCTGGGCAGGACTGAGGCAGGGGAGGGATGCACTGGAGGTGGAAGGCAGCAAAATGCATGGCATAAGAGTGGCAAACTCCATCCCAAAAGCTATTTAAATAGTAACATAATGAAGTGATAATTTATGACCCAGTTCTCCTCTGTTTTGCACTTTGTGTGGTCCTCTGCTGCCAGACACAGTTTGAGCAGAATTCCCCTCTCTCACTATTAACAGCTTCCCAGTGTGTGAGAGCATAGATTTATTGTGGGGGAAATTGCCTTTTAACCGACTGGCTGGCATCTGCTGTCAGCCCTCCGAGGTTTTGGAACAGTGTTGCTCCAGAGAGATGGGTTCCATATCAATTTCAGTTTTAGGTATTTTATTAGAGCTGTTAAATAAACTAACCTAAACCCAAGAAAACATCACTGAAGCTAAGCTTTTTATTAATAAAATACTGAACTAACCCAACAATGGAATACTTGAACTATCAAATGGGCTGGCTGGGACATGACAGTTTCAGTACTAGACTGAAGTCGAATTATCAGTTGTACTAAAAGCATAGTCAACTCTTCTGTAAATGTTAAGAGGGATTCTAAGAAAGTGGCTAGCTGTAAACTGTTAGTCAGGAATTTTACCACTGTCATTCAAATGCGTTTAAAAAATGCTGATTAAATAGCTTAAATATCTCTTGTCTGAACCATAGCATAAGAAACATTTCCTTATATTTCAGTTCCTATGTTCAGTCTCAACTTACTCTGTTCTCTCTCCCAGCAGACAAATAATTCAGCCATTAAAAGAACATTATATGAAAGTTCTTGGACATTTCAATGACAGCTTAGAATTTGGTGGCTTCTAAACACATGCCATGTTTCACCATCGAGTGCCTTAATTGACTTTGGAATTTTTGAGCCTGGAGGACTTTTTTATCTGACCTTTCTCACGGCAGTTTTATGAGTGCACCTATCCCCATAAGCACATAGTTGCTTCCTGACAACCTAAAACTAAATGGGATCAGAGGACAAAACTAGAAACATGGAGAACAGATTTCTGAAAATGCTGAAGCCTCAAAAATTCATTCCCTGCTACAATCTTCTCCACTCCTGCTCTCACAGTGGTGTGTGTGGAACTGTTGACAAGTAGGTGGTTGATTGGGGTGATGACAATGGTTTGCTGGTCAAGAGCTCATTACTATCAGGCCATCCTTGGACAAAGTAGGACACTATTAAGAGATGTCCAGAGCAGCAGTTTTCCCTCAAGGGGGACTTTCTAGCCACGTAAGGGTTTCTTAAAATTTATTATTTCTATTTTCTCTGCTACGCAGCATGCATTGCTGAAGTTTGGGGACATATCTAGTACACTGGAGCCCTCCAGCTTAGTCCAGTCAAATCTGAATTAGGTCACTGTTGGTCATCGCTAAGTAGGAAAAGTCCTGCACAGGCCAAGAATTTTTAAAACATCTAGCATTTTGCATAGCAGAAATTATTGCTAGGTTTTCCTCACAGTAAATAAACAAATAAACAATGAAACTCAATATCTTGGGACATCAGGTCACTTCAGAGTAATTTTCCATGAACTTATTTGAGTTACTAGTTCTAAGTTTTCTGAGAAGTTATTATAGCCTTCCCCAAGCAAGGCAAATAGGAAAATCCCGGCCCAGGTGAATCAGCTGCCCCAAACCCCATCCATCAGCAAAATCAAAATAAATTCACACTTGCAGGAAAGCTCAACCTCATTCTTCTGTCCGTTGCCTCTGAGACCTGACACAAAGGCTGATTCTTGTGGTGACAGGGTGATTATAATAACCTCCCTGTTTCTGGGCAGGCAGCTTGTTGTCAGTGATGTACATTGATTGGAATGGTGAAATATGGCTAAAACGAATGATCAAGGCTAGGCTTACTAGGCAAACTAGGAGAAACCTGGCTGGAAAGCTGCCAGGAGGAGAAGGACCTGGGGGTGTTGGTTGACAACTGACTGAACATGAGCCAGCAGTGGCCCAGGTGGCCAAAAAGGCCAATGGCATCTTGGCTTGTATCAGAAACGGTGTGACCAGCAGGTCCAGGGAGGTTATTCTCCCCCTGTACTTGGCACTGGTGAGACCGCACCTCGAGTACTGTGTTCAGTTCTGGGCCCCTCACCACAAGAGGGATGTTGAGACTCTGGAGCGAGTCCAGAGAAGAGCAACAAAGCTGGTGAAGGGGCTGGAGAACAGGCCTTATGAGGAGCGGCTGAGAGAGCTGGGGGTGTTTAGCCTGGAGAAGAGGAGGCTGAGGGGAGACCTCATTGCTCTCTACAACTACCTGAAGGGAGGTTGTGGAGAGGAGGGTGCTGGCCTCTTCTCCCAAGTGACAGGGGACAGGATGAGAGGGAATGGCCTCAAGCTCCGCCAGGGGAGATTTAGGCTTGAGATTAGGAAAAAGTTCTTCACGGAAAGGGTGGTTAGGCATTGGAACGGTCTGGCAAGGGAGGTGGTTGAGTCGCTGTCCCTGGAGGTGTTTAAGGTTAGGGTGGATGAGGTACTTAGGAGCATGATTTAGGGATTGGTGGGAATGGTTGGACTGGACGATCCAGTGGGTCTCTTCCAACCTGGTTATTCTGTGATTCTGTGATTCTGTGACTTTAAATACAACCTTTAAAATGATCAAGTAAGGAGAATAATACACATCCAAAGAAAATCAAAGTTCTAAATGCAAGCAGTCAAATTAGTTGCTTAATTAGGAGCCATAATTTATTAAGGTTCCCTGTGCAACTTTTATGCTCCTGTGCAGGAAGAAGCTTACCAGGAGTGGGGAGAAGTTCAAAGGACTTAGTGCCATGGGGCAGTATGTAGTCAGATCACACAATGACACTGCTTCATCTCTTCCCTTCCCAGCTCTTCACCCCACCACTGGTTATGTCCAGATGTGTCTGCCTTTCCTCAACACCCACAAGCAATTTCTTATTTTCATGATCTGCCACTCATCTAACACAGCTCCCTGTGCTGCTGTTCTGTATTTTATTTTAGCCATTGTGCAAAATCCATTTATAGGATGGGCTCATGACAGTAACAAAACCCAGGACATGCCTCAAGACATCCTGCGAACTGGTGAAGAAATCACGGAGGGACTACGCTCTCTGCTGGTATTCACCGTGCATCATCCCTTGGGTTTATTGCTTCACATATTGGCTCTGCTCACGCAGCATTATGGGTGTACCCCACCACAGGTGTTGCATGAGTTGTATGTGGTGGTAGCACTTGGGAGATACTGACGTGTATCTGAGTCAAAATCCAATCATTGCATCACTTCATTTGATTCGTCCCTCACCCAGGCACTACATACAGGATTTACAACTTGGATATCTAGATGGGACATCAGGAGCAGGCTAAACCTCCTGGAACTGGGAAGGTGACCTGAGGCTGGACCAAACATGGATAGAATTATCATAGAGTTATCATAGAATAGTTAAGGTTGGAAGGGACCTGAAAGATCATCTAGTTCCAACCTCCCTGCCATGGGCAGGGACAAGACTAGGGAGAACCATCACATGAGATGGGACTGCTCAATTTGGCTTATTTAGTTTAGCAAAAAAAAAGCTCAAGGGAGGATGTGTAAATATACAAAGGAGAGAAAAGAGTTATTTCAGCCTAAGGACAATGTTGGCACAAGAACAAGTAGGCATGAAGTGTCTATGAATAAATACAGGTTAGAAACTGGGGAAGGTTGTTAGCATTTAGTGTAATGAGCTCCCTCCTAAGCAGGAGGGAAGAAAACAGGTGTCAGTAGAAGATGGAGCATGGTTGATTTATAGAAGGATTTTTATGACCTTTTTGCTTAGGATTGCAAGTGTCAGCAACACAGAAGGTTCTCCTGGTCCTGTCTCTCAGTGCCCACCAGCTGGGGTGCTGCTAGTGGTGCAGCAGCTAGGCTGAAATTCTTTCACAGATTTTCAAGGCCAAATCAGAATCTAATATCAAACTCACCTGACCTCTTCCCAGCACACATAATACCTGAATTGAGTTCAGTCTTTCTGTTACAAGCATGTCCTTACTCCAAACAAAGATTCAAAATGATGGGGAATTCACCAGTCTTCAGAGCCCTGTTCATCATGATGATCACACAAACCAGGCTGTGCACTCAGGGACAGCCTTGAGCAAGCAGCAAGTGGCACAAAGTCCCACCCTGCACCTCGGTGCTCCGCGATGGTCTTGGTAACACACACTGTGATGTCTCATGTGAAATATAAGGACTCGGGGGCCAAGAGAGGATAAACAACCACTTGCTGTTATTTCCTTTGCTGATATTCATCAATTCTGAGAGTGCTATCAGGAATCATGCTGAGTGGTGTGATCAGAATAGACAGTTGCAGGATCACTCACACACACACACACACACATTGCCCGCTGCACAAGCAGCAGGGTTAAGGTCTGTTATTTCCTACAGCTGCTTCTATGCACAGTGGCTAAAGGAGGGGCAGGCTGAGGAGAAATAAATTAAGTGGTTATTATTTGCGGATGTTTTATCAGGCACTCTTTTCCGCAGCAGAGGGCTGTTTCTGGCTGTTCTGACCATGACTCATGGGCATGCACTGCAATCAGCAGAGTGATGGTTTTGTTGCTGCAGATGGGATTTCAGGAAACTAGTTGGACTTTTTTCGTCATCCAGCCTCAGAGATAAGAAAGATATTGAAACATGGGAGATGTAACAGATTTAGGAATACACATTTAGGTGTTTTTCAGATTTAAGCTCTGTTCCTCTTCCAGGACCGGAGCATGCAAACCTCCTCAGCATCTCTTTGTTGATGGCTTTTGCTCCTCAGTCTCTGTGCACAACATGACCACTATCGGTCTGCAACCTCAATCGTTCCTGGGTTGCACGAGGAAGTCGACGGGTGTGGACTATGCCAAGACCTTAAAGAACACTGGAAGGGCAGGATGACATCCAGAGGGACCTGGACAATCTGGAGAAGTGGGTCTGTGTGAATCTCATGAGGTTCAACTAGGCCAAATGCAAGGTCCTACACCTGGGTTTGGGCAATCTGCAGTTTCAATACAGGATGGGGGATGATGTGATGGAGAGCAGTCCGGGAAGAAGGACTTGGGATTGCTGATTGACAAGAAGCTCAACATGAGCCGGCAGTGTGCATTCACAGCCCAGAAGGCCAACAGGATCCTGGGCCAGTGGGAGGTGTCCCTGCCCACGGCAGGGGAGATAGAACTAGATGATCTTTAAGGTCCCTTCCAACCCTAAATGTTCTATGATTCTGTTCTATACTGTGATTTTAATTGCTGGCAGTTTCCCCTCACAGGGATTTCTCAGAAATACTAGGAGGAGCTATTGTTTGGGAATGCTGCCCAGCCTGGGCAATGTCCATTTCAGGAGGAATGATGTATTTCTGTGATGCAAAGATGACTCAAAATTGATGTGATAACAGTTTGAAAAGGGCCATGGTTGCAGATTGCACACCTTCTGTCCAAAATACGCCAAGACACTATTAAGATCACTTAAAGTCATGGACAGAGTTGTGATTTTTCCAGGCATTTTGGAGGAGGATTAGAGTTTTATTGTTTTCTATGCATCTTTACACAGAAATTTTAGAGGAAGATGCTGATCTCATGTGCTTCTGGGAGACAGAGAGATAAGAAGCAGTGTCCTGTGCTTATTGTGCCTGTTTCCCATATGTTTCCTTTTGAGATAACAACTTTGTGGAGAAATCTGTGTAGTACTAAGGGAGATACTGGAGTATGGCTTTGAGCAGACGTATTGTGGACAGGTGAAGAAATGCCCCACATGGTGACAGGAAGGTCAGGAGTGCATTTTGTCTCTGCTTTGAAATGTGCCAAGAAAAGAAAAAGATGTATTTCTGATTCACTAGAAGCCAATACATTGGGAGGATGTAAAATTTTTGAAGTGTTAGACAGCACTTTGATGATATATTTTCCCATGTTAATTGCACAAAAGTAATGCATTAGTGTTGATTAGAAAAAAAAACAGAGAAAATATGCTGAATCTTAAAAATAAAGCCCAAATAGTATCAATAAAGTTATTGTGGATCTGACTATGGAACAGAGCCATTGTAGCCACGTGGTGTAACCACATCACTGAAGCTGTGAGCAGAATGGTTCTCCTTTTCCATTTCCATTGGAGGTGAATGCTGGGAAAATCCTCAAATTATTTTGACCAAAAAGGTTGGTCTTTTCAAAGAGCGTCTCTGTGTTTTCCAGAAGACCGGAACAATAAGAAATCGTCTCCCTAGCAGCAAGCCCTTCACTGCTATGCTCTGTGTCTGAATTGTCTTAATTGTACATTTACAAAATTACCTGCACTGTTTTGATTCATGCTCCAGGAAATGCCATCCTGTGAAGGCCCTTTCTTGAAAGGGCTGAGGTTTTCTCATCTCTTGTCTAGTTTCATTCAGAGACCTAGGTCACCTTCTTTACAGGCGGTCACTCTCTTTTTTTGTGCCAGTCAAGGTGTGGAAGATGCTGAAAAGAGTCAGTGCACAATTACTTTTGTTCCTAGCTCCTATCTTAAGGTTAAGTATGATGGAAAAATTGTATTTCTTCAGCTTGTGAATTTATTTTTGTACTCTTTCCTTTGCAACATATTTTTCTTTTTTCTTTTGTAATATTTTATTTGCATTCTGATGTTTATTTTGAGGTGTTAAGAAGCCTTCCAAATTTCTTTCTACATATACTCATCTCTATGATGAAGAATCAGGGTGAGAAGAGGTAGTCCTCCGAAGGGATTCACGAGCAAGCACAGAGGGAGAGGGTGATTAGAAAACTTACATGGCTTCATTGCTAGCAGAGCTCAACATGGTGAAGTCCTCCTTGCCCACAAGAATTTAAATGAGGAAGAAAGATCCTGCCAGAATAACCTGAGGCAAAGATGAACACCCAAGTGCAAAAGCAAGTGCCAAGCCAAGCAGTGTGGGGTAGCATTCAAGCACTTGCCAGCAACCAGAGCAGTGGGAGCCCATCTAGAGCAACCCAAGAACAAGCTCTCCACAAAGTATCGTATTGTGTGATCCAAGAAGGCTTAGCTACAGAGCCAGTTGACCTGGGTGAAAAGCAGGTTGTGTGCATATGGCATTTTAGCATAAACTAGCTATGGCTGGTTTTGATATTACTTCCTAGGATCTTTCACAGTGAGGTGGCAGTTGAATAATTCAGCAAAAGCTCCAACACTTCTCACAAAACAGAAATCAGCTGTCACCGGGTATTAATGGAGTGAGAAAAGTAATTAGGTCTAATTTCAGATGTCTCAGCCAATTAAATAACAGAGTGAGGAAAGCTGTGTAATTTAGCTCTGCTCATCAAAAATAAAATTGTCAAATTGTCCACATTTACAAATCTCATGCTGAGCCCTTGGAAGGCTTAAGCAGGATTTGTTTGGGAAAATACGCAAGTTCTGCACAAGGTGTCAAGACCAAGTTCACCTTGTATTTTTCTGGTTCATAAAACTTGGATCTTTTAGATTTAAAATCTTCAAAGCTAGGCTGTGGCCTCAGACATTCCCAAGAAACCAAGCTGAGCCTGGCCAAACCAAGAGCTGTCACCAGGTCTGAGAAGCAGCCCTCAATTCATAAATGGGAAATACGCTCCCCAAAAGGTAAGTGTATATGCTTAGCCTGCCAGACGTTGTATCCCACCTAACCACTCACCCCTGAGCCAAAATTTACAATAACAGTGTTCTCAACCGCTGAGCTAGATCTTGGTGAACTCCATTTCCAGTTGTGCCACTTCATTTGGTAGAGATATGCAGGGGTCAAGCTCGTGTAATTAAGGCTAAAAGGTGGCTCCTAGACTCCAGCCCTCCCTGATATACGTGCCGGAGCTGGGCCAGCCCTGCTGCAGTCTTAGATATCATGTTGGCTGGCCAGACACCACTGCTTTCTCATATCGTGTTTGCATGAAAACATCTTTGATGGCACAGAAGTAACTATTGCAAGAGACAGGGTCCAAGGTGCAAATCTGCAGTGGAAAGTGTCAAAAGCCCAGGAGCATGGGAGTTGAGTGTAAGAAAGATATATGCTGTCTGTAGCCTTCAAAGAGAGATACAGGCTCTATGGCCAGCAGCTCACGGGGTCTGTTACCCTGTATAACTGGCAGGTTGGTTGGCTAATGGGGGATTTCAATATGAGACTGGACCAAGTCTCAGATCCACTCTCCCTGATCAATCACAAGACTTATGCTCAGGGCAGATCTGCCTGCCAAGTCAATGGAGATTTTATACTGAATAACAGAAGTTGTTTTCCTTTGGCTGCATGATGGGTGCTCGTATTGGGGATTTACAGCTGATCAAGCAAAAATTCACATTGTGACATCAAACACTATTCATTCAGTTGAAAGTCAGAGATGAATGGGAGGAATGGAGTATGGAGGAGAAGAGGGCTGGAACCTCTCAACTCCAGTTGATTAGTCTTGGCTTTAAGACCCTTCTTTCAGGAATGAATGTGTACAGCTTGTTTTATAAGAACAAATCATTTGCACAATACCTTTCTTGCTGGCCTGTGTGATAACTGGCCACGCTGAGACTGCTAGTGGGGTCACCCAGAGGCATCAGTTCTGGGAGCCTGGCTTCTGCCTGCTAGGCAATAAATGAAGGCCACCGAATGAACGTCACATTTGCCTCTGAGGCCTTATTGAATGAGGACAACTTCTAGCCACTGTTGATCTGTGTGGGATCTGAATTGGTGATCCAGACATGAAAGGCTTTCTGTCCTAGTGCCAGTTCTTTAACTCACTCTGCTGTAACAATAAATATCCCCCAAATCTCTTGGAACTACCAGCAATTACTGCCTTAAAATAAACTTATAACACAGGCTAGTGATTACTGAATGTTTGTTTCCCCTCTGGGAGATGTGTATCCCTCAGGAAATGAGTTTCTAATTAGATAGGAGAAGCAGGGCAGCAACAATAGTGTGGGAAAGCTAAATTAATAAAAGCTTCTAGGTACCCTTCGACCAACCCGCAGAGAGAACTGACAAATGACAAAATGAAACTGTACCAGGGATTTTAAACTTTGTCTCTTCTTGGGAGATGCCTATGCCAGTTGCGGCAGAAGAAATGTGAGTGGAGGAAGAGAAGATAGCAATAAAGATGTTATTACAGACCTCAGGAAAAAAGCTGCACAGAGCAATCCACAGGAATGTTTCAGCCTGCAAATCCCAGACCATCTAAGGCAGCATCCTATGCAGAATTTCAGCTACTAATAGGTTAATAAAATAGGTGTTCATCCTTTATCCCCCTGAGGTGCTAATCCAGTTCATTTCAGAGTCCAGTATTTGTTTTAAATACACAATTTTAGGGAGTCTGGATCCAGTTTGAGACAATGCCCTACCTGCCATGGAAAGCTAGGGCTGAAACACTCTCTGGGCACTGTGTGGCTCAAAGACACCAAGATCCATGAGGCTGGAAAGAACCTTTTAGACATAAACACATCTGTTTGTTCATCATGCCAGCTGGAATCACTCTGTCTGGTTTTGTTTCTGTGGGTACAAAAGAAAGGTTTCCCTATCTCTTACTTGTATTTGTTTCATTTCTCACAATGTGTACCATTTATAAACCTTGGAAATGCAAATAGTCCCTTGGAAAATATCTCAAGCGTCATCCATGCAACATATCCAGAGCAGGAAATTTGGTGCAAACATGCTCAGTCCCTCTGGAAGTGAATATCAGGGTCTACGCACACACCCTAGGTGCTGTCCTGATGTCTGTTCCTGCAAACCAAAATCTTCAACCTGCATCTTTCTGGGCTAGATCAGGGTTATCCTTGCTCAGAAACTCTTTCTCTGCGTCTGAACTGCTTTTCTGTGCTGAAAGATACATCAGCATACGAAGAGATAAGCCCTAAGGTGGGAGCCGAAATATACATACCAAACTGCATCCTGCAGTCCACAGCTGTATCCCAGGATTTGCAGAGTGGATGTCTAATGTGAGATTATTTATGGGAAGCCCCTGTGGAGAAATCACATTTGTGTGTGTATGGTAGGATAAACAACAATAAGTAAAAATAAAACTTTGAGGAAAATATACGATTTAATTTTAGGTGAGAATGTTGCCTTTCTCTGGGCAGCTCAGAGATTTATTTCGTTTTGAGGTGGAAAACATGCTAGTCTTGACTGAGAATGTTTTTATTCTGCAGCTTGGCACACTATTTTTGCTGAATTTCAGCTTAGCCTGCAAATCAAAGCAAATTGCAGGGATCCCAAAACTATTCAAACCAAAATCAAGAAAGACAAAATCAGCTTCATTTTCTTGGACTCAAAGCCACAGGATCTCAGCCTGTCAGAACCTCTCATAAGATAACACTCTGTTCTCAGGATTAATCTCACCATTTTGATTAAACGTTTGATCAACATTTTGATCAATACTTTGTTCTCAGAATTAATAACAACATTTTGATCAAACCTGTAGTTAAAACCTGTAGTTGTTATGTATTTAGTGAATCAGTACTCATCTTAAGCTCCTAGTCTATACATTTATATTATTCTTTTACTGTGCAATTTGCCAGATGGGCTTTTATCCTTGAAAAATATAGCAAGAAATACCCCCACCTCTCCTGACAATGCCAAACCACATTGCTTAGGGATTCCCATGAGGTTATTAATTGAATCTGAAATGGTAGTGGCAACAAAATATCATCGTTTCAGCAATATATGTTGAAATGGCACCAATCTAGGCTGTGGAACACAAACTGGAAAAATATTGGAAAGAAATACTGAAAACTGCTTCCTATCTTGTTTTGACTTTTAATGTTTTGACTTGTGGTACCAGGATCCTCTATATAATGTGTACCAACAGTAAGTCAAATTTAGTTGCAATTGGATTTTATCCCTCCATATTTTCTGTTCATCGATTATCAACAAAATTAACAGAGTACAAAGAGGGCATCTGTAGCTCTGGACAGCAGTGGTACCTCTGTCTTATCCTGGGAGATTATTCATATAGGTCACATCATGAAATCATCGAATGATTTGGGCTGGAAGGAACCTTAAAGATCATGTAGATCTAATCTCCCTGCCATGGCAGGACACCTCTCACTAGACTGGGTTGCTCAAAGCCTCATCCAGCCTGGCCTTGAGCACCTTCAGGAATGGGGCATTCATAGGTTCTCTGGGAACCTGTGCCAGTGCCTCACCATCCTCACTTAAATGATAACACATCCACATCCCACGAATACATTTTTGGGCATGCTCCTTTTAATGTCCACTCTGCAGTGAACCACCTGCCACTCTTGGTCTCACTAATGCTAAAGCTGCATCAGGACTGCACCTGATAGAGCAGGGCTTGGAGTATCCATCCCTCACATCCTGCCTCTATCCCATTGGTCTTTTAACCTTGTGATGGCTGTGTGTTGCCTCCAATGCAGGGCACATATCAAGGATTTGATTATTGAGAAAGGACAGTGGTAAATCTTTCAAGAGAGAGTACTAAGACCACCATTTCCCATGCTGGCTGCTATTACCTCCTTGTTCCATTTCATATTAAGTATCTACCTACCGTTTCTTTCATGCTAAGACTGTCAGCTTCTTGAACAAGTACCATACATGTTCTGCATTTGTAAAGCACACTAAACCAGCAAATAACAAAATAGCTGAGCAACATGATCAAAATTAACAAATATCACAAACATAGAATCATAGAATCACTATCTTGGATTTTCTTTTTGTTCTGGTCTCCCTGTCAAATAATCCTGAGCTGTAAAAGGTAGCAGTTCTTAGAAGGACCCTCCTTCTTGAACTATTTTGCCCTCTTGTTAACAATTTCCATCTCATTTCCTATTTCCGCCTCTAACTCCTGCCAATAATGCACCTCAGCTAATATTGAAACCAAGAGGGAAAAATATATGAATAGTAGACATCCGATCCAAGCTTTGTGTGGAGAATTTGGGGATGGAATGTTCTTGAGAACAAGAGGTTTTTTTAAATAGCAAAAAATTTGTTGTTTAGGAAGAAAATTTGCTCTGACACCTATATTTGGTACTGCTGACGCTTGTTCCCATAGTGCTCTCAGGTTAAGTTTAAGCATCTTCTTGAGAATGCATTTTTTCATTTTTTTGATTGAGAGGTTTTTCACACAGAATGTGTCTACATGACAGTTTATGACAAGAACACAACTTGTATAGACATTGTCATGTTAGCTTTAAAGACTGAGCTTGCAATTACCGTAACAGTTGGTGGCTGAGCTTGTGATTGCGTGCAACACTGTCTTTTGGTTGGCAATACTGGCTTGCTGTTTGCTTACGTCCTACCCTGGCTTCTCAATCTCCTGCTGTGCATTAGTAGTGACAGTGGTATTTTGTGCAGTCACTCCAGGCCACATCCAGCTCCTTCAATCCAGAAAATGCCTTTTTCCTGCACAGCTGGCACAGTTCTTGGTGTACAGAGGTCCAGCGACTGGTAGAAATGAGGTAGTGAGGGTGGTAGAAGTGCATGGGGAAGATCCATCTTATCCTGGTATTGCAGCTGGAGATAATCCAAAACCAGCCTGTCCATTTCTGGATGAATTGCCATGTGCTCTTTTGCAGAGGAGGTAAAGGCAAATACTTTATTTATATAAGAATGAGAACTCAGGCAAGAGGTGGATATGGGAAGTCCTACTCGAGCAGTGGTCATGTGAGGATCTCTCTGTTGTAGCAGTTTTATTACCTAACCTATATTGGAAATACATCAAAGAGACATGAAAGGCAGGAAGGGAGTGGTCTGATGAACAGCATCTACACCAGCAAGTTGAGCAGAGCCAAGGTATGTCCTCCAGCACTGCAACTCGATTGTGCTGCTAAATTGTTAGTCCCTGGTGGATGAATGCAGATAGCTTGATAGCTGGGGAGAGCTCAGGGCTGATGCCCATGGCAGCTTGCATGTGGTCACCCTGTTCTGGTGGACAGCACTATAAACATGGGAGGTTGCATGCCAGTGGGCTTAGATGCCAGGGAGCCATTCTGGGCATAAGCATTATGATAAACAATTGCTGATAGGAAGGGAAAGCTGCATTTGTTGGATTAATTGTTTTAGTACTAATATTTCTAGAATTCTCTATATGAAGGGAGGGGGCGTATACAGCTCAGAGTCTTGTATGCAGCTCTGGAAGTGGAATTTGGACTTTGTAGAGCTGCCTGATTTCAAGTTATTTGAAGATCTGTCTCTTCTTTGTACATAAGCCAATGCATACTTGGGGCTCACTCAAAGTTTCTTCCACTGGATATTCAGCTAATCCAGGACTGGGCTGTATAGAGGGAAGGGCATTCCTAGTTGTCCTGGTATGTAACCCTCTTGCCCATCTTCTTCTACTCTGGCTTATGGCCCTGGCTGGTGAAGACACGTCTCCAAGATACACAATGGCTCCAGGTCAGGTGTGCATATTCCTCCTTCTGGGTCCTGCCCCCACACCCCTCTCTGCTTCTGGATCCATGCTTTAATTTTTTAATTTTTTTATGTGTGTGTTTGTAACTTTTTGGGGCATTTATCTCTCACAGGACCTCTGCACATAACTCATCTCATGGCAACAGGGGACGAACTTCTCTTTTTCATGAAGCCATCGAGGATGGTCCTGAGGACATAGTGGAGCAGCAAAGTTTTGAGGCACATTTAAGCTGGCAACATAACTTTCTTTTATGTCCATCACAGCCCAAGGCACTGTTATTTCTCCTCTACCTCCCTTGTGCCCTGTCTGGCTCATCCCCAGCAATGCCACTCTACAGTCAACTCTCTATTAGAGTGAGAGCCTTCAGTAATTAATCTGTGTCAACCAACAGGTTCTTCGTCCTTCAAGATCCTCTCTGCTGCTAAGAAAATTATTCCCTTTGGCTCCAAGCAAGAGTTTTATGAGAGCAAGTTAAGAAGGCTTTTTCCAGTTTTTTCCAGTTCTCCTTGCATGGGCTGAGATGTGTATTATCCATAGAAAAGGCCTACAAATGTTCTCCATGGGGCCCGTAGGTCTCCTACTGTCCCTCAGTCATAAGTTTCCTTTACCTAAATCACAAGCATTTCACACATTTTGTTGCAGATATTTCCTGTTCCAGTCCTCGGGGTCTTTGGTACATATTGATGAAAAAGGGGCTTCAGGAAGCACCATGAGCTGAAAAAAGGTCATATTTTCATTATCCTTATTGTATTTTATTACTATTCCCACATTTTCATCATTGAGGACACTGAGGTGAAGCAGGCAGCATTTTTTGGGACCATGATGTCTGAAAGCAAGCCTCCTTTTAGGTGTTAATGTTAGGTGATCCTCACAACCCTGTAAGAAGGTTTGATTCATCTTGACCTGAGACAGGTATGAATTGTTTAACCAATTTGGAGGGAGGCAGGTCCAAGGGTCATAGTGCTCAGCTCAGGGTTATTTAAAGCCAAAGAAGGCTGAGCACAACCTCTTAGTTTGTAGGCTGAAAGCTTGAGAAGTCTGATCTGTGGGAATAATGAAGGTGGGAGCACAGGGGAGTGAGGCAGATGGTGGAAAGTTTTGGGGTTGAGCTAAAGATTTGCATGACTGCTGTGAGCCACAGAGGAAGTTTTAGGGTTGCCTGCTGCTATGTATGGCTGATAGGTCAGGGTCTTGCAGAGACAGAAGACACTGCTCAGCTGCCTAGAGTGAAAATGGTGCCTTAAGCTGGATGCTAGTAAGTCCTTTTCAATTTTTTGGAAGTCCAGACCCTGATGACCCTTGGTTTTGCATTCTGAAAATCACTAGTGCAAATCAAACTCCTTCTTGTATGTGATAGCTTATATCATGTTCTTCCCTTAGGTGAATAAACAAATGAGGACTTCCTAGGACTCTTCCAGGAAGCCTCCAAATCGCTCTGCATGACCAGCTTTCAGTTGCTTTGGCCTGAACATTGCAATGTGGCCCAGGTCCAGCAGATCTGCAGGCATGGGATAGGACTGAGCCTTTGGCAAAACTCAGCAGTAATTTGAGTATTTGTTAGCCTGTGGTTGGGCTTTGATAGCTGTGGAATGATCCTCTAAGGAATGACCAGACCAGTACAGTTATGGGATACTGGAGAGAGGGAAAGGCCATGGTCTTGAGCTAGAAATGTGAGCCCCAGGTGCTGAGAGCATGTTGTGTTATAACCACATGGGTTTTGGTACTGGTGGAGACCTGAGACTCCTCTCTTGCTAACCATGCATGTGTCCCCTGTCCTTCTGAGCCCCTGGCAGCAGAGTGAGGATGGCAAAATCTTCCCTGGATTCCATGGTACAAGAGGGAAAAGCTGAGAGTTGAGGGAGCATAGAATCATAGAATCATAGAACAACCAGGTTGGAAGAGTCCCACCGGATCATCGAGTCCAACCATTCCTATCAAACACTAAACCATGCCCCTCAACACCTCGTCCACCCATCCCTTAAACACCTCCAGGGAAGGTGACTCAACCCCCTCCCTGGGCAGCCTCTGCCAGTGCCCAATGACCCTTTCTGTGAAATTTTTTTCCTAATGTTCAGCCTAAATCTCCCCTGGCGGATCTTGAGGCCATTCCCTCTTGTCCTGTCTTGCATGGGGCTGGGAAGGCAGTGGAAGAAGAAATTGCAGAGATGCCTGTGAGAAAGAGAAAGGAACTGGACCTCCCCTGCTGTGTTGAGAAGGGTATGAGATGCTACATTTGAAAAGTAATTGTTTTTTTTTTTACAATCTTCCACAGAAGACAAGCAGCTGGGGAGGCCCATGCACTTCCAGCTTGAGCTGTGGGACATGAGCTATGCAGCTCGCTGTTGGGGCTGGAGAAGCTCAAGGAGTCTTGTGGATGGGCCTGCACTTTCTCAAAGGTTTTTGGAGGCTCATGGAGCTGGATGGGAGAAGAACCAGGGAAGAGCTGCCAGCTGGAAGAGCAACTCTGCATGCTGCCTGGCTCACACTGGGCTCTGTGCCCTGGCTCCCTGCCGGCAGTTCCCACTAGTCCATGTAGGTTGTCCTCTAGGAGAGGGCATCGCCAGGATGCTGTGGACTGCCAAAAGTCCAGAAGCAATAGTGCTGGCAGGGCCAAATGCAAATTTTTTTTCATTTGTCCTTGCATGGGCTGAGCCAATCAGCCTCTGCCTTTCCAGCAGCGTCCTCTCAGGTGCCTCAGGCTGCGAGTGTCCTTGTGAAGCAAGAGTGGGGATAAGAAATGAAAACACTTATTTTCCTGGAGCCTGAACAGCAGCAAAAACGACAAGGAATAAAAAAAGACAAGATCTCTGGCAACATGATCTCAAGGAAGAGTATCTCCAAGCCTTGCATCTGTCCAAATTCAGGAAGAAAGCTGACTGAGGATGCCTGATATGGAGCAAACTTGACTCAATGGGTGGTGGTGTGGGGGCCATGAGATTTGTTGCTGACCCATCAGATGGAAAGCTGAAGAGCAGCCAAGGGGGATGAGAAAGGTGGGGGGGCTAAGGCTAGGCTCTGGAATATAAGTTTGGACACCTAGGAAAGCAAACAGCTTCTAAAAAACTCCCTGACTCCAGTGGGTGCTGGCAGCACTTGCTACAAAACTGCTTCCAGGCAGAGCGCGTTATTTTTTTTCCATCAGAAAATGCCAATTCATTACAACGGAAACACTCTGCAGGGCTGTATTGCCTGTGTGATGCTGTGAGAGAAGCCAGGCTGCTTTCTTACCCAGCTCCTTGGCTCCTCACAGCCCACCCTGGCAGGATGCTGCAGAGCTCCAGTCCTATGTTCTCCAGTTTAACCCTCCATCCCATCCCATCCCATCCCATCCCATCCCATCCCATCCCATCCCATCCCATCCCATCCCATCCCATCCCATCCCATCCCATCCCATCCCATCCCATCCCATCCCATCCCATCCCATCCCATCCCATCCATCCCATCCCATCCCATCCCATCCCATCCCATCCCATCCCATCCCATCCCATCCCATCCCAATACCCTGACTGCCCGCTTGCTCCATGGCCAAGCTCCCACTGACCTCTGAAGGTCTTGACCATTTTTTTAGTTCAGGCAATAGAATAGCTTTTCTGCCTAATTGTGCAACTTTTGGGAAGTCAACCAGTGATTAATTTTGTTCCCATCTTCACAGGCTTTTCGGGGAGGTGCTGGATCAGCACCACCCGCTTTCATTCTGGAAGCTGGTCCATTTCCAGGCAAATGGTATTTCAATGGTGTCGGGAGGGGTGTTGTTAAAATAACTTAATCTAAGGAAATATTTTTATTAATTTGTCTTTTGAGGTGGAGCACTAAGCTTTTGACTTGCAGTTTTCACAAAATACATGGGTCTGTGCAAAAGTTGCCTGTCTTGGGCCAGCAGTGGTGGAAAACCTGAGTGTTTTCACCTCAGCAAGATGTGACAGCAAAGCCTTAAGGATCTAGTTTGGTTGCTTCATATCACTTTTCCCCTATAAGGGGTGAGATCCCTGGGCCAAGGACTCATAGGTAAAATCTAATTTGTCCTTTGCAAAGACAGAAAGCAGGCAACTTGTGCCCAAAATTTGCTTCCCTGCAGCATTACCAAATGGAAGCAGTTTTCTGCTTAAAATGCCCTAGCCTTGATTTTTCTGGAGACATGTACAGCCTGAGCACTTGAACACCTATTTTGGCTGGAATTCAGAGCAGTCCTGTTCAAAATCACTCCTCTTAATAAATAAACACCATTAACATCTGGTGAGAAATCCCCAGGCTGAGCACAATGTGGCTGCAGCTCCATGCTTGAGCTGAGCTCAGCTTGATCCAAAGATGGAGCAGTCTGAGCTGAGCCAAGTGCAAAGAACGGAGAAAATAACAAATGGAGAAATTAATTACATGTTTAAAAACCCCAGCACTCCAGCTTCCATCATCTCAGGGGTTCACAGCTGGCAGGGAGCACTTAATAAACTAATTAGTGGCCATGGCAAATTGTGGGGGAGTCTGTAAGTTGTTGTAGTTGAGTAGAAGTCAACAGTGCCTGGTTTACAGTAGCCAAGACTCTTGCTCATGTTTTTTCACTGCACAATTCTATAAATACTGGAAGTTATTTACCCTGTCGCTGTTAAAGTATTGCTGGCTTTGAATGAGACTTTCCCATAAAGCTTTAATTTTGATAGAATTTTCTGTTTCACATATGTAAATAAAATATAAAACATAGCTATATAATATATATTAAAAAATAAAGAACCTTAAATTAGCTATGGCAGTGCAAACATCACCCATGATTTAAGAATTTACTTTGTTGCTTCTCAGAGGGGCACAGCAGGTCTAGCTCTTTGGGTTGCGTGGCACAGCGACGCTTGCAAGTGTAAATAAACGTCGCCTGGATCTCCTTGAGCAACGCTTCACTCTCAATAATCCTGGTGATTTAGCTCCCACTAGTACATTAGTTTTAGTTCCACTTTGCTTTATTGCTGCCATGCTTAATTGATTCAACACCAGGATGGAACTGCATAATGAGGCTGCTTAAGTGTAATGAAACCCTCACATTGTCAAAAATGAATGTTTTGTCTGCAGATTCTGGAAAGATTGCTAATTAAACACTTCAGAACTGTTAGATGCAGAGATACATGCAGATTTAGGAATTTATGAAGCTACAGAACTGGAAGACTAAATTTCCTTTCTCATCCAAGACTTCTCCAAATAATTCCCTTGTTAAAACAAATTTCTTTTCCCTTGTTAAAACAAATTTCTTTTTCCTTTATTTTTTTTTTTAAACAGCCAGCTATGAAACATCTTTAACTGGAGATGGTTATCACGGAGGGACGCTTGTTTGTACCATTTAGGTTGATGTTAGCTGCCTGATTGCCTCCTGACATGTCCTTGAAGGCTTCGGCTTATTTTTTGGGGGGAGCACAGCTCAGGAGGAGACTGCTGGATGCCTCATACCAATGGCAATTTTGCTGGCCACGTGGCTCTGTTTGCAGTGAGAGACCTGAACTAGACAACTGAATATTGGTGTGTTTTTATCCTTGCTGAGTGCCTGCTGAAAAGAAGTGGAAAATGCAGTTTCTATGGAAAAATAACCCTGAATAACCCTGTTCACCTTTCGCACCCCTGTGCAGCCCCACTCGAAACAGCCA
Source organism: Clamator glandarius (assembly GCA_033459285.1). Lineage (NCBI taxonomy): Eukaryota > Metazoa > Chordata > Aves > Cuculiformes > Cuculidae > Clamator > Clamator glandarius. Next base: position 3,675,691 of record JAUNZM010000016.1, on the reverse strand, counting down.
GAGCAAATTTTAGTTTCTCCACCAGGTGGTACTGTTAAGCTTTTGTTGGGGAAGGTTTACTTGCTCAAACCCATCCAGTGATCGTCTTTGACTGGGGCTCTCCAAATCTTCCCACTCTCGGTGTGCTAAAGTTAAGCTGGAGCTCCTGTTAACTGTAAGGGCATCAGCTGAATGAGTGCATTCATGCTCTGGTTCCCCTCACACTGCAGGTCAAATATGATATTCTCCTGTAATCCCTAATGAAAGTAATGGGCTGGGTGCTTCCACAGAGACCGTACTTCCAGAATAGATTTGAGATCACTGCTTTTATGAAGGCATCTTCTACGTGAGCAGTGTGATTCCCTGATAGACGTGGAAAATGTATTGGTTTTAATGTGTCCTAGGGCACAGCGCGGCCTTACTCCTGGTCTGTGTTCCTAATGTGATGTGCAGCTTTCTTTGGGTGACCTGGATAACTTGTTTGCACTCTGCCTGCAGTGACAGGAGGGGACACTGAGATCCCGTTAGGGCACCTGGGACACTGAGATCCCATTAGGGCACCTGGGACTCCCCCACGCAGAGATGATGTCTCTCCATGTATTCTCAGGCAGCTCTTCCTGTACCTAGAAATGCTGTCCAGGGAGACCCTTGAAGGTGTTTTTTGATGTACCTGTAATGACACGGTGACTGTGACCAGGCTGCTGTATGTCCTGAGCTGCTAGGCACAGCCACAGAGCACATCCCAGATTTACATAGCTCTGGGCAAAAAATCAGAGTCATTTGGGAAGCATCTCACTTGCACATTCATTCCCTCAGGTTGCAGAGATGTCAGCTTTAGTGCTGGTATTGCTCATCTGGAAGGGAAGAGAACAGAGGTACATGGAGATGCAGCTACCTCATTGTTATTAGCTATTAAAATGCCATAGGAGGAATGCAAGCATGGACGTACCTGGAGACTCTTATATCCTCTTAAAATCTGAGGGCACTAAGAGGTAAGGTATCTGCACGTATCACTTCCATAAGGAAACTGCAGCAGTGTACTCCATCCATTGGGATTATTTATAGACTTGCCCATGCAAGCATGATTAATATTTTTTTCGTGCTTAGTTAACCATGAACTTCTATATGTCTGAGCAAACACAGCCCTTATCTTCTGCTGACTCTCCACACATGCCCTTTGAGCACCTCTCTAGTCTGAGGCTTTTCTTCTTATGAATCATTATGTTTGCATGTGCTGTGACAGGCTGGCTGGGGGTTTTGCTTCGAGGCTGGTGCTGTTTATAGAGCTGAAGGTCATGGGCCACAGAGATGATGAAAAGATGCTTAAACTGGAAGATCACATGCTTTCCAGGGCAAAACTAGGTGGTTGGCAGAATTTGGCCAGCTGGAGTATCAGCAGGAGCTGATTTTGCAGAGAAGACTTTGTTTTCTGATCCACCCACCCTCATGCAATGTTTATGCCATTGTCACATACCCAGAAATGCCATCAACATCATTCCACAGGCAGCGTGAGGGGCTTTGAACAAGCCCTGCTGTAAAGCAGTTCCGCTGAGCATGGAAAATCTCCTCTATATTTGGCCAAGTGGTGGCATAACGTGCTAAGTTCCCTATAGGAGCCAGACACCATAACCAATCCATATGATGTAGGGCTGAGGAGTTGTGATATTTTTAACTTCAAGTGATAGTTTTTAACTTCATGTTATTAGCCAGGCAAATTAAAGAAGCTACCTATAAAGCATCAATGATGATCTTGAATCCTTCATATGATGGATGAAGTGAAGAGAGTTTGTCCCGTTTATCCTTCCTCCTTCGCCAAACAAGCACTGCAAAGATTTAGGTTGGTGAATTAACAGAGAGGGGAATTAAATCTCTTCTGGTCTAATGAGAGTCCCCAAACTTGTCTTTTTTCTTGCCGTCTTGGGAAATGGTGCTAATTTGCAAACAAGACATCTGTTGCCACTTAGATTTGAATATGACTTTTTTCCCATCAACACTCTGTGACTGTGTGACCTTGTATGATGTTGGACTGGAGGAGACAAGGGGCTACTGCGTGGGGAAACGTGAGGGGAAAAGGGACCCTTGGTGAAGGAGCAGCAACAATTCCTGGGAATTGTTTCCTCATGGCAATATATAGATGGAAAAAACTTTCCTTTCTCTGTCTTTAGGGTTTGTCAAATCATGATGCATCCCATGTTAATTTGATTTTTTTTTCTTTAAATGGAGACTCATGGTGAACTGAGCCTCTACTCGATTTCTGCTGCTCTTGAAGCAGAGCAGAGTTACCTGCAGAAAGGCACTTTTTGAAGGCTGAGACTTCTCATGGGGCAGCAAGTTCATAGCAGGAGCCAGCCCAGTGTCATTTATAACTGCCCATTCCTGCTTCCTCTCAATTTAATTTCTTCCTGGCTTAATTTGCAGGTGCCCCGTCCATAACCTTACTTTTCCCCAGTGTTGTTTCTCTGTGCTCGGCACTCTGGCTACATCTCCTCAGCTGCATTTGTGGACCTGTGGAGCAAGTTTCACAAGTTTCCGGCTGCGTAATGTTGATATGCCAAAGGGATTTGGTTCCCACGTATCGATACCAGTGTTGCAAGTGGTGGGGTCATGGGGTGTTTTTTTCTGTGGGACTCTTGGACCAGTTCTTTTACTCTCCTCTTAAATTTCTGTCCATTGTGAACATTGTTTTAGTATTACCTACCTGCAGCACTTCTCAGTGTAATAACATTTGTGTGTCTTTTGTTCAAGTCTTTTCTAGGGCTTAAATAGCGTAAAAAATTCCTCACAGCTGAAATGTTCCTTTTCAAGCAAAGGGTTTATCAAGATTCCCTTTTACTGTGCATTTTTCCTCAGATATAGCAGATGATTCACATCATCCCTTTTTGTCCTTCTTTTCCTACTTTTCTCAAAAGTTGAAAAGACAACCAGTATTTCTTCAGTGCAATTGCACAACAGGGGAAAGCATTACCAGCATCTCATTTGGCTTTCAGTGCTCAGAACATTGTGCAAAACCCCAACAGGCTGTATGCGATGCACAGTCTCTGCTTGAACATCTGATTACTGGGGTTTGGTAACAAATGCACCCACATATCCCTATTGAATAGCATGTAAAGAAGAGCCACTAATGTTCTCTAAATGAATACTTTGTTTAAAGCCTTTTTCTGCCTATCTGAACAGAGATGCCCAGCCGTGGAAGAAATAGAGCTTGATATTTCACCCTGCTGCTTTGAAGAAACCAAACCGTATGGGAATAATATTTGCACACAAATACTTCTCTCGGCCTTTGTGAAGCTTTCTTTGTGTTGCAGTGCTTGAGAACAGACAATGGAATAAAACCAGCTTCCTGCTCTCAATCCTCTGCATTTCTGCTGTGAAGATGCAGAACAGAGGATGCTGATGGTGCTGAGAAGCACTTCTGCAAATATGTTTCTGTGTGTGATCTGCCAGTCTGCAGCAAAGAAATAATTTTACCCAGTTTCACCGGGCAAATGCAGTCACAGTTGCATCTTTGCCAGTGTGTTGAGATGAGGAGCTTGTTTGCTGGCCTTGAGCTGGTAACATGTGGAAAAGGTGAAGGATAAAGGGGGTTTGGGGAGGAAAGTTTCATAGAGATCCCTAGTGGGATCCCTAGTAGGCTCATGAGTGCGTTGGCCAGCATGGGGTGGGAACTGCACAGAAGTAAAGTTATTTTGAAATAAATAGCCTATATCAAATGTAGACACTTGGAGAGAGAGGCTGAAAACGATCCTAAGCTCTATAATTCCTTATAATTTTTAGGAACTAGTTATCCACTGCTTGCAAATGGACTACAGAATTGGCCACTACTTTCACTGGAAAACTAAACATTTGGGATAGTAAAAAAAGGCTTTAAATAAGAGAGACGGAGCCAACCATTTTTATTAGAAAGTTTGGCCAGACCCTGCTTTCAGAAATTGTCCATCCCTCAAAAATCATTACCTTGACTTTTTCTTTTTTTTTCAGATCTCCTAAGTCAAAGGATTTCAACATTTGAGCTTTACCGATCACTCGCATCAATCTGTATCTATCTATCAATATGAGAGTCATCAATCAACCAGGTCTGTAATCAGTACGCACTACGTATCCATATATACCATCCATCAAGACTATTTCCTGTAGCTGGAGACTTGAAAGCTTTCTATACTTTACCTAGAAGTGAATTGGTAGTGCATGTATCACTGCAGGGACATATCCCCCCTCTGCAATGCTGCAGCCTATAATGCTACCGCGTACATCACCTTCTGTCCCACAACCATCCTAGCAGCTGCACAATGTAACTGTAAGCGTTGCTTTCCCTATTTTCTCTTTCTTCACTACTCATCTCCCTTGCAGTCTCCTGCCTGCACTCCCATGCTGGGGGATGCATGCCCAACAGTGCAGGTGGTACCAAGGACTGAGGTATCACATGTTGGAGGCTTTGTTTTGCTTGGGTGTCCTTTGCTGGTCTAAAGCATCTCTTGTGGAGCAAGGACTATGCCATTTCCCTGCTGTGGAGGGTGTTACAAGAACTGACTGTTGAAGGGTTGTGAGCTAAAGGACCATGCAGCAGTTCCCAGGGCAGAAGCAGCTCTCCCTCGGTGTTGCAAACCCTCTACTAAGCTCTTTAGTTTTGAGAAATGCGTCAAGGTTTGCAGAGTGTTTCATGGAAAGCAGTTTAGAAGAACAGTTTTGCAGTTTTGAAAAATAAATAAGTGCTTTCGTGTGAGCCTCTCTGTGCCTCATTTTGGGGATTGATATCTTGCTTGTGTCTAACGAAAGCTAGAGAAAAATGTAGCTTCAACCCAGATCAAACCAAAATATTTTCAGCTTGATGGTCAAACTGACAGATTAATTATTCTCAGTCCTACTTGCGCACTGAAAACAGATTTATTATTTTCCCTTGTAAAATAAACCATGTAACTGAGAGATGTGTGTGTTTTCCAAGAGTCAAACAGCCTGATTGCACATATTCTACGTGCAAGCTGTGGTTAGCTGGATGAGACCCATGATTTTTCTCATGGTCACAGCTGGTATGTGTTCTTGCATGTAGCAATTTCAAAACTGAGTTCCTACAAAAACTTGTGCAACACGCTCGTCTCAGTATATTACACAGACCAACTTTGCAATAATAATTAATAAAATAAACTAACTAGAGAATTGAGAATTATATGCAGATTGCTCACTGGAGGTGACTAACTGGCCTGAGGATTCCTCTCCTTTGGGCTAGAGCCTCAGCTGTCTGAATCAAGACATTGCAGAATATGACGATATTGCAAGCAATAGCTGGAGAGGAAAAGCGTACTCATTGGGGAGTGTAATTCAAGTTTTCAAAAGCTTCATGGCAATGGATAAGCTGAATGTGATGCTGTTTTTCACTAAATCACTTCATATTCCAAAGTAGAGGGCAAAACCAGTAGAAGATTAGTGTAAAATAGGCATTAGAAATAGTTGCTTTGGGCCAAAGGTGGGACCATGCTGCCACAGAAGGTCGTGGAGACAGAGTCAGCAGGTCCAAGAAGGGGCTGGACAAGTTTATTGATGGTAAAAGGAATCAGTTCTGGCTGACATACAGGTTGACAAACACTGGCTGAGAAATGTAATCTATTTCCTCTAAGTATTTGCACAGCTAAAACTTGAATATTTCTTTAGCAGGAAATAGTAGGTGAGTTTGCCCAAGCTGAATTGATTTGCAGCCCTCAAGGAAAATGCATATGGAAAACCTCTTGGAACTGACCCACCCGTTAGCAGACACTCCACAAACGTGATCTTTATCCTGCCTGTGGCCCAGGTGCAACCTGCTGTGCTGCAGCCACATCTGTTGGTGGAGCACTGTGTGTGCTGTGGGCTTGGCTGGGCACTCCTCTCCCTGCTTGGGGTGGAAAAAGGGGCTTGCAGAGCATGGGGAAGTGGTATAGTGTAACCAGCTGCTGCTGGGGGTTTGTTTCTGCTCTTGCTAACCTGTGCACGCTGTGGAAAGACTATCCTTCCCCTTACCTGTCAAACTCCAGCACCAGAGCCATGGGAGAAACAACAGAGACTATTTTTCATCTGGCTGGGGTTATTCTGGTGCAGTATGGGGCTCTGTTGTGCATCCCCAAGTGCTGCCTAGGCGTGTGTGAGTGAACTGTGGGGTGAAGCTGGGGTGAATAGACCTGGGTCTGTTCTTGAATGGCTGCAGAAAATTCCTTTGGAGGTGTTATGTGTACACAGAGGGTAACGCAAGCTTCCTGAGGGCTATTACAGCTTCCCTCATTGATGAATCCAGGGGGTTTTGCACACTGGATTATTGCAGGGTGCCCTTTTAGCCCCTTCTAACACGACACCATTTGCATTTGTTCTCCCTCTGGAGAACAGGAGGGAAAGAACAGTAAGATATTCAGGGACTTAAGACCCCTGCACCTAACAAAAATGAAATGGGATCTCATGCCAACTGTGATTTGCACTCTCCTTGCTTTGTCTGCAACTTTGGGGTTCTCCACCAACTCTCTCTTAGGTGATTAATTCTACCTCCTGCTAAATGGATTTACAATTAAAATGGGCTTATTTGTAGCAGCCACTGATTTTTCAATTTTTTTTTTTTCAAATATATAATTGAAAACACACCCAAACTCGAGCCGCCTGTAAGTATTAATTTTCATTTCCACAGAATGCTCTGTCTCCGGGGCAAGGAAGGAAATTCCAGAGAGTTAGCCAAGACAATCAGGGTTAATGTGCTTCTTTGAAAAGTGTGGTGCAAGCAGGACCCTTACTTTCTCATCCAAAGGTCAGTCCTGCTGCTGGGACAGTGGTCTCAGTACAGGAGGCAGAGGGCATGGGTCTGGCAGGGTGTGCATTTTGCCCAGCATGGCTTAGAGGCTGCAGACCATGTGCAGCAGCCATGGGAATGGCAATGTGGTTTTTCAAAAAGGCTGCAGATCACTTGTGAAGAATATATATTCCTTCACGGAGGAGCAAAGGTGCTTTTCAGTAGTGTGGGGGTTGTCTGTCTATGTAGCATAAGTCATGATGTACAATCATGTATGGGGTTGGTGCTTTTGGATTGCTCCTGCCTTGACATACAAAAGAATAAGGGTAAACCACATTCAGCCCAGCATGAGCCACTTCAGCACGGGGAACTGAAATGAAAACAATGATAAAAGAGACAGCATGGCCTTATCAAATCTCTCATTTAAGTGATGGTCTGGAGCACCCAATGAAGACTCATTTACCAGTGACCAAGGGCATTTCCAGAGCCTGGATGCTGGCAGGGCTGACTTGATGGCTCTGCATTCCCTGTTGCACATGGGTTCTTCTTGCTTTGGTGTGAAGTTCTCTAAAAAGTTCATCCGTGTGCACTACAGACTTGCCTCTAAATCTGCTCTTGCAGTGTCCTGTGTATGACCAGTGCCTTCCCTCTCTACATCCCTATTATACCGATAAGCTGTGACCTCCTCTCCAGCTGGAAAACACACTGTCAAACCTGTGTTTTGAGAGAGCATGAAGGCTTCTTTAAAATTAAATTTCAAGAAATATTTTTAACGAAGAGAGCTTCCCTCTTCCTTCCTACAACTACTTTGGGCTTGGAATCCTAAACACAAATATGTTCTTATGAATTGGCATAAAACCCTCAAAGTGAGACTAACTTGCTGTTCTTCCACCTTTTCAGTTAATTAAATTTAGTTGTGTATTTTTTAGTCCTTGCTCTATTTCTTGGCTGGATCCCATCTCCCCACTGGAAATGTGCAGGAGTTCTGCTTGTGTGATAAGTTACATGGTCATTCACTCAAATTCCTCTCCTCCTCCCAGTCCCAACAGCTGAACTGCAGAGGAGTTCTTGTGTTTAAAGTACATTTTCAACTTCATTGTAAGTATCCAAGCCAGCAGTGCAAGGCTTGCACTAGAGCAATGAGGGTCGTCTTTCCTCCTGCCCTCTACCTCCTGTTAGCGATAAAGATAAGAAGCGAGTTTGGGAAGCACACTAAATACTTTTTTTCATGCTGAAAAGCCTGCAGCAATATTTAGTCTGAGATTTATCAAAACTGCTCTTATCCCATAGCCCCCCGTGGTATGGGGCAGCAGCAATTTGGAAAGCACACTCTGCACTGGCAACAACACACAGGACACTTTGGGGAAGATGTGCAGCGATGCTAATGACTACCTGTATGCCCATGTCTTCTGAACAAAGAATGGTTTTAATGAATGTGGACTGCTAAGAGAACCTTCCAATATATTTTTTTTCTCTTTGCAGTCTCACTTTTGAATAGGACCATGGGCCCCAGAACACGATAGTCTAGCTGAGCTGTTGCTTATCAGCACATTGTTCCCTTGACCTTAAACATCATCTTCTACACAAAGGTTAAATCAAATCCTGCAAGATGAGACTATGGCATTTAGTCTAGCTGGGCAACCTCTTCTTATGTGTGAAATGCAGAACCATGTCTAGCTCCAGAGATTGGAGAAGTGAGATGAAAGCAATAGGCTGTTGCTATTCAGCAGGGTCATGTGCAAAATCTGTTTTCCCATATACTTTCTGAAGGTGATATTGCTATTGATACAACTGGTAAAGCTGGTTTTATGCAGTTGCTGTGCGGCTGGTCTGATGGCTTGATAATTAATAATCAATTTTAGAAACACTTCACGGCATTTGGAGAATTGGGAAAGATGTCAAGTTGAGAACCCATTTATTGTTGTGGCCTTAAGAGAAATACCTAAGAGAACTAGACAGTGATCACATGACCCCAAATACTATCTTAGAATAGTAGAATGGTTTGGGCTGCTCAAAGTTTCATCCAGCCTGGCCTTGAACACCTCCAGGGATGGGTTATCCACGATGTCTCTGGAAAATCTGTGCCAGGGCCTCCCCTCCCTCACAAGAAAAAAATCTTCCTAACCTCTTATTTAAATCTCCCCTCTTTCAGCTTAAAACCCTTACCCCTCATCCTGTCCCTGCAATCCCTAATAAAGAGCCCCTACCCAGCTTTCCTGTAGCCCCCTTCAGTATGGAAGGTCGCTATAAGTTCTCCCCAGAACTTTCTTTTCTCACAGGGTGGTGCTCCAGCACTGTGATTATCTTATGCACAATAATAAAATTAGACTCTGCTTCTAAATGAAAATGCAAATGGAAACATCCAAATCACTAATGTCTCTGAAAAGAATCTCCTTCCTCAATGCTTGCTTTTCCTTGAAATGCTCTGGCCTTTTTGTATTGATAGCATATTGTTTGTGTGAGATCTTAAGAATACATATGTCTTTGACAAAAAAAAAAATCTAACCTAAGACTCTGTGTAATTATGACAATAAGTAGGGTTTGGGGATTCTTTTGATGCTCAAAAACATGCAAACAGTAGCTTAAAATGTTCATTTTCCCCCAGCATGCAACCATCAATAGAAAGGGGCTGGGTTATGTCTGGACATCATCTAGTCCAACCTCCTGCCCAGAGCTCAAAGCATCAGCATCAACTTTATCAGGATAAGGCTGACTGTGTAATGGGTCTGTTCCTGCCACCAAGTACAAGGTAGCAGGACAGTCATGATACTGATTTTTTTTTTTTTTAGATAGTTTAAATTTGCTATGAGGATCATCATCATTGATACATGTGGATATGAAGTGGCTGCAGTTTTGGGAAATTTGTGGTTCTCTTATTTTGTATTCCTGCACATTCAGCCTGTGTATTAATACATTGAAATGGTTTGTGTTCTTTCTCTAACACTAAGCTCTAACCCTCTGCAGCCTGTGCACCTTGTGATGCCCCTTGGGAGAAAATTTCGTGCCATTGAGAAAATGACTTTATAACTTAGGAAAAAATGTACCAATCGAGTCCCTGCACAGCACAGAAAAACTCAGTTTCGTGGCGTCAGTGTGATGGCTCCAGGCAAGTTAATTATAGCAGGGTTATTACTTTTTCTACCTTTGCAGCAGTATATTTAAATAGGAGTCTGGGGTATTGCTTTGACAATGGTGAATAGTAGAACTTTATTCCTTTTAGGTCTTTACACAGAGCAAGTCATTCTAACAAAATGCATATTTATATAGCATGCCAAAGAGTGATTATATTTAATACTGAACTTTTTGTGTCCAAAAAAAAAAATCCAGGTTAGAAAAAGAGCCGTTCAACTTTATAAAGCTGTCATTTATATAGAGCCAGGCCAAGAAACTGTGCTATGGGTAGAGTCAAACTAAACAGGACAAAAAAAATAAGAGAAATGCAGTTAGTGCTCTTGTTCTGGTCCTTTGTAGTGTGGAATCCATCCCAGTCTGAGGATGTGTCTTCTTTTAAGCCCTTTGTCCTCATGACTGCACCAAGGTCTTTGTGGACCAGCGTTAACAAATCTGACGCAGACCTTTTAAAAGGCCTATTTGTATTTGGTCAGTCTGTAGGTTTATTCTGTTCAGATTCCAATTGTGCAAATCTTTCCATGGAAAAAGGCCTCCCTGTGAGAAGTGACATTCACCACTGTGAGAGTCCTCCTGCTCAGAAATCCCCTTCAGCTGACCAGCAATCCTCCTCCCTCGGTCCTTTCCTCCAAAACACTAAAAACTGAGGCTGATAACCCAAACCTTTAGCATGTAACCCTTAGAGAGCAGACTTAGCAAACTGCTTTAAGAGCTTCATGACAGCTGAATTTTGCAAAAATTAACTATTATCTCTGCTCACGTGCTAGGGGTGTAGATAAAGAGCAGCATCTGCTGGAATCATCTCACAAACCTGGTGGGCTGGTCAAGAAACAAAATATTTACATGTACTACTTAAAATACTAAAGATACTTTTCAGATAAGGTGTACTTCTACCATCACACTGTGGCTTTGCTAATTGAAAACTGTAAAGCAGGCAAAGTCTGCAAGGAGCGGCTGTATCTTTTATTCTCCAAACTGGTTGAGGCAAGAAAAAAGCAACTTTGTGAATTGTCCTGAACAGCTCCCAGGGTTTGGGGTTGAGGAGAGGCTGGGGGAGCTGGTACCAGGGTTGGACTCATGAGGCTGGATCCAGCAAGCCTTAGCAGGGGCGCACAGTGATCGGGAAGGGACAGCTGTGTGTCTCCATGCTCCCCTGTCCCCCCCGGGCTGCAGCTGTTGAAGGAGGAAATGATCTGAGGTTGGTGGAGGGGGCCGGGTAGATTAAATAATCCTCCTCTACCCAGCATAGGGGCGGGAGGCTCCCACCTCCCCCTCGCTTGCTCGGTAAAAAATACTTACAGACATTTGTTATCCCCCTGTTACATGCTTGCCTGTCGGTTGTTGTAAATTGGACTAATATCCAATTTATTTGCTATAACAGATTTTCTATGCCCTTCACCTTGTTTTCTGTTGGTAGCTCCTTTTAAGATTTGACTAGCTCCAAGCAGCTTGCTGAAGTTTTTCTGTAGAAGCAGAATGTGTTTTCAGCAAATTAATTCCAAGGCTCATGAATCCATAAGAACCTGGAGTCAGACACAGATTTTCCTTCTGGGAGATGTGGAAAATAAAAATATCCCTTTTCCACATCTTAGTATGCTTCTGATTCCTCAGGGTATTGACGTGCCCAAGGAAAGCTGTTCTTGTGGCAACTAAGAAATTTTGAAATCAATAGCTACACAACCTTGAGAAGGGGCTGAAATTCTGCATTAAGGCTTTATGGTCCTCAAAACTTTCCAGGATTTCTTGTCTCACCTCTGGGACATTCTCATGGCAATCAGTTTTAATCACCGATCTAATCACATCAGCAGGTTCTTATTGGAAGACGGTTGGCCTCCAGTTTGGATTCAAAAGATAAATCCCTCTAGTAAGGAAAACCAAGAGTCTGAGCAGTTATGATGAGACTTCACGTGAACTGGTCCCAGAGTTATAGGTGGAGTTTCTGATAGGCATGTTTCTTATTCATGATGTAATGAAGCAGCCACAGACTACAAAAATCATACCAAAATCTCCCTTCTGTGTAAAACAAGGTTCAGATGATGACAGGAGCTATATCAGATCTCTGTATCAACGACTCCTTTCTTGTCCTCTTTACTGTTGTCCTTTCTCAGCCCTTCAGACAAGCAGGTGAGTGGATGGCTCCTAGGATGAAGGCTCCTCCAGGAGGGTTCCGTAGAGCCTTCTTGGCCTCAGGCTTGGTTGCAAAATGAGCACATCCAGGTCCCTGAGTACACAGCTCAGTGTACCTACAGTTTGAGATGGGTTTCATGTGGAATTTTTTCCTTTTATTGAGCCCCTGGGGACATCGGGTAAACAATTTAGTGTTTGGCTGTGGCTGATAAAGATTACTGCATTGCTGGTATTGGAGAAAACAATTCCAATTAAGCTAATAAAATATACCTGTTGCTTGTCATTTGTGAGGGAACCTCCCAGGGAAATGTACTGATTTCAAATGTTTATACCACGTTTTAAATGGTTTCTTAGGGTGAACTCAAGCAATGGGGGGGTGCATAAAATTAACAGCTGCCTCGTATTTTGTTCTAGTGTCACGTAAAATGCATGAAGGGCCCTACAAGTGTGTTGAGTGAGATTAACCTCTTCCTTCTGGATGTGGCTGCTGTATGCTCCATGTGGCTCTCCTTCCTACTCTATACATGGCCATGGAGACACCCAGATTCAAGGTGCAGATTCAAGTTGTTGCTTTGCTGTTCCCTATACTGATGTAGGAGTTAGACCCAAGATCTTGCTCTACACAAAAACTGGAGCTGCAGGACCCTTACTCATGAGGTGGATGCCTTCTTCCAACTTCCCTTGCTTGGAAGGAGATCTGATATTCTCACTTTGAGGTGAAATAGCTGCAGTGCTATGGTAGCACTTCACCATGAGAAAGGACGGGGAATACAGCCGGGTCCTTGTGCTTCGTGCTACCTTGAGCCCAGAAACAAGCAGAATCCTGCTACCAGTAAGAGGCCTGTTTCTCTCCCTTGGCTTGTGGAGGACATACTACTTGCAGTCCCTGAGCGAGCTGGTTGAGGCAAGTTGTCTGTGTTATAGCTGAAACATCTAATGACAATGGTCTGAATTTTACATGGTGTCCAAAATGCCAATCCCATTGTCCCCTAGACCACTAAAATAAAATATCGAGAGATCTGAAACACACTGCTCTTCAGCCTGGGAGGACTGAGAAGTTAGTCTTGGTCTGCATAAAGTGCACTTGATGTTGTGTGGTGAAACCAAGGTCATTCCACCGCCCATTCAAACCCGTGCTTGGACCTCAGCAGGGCTTGTAACTCGGAAACTGCTGCTCCACAATCATGGCCCTTGCCGGTCTGGGCTCGTGGCACAAAAATCAATGGCATTGATTCCTTCAGCAGAGGGCAACAGTGGAAGAGCATGTAGGTGCATGTATATGCTCACATGCATTCACACTCGTGTTCTGTGCAATCAGAAAATGAATGAAACACAACTGCCATCCCATCTGAAGGGATTGCTATCAGCATGTGCAACTCTGTGCTCTGCAGGTCTCACTGTAGCAGCATTAGCGCCTGCCAACTTGTTAAATCAAATATGGTCCTCTAAAAACCTGCTTTCCCTTGCTTAAAAGTCTACTCACATTTTTTAGGCTCTTATATTTTTCTCTCGGCTTGGCTCATTTCTCTGTGTTTTGTGACACCCGCAGCTGGCTCAGTGTCAGGATTCACACAGCGGCTGAAGGATGGCAGGGGAGGTGAAGGTCAGCAGCCTTGAGGAATAAAATAGGAGGGTGAGAGGGGGAAGCAAACTTCTAAATTAAGGGACATTTGGAAACAATTTCCTTAGTGCTTTGCTATGTGGCAGATGCAAGGGAGTTCCCCATCGCTGTACATGACCCAACAAACACCTGCTGAGCTCTTCAGAGGTTCCAAGGAGTGCGATTCGCTTCATCATGAAGTCAGACTGAAGGAGCTGCTGGGCTTGAGGCACTGACAATGAAGCTAGTGTCACCGATGCTGGTAGAGTTCCCAGATTCAATCTACAAGCTTATTAGGGCCTTATCTTAAACAAAGCTGTAGTTTAGGGGTCTGAAATAATTAATCAGACTAATAGCAGCTCATATTTATTGGCCTGTAGCTGCTGTGTAGCCATGAACAGCTGAACATACTGAACTTATCAGCTGAGTAATTGTCTCTGATAAATGAATTGCCTTCAAAAGAAAACAAGTGATGCCAGCAATCCATCGTCAAAATGTCTGAGGGAAACCACTGGAAGTGTTCGGTTCATACAGGCACAATCCTGCTTGGCGTTAAATAAAGGGTGAGGGCAAATTCCTACAAGGCCCTAAATCCTGTGCTTACCCCCTGAGGTCATGCAGCTTCTTGGTGCATACAATGAATTCCTTCCCAGAAAGGGTAAATATAGATATAGATAGATATACAGTATATCTATGTATTTCTGACAGTGCCCTTGTCACCTTCTTTCTTTTCTTAATGCTTTCTCACTGTATCTTCAATCCCACAGACCCAACAGGACTTTAGTCACAGCAAGTAAACTCATGGGATGAGAGCCGTGGATTTACAGAGATGGGAGCTTTCCCAGCTCTCTCTCCCCTTCTTCACAGTGATTTCTCCTGGTTGTCTAATTCTGCCTCAGAATTAAACAACAGGAATTTTGCAACTGTAAATTTTGGCTGTCACTATAAGCGTAAGGAAGTTCCTTGAGTAAAAAACCACGATACTGCAGGAAAATGTCAAGATCAGGTAGGAACTAGATTTGAAAAAATGTAAGAAAAAGGTGGTGCTGTAGCCTCCTAAAACAGGAGTCCAAACCTATGCAAACCTCTCTCCCCACCCCATAAAACTGCAAGAGAGCTGGTAGCAGTCACGCTAATAGGAAAGAGAAAGGCGATCGAGCAATTTTCTTTGCAAATGGCCTCACGAACCATGTGTGGAAAAGAAGGCACACATACCTGCTTGCAAAGAAAAGCCTGTTTGTGCTGGGAGCACACTGGAGGAAATTGTTGAAGAACAGTTCATCCATGTAAAAATATGACCCGCACGAGGCTGCCAAGGCTAGTTAGAGCTGAGCGGATTGGTTGTCTAAATGCAGGTCAGACAAATTATTGGTGCCTAGGGGCAGCTTTCAGTTACATACACCATTTTTTCCTCCATAATTTATAAAACTTATGGACAGCAGGATACAGGCAAATGGCTCATTGGGGTCCCAGTTACTCCTTCCTCTTTCAGATTCCTTGGTGTCCTTATGGAAATGCCCTTGCTATCACTGTGTTTATCTTTAAACTTGGTGCAGTTCTACATGCAGATCTCAGTCTAGGCTGGAGGAGGAGTCATCCATTTCTGCAAGAGAAATCACCTTTACATTCCCTTTTTTTTGGCTCTTTGATAATAGAACAAATATCAACTTGTTCTGGTGGGTTTAATGCCTTTAGTTAGCAGGAAGATGTCATAGGTTTGTCATACTCTTTTGAAGTGATGTTCCAATCATCTGCTCTGACTTCCCAGAAAAGCTCATTTCTGCAACAAGCCTGGAACTTCTGCTAGCACAATAGCTTCTTTAACCATGGCCATTATGTGAGAATTTCAAAACACAGAGAGGCCCCTGAAGTTCCACACAGTCCATTTAAAACAAATGTATTCTAAGATTAGGAATCAATATTTTTCTTGCTGTCCTAATTATAAAGCAGCTCGAGTAAAAGGAAAAGCCATGTTGCCACCCTTCTGTTTGCTTCATTTCTGTTTTATAGAGAAAAATGGTTTACAGCCATGGGTTAAGAGTCAGGACTCCTGGGTTCTTTTCCCAACTTTGCTACTGACTCATATTACCTTTGGCAAGTCATTTAACATCTTTGCTTGGCTTTCTCTTCCATAAAAGAGATGTAATAATACTTCAGTGGCTTAATTAACTAAGTCTTGTAAAGTACTCTGATATCTTTGGATGAAATTGTTCTAAATGGTGCTAAAATATTACAATAGCAGAAACAGCATGATCGCAAAGAACAGAATTTACCAGGCAAGAAGAGTCTATCATGCAGTGAAGATCCTGAGAGGGAAGAAGGAGCTTGAAATTTCTGCCTGTTTTGCCAAGGAATATCTTGCCTTGATGGGTGGTGGATGTCATATTTTTTGGAGGTGGGGGAGCAATGCTTTTTGACTAGAGGGCAGCTTGGAAGAGTAGAGCTGAGCTGCAAGTCCTTGAACTCAGGTTCAACAGGAAGGAAAATTCATCCAGTAGTGCAAGAGTAAGGCAAATCTGTGTGCTTTGGCTGTTCCTTTTGCAAGGAAATCTTTGGGATAAACTGCTGTCCTTTTCTATTTTTGCAGCTCTTCTGAAGTTGATGGTGCAGCTTATGCATAACTAACATCTCCCTGTTCCTGCAAAGAGCCCTGACAGTTACAGTGCATCCTCCAGGCAAAGGTGCTGGATGGAAACAAGGGTGTTTGGGCTCCAGTGCAATTCAGAGCTAGCCCATAAACCATTTCCATCATGTTTCATTAGTCATCAGGACAGAGAAGTTAACAAATGGGCTGTATTGCCTCTGCTCTCGGCTGGGTCTGCGGGTGATGGATTGCAGATGTAGGAGCTCCTCCCAAGACATGCGTAGCCTCACCCTGTGTGCAGTGTGAGGCACTCCAATGTTAACATGGTTTCGAGGGAGTGATCCATGCTGTGCTGCTCCCTTGCATCCATATTGCCTTGGATGTTAAAGAAAAAAAAGAGGCTGTGTGTCTTTTAGCACTAATTACACGCTTACAAGGTGCTCCACCATCCCAGGCAGGATGAGGACCCTACCAGATGGGCAGAGGGGAAAACTGACTGCATGCACCCCATGGCTTAATTTTTAATTTTGACAAGCAATCTGGCTTGTAGCAAGGAGGGAGTGAAACAACCAGGAGGGAAGAGCGGGAAGGGAGTAGGAACTGCAAGGCATGCGGTTTCACAGGCTTGCTGGGTGCACAGACACGGGGTGTTGAAATGTTTAAAAGGATTCAAGATAAATAAATCTCGCCCAGGCCCTGTCTCAGCAACGGCTGTTACCGTAACTCAGCACTGGAGCAGAAAGTAACCTGCTCTTTACAGGGAGAGTGACTTGAAACGGGTTAATCCATCACTCGCTTCTCCTCCCTTGCTCTCACTCTGTTCTGTCTGGGATAATTTCTAATCAGTGCCTGGATCCAGACATCGTCTCAGCAGCTGGCCTTGACGCAACAGCGCAGCAACCACTCCACCCCCTGTCAAATGCAAACCCCATCCATGCTTTAGTTACTCCAGGAGCCAGCCTCAACCTCTACATGCCAGCCGTGCACCTGAATGGGACTGTGCTTGGCTGCTGCTCATCCCCAGCACTGCTGGGTAACCTGTCCGTCTTGCTTTTCCTGATGTCCACCAGCAGCAAGGGAGCTGCAGCCTGACCCACTGCCCTGTAGCTGCTGAGCTGTCTCAATTTTAGAGGATGGAGAGGAGTGGGACGTGTTTTGGTTTCCCACTCCATGCTCCTTTCAGCAGTTTCAAGTGTCGCATAAGCACACACATGTATTCCATACTAGTTTCAAGGCAAATCTGCCTCTTTGGATATGATTTCTCTGGAACTTGCCTGCTTTCCCCCAAAATTTAGATGGTCTGTCTTGACTCTCAAGGTGCTGCTGCCTCCTGTGGGATTGCCAGTCTGAGGCTAGTACATACAGCAGGATGGGACTATCATGGACAAATGTATGCAAGAAAGCAAAGGAGCAGAGATGTATTGAGGAGCCACTAGTTTTATAACAGTTTTCCATCTCCGCCTCCTAGACACTCTTCTCTGAACAGGGGATGGGAATGGAGGTACAGCTTTTTTCCATGTAACTTGTTTAAGCAGAAAAAAAGTATAAAAGAAGGGCCACTGGATCTTGTAAATGGGTGGTTTGTTATAGTTAAAGTCATGGATGTAAAGCAAATATTTGGGGAAGCAAATGGGTTGCATTTCCCTGTTTGTGTGGTCCACTTTCAAAGGTCCATTGAGTGAATCTCTCAAATCTACCATCAAAGCAGATCCGGGTGTCTCCAACACAGCTATTGTATGGACCTCAGTGGGGAAAGAATACAACATAGGTCTAACAGTTATTTCTTCTCTGACCGAGGAAGGACTGTCTTGATGCTTTTCTTGAATATCTTCCTGTGATTTTGGAAGAATTTCAGCAGTAACCTACAAACCCCATTTCAGCCACCAAACGGTCCTCAACTATTTTCTAATGATCTGGTTCAGCTTTGAGCCACCCATGTCCTCTGAGTCTTCCGGTCCACAGCAGATCAGCTATATATGACTTGTCTTTTCTTTATAATGCTTTAAGACAGGGATGCATTTCTCCACTGTTCACACACCCATTGCTCTGCTCTGTCCTCTCAATGTGCTGGGAGGTCCTTTTCCTGTATCGTGTGGAGGACTGGCTCGTCCTCCCTTGGAAACAACCCACTGTGCTTTTGAATCATTATTCACCTCCCGGTCCTGTCCTCCCATAGCTCTGAATGCCATGACATGAGTCATTCCCCAGTTTTCTTGGCAGACAGACTCCTGAGGAGGAACAATTCCGACGGCATTGCTGCCGAGTGTGTCATATGATTGAAAGAGTGTTGAGAGACTTTCTGCAAGTCAGAAAAGGAGAAGCAGCCTTTCCCAGAGAATGCTCTGCTTCATTAGTGCCTTCCCTTCATGGACGGTTTGACTGTTTCCATCACCCGTACTGGTTGGACATGGGCTTTAGTGAGAGATAACACTGCTAGATGTCACTCCAGAAGGTGCCCAGGCAGGATGGGCATACCTGAAGTGTCACTTTTCCTCTGTCCTGCTGGAAAACAATGCCCTAGGAGAAGATCTTCTTCCTCCGCAAAATACTTGGCAATGCCACAGGCTTTTCTCAGTCTGAGTTTGCACTGGGCTGTCAGCCCTTTGGGCAGATCCATAGCTCACCACATGGAGATGTCAATTTTCCCACTGCCGGTGCCAAGAGGATAACAAAATCTCTCAAACAGTACAATGTTTCCTTGAGGTGTGTCATGGTGCACTCATAGCATCATTGGCTTGGTGCTAAAACAGTTGTAAACCTGGAGTGGAAGAGGGTGGTGGGCCAACGGTGGGCCTCACATCTGGCACTGCCCTCCTTCAGAGCTGTGTAATAGTGGCACTTGGGAAATCATTTGGAGCCTGTGTGAACCACTAGCTGGACTTTTCAGTTTAGAGCATATTCATTAGGCAAAACCCTGAGACAGACCAGTTTGTTGGGAACCTGAAGAATAAAAGTCAGGCTGGCTTAAGGCTGGTGGCGCATGGAATGGCTTCTCACATGCAGAAACCACAGAGGTCCTGGAGGTTTCATGATGTGACAATTCTTTCTTCCCCTTTTTTTTCTGATTGTTTATGTTAACTAAAAGACAAAGATGGAGCCAGTACACATAGGCTGGTGTCCCTGTATCTGAACATGTGTGTGTGTCCCCATATATCTATGTATTGTTCATGAAATAAAGTAATCTGTATAACAGGCAACAAATCAGCTCTTAAGTGATGATTCCCAGCAGGGCGGGAGGGAGGAGGGGATGCCCTAACCCAGGGCTGATCTGTGTGCTGGAGGTGGAAAGAGGGTTTGGGGCAGATGCATTTCTGTCTGACACTGGAGGGGTTTGCATTGCGCAGGGAAGGCTCAGATTAGCCCTCTGCTTGACCTCAGTTGGTTTGGATCAGGAGACTAAGGAGGAATGAGTTCAAGCCATGGCATGAGAGATCTCCCCTGCCATACAGTCAGTAACCTTAGTGAGCTGAAAATGTTGTTTTCTGTGTAATGCAGCACTTGAGGGTTTGACGTAGTGTTCAAGAGGGATTTATAACTCTTCACAAAGAATATTCTCCATGTTTATTTTTCTGTTCCAATCCAACCTCAAGTAATGGGATTAAAAGAAGAAGGTAAATTTAGTGGGGAAAGGTACCCAAGAAGCCTCTCTTGAGGCCAGGGCTTGAAATGAAGCCCCTTGCTCTGTACCACACACTGGGAATCATCCTTCTTGGCTCATTGGAGTTCGTGAAATTGGCCCAATATATGGATTTAACCAAGTCCTCTAACTTTATGTGCCAGGAGAAGTCCTGTCGCTTTTAAAGGGAAGTTCACAGACCATGAAAACTACTTGGTTTTTGCTGTTCAGCCAAGGTATCTCCCTGCAGGATCATTGTCTATGTTTGTAAATTAAATGTGCAAGACATGGAAGAGTTAGTGCACTGCTCTCCATTTGACCTCTCATGGGCATATTGTCAGTTCTGATCGTAAACAACTTTTGTCCCATGAGCAGGGCTTACTTTTGTTGGGTCCTACAGTAATATTATTTTAAGAAATATCTCAGCTTTCTTGCATTTTCTCCTGTTGTTCACACAGATCAGACCCAGGTTGGCTTTAGGAAGCTGAATTTTTTTTGAGATAAGGAGGTTTATTTTGGCTTAATCTCTGTCCCCACTTATCACTTTGTTTGAACACAGACTGTTTTTTCTGAAGTGAGAAGAACATTTCAATAATGACACGACCATTGTGTCTTCAGTCGCCTTTTCTTTTTGCACTTGGGTGTTTTTGTTTCTCCACCAAGGCAAACTAACTATTTCTCACATAAATCAACAGATGAAATGCACCCAGGGGAGCTGACAAAAGCCAGGACTGTGTCCTCTAGCCCTTGATCATCCCAAATTCTCTCTGCTGTCAATGGGAATCAGACAACATAGAGGATGAGGCATCTAGTGAGAAAGAATCCACCAGTGAAAATAAGTCAATAAACCTCCAAGCCAGAGGCATTTAAAGACTGGTAGAAAACAAATATGGTACCTGTCCTTAAGAACACCATGAAATCAAGGCTTGGCATCTTCTATGTTATTACCTTGTTGTCTGTTTTGGGGAAGCACACAGACGTCACACTGTGTTGAAGGAGTTTTTGTAACAACATTTGGCAGAAAAGCATCCAGTAGCAAGCAACCAACATGGGCATATTAAAAACAGACCATGCCAAACAAATATAAAATCGCCTTCCTGATTTAGTAGATGCAGCTAATCTAGCGCAGCCATAATGTACTTGGGATTCAGCAGGGTATTTGATATTGCGTTGCGCTAGAAACTAGATAAAAATATTATGTGGTTAAAAATACACTTGGTCAGACTATGTATTATCCAGGAGCAGAAAGCTGTTGCTATTGGTGACCTCCCCAGGGCACAGCAGGGTGCCAAGGAGGACAGTAGTGGAGGTGGACTCTTATTTCATGCCTTCAAGACCAGGTCAGTTCCCGGTCATCTGGGGACTTGCTCAGTCCCAGAGCAAGTACAGGGGAGATTTGTGGGCTGTGAGCACCATCTGCAATGCTTGCAGTGAGATAGCCAGCTGCCTGTCCCTCCAGACACAGGAATGCTGAGGGCAGGCAGCACCTCCAGGGATGGAGAATGGCGTCCTGGTGACAGGGACCCCCCCATTCCTGCAGTGAAATACTGGAGTATTGCAGGTGAGAAACAGCAAAAGGGAGGTATGGATCAAAAAATCCTGCCATGTCCAGAGCAGGGAACGGGACAGGGGATGAAGTGGTATTGTCCTCCAGGAAGGGAAAGTGAGGCCACAGGCCATGGGATCCTGCAAAATACACTGAGGGAGGGTGTGCTCATCAGTCCTGATGATGTTGCAGGAAACATTTAACTGCCAGCTTGTGATGCCAAAAGTGGAGCAGGACAGAGACAAACCGAGGAGAAAAACTGCGGTGGCAATGAATGAACAGAAACCCCAGTAGATCTGAGGAAAAAAAGAGTTCAAAGAAAATTTGAAAGTTGCACAAAATAATGAAATAAATACAAGTTCAGAGTGCTGTTTTCAGACATCCACAACACCACAGTGCTAAAAGACCCCATACTGAATATTTTAATGAGTCTTGGCCTGGGCAGTCTAAGAAATGCAGGCACAGAAATGATCAAAACCAAAATGCAGCAAGGTTTAAAAACTGATGTGTAAGGAGGACTGATATTTGGTATGCTTGCAGGCAGGAAAAGCAATTCATATTTTACAACTAATGGGTTCAAGCAGTGATGCAAGTGAAAGGAGAGAGTCATTCTTGGAAGATGACTAGATAACAGCAGTGGTCAGATACCAGCAAAACTTATGCCTTGCCATGAGATGGTTTTGGAATTACAGAATCATAGAATGGTTTGAGTTGGAAGAGACCTTAAAGATAATCTAATTCCAACCCCCTATTATGTGCTTCAGTTCTCATTTCAGCTGACTGAACCTTCAACATCAGGTCCAAAATCCTTCTGCTGTTGGTGAACCTGATGTAAGTGTAACTGTAAGCTTACTCTCAGGGAGTGTATTCCTGCTTTCCATGTAATACAGAGAGACATCACGGATTGCTGGACTGCAGCATGGTGCAATCCAAGCTCCGGATTGCTCATCTGCCAGATCACGGAGCGTACAGACCGACCGTATTACTTCAAAATCTGGACATGTTCCCATATCTTCTGTTGATGACAGGCTTGTGCAAGGAGATACCCAGCATGTTAGGAAGTGAGGGCAGATTATAAGTGGGCAGACTAGGCTGAAGTCATCTAAATCTTGTAAAACTCTATATCTGTCTCTGCTTCTCCTACCTTAGTTGAGCTAAGAATGAAATGGTACTTCAGCGCTGGCTCTGTGTAACATCATCAAGCTGCTTTCACAATAATCATGATTTACTTGAAATTTCAGAGCATGATACAAAGATATTTTGAGACTAAACACATTTGCAGAGTTCATTACAGCCAAATAATTAATTATTACTAAGATGGCAAATGCTTGCAGCTGCCTGTCTGTCAGGTCCCATACCCTGCAGTGTCTGAAATGCACTGGCTATTTCCCTTTCCTTGGAACAGGAGATGATTTCACCCTTTCATACCATCTCCTATAGCAACATCATGACATGCCAGCATTTTGGTGGGCATTGCTGTGCACCCAATCCATCTAGCTCACGCTAGAACTGCTGATGACAATCCCCAGAACGGATCTTCCCTGAAGCTGTGTTTGCTTAACCAGTATTTAGTGAAATTGTTGTTTCTAATTTGTCTGTCTAATCTGTGCCTAATTAGCTCCTTTTGAATACATCATCCTGCACACCTACTTCTGTGACTTGATCCTGGTAAGTGGAGAAATGCTGCTGTTGAAATCAAGGGAGTTATGTTGGTACAAGTGAGCTCAGAGTTGGGCATGATGCAGCAGTGCTGGAAATTGCTCTACTTTCAGGGGCCGTGTTTTAAAAGTGGATTATAAATCCTTCTGCTGAAAAACAAAAGGATTTATCAGTTAATTTTTTTGTATCAAGTCTAGGCTTGCACATTCAGACCAGTTACTTCTCCAAAAAAACTCTTTACAATTGTGTATCCTCATTTTTCTGCAGCAAAGGGTGGGTTGGGAACATCTAGTTCCTCATATTCATGATCCAGATGAGTAATTGGCAGCTGCTCTGAGCATGTGTCCTCATGCATTTATGGATATTCATGATCTTCCTTAGTAGAGATGAACACGCTTTGTCTCTGAGGATTCCTCTGAGTCTACTTTCTTTTTTAACTTTTCTGTAGCTTTGTTCATCACCTGCAAGTAGTTCATAGCCGCACAGCTGGCCAGATGAATAAAGGGGTATCTCAATGTCACACTAAAGAGATATGCTTAAGTGTCATTCCTCCTGGAGGCAAGAACAGCAGGCTTGGCAGACCAGGACTGTGTTTTGAAGCTCCTATGTCCCCATGGTCCTCCCAAACACTGCCTTGTTCTTCAAGTTCATTTCCGTAGGTAACGCTGTTACTTGTCACAGATGTGAGCTGAACTGATGTCTTCAGATCTCACTTCTTGAAGGCATAAGAAAAAAGATTTTGTATCATGGAGTTAAACACGACTCCCAGCAAGGGAGTCCATGGACTTTAACCAGAAGATGGCACAATGCAACCATTGTATGAACTTGGCTATTAGAAAACCTTCCCTAAATAAAACAGTAGAGAGTTGCTAAAACAAGAGCTGAACTGCCAATTTCCAAGGGGTGTATGGTGGCTCCCAGGTGATCAGTTCTGTGTTGCACATCATGAATCTCTCTCTTGCTGGGGTTTTCTTGTGCTTCTGCAAATGTGTCCAAGCCAGTGCGTGCACATGCCTCTTCCCTCTCCCCCACGTGTTTGCCTGCATGCATGGGTGAGCATATTGCATATACATCCACTTGTCCGTATGATTTCCATAGGGTTACACTCACCTCCAGGGGGCCCGAATCTGGCAGGCATGCTGGACAATCAGCAGCCCACCTGCTTAATTATCCCCTAGGCCCATGGCAAATCTCAAACCCTCCAACAGATGCACGCGAGACCCCAGGAACTAGTGTATTAGGGACCCTGAGCTGTCATCGCTGGCTCAGGGTTGTGGTCTCCCCACCTGTGTGATGCACACCTGGCCTTGCTGGCAGCATGGGGTCCCAGGTGTTCCCCACGCTTGCATTCCTCTGCTCTCCTTCCTCTGAGCTTTGGAGACTTTCTGCCCGCATTCACACGACTCCTGTGCACTCAGCCTAGCTGTGGCCTCTACACCTCGTAACAAAACTGCTCGAGTTATGTTTGTGCTGAGCTTCAGGGGCCAAAGAACAGCTGGAGAAGGGCAACCTGGCTGAAAGGTGGTGAAGGAGACCTGGGTGTGTCTCCACTGCTGTAGATAACTCACTTGCTCTAGAGGGGTTCCATGGCTGGTGTCACCCTGCCCTTGGGAAGACTGAAAGTCCAAAACTCCTTTTATAAATGGGAAACTGAGCCCATAACAAAATATGGGACATGCAGAAGATGAATGCAGCCAAGAGCTGGAGTCCTATCTCTGTTGACCAAGCAGTCTCAGCTGAGGCCATAGGCAAGTGCGCAGCTTTGTCGTGGCAAACACAGCTACCCTCATCGTGCCTCTGACCATATTCTTGGACACATTGTATTGCTTAAGCAGTTGGGACATGTAAAGCCCTCTGAGAGAACCGGCCTGTAGGAGTGCTAAGTGTTGTGGTGCTGAGGATGGATTATTTTAAAGGCAGGGCCCAATTAACGCTGTTGATGGTGATGGTATGAAAGGCAGTAGCTTAACAGCAGATCCTAAAGACATAGCTGCACCAGGGTGAATAAGTTAGCAAAGGCCAGTTTCTCCTATAAATTTCTTAATCTTTTAGCTTGGTATTGACATCAAAGTTGCACCGCTGGCTATCATTGTAAAAGACGTGTCCCAGAGTTTTTGAGTCTACCTCCAAGGTCAGAATTGATTCCTAACGTTTCTTTGATTGCAATTCATAGAATCATAGAATCACCAGGTTGGAAAAGACCTCTTGGATCATCGAGTCCAACCAAAAATTGATATTTTTCAATTCACCTCTGCACCCAACTCAAATTAAACTCCTTTACCTACCTAGGAGGATACAAGTTCGAGAAAACTGTGATGGCAAGGAAAGCTTAAAAAAAGTAAAATTACTTGCTTGTGTTGTTTCTTGTCTCGGTGAAATTTGCTCTTGGTGTGCTTGATAATATTTGCAATAAATTATCCTCCTCTGAATAGAAATTATTGGGACTAATTTAGGTTTCAGGGCATAAATCCAACCTCAGAAGACTATAATAATGCGGCACCTCTTTGCCATTGAATTACATGTTAAGTATCTTAGAGTGGAACTGTAATTACATGCTCACTCCAAGCATTGACAAATAAACAGGATTATAACAGTGTCTGGAACCAATGTTTGCATGAATTCTTCAAGAGAAAAGAGAGACTTGAGGACACATATGGGGTTTATTTTCTGGCTGAAAGCATATCATTGTTTTTTATTATTCACACACTACTGCTGTACATGGCAAAACAGAGGCTGTGCAGGACTTACCAGCTAAAAGGGAGACATGGATAAGAAAAGAAGATATGAAAGTAAATGTTGGCATTTTCAATGCCTCCTTTATCTATGGAAGTTGGGAGATAATCAGACACTGACAGAACTTGTGGTAGCTCTGGAATGCACTGGGAGAGCAACAGAGATGTGCCACCTCAGAGTCTGCACTGAACCATGCGGACCTTCCAGTGATGACCAATACTTGTCCTAGCAGGTCTGAAGGACTCTATGCATAACTTCTTAACAGTTTTTCTTTTTGCTGCCTAGCAGTTCTGGGTCTTAGAGGACTTATCTTGCCAATGACTTTCAACTCGGCCCTGGATATCATATAGTTCAGTTTGCGTGGCATCAGATGTAAGGAGCAAAGTGGCAGCATGTGGCATCTAATGGAATTCAGACAGATGTCTCTGCACCACCAGGAAGGTTTAGCAGCAGAGGGATAAACCACACATAACTGAGACTTGGCAGCATTTATTTTTCTCTTTTGCTTAGTGCTGGGATGAAGAAGGAGGGTGATTAGCCAAGGGTTCCTTATGGCCTAGACAAACACATAGCCTCCTAGGCTGTGTTCAGAACTAACTGAGGTGAGGAGATAAATTCCTGGCAAAGCTGAGAAATGTCTGCAAAGCTTCTGTAAACATGATACTAACTCAAGCAACATGCCAGGACAATGGGAGGGTAAGGGCAAGATGCTGGGAGTGCCACATGCTCTTGTAGGTGTTTGGATGAGGTACTAGAAACCAAAGCAGCACGTGTCCCACAGTGTCTTTGTGAGAGTTTCTGTCTGAACAACAAACAACAAACACTCCAGGCTCAAACGCTCCTGAGCTTTGGAAAAAGTTGTGCTCAGAGATGAGTTTTGAGGCTGCAGCTAATCTCTGAACAATATTTTATCAGCCTTGGCCCATGTGCTCATGTCTGCTCTTTGTGCAAACTCCTCTTGTTAGGAGATGATGGAGTCAGCCACTCACCCTACACCTCCTGTATCATTAAGAGACACTTCCACACCATGTGTCCTGTGCTCTGTGGTGGTATCCAGGTCTTCGTGCAGGCATTCTCACTTCCAGCTCACAAGAGTGGTAGCATGACTTGCTATAAATCAGGAGCCTGCATGTGATTGACATTTGAACTGATAGTGAGAGGGAAACGACTGGCACGTGACTTGTGCATGCTCTGTGCCGAAGCTTGGGTGTGTCCTTGTGGCAAAGCCTCCTCCGGCAAAAGCTCTTCAGCTGCATTTCTCTGGGAATGTGAGGTCTCTCACTGTTGTATGTGTGTTGCAGGCAGACTTGTTCTTACACCATACATTGCTCTTTTTTCTTGTTTTAAATTGGAAGTGTCCATAATGAAACACTAAGGTTGCTTGGGAAGGACTGGGAGTCTGGGCTCCAGAGCTGCAGCTAATTGGGAGAGATCATCTAAGTGACTTGAACTTGCCAATAAATCTTACTTCTCCATCAAAAGGAGATGCTCATAATCAATGGAACACAAGGCTTTGCTGAGATGTAAATGCTTAGAGAAGCATGAGTGAACAGACTAATTATATTTATATGGCAATCAAACAGCTTCTTACACGAGCCTAAAAACTGATGACCAGAGTGCTGGCAATACTGGTGTCCTTATGCATGCAAAGATGACCCTGGTTCTGTGCAGAAAACATGCATGTGAGGCTGGAGACATTACAATGTTTCACAGACCGTATTTCAGCTTGTAGTTCCAAGTATCTTCACTTCCTTATGTCTTTACCAGTTTTCCCAGGAAAAGGAGTTTTTGATTCGGCTGCCTTTTGCCTACCTGAGATTGTTTTCAGAACACTTTGATTGGGAAAACAGAGCTAAATGTCTAAAGTATGTGGTTTATTCCTGGAAACATCTGAGCCATGCCAGCATTCAAGTTTGGCATCTACTTTTGTTAGGGCTGTAATATCATGTTGTCCAGCTTATCCAAGTTCACTTTTCTGATGCATGGGAGTCCAGTGACCTCAGTTAGAAAACCAGCTGGAGCACTGGCCAGTGACTTGGAAATCCTGACCTGCTGTTTTAATCCTGGTTTTGCTTTTGAATCTCTTCTGAAGTGGAGCCATGCAGATGACTTTGGTGTCTGTAGCCCAGGTCACTCACCTCAGTGACAGATCACACAACAGATTCACACTTACTCCACTCTGTTGGAAAACACAACTGTGTTTATGCATCTTGGATTATTCAGCTTGATCACAGAATCATAGAATCACAAGGTTGGAGAGGACCCACTGGATCTTCGAGTCAAACCATTCCCTTCAGTCACTAAACCATACCTCAGCATCTCATCCACACATCTTTTAAATACCTCCAGGGAAGAAGACTCAATCACCTCCCTGGGCAGCCTGTTCCAGTGCCAAATGATCCTTTCCATGAAATATTTTTTCCAGATGTCAAGCCTGAACCTCCCCTGGACAAGTTTGAGGCCATTCCCTCTTGTTCTGTCCCCTGTCACTTGAGGGAAGAGGCCAGCATCCTCCTCTCCACAATCTCCCCTCAGGTAGTTGTAGAGAGCAATGAGGTCTCCCCTCAGCCTCCTCTTCTCCAGGCTAAAAAACCCCAGCTCTCTCAGCCGTTCCTCGTAAGACTTATAATTCTGCTTGGCTTTTAAATGCTTTAATTTTTCCACAGTGCTTGGCCTGGATTTCCTTGTTTAAGCCTCAGGATGTGGTATTCCTTGCAGAATTCTTTTGCACCATATAACTTTACAGTACGTGCAATTGCTTCTGTCCATATATTTACTTCTAGTGCTATGCTCACGTAGGGGTGGTTGTGTCTGTAATCTGGGTGTCGCAATTAATGATCACATCAAGATGCTGAAACATTCAAAAGTTCTTATCAGCAAATGATTTATGAAGACAACAACATTTGAAGTCTGGTTAAGAAAATGACTGTACAGTATTGCATATATTTAGTCTTTCTTCACTTGTTTTCAATGGAAATGATGATCCCTATTCCCTTGTTAGCAGAGAAAAGGTAATACATCCATAGAGCTGGGCCAACACATAACCATATCATGGGTTGTCAAAACCCTTCATTAAAGCTTTGATGCTAGAGTCACTGTAGAAATGAGGAAAAGAAGAAACTTAATTTTTGACTTCCATATGCACTATCCTGTTTTCCCATGGAAAAGACTCTCACACCTTGCAAATGCGGAGAATTTCCTCTGCAGCTGTTGAGAAACAAACATCCCTGAGTCATTCACAATGTACTTTTTCTGATGCCACTGCATGAACATGAGGCTGTCAGCTCTGAAAAGCAACTCCACATACTCTTTACTTGGATTTTTACTGCTTATATATTCAGATAAGAGTTAACGCTAAAGTGTTTTTCCCTACTCTCTGCAGGCCAACCCAGCAGAAGGATGTAAACAGACTGGGATCCACCTTTATACAGGTATGTAAACAACCTGAATCAGTCCCTGGGCTTGCAAAAACTTTTGTTTCTTACTGTGGTCCTGGAGAGGTGAACCTTCTGAGACCCGTTTAAAGGGACCTTACACCCTGCTTCTCTTGCAGGTCTCCTGGGGATGCAAAGCACTGGTGAGCACGAGGAGAATGGGGTGAGCTTCCTATCATATAATCATAGAACAGTCTGTGGAGCAAGGCAGATCAATTTACTGTATATCTGGACTGATTTATGCCATCAGCCGAAAGGGTGTATCTGCATGCTGAGCCTGCCAGCAAGCATCAAATCTTCCCAAGCCTCTCCTTGCCCTGGGACATTGTGCTCCTGGCCTGGACAGGAGCTGCTGGCTACTCTGGTAGGATCCTCTATGCTAGGAAAATCCCATTACTGCATTCAAACATGCTGTTGACTTCACTGGAGCAGCATAAAAGGAAAAGGGAAGGTGAAACTGAGGACTTGACCACCCAGTCCAGGTTGAACCGCGGGGCTGGCAGCGAGTTAAAAAAATAATAATTCTGTTGCTAAACAGATTTGGTCCGGGATCAGTGAGGAATTACCCAGAGCTATCCCAGTTTTCTCTGCACTTCTCCTAGGAAATGGGTGCGGATCTTTCAGAAATTGGGCTTCTTCCCCGGTGCAAGCCTGGCTGTTACACTGTTTCTAGTGGTCACCCCCAGAGCATCCTCTGCTCCCCTCTGGGTTTTCTTGGGTTCTCTTTCTTGTAGAGATAAACATCCGTGTTAAGATTTTAGCAAGGGCACTATTTTCTCTTTGATTTAGCATGGCCAGGAGTTATTCCATTATACTCTGACTTGTCTATTTACTCTTTAAAGCATGTTCCTTTTATTTACTCCTCCAGAGCTGCCTGTTTAATCCAATCTCTTTTCCACTGAATTACACTAGCACAATAACCCAGGCCAGACAGGTTCAGCCTGGGTCACAGGCGGCAGAGGAAGGGGCAATATTTTTGTCAGATAATAACTCTAGTATTAAAAAAATATGTGGTATTTACTGAGACTGTTGAGTTTTACAGCTAAAAAGGGAGCTGCTATTCCCAGTCAGTGTTTGTAATAGTTTTGCAGCACCTAGCCCCACAAAAACTAAGCAAATGACCTGAGAATGAGAGTGGAGTCTAGTTTATTTTTCCAGAAGCCTGAGGTTTGACAAAAGCCCTGTTAAATGGGGAGTGCCTTGTCAGTGGGACATGGGACCTCTCAGAGGAGGCAGGTCCCAACTTCACAGTCATGGCTCAGTGCCACACCAAGACCCTGGGATAACATTCATCTGTTGGAACTCACAGTTGTGTATAATGTGAATAAAAGCACCTTGGTGAGCAGACCCTTGGGCTCAGAGCCAGCGCTGCAAAGGGGCCTGTAATTTGTATTCAGAATCACAGAATCACAGAATAACCAGGTTGGAAGAGACCCACTGGATCGTCGAGTCTAACCATTCCCACCAATCTCTAAATCATGCTCCTAAGCACCTCATCCACCCTCACCTTAAACACCTCCAGGGACGGTGACTCAACCACCTCCCTGGGCAGACTGTTCCAATGCCTAACCACCCTTTCCGTGAAGAACTTTTTCCTAATCTCAAGCCTAAATCTCCCCTGGCGGAGCTTGAGGCCATTCCCTCTCGTCCTGTCCCCTGTCACTTGGGAGAAGAGGCCAGCTCCCTCCTCTCCACAACCTCCCTTCAGGTATTTGTAGAGAGTAATAAGGTCTCCCCTCAGCCTCCTCTTCTCCAGGCTGAACAACCCCAGCTCTCTCAGCCGCTCCTCATAAGATTTGTTCTCCAGCCCCTTCACCAGCTTTGTTGCCCTTCTCTGGACTCGCTCCAGAGCCACAACATCCTTCTTGTGGTGAGGGGCCCAGAACTGAACACAGGATTCGAGGTGCGGTCTCACCAGTGCCGAGTACAGAGGGAGAATAACCTCCCAGTACAGGGGGAGAATAACCTCCCCTTTTTTGTTGTTGTTTTTTTCTTATATTTTTTTTTTTTAATTCCAAACCAGAAGTTTAATTTAGGTCAAGTACTGGATTTAAAAAAAAAACCCCAAACACATAGATACTCTCAGGAATGCTCAGTCAAGTTGTTGGCTGGTTTCAGAACTTGTTTGGTGGTCCAGTCACAAAGATACTCGACCAACTGCTTGCAGTTCTCTTCCAGCATGTTATTGGCTCTGAGACTTTACAGCAAGGTGAGGGAACTTCCTTTTCAAGACCTTCTGCCTCTTCCACTCTAGGTTTCGCCGCCTTACCCTTCTACGTAGGGATTTTTCAAGTCTGAGTCTGATGAAGTGATTCACATGAGGTAAGTAATAGAATCTCCTCTATTTGTACTTTTTGTTTAAGTACCATGGTATTGGCCATTCCTTGTGAGTGTACCAGCATGTCCGGCCCAGGAAGTCATGTCTCCACTCGCCAGGTACTGGTTTTTCATGGCCAGTCTGTAAAAGCCTCAAAGCAGTTTCTCTTTCTCGGACAACTAAGTCTATATTTTTCATAGACTTTTCTACCTTTTCTAATCGTTCTGGACTTGGCATGGGCCTGAGTTGTCGTTTTGATTCTTGCTCTAAAGTTAAAAGCATATTTTTTTCCTTCAGTAGGACATACCAAAGTTTGTGCAAGTCTTCACTGCTCTTGCCCCTTAGCTGCTTTATATTCCATGCATCCCCAGACTTGACTGTTTTTTCTCCCCAGTTTTGTGGATCATCAAAAAATTCCTCCAGACCCTTCCGACACAATGTTGTGTGCAGAAACCTCAATGGACGGAGGGGCTCAACATGTGCTAGGCTCTTATGGAACAGACTGGGCTTCGATCCGGGGAGGCCGGCAGCCGCCAAGCCCAGCTGCAGCGCGCCCCTCCAGCCCCGACCCAGCACCGCCATCGCCGCGGTGGCCGCCATGGCCCCTCCTGCCGTGCCCCGTATCTTTCTTCCCTCTGGCCTTCAGCTACAAACCATGTGACAGCCGAGGACACCCTCTTCTGTATTTATGGCACATTTCTGCTCTTTCACTATTGCATTATGTCTACCTTCTGTTGTAAGATTTTTATGTTTTTCATTATTATTTCAAGTACCAGACCTTTTTCTTTCCATTAATAACATTTTATCTTAATTTCTCCCTTAAGTAAACAGACACCTCCAATTTGCAGAAACATAAGAAGGTAAGTTTTCTGGCCCATGGAGGTTAATTTCATCTTTATTCCTATGAAATATGATTTACTCTCCAGCCAGTCACCTCCTATCTGCCCTGTATATATCTACTGCTCACCAAGACACCAGCCAGCACTACTCTGCTTCTATTATTTTGGAAACCCAGAGCTGTGAGTTTCGTAAAGGCCGGGTTAAGTAAGCAACAGATTTATCTTCGTCTGAAGATAAAAGTGTTTGGCAGCAAATGTTGGCAGTTCCTTGCACGTTTCCAGGGCTCCTGAGCATGCTCTCTGCTCTTCTCTTCACATGAGGATGGCTGTGAGGGCAGCTACCCAGCCAAAGGGGCTGTCTTGAAGTGCTCCATTCTAAGCAGACCTGGTGTGGTTAATATTTAATCCTGCCTACGCCTAGGGAGGGTGGGATAGAGGCTCCACCACATAGTCTCTAGTGCATCACATCCCAGTGGATTTTGTAACCATCTTCTTATGGGCAAGTGAGAAGTGCCCCTTAGGTCCATCAAGATGAGTCCTCCTTGATTAGCCTTGAGAAGAGAGGCTGAGGGGAGACCTTATGGCTTTCTACAACTACGTGAAAGGAGGTTGTGGAGAGGAGGGGCTGGCCTCTTCTCCCAAGTGACAGGGGACCGGATGAGAAGGAATGACCTCAAGCTCCACCAGGGGAGGTTCAGGCTGGACATCAGGAAAAAATATTTCATGGAAAGGGTCATTGGGCACTGGATAAGGCTGCCCAGGGAGGTGGTTGAGTCACCATCCCTGGAGGTATTTAAAAGATGGATGGAAGAAGAGCTCAGGGACATGGTTTAGTGTTTGATAGGAATGGTCTGACTTGATGATCCTGTGGGTCTTTTCCAACCTAGTGATTCTGTGTGAGCGTCCATCCCCTCAGCCTTGCCCTGAGCCTGCAGCCAACCTGCCAGGACTGCTGAATGTAGTCATGGGCAGCAGGAGGACAAGGAGATTCTGATGAATGCTTGAGCAGCCGAAGGTCCAAGAATTCCCACCTGAGCTCGGGGGAAGCTTCTCTGGAGATACCTTCGTCTTTACAGCCCCAATGCCGTATGCCCATGGGAGCACATCTCTGGAGCCAAACAGTTTTCTTGGGCAGATCATCCCCCAGCACCAGTAATGCCAAGGCTGAGCCATCGTGGTGAGGCAGTTGCATGGGCTGAGATTTGGGTACAAGACAGCACTCTACCTGCAATGTGTGCTTGGGGAAAACTGCATCTGCAAAAGGACTGTCCTAGAAGAAAATCACCGAGAGGGTGGACGTATCTTCCCGGTGAAACCTATTCTGCACCAGAGCAGCCCAACCTGGCTGTGTCTGCACATGGGGGAATCAAGGAGAGTTTCTCAGCAAACCCTGAGCAAAATCAAGCTCTTGCCAGTCCAGGCAGGATGGAACAAGAAGCTTCCCAGTGCCCAGTGCTCCTCTGCAGAGGCACAGTGTGGTGCTGAGCTCCCTCTGCCATGCTCGGCACACAGATCCTCATCCACAATGGGTTGACTCAGTCCCACTGCTCATTTGGGAAGAGGGCAGCAAAAGCCTCCCATCCCATTTCTCAGCAAGCATCCCATTCCAGCCTTTTCTATTGTTTTTATTTGCATACAGATAGAGAAAAAGAAAAGAGATTTCCTATGAGGATTGTTTCCGTATGGTTTAATGCATAAGAGTAAACAAGGCGTAGCTGTTGACTATATGGTTAACATATTTTTGGTGGTGCTCCCATCCAGAAAATGCAGCTGCATTATATTCCTGATAAAGTGGAACTAATGTTAGGTTTCAGCAAGAATGTTAACAAATGAAAGACATTTCAAACAACACCGATTGAAGCAAAGTGTCATTCCCTCCCACCCCCCAAAAAAGGCTTTATATTTTTGCAGAGTTGCAAAAACTCTGATGTCTGAGCAGGAAATCAGGAAATCAAGGCTCTTATTTACACCCCTATGAAGCTGAAATGGCTTTATTGGTTTCAGTGGGTCACTGGGATCAGGGGTTGTGCTCTTGCACTCATTCTGCTTGGTTACAGGTTCTTCCTTCAGATAACCTGGTTTCTCTTCCTTATGGAGACGCAACTAGAAAGGGGTAGGCTTTGCTGGTACCACCTAAACTTAGCCAGTGCCCCTGACATGCCACATGTGGTTATTGCTTAATATCCTGCTGCTGACAATTATAACACAAACATATAGTCATATTTTTGGATTAAACTATACAAACATTTCAAAACAGTTTATGCATGCAGATTTGTATGTTATCAGAAAGCACCACACATGCACATGGAATTTATGGAAAATGCTGAGAGATTTGAAAGGAAATAGTTTGGGAAGTTGTCTTATTTTTTTGAACATAAATCCCAAAACAGTTTCCCTTAACATTCCTCATGTCTGTGCAGCAATTAATATTTGACATTTCTGTTTTTCACTCTGTCTGTTGATCTTGGGCTTTTTTCTTCCCTCTTTTTTCACATCCTTCTTTTCATGCTTGCTACAGCTATTTGCTAAACCCAGTCTTGATGCACAGGAAGATGATTTGAGGGTGCAGTGAGAGGGGATTTAGGCCTTCAAAAGTGTGGTCACCTCCTCAAATGAGATATTTAGATTCAGAGATGCATATTCAGAGTCTTCAGTTCAGACTACCTGGAGTGAATAGTTGCTGCACAGATGAATCTGTTGGCTTGATCAGGTTTTTTTTCTCACTTACAATGATTCCAATGGCTCCAGTGGGATTATTCTTGTACTAGCCAGATGTAAAAGCAAAGCAAAATCAAATCCTCCATACATCAGTGTCAGTCTGACTCCAAGAAACCAGTGTTGAGTGATATAAAGGATAAGGGGCCTGAGGAAGGATGTGTTTATGGAGAACATTTGGAACCTTTAACTACTTGTAGTTTGAGCAAATGCTGAGTAAGTGAACTGCCTGCAAACATTTAAAAGTGGGAAAAAAGTACAGAGCAGAAGCAAATTTCTTGAGGTGATGCAAAAGGATGTGAGAAAGAAATAAAATACAATTAAAGGAAGCAGAAGGAATATAGGTCCTTGAAACAAATGGCAACCTGGTCTACCATAAGCTTTTTATACCATCCAAATATCTGAGCACCTTCTGGGAACGAGGAAATGGTGTGTTGAGTGTCAGATGTGGTTTATTCCTACTAAAGCAGTCATGGTGGTGTAGTTGTTGGTTGGAAGGGAAAGGTAATAACTTCTGTAAGATCTACTAAGAGAATCCAGAGAAAAAGCAAATGGGGTCTAGGACTTGTGCATCCAAAACCTTCGCTGTGTTCTTCTACCTGTATTGTTTGATCTAAAACCTTTCCTTATTTCTAA
The DNA here is from genome assembly GCA_033459285.1 of Clamator glandarius. NCBI lineage: Eukaryota > Metazoa > Chordata > Aves > Cuculiformes > Cuculidae > Clamator > Clamator glandarius. The sequence goes on along the minus strand of JAUNZM010000016.1, from coordinate 3,640,038 downwards.
CTTTCCTGCAAGGAAGGAGAATTCTATATGGATTGCAATGTTTTATTATACTAGGATCTTCTTATACACAATTTTAGAGCAGAGAGGGCTGTTTGAAGCTGTCACCCAGAGAATATTTGTCCATATTTCCTGGGACTGCTCTGGGATGCTCTGGCTCTCCCTGTATACATGAGCTTTGCCTCTGAGAGGGCAGTTCAGTTTTAGGCTGGAGAAAGGAGTTATCCTGTGCTGTAATCCCTTTTGGAGACCTCAACTAAGCTTCTGAGCAGTGTGTCCTACTGTGAGGAGTGTCCACAGAGACACTGAACTTCCTTTAGCAGCGTGGGCACTTCACTTCCCTGGGAAGGCAGCATGAGGGATTCACACTTCGATGAGATGCGTCCTCCTGGGCCGGTCTAACTGGCGTTCCCCGAGTGCTGCCCGTACCCTGCTCAGGGCTGTCACGTTTCCCTAGTGCCAGGGAGCGCTGACACAGCGTACCTAACCTGGCCAAGAGAGATAGGGTCTCCCGGCCAACTGGGGATGGTGGAAAGCATTTCCTGCAGATGCCGTCATGTGCAAATTTAGCATCAATGAGAAATCCAAGCACGTTCTCCAGGCACAGGGAGACTGGCCAGCGTGTGTGACTGGTCCTTAGGGGAAAGGCTAGAAACCCTCTCCTGATGGTACTTCAGACCAAGACAGAGACCACAAGGTGATCATTTGTGCTTGCAAAACAAGCCTTGAAATCTCCAGTGCAAGGGCCACAGGGCAGGAGGACCTCCCTGAACCCCATACATGACTCAAGGCTTGGCTGAAATGAGGTTTAACCCCATTTTACCATCGATTCTTCTCTGCCTGACAATGGTGTTGATGCTTTGTGTATAAAAGTTCACTTTATGCATAAGGTGGACTCTTATTTTTTATGACACTGCTTAGAACTAAGCATAGTCTAAGGGCACAAGTGTCTGTGTGGGGAGAAGTGGTGTATTTTTTAATTAAGAAAAAAAATACAGATTTCAGGACCGTATCACCCTGGTTCATGTTTCTATCTTCCTATACCTCCTCTCTGAACATTACCTAGGCTATAGCTAGATCTCATTTACCACTGACAGGAGAGATGGTGACTCAGACCTCATAAAGCACCGTTTTCTCTGAAAAACACAGTATTAGCCGTGACTCTAGACCTAGATGGATCAGCACAGTGACTCTGGTGATGTATAAATGGAAAGGTGTGTGTGTGCTGTGCTCCTCGTCTGCCCTGTTATGACATTTTCTGCGCTGCCTTGTCACACATCAAGTGCTTTATCAGAACGGATCCACCCAGGAAAATCTGCCCCGTTAATCATGTTACTACTTACCTTTCCCATGTCCAGAGTGATCCCCTCTGCCAGGCATCCTAGGCGGATGCTCTGTCTGACCCCGGGTGGCTGCTCCCCCCGGTAACCTGAGGAGGGCTGCAGAAATGGGGCGGCGGACGGAGGGAATGCGCCTAATCCTGGCCGTGCCCTTCCATCACCTTCACGTGCTCTGTCAGCTGCGTCCAGCCACCCGGTCTTGCACACCCTCTGCCCCTGTGGCATGTCCCTGTGGACGGGTGCCATGGGGCCTCGTGCTCCTGCAAGGCGTCGTTGCCAACCCAAGTGGCTTGGACGGCCTCAGCCCCGCTCCTGGGATGCTGAGTGTGATGGGGCAAGTCAACTGCATGGCTATTGCCTGCAGTTTGAGAGAATCATCGAAGCGGGTTAGGAATTACAGCCTGGAGGTGCTGTGTCTCCCACATCATCTGTAGGGGAAAACACAAAACAATCTAGATGGAAGGGAGAAAATGGGAGAAATGGAGTCCTGTGACAATGGAAGTGAGCAGCTCCTGGGAGAAAAGAGGTAAGAAAGCTGGAAAAAGGCCAAGATGTGGTTTTGGAGACATGAGGAAAGTCATTTTGGAGATGGATGTTCACTAGACCATCACAGCTATGCAAAATCTGAAAAGCCATGGTCTGGAAACAGGGCTTTGGGGACAACTGGGATGCAAATGGACTGTTAGCCTACTTCTCAAACCACGCAGAGACACGTACTTCGTTGCTTAGCATTCCGTTTTGTTTGTCAGCTCCAGAAAGCTGTTTTCCCACAGCCCTGTCTCAGGACCATGGGGTGCAGAAGCAAACTGGGGCTGTTGACTTTCAGACTACTCAATCATCCTGCAAATTACAGCCAGCCCAGAAAAACACAGCTCTGCCTGTTTCCTTATTTAGGTAGAAGTGTTGGGAAAATGAGATTTTGTTTCTGATAAACTAGGAGCTGTTTCAGAAATATTAATTGTTTTTGTTTTATCAATGTTTTACATTTATTCCTCCACTGCTCTATTGGGAATGACATGGATGAAGTCAACAGCACAGTTCCAGACTCTCTTTCAGGCACTCCCAAGCCCCTGCAAAAAAAAAAAAAAAAGAAAAAAATAAATTGTGCAGACATTTTGGAGTCAGTAGGGGTTGTTTTCTGGTTATTTTAGCCTGGGGTATGGAAGCTGTGGGCTCCAGTCCCTGCCCCGTGTAATCCCTTTGCAACATCACTTGGAGCCAGATTCTTAAAAAGCTTCACAATGCCTAATGACAGAGGCTTAAAGGGGATCTGAAGGTGTTTAGGCACCTGGATGCTTTTCGAAATCTTGTATACCACCTCTGTAATCCTCCATCTCCCAGAACTTCCCACAGGTAAAAGGCTGCAGGAGGGATTTTGTTGCTTTATATGTGTATTGGAGGAATATGTGCAGTTTGGGATATGTTGGAGCCCACAAAGGCACACGTGGGATTTTTAGTAAGGAAGTGAGGATGGAAGAAGTGGATATATCAGAGGATTTTTTTTTCTTTTGTGTCCAGCGTGAACTGGCCACTTGTGGTGCTCTTCTTGGGCACAGCCTGGGTTGGAAGAAGGTCCCTTTTTCCAGGCAGGAGCTGATTCAGGCCCAAGCTGTGTTGAGAAAGTCCCAGTGAAGCTGGAACTAAACCTCAGCCTCACTGCATGACCCAGAAAAAGGAGGAGGAGCTATTCGGTCGGGTCCCTCTAATCTGGTGGGAAACCCACCCATGGCGGGCAGGCATTCCCCATCTGAGCCAGCACTCAGTCTGCTTTGGACTTCAGTCTGAATGGGAACAGAAGGTCATGTAAATAGTTTTGGGGCTGGGTATTAGATGGTGATGTCCTTGAGACAAAGACCTTGACTCCTTTGTGGTGAAATGGCTGAGAAACTTTACAAAGATGTGCCTTACACATCATCCCTTGAGATGCAGTGTGTGGTTGGGCTCTCATTCTGGCACAAGTTGGAGTGATTTTATCAGAATCCATGGCATGAATATGACCATGTAGGTCAAGTCCTGAAGGTTTCCCTCAGTCAACACCATCTTTGAAGTCAATGAGCCTGAAATTATCGCCTGATAGTAGGAGCAGTCCATCTGGGATTTCTCAGATGAATGAACTTTAATAATAAAAACGATGATATAAATATGTAAAATATAAAAACAATATTGTCGGCTACTTTGTTTGTTTCTTGTTCAGGGACTTTATATGTTTAGTCTTGAATGTTTTTCACATTGATTTTGTACATCAAGATTTAATGTTGTCAGGAACCACTGAGTAAAAATATTCAGTTTAATAATAATAAGAGAGGGTGTGATTTCATAATCCTAACAAAACAGATATGATGGATGTTCAAACTAATTCTTGGCTTGGGTTTAGGCCTTCATGCTGGAGCATATCAAAAAAAAGAGATCTAATAAACAATAACATCAATAGTAACAATGGTTCCCTCTGGAGAGAGGCAGCTTTTTTTTCTTGTCATTTGTTTAGTCTATTTGGTGAATTCTGCCAGGTTGGTTTTAATCCTGTGTGGAGAGTAATTTGATGTAAAAGCAGATGCATCAGCAGGTCCTGTTTAAAAGTAAATAGTAAATAATTGTAACAGTTAATTTAAGGGACAGACATCTCCATAGTTTATGGTTCAGCTTAGTTCAATCTCTTGTGGCATAATTTGCATCCAAGACAAGAGATCAAACCAGCGAGGCCAGGGTGGGATATCGCCCACCCGAATGCGTCGCCGTGGCACATCCCAGGTACCCCACGGCTGTAGGGGCCCCAACCTCTCCCTCGCTGCCTCTGCCGTGGGTTTCCACAGATGGGGCTCTCCCCTTGCCTTAGGAAGAGGGGTGGTTTGTCAGGGATGGGTTGTGGGGTGAGTGAGGGGGCTGCGGAGCTGGTGGTCCCTAAGCTTTCCGGGACTACGTGGGGTCCAGGGGGTACCAGGAGAGGGATGCTGTGGGGCACAGGCTGGCACTGCTGCTCCGGGGGGTGCCGAGAAGCGCAAGAAGGTTTTGGAAGGAAAGCTTAAAAAGCTTAAGGGGGATACGTGGCGTCCAGGGGGTACCAGGGGAGGGATGCTCCGGAGTCGAGGGCTGGCACTGCTGCTCCGGTGGGAGGGAGGGGAAGGGGGGGGGGGGTGCTGAGAAGCTCAAGAAGGAATAGGGGGGAGACCTGTAACAGGTTAAGGGGGCTACGTGGGGTCCAGAGGAAGGATGTCCCGGGATACAGTGGGGTCCGCGGATGGCACTGCTGCTCCGGGGGGGCTTGAGAAGCGTGAGAAGGGATGGGGGGGGGGGGGGGGAGGGGGAGAGCTGTAAAAGGTGAAGGGGGCTACGTGGGGTCCAGAGGAAGGATGTCCCGGGACACAGTGGGGTCCGGGGATGGCACTGCTGCTCCGGAGGGGCTTGAGAAGCGTGAGAAGGGATGGGAGGGCGGAGGGGGAGAGCTGTAAAAGGTGAAGGGGGCTACGTGGGGTCCAGAGGGTGCCAGGGGAGGGATGCTCCGAGGCACAGGCTGGCACTGCTGCTCCGGGGGTGGGGCTGAGAAGCGCAAGAAGGTATCGAGGTGGGGGGAAGAGTTTTAAAAGGTTATAGAGCTACATAGGGTCCAGAGGAAGGATGCTCCGGGGCACAGCGGGGTCCAGGGCTGGCACTGCTGCTCCGGGGGTTTGAGAAGCTTAAGAAGGTATGGGGGGGGAGCTTTAAAAGATTAAAGGGGCTACGTGGGGTCCAGTAGGTGCCCGGGGAGGGATGCTCCGGGTCACCGCTGCGCGGGGGGGGGGGGGTGGGTGCTGGCGAAGCGCAAGAAGGGAGGGAGGGAGGGGGTGGCAGCCGCAGGGGGCCGGGAGGCGGCTGCTCCGGCGCCCCGAGCCGCAGACGCAGCCCCCGCAAAGGGTTAAGGGGAGCGGGCGGCGGGGAGGGCGGGGGCTGCCGGGGATTGGTGCGAAGTTGGGAGCGGGGCGGCACCTCCCGGGCGGCTCAGCCCCCACCGCCACAAAGCTCTGCAGGGAAAGTTGCTTTATCGCTTGTTTCTCTCGCCCCGGCTCTCCACCCCCCCCTCCGCCCCCCCATCCCAAACCTCCCTTTACCTCCCCCCCCCCCCTTCCCCTCCCCTTCCCCAGCCCCTTTCCCCTCCTCCCCTCGCTCCTTAAACGGGATTCCGGCTGAGACGGCATCACCGGGCATCCCGGAGCCCCGGCGGGTCTGGCAGGTCCCCGCTGTCCCTCCCCGCACACACACACACGCTCAGCCCGACCCGGGAAGCTGGAAAAACAATTTACAAGACTCCCCCGCCACCCTTTTTTCGCTTTAGCTTCTTGCCCCTAGTGGAAAAAAAAAGAAAAAAGAGAAAAAAAAAACCAAAACAAACAAAAAGCCAAACAAATCGCTAAAAAAAGGGGAGGCTGTTGAAAAGCCGGTGGTGAAGGGGGAGAGCTGCTCGGAGGGGAGGGCAGCCCCGAGGCGGAGGGCAGCGCCCCGGGGGGATGCGGGCGCCGCGGCGGGGATGGAGCGGCGAGCGGCGGGGACGGGCGGCAGCGCTCGCTGATAGAGCCCCGGCGGCGTCCGAGGTAAGTGCCCCCGGCCGGGAGAAACCCCCTTTGGGGCGGGGGGGGCGCGGCTGGGAAGCGCCGGGGTTACCCCGAAGCGGTACACCACCCCCCCCACCCCCCCCCTTTCCATCCTCCCGATGCCCGGCTGCCTGCATCCCGGTACCCGGGGTGGGGGGGGGACCCCCTTTGTGCATCACGCAAACAAACGGCGAAACCAGTCTATTTATTTATTTATTTTATTTATTTTTTTCTGCCGCCCCCCGAGCCGGCTTCACGCTGCAAAATCGGGGAGCGAGCAGCGGGGCGCCCGTGGTTTTCGCTGGGCTGAATGCTGCGCGTCCCGGGGACGTTTAAACCGGGGGAGTTGACAAGGGTGAGGAATTCAGACGGTGTTTAGAGAGTGAGAGTTTGAGGAGGAGACCGGGGTGTAATTAATGTAAACCCGATCTGCCCCGGGTTCGCAGCGAAGGCATCTCCGAGAACCTGGATTACGAGGTTTCGCTTAGGGACGCACCTTGGGAGCTCTCGGGGGCGTCTGGGGCTTGGGAAGGGGACCGGGAGGAGGGATCGGGGCTGTTCGGAGGTGGAGGAAGGCTCGTACCCGCAGCTGAGCCTGTCTGAGGGGCACTGGAGCAGCAACGCAAAGTTCTTGTGGGCTGCTGAGGGGAGGGAGAGGTAACATTCCTCCTCCTCCCCCTTCCCCAAGTTCCTCCGCAAATTGTTAACCTGAAATCTTGTTTTATGGCCGCTCGCTAGCGTTTTGTTTGCCTTCCAGACTGGTTCTGTACAGGATACCAAAGAATTATGCGTTAGCTGTAAACTTAGAGGAGCTTGCCGGCCTTAGTGGGTTCTTGATTTATATCAGGCTAACGCAGAGAGGAGGGCAAAGTTTTACTTGCTGAGCGCCAAGGAATGAATTACAAGTACATTGCTCTTTCGTTTACTGTCTCCGCTCTTAAGTCTTTGCGTAGGTTTTGAAACTCTCCGAAGTTGTGGCTTGTTTTGGTGGTTTTCCCCAGTAATTATTTTGCTCTCCTTTCTCCTGCCACCAGGTCTGAGAGGACGATAGCCTGTACGACGCACAGAGCGATCTGGGTTTCAAAATGGAATTGCAGCTCGCGCTCCTTTTCGCAGGGATAGTTGCATTTTCAGACTCGGCAAGAGGTAAGGAGACCGCGCTTAACTCTTCCCTCTGCTCTGCTGGGCTCGTGCTCCACAAACACCCACGGTGCTCTCGGAGGGACCTCATAATTGAGCTGCTGGTGGTGTGAACTCGTCTCCCGCGTGTTCCTTATCGGCTCAGGGATGCAGGCTTGTGCCCATGTGTGGTGGCTCCTTACCTGTGTGTCTCCAGGCCATCGGTTTGGATGGAGCGCAGTCGCTCTGTGTTTGCTATGGTCTCTTAGGCAGAGGTGAACTTCCAGGGGCTTTTCTTGTGTGTGCGTTAAAAATAGACAATTTTAAAGAAAAGCAACTGCATTCCTCTGTGGATCAGAAATACCTCTTCCCTCCTGTAATCCCTGGAGCCTCTGCCCTGTATGTTCCCACTAGCAATCTAAACAAACACATCCATTAACTTCCTCGGTGACAGACAAATGACAGTTCCCAACAGCGAGAGCGTATGTTAGCGCTGGAGCTCCAGCAGTTGATCAGATTTCAATAAACAGGTTATCCTACCAGAGGCAAATTGAAATACATTGACCTGGGACTGACAGAACGGGCCTGGAGAACAAGAAATTTCTTCATGGGAAGGTGTTTTAAGCAAAGGATGAGAGTGGAAGGAGCATTGGCTTTTCCTCCTCGCTCGCCTCGGTTGTACATTGGTGGGTGCTGTTCTTGGAAACCCTGAATGAGCAACCAAGCTTTCGGCTCCCTCTGGCTCTGGTCACCAAGTAGGGGCTGCATTGTTCCAGGAGAATGGGGATATGGCTTTAGGATGCAGATTGCTCCAGCTGCAATTCCCAACAGTATCGGAGTTGCGTGAACTGTTGAAAGAACTTTAAATCACACAGTGCCACGGAGTTGTGAATTAAAAGGTTTGAAGATGCCCTTTGCTTGGGCTGTAACTTGCCAAAAATAAACCTTGGGGGTGAGGGTGGAAAAGAGAGGGAGAGTATTACTCTTAAAGCCCAAAGTTTGGTTAATGCATTGCTTTTTTTTTTTATTTCTTGGCATTGGCTCCCAAGCAAATATTTTATGGAGGCAAAAGCACTGTAAAATGATTTGGCTGGGAGCTGAATGAAAAAGAAAACAGTATATAGGCTGTAAGTCCTACAAGTCTGAATTCCAGGCAAGGTTTACAATGGAGACTCAGTTTAAGTTGTAGGCAATGGGCAGCAGTGTATGAATTAAAATGACCTCATGGATGTGTATTATTGCAATGGACCTGAGAAGTTAGTGGAGTTCCGGAAAAGATCTGAAGTGGGCAGGAGAAGACAAAAAGATTTTTGTCTCTGTTGTGAGCTGAGTATTGGCTGCTTTACTGGTTGACTCTGTTTAAATTTGGTTTGCACTTGTCTTGTTTGTATTCTTTTATTGCCCCTGGAAAATGAAGTGCTGTAGGCTGTTGTTGTGTAAAGAAATGACAGAAAATTAACAGTGCGAATTTCTGAACATTGTTGTTTTGCCTATGGAAGGGTCTTTTTAACATAACTTTAATAGGATTATATTGGTAATTGGGTTATATGAACTATTTTCAGAGCTGGAAATATATGTCCTGCTAGTGGATGCAGAGATGGTCCAGTTTATTTAAAATGACATAGAAATAGACTTCAAAAAACAGGGCTAAACCCATGCAAAATGTCATTCATTCATGTGCTGATACCAACACAGAGAATGTGAAGAACAAAAAGGTGTCATTGCTTTAAAAATACAGACAAAATCCTAATATTTAAATCCTGCTTTGGACCTCCTTAAGGTTGAGAGTATTTTCGATAGTGTAGGATCTAGACAGAAGACTGAACTTGTAAGTGAGCAGAGGTAAGACACTCATGAGTATGTTACAACCTTATTTTGTGCTGTCAAAACGTCCAATTATTACATGTTTACATTGGTACAATTTCAGATTCTTGGAAAAATGTGCCTGCTGGTTAATGTGCCTGTGGATTTTTTTCTGAATGTATCATATTGTGGGTTCGACCACTGGAGATGTATAAATGTTACCTGTTTCAGTTACTCGGGTTTTATAGATGTTCCTTTGGCTGAATCTCAGTCTGAGGTTGCAAGGCTTCTCCAAAGGAAGAAGGGCTCTTTGTTTTGGCCAAAATGCATTTAATATCGGTATCCTGATTGCACATTAGATGTGTGTGGCCCAAAGCGTGCCAGTACCTCCTAATCTGAGGCATCAGAAGTTAAATAGGTGCTTGCTGGCTTGCAGTCAAGCGAGGAAGGTTGCTGAGGAGGCTTGATGTGAAAGTGCTGGTCCTTCTCTTCTGCTCATATTAGGCGAAAGTAGCTTATGCTGGAATTAGGATGTTAATTTGGAGCTGGCTGATCGCATGCCCTGTGTTCAGGGAAGGGCTGTGCCAAAGTGCATTTGCACAAGGGGGCAGAGTTAAGTTGCCCACGCGCTCCGGCTTTGATATTTCCTGACAGTTGAGTGCTCAGCTGCAATCTTGCATTAAATATTATGTTGTATTATTTCTACGTCTTTATTTAGGTGATGCCTTTTAAGGTGAAGGGACTTTCATGGATGACTTATTGGGCTAATGCGTCAACAATTCCTCCCCCAGCAAATAGGGACATTTTTCCAGGTTCAGAATCGTGCATACTGGCTCTATCCCTCCTTGTGACCCAGTGTGTCACATCACTGAGGTAGAAAACACTGCAAAAAAAGGTGTTAGCTTAGGAATCTAACGTAAACTCTTAAGAAAGAGGCAATACATTCAAAGTGTCCACCCAAAGCAGACAGCAGATATAATTTTAGAGTTTCAGGTGCAGAACTCGCCGTGTCTGAGGAGATGAAGGATAAGGTAGCTCTGGCTAAGATTGAGCCAATGCTTTTGAGGCTGAAATTTCAAGACTTTGGCTAAGGGCTTGTCTACACCCGCAAATGCACTGGAATAACCCTTCCAAAAAACTTAATCTGGAATAACTCCCCCAGTGATCAATCTTATGCTGTGCTAAGGATCTCTTGGTAGGAGCGTGTATCAAAAAAAGTCTTCCTTGGGAGCTATTTAGGTAAATATCCGAGCCCCTTCTTTCCCGCGTGGGTGAAGACAAGAACTTGTGTGCACTAAATCTGTTCTTTGAGAACAAAACCGGTGTGCTGTAGTTTTCTAAGAGGGACTGTATCTTCCGGCTGGCAGCCAACGTGTAGGATGGCAGCTTCAGCCTGGTTGCCAGCTGCACCGGATAGTATCAGCCCTGAACTTGGGATAATAGTGGAGGTCCGGTGGCTCATCCCTCGTGTCACTCCATTCCTGTTCTCTCCAAGCAGCCCTTTACTGGGCATGAAAGTCCTCAACGTCCTGCCCTGGCCCTCCTCCGCGGGGACGAATGCCATCTTGGGTCACTAACCTTTAGTGACTATGTCCTACAGCAATGTAGCTCCTACCACTCCACACCTCCGGTCGGATACAGGTAATACAATCTGATATTTTCATGCCTGTATTATCTCAGTGACACACAACGCAATATTTGTTCCAAATCTGTCAAGTTGCCATCCTATTCGTGTTGGTGACCGTATATGGTAACAAGGGGATGTGCTTGGCTTGGTCCCGTGGCTTAAACAAGATTTCGTATGGTATGTTTAGAAGTTTTTGGTAAGAGCAGTAACAACCCTCTGTTGGCGAGTAAACTGATATTCTGCTGGAAACTAATTAGTTTGGATGTTGATTTCATTTTCAGTGCATTGCGTAGGGAGGGGAAGAGCGGGACCTTAATTGCTTTCTTCTCTGGTACTTCTCTTTGTGGCGCTTGGCTTGCAGAACTGGTTGATGCCTGTTTTACCAGGAATTTGCTGATGGGGCCATGTCAAAATTCAAGCAAGTGTTGAGCAGAAGTAATGTTTTGTGCCATTTTTGTGCCTCTGAATGTTGGAGAAAGGGAATTAGGATGCTAGAAGGTTTTTATTTCTTGGGAGATTAGTTCTTCATTCTGGGGAACATATTTATTATTCTGTAACTTTGGTGTTTATAAGAGTAAATGGTAATAAATGTTTAAAAGATAAATAATTATAATAAAAAAGATACAGTTGTTGGCATCTGTTTTGTTCCTTTATTCTTGTTGAGTGGTTGTTGCCAGATATAACCATTAGGTCATTTCTCACTTGCGAAAGAGAAGCGTGTTCAGATCTACAGCCTGATTCAGATTTTATGTAACTCACTGCACATCTCCTGGTTAAGTTTGGGGCATTTTTTTTGATCATACTTTTGGGGAACTTGCTATGAATAAGCTGTTGACATGACTTGTACCTGCAGTCAACATGACGATTTAAGAAAACTTCTGTAATTTTTTTAAACCCTAGTTACTCCCTTCTTCTGAGGTTGTCGGCTGCTTTAAATTGCCTGTGAGTTTAAACATAAAATACAGTGTTCGTCATACTGGAAAATTAGGGTTGATTTTTCTGGTGGTTTTTTTCTTAGGAATATTACAAAACTCAGCAAATTGCTCAAATACATTTAGATTTTCCTTAAAGTTTTTATAACTTTGTTTTCCAAGCCTATATGTTTCTTTAACTATTAAAAGACATAAGCAGCAGATTGAAATATGTCTTTTTTCATGATGAACTTGTACATAGTAAAGTGTTGACTCCAAAGTCTGACTTAGGCTCAGAAGAAACTTTCGTGTGCCGTTTGGTGGAACTTGAGAATTACAGAAAAATTGTTCTTACAGGAACAAAATGTTATTCTACACAAAAAAAAAGAAAAGCAAAAGTGACATTTGCTGGCAAGTAAGAACCTGCTTTTCATGGTTTGGGACCATTGGTACTAATTTATCAGCTAAAGTTGAAGTTTGTTGTCTAGCACAAATTGACTGACAGAGCTGTGCTTTTCCACTGCCGTGTCTGATAATTCCTTTTTGAGTGGCTGTCTTGCCACAGGTGATGCTGGTACTTCTGGGTGCAGAATCCTCATCACAGAGTAGGGTGAATGCAGTAGAGATGGTCGTTGGCTGTGCATTTTTGGATTCATTATTGGAGGAGTAAAAAATTTGCACTGAAAGGGGAAAATAATACAAAGGTCATCTTGTGCCTAATTCAAATTTTTAAAAAACTAAACCCACAAACCAGTAACAACCATTAGTCATAGCTTTATTTGTTCAGTGAGAGTGGGATATCAGCACAGCTTTCTGATTTTCCTGAGATATAAGACTCCTACTTGTGTCTCCAGTGACTTGTAAAATCATGTTGTTTATAGCATCCATGCAAATGTATCCTAGAATTACAGGAGTAGATGGAAACACTCCTTTCTCCCCTTTTTTTCCTTAGTGTGCTCATTTTGTCTTGTTTCAAGGCGTTTGTCTTTCATTTGACCTCTTCCAGTGTTTTCTGGTGGGCTGCTCAAGCTGAAATACGTTTGTTCTTGTTCTGAACATTTAATTTGGATTTCTATTCCTTTCCTTGTTCTCTGTAATCAGTCTTGACTTGGAGCTTTCTCTAGTATTAGTGACACTGTGTGCTTTTAGCTATGTTGACCTATCCTAATATTTTGCACCAAGACTAAATATTTGGGGTTGTATAAGGGACATTTGTATATTCACACCGTCTCTTCTCTTAAAAGTTGCAAACACTCCTGTCTGTTGCAAGTCTATTGAGTCTGATGCTCATTCTTAGTAGTCATTGTACTAAGGTAAAAGAAAGATATTTCCCAAAGTAAGCTGGAATAATCTAATCTTGCTGCTACCCTGATGTTGTATGAGATATACAAGTGCAGCCCATGCCATTTTTAACAGATTAGGACCCGATTCAGAGCCTGTGAGAGCTGGTGCAGTGACTCCTACTCACTCCCATGGGCTTTGGATCCATCCCTGACTTACACAGATTATCTGTGATATCAATCTCCATACGGATCCCCCACATAAAAGAGCTGAAGAGATGTGGGTTAAGCATGGCATTTTAGATCCTGCCTTTTGCCTGATCAACCAGATAGCTTGTACTCAGTTATTTTTTTTTATTTATTTATTCTTAAAGCTCATTGCTTTTTCCTGCTCCAAGCTCTGCTGGCGACTGGAATGTGCACTGTTGGGGCTGAAAGCAACTTGGAAATTCGTTGCTTTAAATTTGGGTCTCCACAGAGGGGTTTATCCCCAAAGAAAGAGTGCTATTCTATGGTCAGTGTTGCTAGGTGTGGAGGGGCTGAAGACTGACCCGAGTGTTATTTAGCAAGTTAATATATGCATTTACTGCTGAATCCATTCACGTCTCTGATCCCCCCCCCAGCCCTGTTCTGAGTCAAATAAACATGGGCTGCATGGAGTTTGGTTGGTTGTCCTGATTACACAGTCTCCCCATTGTACTGCAGCAGAAACACACTATCCAGCAGTGCTGCGAATAACCTAACATTTGTATTTCATCCCAACCACTCCAATTTTCAGGAAGAAATTCAGCCAATCACTCCAGGCTACCATTTCCATTAAGTGTTCAAACTTAATTTTGAGCTTCACTAGGGGAAGGAAAATGTAAATTGAGAACACAGGCTTCTCAGAGCAGGTTAATGTTTCTCAGGACTACTGCACCACTGTTCTCAGCCTCTTTATGAGCGACTTCTGACTTGATGAGACCCAAAATAATCTCTCCATATGTCTGGTGAATTTATTTCATGAACGATTTACACAATCTTGTGTATCCTGTCAGGTGATTGAGAAGAGGGTAATGCAAGAGGTGTCATGTCGCTTGGGCACTGTTGACTTTGGTGGGTATTTTAGGAGCTGTTGGTATTTGTGCATGGTAGATAAAAACACAGGAACAGCAGACAGATGCAGAAATCATAGAATCGTATAAGGGTTTGGTGTTAGAAGGGCCCTTAAAGATCATCCAGTTCCAACCCCCCTGCCACGGGCAGGGACACCTCCCACTAGATTAGGCTGCTCAAGGTCCCACCCAACCTGGCCTTGAACCCCTCCAGGATGGGGCATCTATGACTTCTCTAGGCAACCTGTTCCCGTGCCTCACCACCCTCACAGGAAAAAAAAGTCTTCCTAATATCTAATCTTTCAACTTAAGTGTGGACTTAATTTGTGCAATAGGCATTTTAAAAAAAATTATATTCTCCTTGCTGGGTTTGCACATGCGCATCCAGTGAACTGAGGACTGTGAGAGTTTGGTACTGGTGTTGTGAAGACTCTTCATGGCAATTGTGGGCTAGCTAGTTGTGCCCAGAAGATGTTTGGGAGAGGGAAAAACCCGGAGGGAGGATATGGAGGGAAATTAGCTTGGCATTAGCCAGCCTCTAAGAGAAATCCTAGTGTAGCGCTGCCTTTGACACCTGCTGCAGCCAAGCCTTGGGAGAGGATCTCCAGTGAATGCTCTGAAGAGGATGTAGATATACATCTTTTACAAATCTGTGCTCTGTTTTTTTTTTTCACCTGTGTCTTGTCGGGTGTCCACATGTCATTAGGTCTAGGTGTGATGCTTAACTGTCTTTTGATCAACACGTGACTCTGAGTAGAAGCATTCTATTGTGAAAGGGGGTGGTAATTATGGTAGCTAGTATTTTAGGCTGCCTGGTTTAGGATTAAATCTTTCTTTTTTTCTAGGTAGAAGTGGATGAGGTGAGGCCAAATCAGCCCCAAGGGATGGAAAAGGGACAGTTACTCAGCCCCACTAGCTCCCCAGAGCTGAACAAACCAAACTCCTGGAGTTAGGCTGCTGCAGACACTGAAGCACTGTGAAGTGTTTTCTTTTCCTCCTTTTTCTTCTTGAAGAATTATGTGTGAGTTGGAGTAATTGAGGAAGCTATTTTTCTCAGCTGTTGCTCTCACCTAAATGGATCTGTTAACACTGGTTAAGCAATGACAAGTGTCAGAGGAGTTACAGGTATATGAGCTACATGTCAAGGATGGAAGGGTTAATAAATAACAGGGTAAACCTCTGGGCATTGTGGAATATCCCTCCAGGGATACAGCAGGCTCTCTGTGGAAGGAAGAGTGCTTGTTGGGCATCAACCAGTCAATGTAAAATTGAGCTAAAATTCCTTCAGAGTGTAGATACCCTTCAGAAAGAGGATGCTACGAGCCATTTTGCTTGCCTTCTGAGTGGATCAATGTGTTGCATATTCTTCAGCAGATTAACACAACATTTCAATGGCAATCGGTGTTTCTTTAGCCAAACAAGTAGTACTAGGAAGTGTTTAATATTTATTAGGCAGTTTAAGTGGGAAACTGGGAGAAGAGTTGCCGGCTCCACCCGCCTATGGAGATCAGGCTGTGTGCTCCAATAAGTCATTTCATATTTTAATATTCAAGGTTGCATATTGCTCTCCATTACAAAGGCGATAGTCACTTTTCTTTCAGTGAGTTGTGACTGACTACCTATGTGGTACAGAGGAGCATTTGAGGTCTCATAAGCCCAGGCTGTGGTTTAGCTGTGTATAGTGTGGAACCAAGCCGTGGAAGGGTTCATCATGATCTGCAATAGTTAATATAAAACTAGATTAACAGATGAGAGCTGATGAGTATCTTTCCTCCTCCTGGTATTCGCGACTAATCAGAAATGCAGTTTTGCTGGGGTTAATTTTATTAAAGGCTTATGAGAGCCAGGACAGGTGTTTTCTTTTCCTTGACAGGTTTGATTGACAAGGAATGGTAAACCTATTAGGTAGATATTTGCATATGCAAGAGAACAGGCTTTGGACAGTTGATTTGTAATTGCTGGATTTGTTATCTGAAGATGTTTGTCACTGCTCTGCATGCTTCTATTGTTTCTGGGATACAAAGAGACAAAAAGAAGCAGTAGAGGCCAAGTTGAAGCATTTTTCAAGGGGGCTGGAGAAACCTAAGGTAGGGATGGGTAGTTGTTTTATCTAGACCAGAGCAAGGTCCTGCTTGTATCTCTAAGGCAGAATGTTTTTTCTGATTCCTTGTTTCCTCAAGCACGAGCGGGCCAGAGGATTTGCGGGATTTCAAGCAGTATTTTGTGACAGTGCTATATATAGGATTAACCCTGGCATTGGAAGTTCATTGGAATCACCGGAGTAGTCCTTTGCAACTGGTAACTTAGCCTCAGGATATTTAATTTGAAGTTCATTTGAGGGCTCTTCTCCTGTGATTATTCCTGTTTGGAGTAGGATTGTAGATTCACTGGAATGAGTATTTGTCCCTTTTCCCCATGTTTTACCACTGATCCCAAGGAAGAAAACAGCAAGGTGCTATTCAAATGTAGCCAAAGCAATAGGCCTGTATGTTTATAATAATTGTTAGTATTTATTGAGAGTTTCCACTGAAGAAAAAGAAAAATATATATAGAAAAAGAGACCCAAACGGTGCTGCTCAGCATAGGCAGCATTCCTCTTCTAGAGAGTATCAGGAGGAAAAGCTTGTCTTTCTGAAGACCATGGACTAGCTAAGTGGAGTTTGAGGCTTATTTTTCTTTTATCCTAGAAAATCCAATAAATCCAGTAAATTCTTTCAGTGTGGTCTTCCAAGAGTGTTTCAACTTTGTCTGACTCGCAGATTATTTGAGTGCCATTATAGACTAGGGGTCAAGCAAGTTAATTCCCAGAACAGTACGCTGCCCTGTTTTCAAACTGTGCTAATCAGGGTTTTGAGTCAAAGCGTGGTAGTTTGGTTGGTGAAATTATTTTCCTGTTAGAAAATTACAAATAGGGTCTGACTATTCGTACTGGCTTCAGTCACCGGAGGGCTCACATCACATGTGGACCAAAGCCCCCAGGGATGTACTCAGTGTGGATCAGAGCACTGGTGGGGGCTCATTGAACTCATGAAAACAGGCTGAAACCTTACGAAATAAAAGAAAGAAATTGTTATGGTCACATTTATACCTCCCGCAGAGAGAGGACTGTGCAGAGCCCATCTGAGCTGTAACAGGAATGTCCTTTCCCAAAGGAGACATTTGGTGGAGTTATTTGGTTACCTCTCCCTCTCACCTTTTTGTAATAGAGTCTTGTTTACTTTTTCCTCCTCCTTTCCCAAAGTTTATTACCAGTGTTTAGGCAGAGGAAATGAATTAACATAATTTACTGTTTTTTAGAACAAGACACATTCCCTGCATGTATGTATACACACGCTGGCAGTCACCCTCCCAAGTGCCTCGAAGAGGAGCGTGTTTACAGAGTCTGGGTCCATTTAGGGAGAACAATACCCTGATTATGGAGGGCAGCCTTTTATTCCCAGAAACCAGAAGGAACCATTCGTTTCAAGCAACTCCTGCCCCCTGAAAGGTGCAGGCGGCATGAGCTGCTGGAAGAGTGGAATAAATCTGTTGTGAACACAAACCAGCAGCATTGTTCTCTGTGGAAGTTACTTTAGGGGTGGGGTTGAGAAATGCTCTCCGCACAAACCAAGCACCAAGTTTAAGGTCCACCAGCATGCAGAGAGAAATTGTGGCTTCCAATATGATTTCCAAGTAGTAGCACTGAGACCTCATGGGGAATTATTTGGTGCTCCTGAGCTGGCAGAGTGGTGGGAAGAAGATGGTAACTGAGCCTCCAAGTGTTTTTTGGATGGTCTGAGTTATGTTGAAAGGCGCTGTTATGTATGGAATGCTGGTCATTTCTAATTGAAGTCATGCACCTGTGCCTTGTAGATAATGCCGGAGCAATGTTATATGGAGCATTTGCTTCACATGATGTTGGGAAAGGTCAAGCTCTTGATTTCTGTCCTGCTAAGTTGGGTCATTAGCAGCACAAATAGGACTCCTGTTCCTCTGCCTGGCTGTGGTGGCTTGGATCCTGGCAGTAAATGCTTCTCAGGTGTGATCTCTTGGCAGCTGAAGATGACTGAAGTTGACCTCACCGCTATCCTGTCCTTGTCCTGCTCTGCTCCCAGCCTTGTAACTCCTTTGTGCCGGTGTGACAGCTCTTCTGACCTTGCTGGTTTGTATTTTGGGGAGCTGAACTGGGCAGAAAGTCAGCCTGGAAAAAAATATGATGGGTTAAATTGGTATACGAACATGAACTGAACTCATGTGATATTGCATTGTGACCACAGGCAGCAAATCCTTTCCATTCACACTTATGGCAGGAAGGCTCAGTACTTTGGAGGACTTAACGTTGATGTAAACATATGTACAATGACTCTTTAGGAGTGTAGAATGCAGCAGGGTCCACACTGTAGAAGGCAGCACTGCCTGCAAATAGTGAATGTAAAGACTGGAAAAATCAGATTTGGATCCTGCGCCTTCCACTGGTGGATCTCATCGGAAAAAGTGTCTATTACCCTGGTAGAAACTTCTCAGTCAGAAGTGGTTTGGGTTGTTTTGGACCAGTATTAATTATTCCTCATTTACTTTTGCACTTGGTTCAGCTCATTCAGACAGGAGCGCATCTCTTACCCTTTTGTATTGGGAGATTAAAGCTTTCACATTCTATATCCTGACAATTTTCTGTTTGCCTCAGTATTCCCATGAAATTTGGAGTGCATTTTAGGGGAATGGGAATCTCCCTTAGTCTGTCCTCTGCTTTTGGTTTCTGAGAGAAGGAGCTGGGAAATGTTAAGTTAATGCTGCTGGTGTTTGCTTGGCCTCTACGGCATCGCCTGCTGCAGAGAAGGACCTGCTTTAGCAGGAGCAGAGCAGCAAAGATGAGCTGAAACAAGTGCTGCTTGTGATGAGTTCCCTCTGGTCCAGGCACAGTGTGCATTGACCCTCATATCAATGTGAATGTGAAGCCAGGTTCCCCCACAGCCTTGGCTTTGTCTCTGCGCGGACTTCTGACTACTGACACCGCTTGAGGGGGCTGCAAAAATTAAAGCACAGAGAACAACTTGTGCAAAATACTCCCTGCGGGTGAAAATATTTCTGCAGGGGAATCGAGCCAGTGGGATAACAGGTAAAACTGCAGGGCTGCAGTAACAATGCTTGTGGAGAGAAAGCGGTTGTTTATTTTGGCCCATGAGACATGGTGGGGGAATTCTGGCCCAGGATGATTGATGTGTGTCTAACATGAAGAGCCATGACTCTGCATCTCAGAGAAGTTGTGACTTTTTCTTGCCTGTTGATACGGGTTTTTTGTAGGAAGGAGAAGATCCTGGTACATGTCCCAGTGCCGAGGTGAAGGCTGCTGAGGCTACTAGGCATTGGACAACTAAATTCTGGCACTTTCAGGAAAATTGGAACTTGGTGCTAAGTAACTGTAATTGTCCCACGGCAGCAGGGATATGGGGTTTTTTTGTGTTATTTTTTTTTTTTTAAATATCCTTTAGAATCTACCAGATCTTCTCAGGCTTGGATGATACAAGAGAGGTAAACCCTTGTTCCCTTGGTGGCTCATGGGCTGCAGTAAGGGAAACAAGAATCGGGACAATACCAACCCCTCCAGAGGCCATCCCCATGTCTGTGTCACCGTACTGGCTTTCTGCTGTGAGCATGAAGGTGTGCGGTGATCTGTGGAAAAATGTGAGTCTTGGCAGCAGTCCCTGATTC
This sequence comes from Clamator glandarius, assembly GCA_033459285.1. Lineage (NCBI taxonomy): Eukaryota > Metazoa > Chordata > Aves > Cuculiformes > Cuculidae > Clamator > Clamator glandarius. The sequence continues at coordinate 3,620,617 of JAUNZM010000016.1, read as the reverse complement.
AAAATATCTGGGAAACACTGAGCTGGGAGATGGAAAATACGTCTTGGGGGTTTCTTTCTCCAGAAGGGAAAACAGCATCAAGCTTCCACTGAGACAAATGTTTGAAAGAAATAATTGTGCAATGTAGAATTAAAAGGGAACTGTTTGGTTATTGGACACTAACTGAAATAACAGTGTAGAGGAACAAGCCTGAATGAATTTTAGTAGCCTCTTGATTGGATCTTTCTGTTTGTATACTTGCCAGCACTTTCCCTTTTACCAGTGCAAAAGCATTGCAGATACTACGCTAAGTAAGAAAACAACCCAAACCAACCAGCTAACTGATTAACTTGTCTGAGGAAGGTGAAAAATGCACCCAAGTAACTGAATGAGCATTGTACTTGAAGTATTCCAGGCTTAAAGCTAGAGCAGGGTCTTCTGGCTGTGGCATGTGTTGGAGGGTATTTTGCTACATGAAAGAGATATTGAGGCAGAACTGGGGGAGGACTGCAAGGTCTAAAGTATTTAATTTTGCTCTAGGAGAGGAGGTCAGCAAAGGACCAAGAGTTTTGGTTGATACAGTGAACGCAGCATAATGCAAAGTTGTTGTTATAGCTGGTGTGATTTTTATTTGTTAGCATGAGCGTTGGTGCTTGCATATCCTAGTTGTACGGAAGCCCTGGTTGTGTTGTAAGGGTTGTCAAACCCAGAATGAACAACAGTCTTAAATGCAAGTTAGGAACAGCTCTTTGTGTAGAGACTTTATTTTACTGTGACAAAGACTTCCTCCAAAAACCAGATACATTGGTCAGCTAAGTTTTATTTTACTCATGTAGAGCTCAGAAAGGTGAGATCCCGCATTTACCTACAGCACCCCATGCAAAATAGATACCGTCTTGATAAGGATTTCTTGTTGCTGCTACCATACAGATGCACGTGATCGATATTTTCATGCCCAAACCCTGGGTCAGTGCCCAAGGTGAAGCAGGTAAAAAGGTATCATTCATACATGGACTGAAGGGCTTGTGCTGCACACCCAACATGGTTTGCATGTATGAATCATAAGCCTGGTCTTCACCTCTCTGCTGGATACAAACTTCATTATTGGCTCTGGGGAAAGGTAGGCATTACACTGTTTATTATTGATGGAAACTACTGAATGTAAAAAAAAAAATTAAATAAATACAGTTACAGATTATTGAAGGAGCAGCAAGGTGTTTTCGTGTGTGCTAACAAGGTCTGCCTGCTCCCAGGTGTTGCTCCACATCCCGCTGGGGCCCACCATGGGTTTCTGTTCCCTCCTGGAAAAGTGCAAAGAAAAGCCAACTTAAAATCTGAGGGAGGGGTAGAGTGTTAAGAAAGGCAAATTTTCACATGGGCACAGAAAAAGAGGTGCGTTCAAGAGATTTCGTTTTGCTTGGAAAGGATTGTGGTGGTTGTTGAAAGGGCATTTCAGTGGAAAAGGGCCAAGCAGCCTTAGGCAGAACCAACACCCTCAATTGAGAAAGATTTTTTTTTTTCAAAGAGCAGTACTGTTAAGAACTAATTAAAGTCAAATAAAACAAGGAAAATAGTGTATGACACATCTATTTGAATTCATCTCTGTTTTAATCCAGTAAAACCCATGTGGCACAACACTGGAGACACGCAAGGGAAGTACAAGCCCAAGTATTTCAATACACTTTTACAACTACAGAAGTTTCTGACTTCTGATATAATTTTTGCCAAGTGTTTAACCGTGTACTTTATGCATCTGTGGTTTGCGTATATTCAAAGTAACACTTGCTGAGGACTCATTACACAGTATATTACACTTATTTGAAATACAGAGAACCAAAGCACAGGCTGAAGTGGTAGCAATTGTTTTGCAAGGATTCTGATGCTGTTTTTTGCCCCTTGAAATTATTTTTTTTTGACTTTAGGAAATTGGGAAATAACTCTGCTTTCAGTTGAAGAAAAAAGAAACTAACCTTCCAGATTTCAGTGTCGATGATTTTGGATAAAATGTGTGCACCAAAGCTGTTAGCTGACTTAGACACCAGAAGGGGAGGTAAAGAACAAAAGCAAGTTTTGTATGACTCCTCTAAACCATAGACCAGTCATGTTATTTTGGAGTCTGATTTATGATTTTTGGTGCTCGTGATAGGCAGCTTAAGAGTGGTGTTCTGTGAGGGATTGAACCTGATTGTAGAGACACCCTCCACACTCGCAGTTCCCTTTGCTTTGTTCCTTTGCCTTCCCTGCAATGCTATCTTGGGCAAAACTTGGAGAGAGAAAAAAAAAAAAAAAGGAACAAAGGACATTTTAGGGCCCCAGCTGTGTCACTTCAATTTTTTGCTAGCTGTTGAGGAAGATTTGTGAGGACTCTTCAGGGGAGGAAGGGTCGGGTCAGAGGTAGAAAGCCACTCACCCTCTACCAGAGTAATTTATAATGCCAGGGCAGCTCCTTGGGGAGCATCTGTCTGTCCATCATTCCCTCTGGGTTTGACAAGAGGCAGACGGCCTCCCCCCAGCTGTTCCCTCTGATATGTTGCAAAAGAGATATTGAAAAACAGCTCTTGGCCTTGAGACAGCTCTTCTCACTATAGCTCATTCTACCTATCAATTAATGTCGAGCAAAAGTGTTTAATAACTATTTTATAACTTTTTCAAGAGTGGGACCCTCACGCCCTTGCAAAAGGAAAGTCCAACTCCTGTGCAGGGAGGCTGCTGCTGTGTGACGAGAGTTACGTGCATGAACAAACAGGGCTTTTGCTTTTCATGAAAAATGTGCTCCTCAGCATTCAAATCCTCCCATGGAGAGTTTATCCAAAAAGAACATCTCTCTTTTAAGTGAGGGTGGGGGGAAAAAAGAAATCTCAGTCCTTCACAGAACCATAGAATCATAGAATGGTTTGGGTTGGAAGGGGCCTTAGGGATCACCCAGTTGGGCAGGGACAACTTCAGATGGATCAGGTTGCTCAAAGCCTCATCCAACCTGGCCTTGAACACCTCCAGGAATGTGGCATCCATGACGTTTCTGGGCAGCCTGTGCCAGTGCTTCACCACCCTCACGTTAAAAAAAGGTGTTCCTAATATCTAATCTAAATCTCCCCTCTTTCAGTTTAAACCATTATCCCTTGTTCTGTCCCTGAATTCCATGATAAAAAGCCTTTCCCCAGTGTTCCTGTAGGCCCCCTTTAAGTACTAGACGGCTGCTGGGGACCATCAAGACAGAAGTGCTTAATGCCAGTGTTGGACATCATAATCTTCCGTCTTCTTCCATTTCTGATGCACTCACTCTGAAACCTGGTACAGATTGCTGGTAGCTTTGCCTGGACACCATCAGTCCCTAATGTAAGCCGCGTTTTGAGTAATTGTTCACCTTTCACCCTTGTAGCTCTTGGCCTGGGCAATGGGTGTGAAGCGTCAGGAGTGAATTATGAAAAATAATAAAGAACCATGCACGGCAGTGTATTTCCTGATGGAGGATGGCGAGACGATGGCGGAGGCTTTTAGGCCATCTCTTACCTACTCGCCCTGTCCTCTTGTACTAATTTCCAGCAATTCCACTGTGTATTTTCTTAGGAACCAGCTTCCACCCAAAAGCTACTGAGTTTTTCTTAAAAGCTGGTTTCTGTCCGAGCTGATAAGGCAGCAGCCAGCCTGCAAAGATAACAAAGGGTATTGGGACTTCTTGGGTTTGTCTTTATTTGGAATTTTTAGCAAATGGTTGACATGTAGTGAGAGCTGTCTAGTGGCTTTGGGTTTGGTGGGTTTCCTCTTTCTCTTCTCTCTGCCTTTGCTCCCCAAATGCTTTTAGGGTGGTTTGAGAAAATAAAAAGAAGGATACAAATGGAGCTGGTGAATTAGTGGTGTTTATTGAGGAGAATGGGGAAAGAGGGCAGTTGGGGCTGGATAACAAAGAAGGCTTTGGGCTCTGTTTTTTTTTTGATGGCTTCAGTTGGAAAACGCTCCCTGCAACCAAGGGGAGTGAAGAGCAATGCACAGATACCCTAAACACCCGGTCACTGGCAAAAACGTGTCACAGTGGAGGAAAGCTTGTGATTAATTGTCTTTTCAACTTCCCCCTCTCCAGCTTTTCCCAAAGTGTTATCCCTGTTTGGGCTTCTGGCTTTTGTTAACCTGCAAGGGAGTGTTTACACTTTGCTTATGTTAACCAGAAAGGAAACTTTCCCAGCCCCAAACTGGTTTACCTGCTGATGCTAATGACTTGGATATAGGGAGCCTGGTGAGCAAATCAGATGGGGATAGAAAACTAGCCTATGCCCTTACACAAAGATGTCTTCTGTTGCTCTTAGAATATGAAATTAGCATTCGTTTACAGTTTAAACAAGCCCTTATTGATGTAAGGTATTGCCCCATGCTTGCATCTTTGCTGTGACCCTGCCGTGTTCCCAACTTGCCCTCTGTCTGATGCATTTCTATGGGCCAGATAGGGCAGAAATCTGGCTGAAAATCCCATAGAAAAAAAAAAAAAGGGGGAAGAAATGAAGTCAAAACGCAGCCCTGCAGCACTGGATTTTATATACCTGCCTGTTGCTTGTGGTACCCCTCAGGTGGTTTGCACAAAGCATGGTGTTATTCACTGGTATTTAATATTCATAGTTTTCTCAGCGGTGTTTCACCATGGCTGGAATTACAATGCCAAACATCAACTGTTTTCGAGTTTCAATGCAATTTGTGGGCATGCTTTAATTAAGCTGCACAGCACTGCTTGAAGGAACATACTTTATGCCTACAATATTATGCGGGCAACCTCATGGAGAGGCTCAGGAGCTGTATGGGAGCACAGTGTTTTTGTTATGCGCTTCTGCCCAGCAAATCTTTCTTGCTCTTTAATGTAACCTGTCACATATGAAATTAATTTCAAACATGCATTTGCTCACAAAGTAGCGTTCTTTGCACCAGAAATCCATAACAGTAGAAGAAACCATCGCCAGATGTCTATATTTATAGAAAACTGGCACGTTCTGTCTGGTGATGACAGAATATTTCAGTGTATTTATGAAGTGCTCATGTTTTTAGAAATATAGAAATCCAGTCAATATCAGTAGAACTATTCATCAGACATCTTGCTTTTTTTGTTTGTTTCAACCAGCAGAACATGTTTCTTTAGTTGATATGGTACTGAAAAAAACCCTCCACCTTCTCTATCCCTCTGTCACTACTGTATTTTTTTCCAGCTTCACAAACCTTTTCACTTTAGAGGAGCATCTCTGGATTTAAAACAAACATTACTAGAATCTCATGCATCTTTGACTGTGTAGGTCTATTTCAGGCATTTTTACTTGAGAAAGAACTGTTCATAAAACTGAAAGAGTAATTTCTACTCCAGGAGTGGACCCTGCAACATTTTTCAGTTTTTGGAATAAGTTTTTTTTTTTTTTTTTTTTTTTTTGCTAAGGTGTTTAGATTGTTACTGTACAAAGGGTCTCACAGTTGGATCTAGTCACTTTAGGAGTCAAATCTGGATCAAGTCAGGAGTCTTGGAGGGTGCAGGAACCCCAGCATGGCTGGTAGTTGAAGTGTGAAGCCCATCAAAAGTAGCGTCCTCACAACACTAGGTTCTGTTGCAAACTTTCTGTGTTCACAGCTAAATTGAACCTCTCAATGCCTCAGTGTCAGTGTTTTTGCTTGTACGCATAGACATCAGAGAGTTTTTAAAATAGAATTTGCAGAGATCTCTGCAGTTCTTCACAAGAAGGTGCTGTTAGAGGCCAGAGCTGCATACCTGGCAGTACATAATTTAAGGGATTTAGATAGGTGCCTTTATGTATTATGGTAACAAATGAGGAGCTGTACAGAAACATAAGCAAAGGGGGCTCCTTGGGGGATTTGCTATTGGAACACAATTACTAATCTGTGCAATCTACAAATCAAGTTAATTGGGTTTGCTCAGGCTGTTGCTCAAACGATTGCTAAGCACAGTAGCTTGAAGGCGATGGGGGTTTGGCCTCCCAATCTTTGCTGCGTATTTGTTTTTACAGAAAATGCCTTTGATATATGTAAGTTATATTTCCGTGCATTACAAATGATAGATTCCTCCCCCATATCCTGTGACAGCCTTCCCTGGAGACGGACAGTCTGTGTTGTTTTAGTGAGATGAAGCAAGATTAACGGGAAAGGTTTTGCTAGTGTTTGCAAAGACTTTGAGCGAAAGGGTAAGGTTTGGATTGGGGATTTAGTGAGAATGAAAAAGTGTTTCTGAAAACCACTGCCTGCACAGAGGAGTCCTCTCGCTGGCTACCCTCTCAAGTGGGCAGCAGTCTGCGAGGAGCACTAGAACAGCCCCAGTGAACCTCGAGGCTCTGAGCTTGACATGCACTTGGCTCTCTCCACGTGCTCCTGCTCAGGTAGGGCTGATGCCCCCGAATCTGCAGGTCTACAAGTTGTTTTCCGAGCCAGCTGAGTCTCAGAGTGGGCAAGGAGCCTCCGCACTTCTGTGGGTGCCTGTGGGAATGGTGCTCCAGGGGGGCCCTTCATCCCCTCCATGGGGGCTCAGCTCACCAGGCACAGGAATGCTGGGGCAATGCGAGAGATGTTCAGCTCGTAGATCGTCACCTATGTGTTGGTGTCTGAGCTGCCCTCAAAGTCAGTGGAGATATTAAGTAGGGCATTGAGCTAATATTGACCAGCTCCCTATAGACCATAAGGGGGGGTAGACACCTAAATTTAGGTGAATTCAAGTGCCGAGTCCTGGCCTTGTTTTGGCTCCTGGGGTAGTTAATTGTGATGCTGTACCTGGTTACTCCTCATCTATCTGCATGCAGTGACAGTAGTTAAAGCCTCTGAGTAATTCACAGGAAAGTTTTGACTGAGGTTTTTGCCCTGAGTTTGAGCCTGGACAGGCTCTGCTTGCTCCTTAGTTATTTAATATCCTCAGCCAAGGTTAGGCCAGCCTTACACAGAGCCCCCACCTCCTCCCTGGTGGGTGCCGGTGCCTGAAGACACATTACAGTTCACACAGTTTGGACAAACATCCGAGGACGGACCCACGCTACATTTTGTCCACTATCAGCAAAGTAGCTGTGTCTGGGAACTGCACATGCAGGCTAATTGCTCCTAAGTGTGTAATATTATATGTATTTGAGGGAAGGGGTGGTATTCCTCCCCCTTGGTGAACAATTTATACCCCACAGTGAAAAGGATTAATAGCCCTTAGGGCTTTCTCATCACCATGCAGGGAATTATCATCCGAAGCAGGAGGGGCTGAAAGGTCAGACCTGAAAACTTGTGTGGTGTTTTCTTTGCGAAGCACGGACAGGATGTACAGTAAATCAGTAAATCAGGTTCAGGCAGTTCTGTTTGCCGAAAACAACATAATTTCACAGTGACCCTGAAAACATTGCTTTTTTTTTTTTAAAAAAGCTTCCTAGCAGAGAGATTGTAGCTGGATCTGGGAGGGGGAGTTGTAGTTGGTGGATCAGGAGCTGGAAGCAAAACTTTCCTCTCGGAGCTAGTGCTGCAAATCCTGCCCTTGCTGACAAGGCTGGTGACGTACACAGAGAACTTTGTGGCCTTCCCTATGGCTAGATATAGAGTAAATACCACAGCTCCTGCTTTGTATGAACCAGAAGAGGGACGCGATGGCCTGAAGCCCTGCTGCCATGGCAGGGAACATCATATCACAGTAGAAATTGGAAAAGCCACCAACAGAAAGTGCTCCGTGCAGAGTCCCCATAGTCCCTCTGACAGTGTGAAAGAGATGAGCTCGTCTGACCCCTGCTAGGCTGCAGAGCAGGATTTGTTTGGTCCAATCTATTTAGCTGCATGAGTTTGAGATGCATCATGCACCGTTTCCTTCTGTAAAGGGAGGTCAGGGACCTCTCAGGTGTCTACAAGTGTGTGTGACTGAAGTTAGAGGTGAAGGAGTCCTGATGGAGTCTGGTTTTGAACACGTACTGGTGTAAATCAGGAATGGCTTCTTTCAAGTGGAAAAGGAAAGGCTAATTTAAAGCCAATAAATGTAAATTTGCCCCTAGGCTTCAGTGAGTGTTAGAAGTATTAATATGTGAGCCAGCCCATTTTCTTACACAGGCAAACCTTTTCCTTATGGCATGAAATTCAGCTAATAGCAGAAGGCTGAAGTACCACCTCTCAAGAGTTTGCATGGGAGGCCAAAGATTTATAGACATTATGCTGCCTGTCTGTCTGCACACAGAGAAATGTCATGGTAAATGAATCCATTACACAGGACTGTTGATTTAATACCTTTCTTCTACCTTTAGGAAGAAGCTTCCTTCCAGGTCTTCAATCTGTGTTATCTCCAACTCCCCCAGTGTAACTGGGGATTTGGGGATTAGAGGATGGGAGCCAAAGTCACTATTGCTTTTCTGCATTTTAGGAATGTGGGGGAAGAGGCTGAGGGTGGAAGAGTTCTTGTATTTGCAGTTTATTGGTGTCTTTGGCAAAGGTTTACTGCTTTGTGAAAAGATGCTTAGCTGCATGATTTATTAGCACTGCCATGAAGACTGTATTAATGATTATTTCACATTCCATGAGATCTTAGTGGGTCCTGCCCATGGTAAGGTCAAAACAAAGGGGCATTTGACATAGTACTGCTTTACTTACAATAACAACTGATAACGAACCTAGAAAATAAGTAAGTCTCTGACTGCTGGGTGCGTTATCTTGCAACAGATATCAACACAGCCTTCCAGAGAGAACTGTTGACCCTTTGCTGCGTGTTGTCAGATCTCTAAAAGGTGCCACGGTGAATCCTCATGCATGCACACACTTGAAAATGCTTTTACTTCCTTAAGGAGCAGCCGTCCTAACATCAGCAGTTTTTCCTGGCAGATGCAGTATCGCTGTAAACCGTGCGGGATCCATAGGGTTTGGTTGGGAATGACCAGGCCTAGTTGGCATGAAAAATAGCATGTAAACATTTGTTTTTCTTTTTCAGGGTTATTCTCTTGTAAAAAGTCAACATGGCCCACTTGATGCCTTCTGGCGTGCTGGGTTAAATCCCCAAGCCAGGGCTGGTTAGTCTTAAATTCATGACTAAAGTGGTTTGTGGTTCTTTGACTATTTCTGTTGCATATTCTCTGAAAAAGCATGATTTTTTTTTTTTTTGACTGCAACTTTCACAATGCTGTTTTGCTGCAGCAGCTGAAGCTTTAGGAATATCAGTTATTATTACAACTCTCTTCACAGTTTAAAAAAACCCATCTATTGGGCAAATTCCTCCATTTCGGGCGATTGCCATCCAGCATGGTAGGCCAGTTTCCTAGGTCAGTATTTGACTTCGCATATTTGGTTCTGCTAACTTGGAGTGACAGGCTGTCCATGGGTCAGCCTTGCCTTCGCAACATCTGTACTGGTGGAGATAAGACAGCAATTGAATCCTCTTCTAGCTCTCCCGTGCTTCCAAAGCGGATTTTACTATGTTTTGTTTATTTTTGACAGGCTAATACTGGCCAAGCGGAGACATTCCTTGTCTGTTATTCATGGACAGAAATGCTTGATTAGGACTCCTCTTCCTGGAAATATCAGTGAAGCTGATGCCCTGGATCCTTTTCCACAGATAAGATTAAGGACATTGAAATCGGCACGCTTCTGGCAGTGGTTTTGTCTGGTTTAGGGTGGTAATTGCAGAGAAGCAGTTTTTGATGATTACTGGGTATTTTTCACAAGTTTTCCTGTATCATTTATTAACATTAACCCACCAATCACTGGTGGGTGCTGGGGGCAGAGAACCCACTTAATTGAGATGGATTTTTTTTCTTTCACATTGTTGCTTTTGCAGGCAGTGGCTGTTAGAGGTTGCTTATGTGAAGGGAATGAGTCACTTATTTGTTTGAAGCCATGAAGAAAGGTTCCGCATGTTCTCATTGATATTAAACACAAAGCTGTGATGTTGGTGGTTTCTTTTTCTCTCGCTTTCAGTGTATTTGGTTTTCACATCAGGGAGGTCAGGAATTCATGTTTACTGCCTTGGAGGAGAAAGGAATTGTATAGTCTTTAGCTCTTTTTGGCTGACGGTCCCAAACTGCTGTCATTGAAGAATTGTAGAGCCTGTCAGCTGGAGATATTTTCAGCTGCTGTTCTTTAGGGAACCTGCCTGACTTTCAGCCTCATGGGTCAATTTTGCTTCACTTACTTTTTTTAAGTTAGTGACCAGTGCAACCTGGGTACGGCATTACAGTCTGAGAGGTGCGGAGATCTGTGTGTACCATTAGAGTGGCTGCTATGTCCTGCCTGGCATGGAGGTGGGAACTCCATCTACTGAGTCTCGTATGGGGGTACAAACTTGAGTTTGATAAAAATTCTAGCATCTCTCTGTATGATTATTGCCCTGCAGGCAAGTGAAGGATAGAGAGAACTACCTGTCATCTGTCTTTTTTCAGCAATCACAAAACTTAATTTCTCATTTTTTTCTTCAAAAATCCCACTGACTTTACCTGAGTGGGTTTTGCCTCTTTAGGGTATCTTACTTAGTAAAAAGCTGAAGTAATTCCCCTGATGTGTAGGGATTGGTCTGTGAGAAAGCTGCTACTCCAGGTGATGTGACTGACTGCATCCTCCTCTGTTTCACTCCAACAGGTAAATTTTCTGCAAACAGAGTAGTCGCTTGGTGACATTCCCGTGCATATATAAAATAAGATATAAACCTCGGCCAATGTCTTGTAAGCACTTTAGTTGGTTGCTGGTCCTGCTAAGAGCTGGAATGGTGGCTTTCACTCTCCAGGGAAAAGCTGTCCCCCAGGAGGCACATCTCCAGCAGACACCAGTGGCACCCCATGATTCCCCTATCATTTTTACTTTTGTTGGATCTCTAATTAAAAAAGCAAAGCCATCCCATCCTCACCCCTACAGAGACCATATGTGGAACTGATGTTCAAACCCAGCTTTTTAAAGCAGAAAATGCATCTGAAAATAGATGGAAAGTGATGCAAAAGCCACGTTCTTCAAAGTAAAACAGCAACTCATTTTGCCCTCGTGGTCTGGAAGGGATTTTATCTTGTGCAAGATGTGTTTCCCCCTTGGCCTCCTCCCTTCACCCAGAGCTGTAAGTCTGCTTTTGTTAGGCCGGTGTCGCGGAGCTAAATCCTGGAAACATAATTTATTCGAAGTGTTCCGCACACATGTAAATGGGCAAAACTCATTGACAGGTGAGTTGAAGTATCTTTTTCTTCTGTGTAACAAGGCACTTTTGCTGAATCTTTCAACCACTGGCTTTGTACCTCAGATGAGTGAAAAGACCTTAGAGGAGAGAAACACGCAGGCAGGGAAAATCCCTCTGGTGTGTGTTGTGTGTCTGCACAGATTTTGCTTATGTACAGCACAGCAGCATCTCTCCTCACATGTACATCAGCATCTGCATAGGAAAGTGTATGCATGGCACAGAAATCTGGGCGTACGTCTCGTATAAGAACTGCTGCAGCTGCATGCGTAGGTACACTGTGTGCACAGTCCTTTGAAAAGCTCCGAGGGGCTGTATGTCTACCTTCAACTGTGTAATAAAACAGTCCCTGAAACAGTCTTGGTGTTCATGTATTAAATTCCAAGCGCACAGCAAATTTAGCTGAACTTTCTGCTGCGTAAGCACTATTCTCTCTGCTTCCATACAAGGCCTTGAATTAGCTAATTAAAATCTAGCGGCGAGAGGGAACAGTCTGCAATGTAGTGAACTCACCAGATTTCTGAGGTCATTGCTGGTACAGAGTTCCTTCACTCTGTCCCATGAAAAGATTTTTAAGTATTCATTGGAAATCTCCCATGGATTTAACTTCTTCCTTTGTTTTGCTTTGCAGTAAAAGCTTGATTGAAAGTGGCTGTGGCAGCAGTAATGCCTGGCTGAGTTTGGAGAAAACAAGCTCTACACCCATTTAGACGTTTCATTTGAAAGCAGCTTCCATTATCTCCTATTAGGGGCTGTGGTTAGTAAGTAGCAGGCTGAATACATGTGTGTGTTCATTCATTATGACTTCTTCATCAATTTTATTTTTTATAATCACTACTTTTCAGGATTTTTTTTAATTTTTATATAGGTATTTAATATCTGATAACCTGAATAGGTTTTTAGGGATAAAGTTTGATGGAGGATCCTAGCAGTATTAAGCCAATTGATTCCAAAGTTAAAATACAATTTATTCTATTCTATCCATCAATCTTTTAGAAGTTCTTAAGCATCTCATGAAAGAAAACTGAAGAAAATTTTGGATTTTTCCCTTCTTACATTTTTTGGGGGAGATAAAGCTTTAAAACCTAGAATTACATGCTGGAATTTAAGTTATCAATTAGTGTAACCTGATCAAATATACCTCATGTTTTATTAAATCCTTGTTTTCTGAGCCTCAACCCAGATGAAACTTTGAGGAGAGGACTGATTCTTACTGGACCCTGGCAGCGTAGACTCACTGCTTTCAGTGGCAGTGGATGAATATTTTGAGTTCGGCTCAGTAAAAGTGATCAATACATGAAATGAAGGACTAATTTATTTAAGGGCATGGCTGGAAATGTTTTGTCTTAATCCCAGGTAGTGCACATGGAGTCAGTACTTGCTTCTGCATTGTATCTCAAGCAGGGGTCTGCCTTAGCAGCTCTTGCCTGAAGCATGCTCCCTGCTTCGGGACAAAGAACTGTTTGTCAGCAGAGGCTGTTTCATATAAAAATCATATTTTTGGGTGAGTTTCATTTTGGAGGCCCTCCTCTCCCCTGCTGCTGGCTGCCTGCTGCCTTCTCACACTTCTCTGGATGCTCTGGCCAATCAGACTCACAACACGACTGAAAACTAATAGAGCAAAACATTTTCTGCTGGATTAATGACCCGAGTCTTCCTTCTTACCACATCATTACCTAGAGAGTGACCACACTGAGGAGGAAAGAGGCAGTTTGATATTTGCTTTAGCTTTACTTCAAATTTAGATCTCTCCCAGTTCGTAGCTGAATCAAATGGCCTTCCTGGTGCTCCTGCTTGTAGGGGTTGCCTAGTTTATTCTCTGCAATTTAAGCCTAAATTTGGAAGAGCTCATGTTTAGGTCTTTTGAGTTCTTCATGGAAATGAGAGGTCTGATTCTGTGGTGCCTTGTGCTTGCCGGTTTTGTTGGGCTAATGTTAATGAAATGGCACTTGCACTTCAGAATGATAGGAGGAAACAGCTCCTAAAAATACCCCATTTTTGTGAGAGTTTTCCTTGGGTGCTGGAGGAACGTTGGGAAGGCTGTGTGCTGGGAAAAGAGCTATGGCAGAAGTAAACCAAAGTATGGAGGGAAATGTAGTAGAGCTACACTCCACTGCTGGAGTCTGTCTGAAGTAGTGAGAAGAAGAAAGGTGAATCCTATCAATCCCAAGGCCATTTCAGTCCATTGTTGTAGGTTCTCCTTATGGTTCATCCTTGTCTTGGCCAAAGAAGGTGGAATTGGGACCATGTCGGGCCTTGTTCGTCACTCATGTGAAGTTTCCTGAAGTTGGAGGCTACCTTTGAATTAGGTAAGGATTTCAGCGTGCTGGATGAAGCAGCAGGAAGGGTCAGCAGGCAGGAAGAACCTCCAAACTCTCTGGGCTAGTCTTACCCCATGATGGGCAAGAAGATGCTTGACTTTTGTCCTATGAGTCTGTCTGTTGGATACTTTCAAGAGTGAGACCTCTGGGCTGACCAAACAATGTGCCCTGAGGGTTAATTTTAAATTAGCCAAAACCAAATTACTCAGTGAAGCCTCATTTTCAGGGGTGTGTTGGTGCTGTCAGGCTTGGACAGGGCCTCCCTGAGGCTGCACTGACTTCTGTCAGCTTTATGAGTGCAGCCGTGAAATTAACCATTTAACCATGTAATGACTTTTTATTTTATTTAATCTTCCAAAAATGCTATTTATGCAAAAGCATTAGGAGTGCTGGGGTTGCTAATGCAGCATTTCTTTGGCTTATTTCCTGCCCAGCCGCTGTCCTCTCCAGTGGTCTACAGCTGTGCAGAGGTCACCTGCAGCTCTGTAGTGATCACCTCAGCCCACTCTGCTCCCCAGGGAGCTGGGGCTAACCATAGCCACCGACTGTCCATCTTCTGGCTTATCCAGTGTTGGCTCAGCTGCTTTCGTGGCCATCAAGAGCTTTATCTCTGGACCTGGTGTTTGATGAGGCTGTCATGGGGCAGGAGCACTTACTGGAAAATGATTTATACTAATTAGGTGGCTTGGAGGTTTCTTGTGGAACAGTAGGAGGAAAGACACAGAGGTCAGTTGTCTTCGTTCTCCAAAAAGCCATCATCACCTGATAAAGATTCAACTGCCTTAGGTTTTGAAGAGGATATTTCATGCTGCTTCAGCCAAAACGGGGAGTGAAGACTTCAATCTTGTGACCTTTGTTCTCTAAAGAGCGTGTCAAGTTTTGGCTGTGCTACTGGCCTTGACTTTTAATTGTTGAAGAGGATGTGAAATCAGCCCCAAGCCTTTGTGCTGCAGCTTACCCGGTGAGAGAGGGGAAGTGCTGTGCTTCTCTGCACACTGCTGCCACAATTTAATTTGAAAAAAAACATAGCAGGCTCTCCCTCTCTCCTCTCCCCCAGTGACCTACATCTTAACAGCAGAAATTAAAACACAATAAGAGAAAGATGACTCTTAGGAACCGAAAACCTGATAATATCAATAGCTGCGTTTCCATGCAGATTGTTACACCATGATGTAATAGGGGGTACCCTTAATTTGGTTTGATTTTTGCATAAATTTCCTCCCCATATGATGGACCTAACCTGTATTAGCTTCCTTAGTGATGGCACATGCTTGTGAGGCATCAGAATTTGGTCTGACAAGGCTGCCTAATTCCCCCCTCATGTCTCCGAACCAGTTCTCACTCTGTTGTGATCCAGCTGAAGCTGATGCATCAGGTTCTGCAGAGAGAGCATGCAGCAGGGTGGGTTTAAGAATGGCTGGCATGACTATCCCTGCCAGGATTTGAGGAAAAAGACCTTGTTCTGTGGATAAATCAATACTGAGCTCAGTGAGGCTTTTTTCTGCCTTGTTGCCTGTCCATCATGTGTTGCTCTGATGGGGGAAAAGAGTCTTGTGGTGGTTTGTGTTCTCCTTTAGAAGCTTGTCTATAGAGGTGCCCTGTTCACCACATAAAGCCATCCACTGTTGCTTCATACCTCTTAGAAGTGTCATCCTCTAATTACCTGGCATCCTCCTCTTGTCCCCTGTGCTGGTGTTTCCAAGGAGATCCTTGGAACCCGTGCTCCACTGTCTTTTCTAGACAACACAAATGATTTATTGTCCTTCTGTGCCTCTTTAACCCTTTTACTTGACAAATATTACTAATGTATGGCTCAAAATTTCTGTGCTTCTTTGCACAGAAGAGTCAAGCCCAGGAGGTGTTTTCTCCCCTTTCCCCCAGCACGGTGACCCTCTTAGTCTTGGTGGTGGGCAGTCATTTTTTTGGCTGACCTTGCCAAGGATAGTCCCCAAAGCATTGACTAGTTACTATCTTGGTTTCAGGATTGCTGAGATATGTGCTGCAGGGAACAGCACTCAGGAACTATCTTTTTTTCTTGACAAATGTCTCCTTACAGCCTTGCTGCTCTTGTGGGTTACGTGATTTCCAAGCTGGCCTGGAGCCTAGAAGTGAACTCATAGGCCTCAAGGAGCAATCAGTGCTACAATATTTTAACCACCCCAGCCAAACTGTGTGTGTCTGTGTGTGTGTGCGCACACGCACATGCATGTGTATGAAAGCACCTTCCAGTAGACCAGCTATCTGGAACCTACCTGGCCTACCATCATTCAATAGCTGTATCAGCTGCAATGCTCTATTTTTTTTTTTTTTGTTTTGTTTGTTTGTTTTTCATAAAACCCAATGCAAAAAAAGGTATTTAATCCTGAAAATATCCTGAAACTGCACAGATGTCACTTGTAGGTATGTGTGAGTAGAACACATCTCTCTCAAACTTGGCTTTATGTGACAGGCAAAGGAACCGCTGGAAAAGCTGAGGTCTGAGCTGGTACCTTTGCATAAGCGAGATGTAATAAGTACGCCTCTGAAGTCAGCTCCCCTCATTCCTCTTCCAGGTACTGCCATCTTTGCAAGGGTTTTGGCAAGGGGATTTGAAGACAGTGAATATGCTTGTGGTGTATTTGGAGGGTCTCTAAACAAAGCCTCTAGCCTATAAGTTGGAAACAGTCTCTGTTATTTTATACTTGCATTGTTCGCTCCTATAATTGGCTCTGGAGATGCTTGGCTAGCTCCTCTGACAAACTAAGGAACTTGTAAAGGTGTTGAATGTTTCAAGTATGAGCTGAAAGGACCTGTGGGTGCTTCACAAACCCATTAGGAGTGAAAAGCCTGTCTTATGGTACCAAAGCAGTTTTGTGTCTGGCTGAAGCCCAAAAGTGAGGCAGGAGAGAGGGGCAAGTTTATGCATTTGCATTTTCCAAATGTCTCTTAGAGTGTCAGATCATTGGGTTGATGAAGGCTTTGATTTGGGGTCATCCTTATTTTACAGTGTCTGCACTCATTGCACAATTGCTGTCTGAAGAGCCTGTCAAAAGGAGTCTTTGCATACAGTATGCTAGAGTTTGGGCTAGAGGACCTGATGTGGGAATCATCTGACCTATTCTAAGTGCCTGCATTATCATGAGATGAACGTTCTTTCTGTACTTGTGGTACGGGAAGCTGAAGGGAACTTGCTTGAATGTAGGCAGCTGCATTGTGACAATTCAGGCTATTATTTACTTTCCTAAACACAGATAACTGGTAACTGACTGGCAGATGTTACCCAAGGCTCTCTTACCCTGCAAACGTATAAGCATCCCATCAGTTCAGTGTCCTGTCTGCTAGCTCCACAAAGATGATCTGGGGCACCTTGCTTCTTTTATGACCATTTGAAGAACTAAAGAAATGGGATTAGATGAAAAACCTCAATTTTATATTTTTAAGTATTTTTTTAGTCCTAGAGTAAGACTTTTCTACATAAAAGCTTTGTAAACTTGCTAGATTTCATTCACCAACACCAAAGTGTGGCAGACAAGAAGGCAGTATTGAGAAAAACTATTCAGTTAAAACTGAGTCTTGGACTGATGTAAATTGGCAGTACTCAGCTGTGGCTTCATTGTCCTGCATCTATAACCACGATGCTGATTTTCTTGGGCATTATGGTAGAGCAGGGCACCATTTTCCTCTGGGCATCTCCTACAGAGCTCTCAGAAGCAGAAGCCACTTCTGAAAACCTTTGAGCGCAACATCTCTGAGATGCCAATTTCTACCCACCTCCTCAATGTAACACATTTGAAAAATACAGTGGAAAGGTTGAAACGTGTTGTTAAATATATCTCCAGAATTTCCCATTTACCAGGTCCGTCCTGACCTGACAAGCCCTTGAGCTGTCTTAACTTTTCTCTCCCAGCTGCCTGACAGAGGGTGCACACCACTTCCCAGAGAGACTTCTGCCAGTGCCAGGAAAGGAGACAGCGTTGCTTTGCTCAGAGTTGTCCTTGTGCTTTTTCCTCCCTCTTGTTACTGAGATAAAGAGTCCGTGAAAGACTGTGCAAAGCACCATGTCGGTTTAATCACTGGACGAGGGAGAAACTAGATATGCCCTGTTAATGCAGTCACAGTCCAAGCATGAAATTAAGTGGAGGTGGGGGTGGATGCGACAGGGAGAAATGCTGTCCATCTCTCGGGCATGTAGCTGAGAGTTTACAGAAAGTGGGGATTGAGTGAGTGCCCTTGCAGAAAGCCTCTTGGAGCCTGGAAGACCAGGGCTGCTGTGTTTTGCAATTATTGCACATAATAACCCAGAGTGGCTCATGCTGCAGTTTTGTGTGACGGTATTAAATGGCTCTTTGGGTGAGTGTGCGTGCCAGCTATAGCTGGTGAGGAATCCCATCGCTTTAAAAGGGGTGAAAAGAAGAAGTGAGAACGAAAAGATTTTCTTTGTGCCTTGAGGGACGTGAGGATAGTATTTTCCCTGTCGCCCCAGAGATCAGTGGAGAGTTACACTCACTCAATCCAAACATCAGAGCCAGAGGCTGTATGTTGACATGAGATTTAATACAACCTGTCTGCCTAAATGCTCCTTGAAACCATGGGGCTGTGTGGTGAATACTTTGCAGTCCAAATTACTGTGAAGCAGTGCTGTGCACTGCCAAATGGTTTCTGTCCTTCAGCCCACAGCTGGTAGTGTGATTGTGTCTAGCACTGGTACTTTTAGCCTTTGCAAGCTAGTGCCACTGCTTAGAGAAGTGGTTCTATCTGCCTGCTACCCTGTAGCCCCTACCAGCCCTGTTCTGCCTCTCCTTTCGTACTGCTATAACCTGTTATAATAAACTGACCTGACTTAAAAGCATTTGCAGTCACAGCAGTGATTTAGGCCAACATGAGTTGTGTAACTACAGCCCTGTTCTCCTCTCATGGTTATCTCACATGGATGCACGATGACGCTAGATTGGAAGTGATCTGGGAGCTCAACTCTTTCATACAAAGCACTGGTACACTAATGCATCCCTCTTTGCCTAGTTTGGGGGGAATTTGCCAAGAAGTTGATACAGGTTGAGGTTTTACTGCTTGTCCTGCAGTCCCTCACACACAGATGGCTAGAAAGATCCACAGTACTGTTGTGGTCCTCCTCTCTTGGGGCTGCGATGCACATGAGCCATGGGATTTTCTATTGGTGTTGCCTATTAAAATAAATTGTAGTTTCAACTGTGGAAGCAAAAGGAAAAATTACTTAGAGGAGAATGTGATTCAGTAGCTCTCTTGCAATTGGAGGAGAAACCTATTTTGAGATACTAATTTTGCCATCAAGTCTGACTTTTTTGCATTTTCTGTAGTGATATTAATGTGCTCTTTAAGCTTAAAAATTGAAAATCATGTAATCCAATTGCTCCTGACAATACTCAACTTTTATTAGATGTTATGGATATGACTTTTTTTTCTGATGTGACAATTACATGGGGAACCTACAAATAAGACTGTTGCAATGATTCTCCATGCTGCCCCAGTCTCTGCTGTTAAATTATCCTTTCTGTGTTTGCATACTGAGAAAAGCACTTGCTGTCTCTTTCAGAAAAAACAAACTAAGCAGAATACTTTTATTTGCACGTCTTTTTTTGCCTTAAAGAGAAGGATGATTTTAGTAGCCTCAGTCTACCCTCTGAATTCTCTGTGTGCTACCTTATTCAGGCAGCAGTCCTGCTGTTATTCATGAGTATTTCACCTTGTAGTGGATAGGTCTTAAAATGCTCTATAGAGGCAGTTGGCACTCTTTTCTCTGCTTTACAATTTGAAGGCACAGGGAAGAGCTTTCACTAAACCAAATAGCAAGGAAAAGAGAATATGACCCACCTGATGGTCAGTGGCAGTGTTGTAGGCTGGTGTTAGGTCACTCCAGCTTAATCTAGTGCTGTCTGCTCTCCCTCTCATGGCTCATCACTGAGGGCTGGATGTGCTAGTTATCAAGATATGTAGAAAGAACTGAATTTGGCTTAGCTTATTTTATGTGTATAGCCTACAGGGCACAAAACTAAGCGTGTAAATTTGCAGATATACAGCCAAGTCCCCAAAACAGGACCATGGCCAAAAGAAATTTCAGAGATAAGTGAAGACAAGGAAGCTTTGGTGAAAGGGTCTTCTTCCGTGTGCTGGAGAATTTGGTTTTCTCACTGCTGCTTCTGTAGCTGTGTAGTAGCATTGGGCAAATCATGTCAGGGCTCTGTTGTTTCTTATTTATTTTTATTAGTTCTGTGAGAGCTTCAGTTCAGCCCTGGTTGGTCAGCTTACCCCTGCTGCTCGAAGGAGCTTTCTCTGAAGTACAGGAAACCACGTGGCTGTGGCATTTATTCTGACTTTATCAAATAGACCCTCTGCGTCTCTGTCAGTCTCTGGCTTGAAGCCAGACAGGTTAGAAAGTGTCGTAAAGCAGCATATATTGCCTTTGGATGTAGTCCTTGCTGCTGCTTTTTGCATTTCGGCATGCCGTCTCCCAGCGGCCGGACAGCACGTCAGTGCCTGGCACAGGGGCGTCTCAAGCAACGCACAGCTCCTTGCCGTTCACCCAGACTGGTGATCTCTGCCATCCTCCAGCCTGGTCCCCCAAATTCCCCACTGCTTTCTCTGCCCAGAGCCTTTGCATGCCTATAGTGGTGAGGGATGGGGCTGTGCAGAGTGGTCTCCCTGCCAGACCGTGGGGTGTCCTGCCAGCTGCCCTGCTCCCTTCGGCTGACAAAAGCTGGGGCTGCTGTGGGAGGAAACATGTGCAGCTCCCACGGGGAAAAGGAGAGCGAGTACTTTGTATAACTTGACAGGAAGGCCTTTGCTTGACAAAAGAGTGCTGCTGACAGGCTCCAAAAAGCAGCATGGGGCTTATATGTCCTGAGCCAGCAAGACATCGTGAGCCTTAGTGCAGAAGAGTTAAATAGACAGGAGTGAGCGTAGGATCCTTGGGTGTTTGCAGACCTTGGCAGGAGAGTTAACAACCTGTGCATGGCTCTTTCTTCCCAAACGTGAATTTTCCATCCATTCCTTCCAGCTTCTGGTTTCTGAGCAGCAGCTGGGGCATCAGGGATGCCGGCAGCTTGGGAAGGGCTTGCCAGATTTTTCACTTCCCCCTCTGCTCCCCCCCCCGAGGCTTGCACAGCAGTGAAGTAATCTGTGACATTCGGACAGCGGGAAGGGGAAGCCACTGCAAAATAAAATAACAGCATCAGGAAGCGGCACTGCGCTCCTTCCCGCTCCCAGCTGGGAAATGACAACACTTCATTCAGCTGCTCAAAGCCTGTCGCCGGTTCAGCCCTTGCCGAGCAGTGCTGGCTAATAACTTCCCCGGCTGCCCCTGCTCAGCGCTGCTTGCCCAGTGGGCTCAGGGATACTGGGAAGATGAGACACGCGAGATGCCAGCAAAGAATCACTTTAACAGCAGGAGCCGCACAATAACACCTGGCAAAACAATTGCTTGGGTTTATAGCTTCTGTGAACACCCTGGAGGGTGTTTCTTTTACATTTTAATTCCTGCTAGCTACATTTTGCAGGAAAGCCGGAGCTCCCTGCTTTTTTTTGTACGGTGGGATGTTACTTTTACAAATGTATTCCAACCCAGCATTTCACAGCCCAGATCCAGTGTGTAACGTGTCAAAGTGAGACCACCGGAGGCAAGCTGACTGCTTGGACAGGTGCTGTGCACTTTCAGAGGGAGGTTTTTCTCTCTTCCTCCCTTTCCTATTTCAAATCAACCCCTGGGTTCAAGACACTGCCTCTCTAGACAGGTGTGTGAGTGCACGAGGCTGGTTCTGCATTTCATCCGTGGTTTCTTTTCGAAGCCCACAAAAGTGCAGGGAAGTCAGTGAGCCTTCTTATGTAATTTGCCCGAACCAACAGCCAACAACCAGTCAAACCACAGCTTCCAGGCAAAGGATGCAGGTTGTTCGTAGGATAATATAAACTTAAGAGACAGTTTTATGGATGCTCAGGTTTGTTAGCACCGATTTGACAGTGTGAGAAGGACGTGAAAGGGAGTGTGTGAGAAAGTGAGGATATCATCTAACTGCAGGCATCTAATTTGGGTATCTAAGTGAGGACTTTGAGTGGTGTCTACTCTGTCCATTAGCTACACAGGAGGGTAAAGATAGGCAGTGTAAATAGCTCTAGACATTTGAGCTTACTGGACAGACTCTGGAGGGAAACCGTGCTGAAAATGCCATTGCTTTAATGGTCAGAACTGGGCTGGACAGTGCACCAGTGAAGAGCTCATGTGCTGATGAAATGCAAGGGCTTGTAGCAAAGGGTCTCCTCTGTCATTACCCAGTGCTGCTAATCTAAATCAGAAGTGTTTCCCTGCCTTCTCTAACAGCAAGCAATTCTTCAAAAATAACCTAATTTTTCTCTTCTCCAGTGCTCCTTCCCTTTCTAAAACGTTAGGGGGAAGTAAAGTCAGCGTGGCACATTAGAACCGATGAACAGAGGCTGATGGCATTGGCCAAGCACCTTAAGATTGACAGCAAGATCCACAGACTTGAAATCCCTAAAAGCACATTATATTCTTTGTTTATGTATGACTGGCATGTAAAAATAAGGAAGGCAAAGCCTCCCTTGTTAACTGGCGTTGTAAACCACAGATCTGCTATGGATTTAATGTCTATTCTCATCTGAATCTGAAGGGACGCAAAGGAGTCACTGCCTGGTGATAGGTTTGAGGCTCCCAGAGAGTTTCTGTCTGCTGTTAGGGATGCCCACAGTTTCAGCTCTGGTGGGCCTGTCTGTGGCTGCTCATAAGCCCTTTGTAATCTTGTGGTTCCTTTCAAACATCTACCCCTAAAAACTGTCTTTCAGAAATGACAAAGCAGAAATGGTTTGAAATAAATGCATGGGTTGCATGTGGGTCTGTGCTGCCTGAGGTGGGTGGCCTTGCTGCTGCCCTCCAAACCTTGTGCTGCCCTGGACTGGAGCTGGTGCAGGTTACTTATGGTCCTTGTGCTGCTGAGTGGGCACTGGTGGGAAGTGGAGGATGCTACATGAGTGGCTGTTCTGAAGACTCCTCCTGGAGGATGGTGTGGATGAGGTTGCTGTTTGACAGGAGTGTTTTAAAAAGGTGGTTGCTTGATTGGCAGCAAAATATCGCTCAACAAAACCTTATCAAGATGGCTTTTTAGCCATCTTTTAGCTTGTCTTCTCGAGATCCTAGACGAGATTTTCCACGGACTTCATCCATCCACTTTTGGGGATTAACATGTGTTGCTATTAGCTGTTTGGTTTTTTGTTTTTGTTTTTTTTTTTTTTTTTTGTCATAGCAGCTGCATTTCTTAGCAGGCACCCAGAACCTAGGAATTTCAAGGTAACAAAGTAGGTGTAGCCCCTCCAGCTTCCAGTCTCTCTCTTTGCACGCTGTGACTTGATAGCTTTACCTGAAAGGTGATGTCATCTCATCACTGTACTGTCATCGCTGGACGTGTGGAAAGGCGTGTAACTCCAGGGTGCAGCATAGCCGTGTAAAATACCAAGCAGGTCCCACAACTTACTGAAAATTTTAACGCACTGTAATTGAGGCTCTACTCACCGACTGGGTGTAGGGATTGTCACTTCTGCCCTTCAGATGGTTACAGCCTGAGTGGTTACCCATCTGCATGGAGCTGCCTTGTGCTCTCACGAGGATGACAGAAGTGTCTGAACATGTTCCTGTGGGGTTTTTTTTTTAGTTACTTTTGAATGTGAAAGCCCATTTGTGTTTTGAGTCTGTTTTTTATCATCCAGTCTCCACCAGTGTAAATTCTTTTGCAATTGCTTATGTTAATTCTCTCACTGGCTATTTCTTTTCCTCTGCCCCCCATCAGTCTCCTCAGGCTTCTCATGTGGCAGTGCAGCTAAATCCTGAGACTGACCTTTTCACCTTCATCCCAAATCCACACAAAACGTTTGCAGTTTTACTTGGCTAGGTGCACTAAGCAAGCAAAGGTATCAAATGATGTCACCATCTACTGATGGTGCTGTTTTGGTCCTGTTTTGGCAAAGAAAGCAAAAATGCAGCTGTGAGCTGTAAAGAAATAGCCCCTGACATGTACATCTGGACCAGTGGTGCCCCAAAGCCATGTTTCCCTGTACAATGAGCCTGATTTTAAAATGTTTGCTCACTTATGGTTATGCAAACCTGTGTGATGGCAGTGTGACTGTCCCTTGGGGCAATTCCTGCCTCTGCAATCAGCCTGCTGTGGGACCCTGGGCAATTTATTTCATAGCTCTGTTCATCTTCCTGTTTTACACCCATTTGCTCCTTATGGATGCATTCTCTCATTGTGTTTTTATGCTATACCTTGTTCAGACAGGGCTCTGATCCTGACAAGAACCTTGGGGTAACCTCCATAATAATCATGATGTAAAACCCTGCTGTGTTGATGTGGCAGGGCTTCAACTTGCTTTGCATCACTGTAAATGACTACCATGGGTGTAGCAGAGTGACAGATACACGTACTCTCTCTTTTCTGTGTATGTAATTCCATTAGCTCTGACATAGAGATTAAAAAAAAATCAGAACTGCTTTCCATCATAAATCGCCGTCCCATCCCATTGAAATGAAAGTGCCTCACAGAATTGTGTGAGCTTTGCTGAGTTTCAGACCTAAACAGTCCACTTGAAAGTAAGGTTTTCCTTTTAAGAGAATTTCTGCACTTCAGGTGTTGCTGCTCCACGTCGATCCAGATTTCAAAATCTCTACAACTGTATGTGAAACAAAATACCTACCTTCTGCCTGCCTCTGGATGGCAGGAGGCTTTCAGTACCCCACTGTGTGGGCTGGGGGTGAGGTGGGAGGGAGCAGGCTGGATGGAGGGACACAACTCAGGGAGCCAAATGATCTCAGTCATGTTGTCTGCCTTGAACGAGCTCCACGTTCAGCCCAGGTCAGTGAGCTCTGTGTGCAGATAAAGAGCTATTCTGGTAAAGTGCACTGAGAGGACGTGTAAATGCAATAAACCCTTACGTTTATGCAATATATACCCATGACTGAATCCCCTCTACCCTGGAATGGGAGCTTCTATTCTGTTTTAGGGAGTGATCCTCCTTAAATAAAAAAAATCGTGCAAAGCTGCCAATAAAGAAATGGACTGGTCTGACACAGAGGCAGCAGCAGCTCTGCTGTGGGGGCACCTGGTGCTTCGCAGCAGACAGAGACACCACTTACCCGCTGACGGCTCCAGCTCATTAATCTGAAACCACTTTGTGCCCGTCGTGGGATGGTTTTTAAATAGCAAGTCAAGAGGGAAACCACATTTGTCTCAGGGCTGAAGAGGGAGCCAAGCCTGAGATAGTGCCGCTTGCCGGAGCATCTGGATGGCATGGACGGGCACGTCTCCCTCTTCCCGTTGTCCAACCTCTGCATGTGTTTTGGCTTTAAAGGTGACTTTTTCAGGTAAATGCTTGCTAGTGTGAACGTCAGGGGATGAAAAACTGGGAGCGGAGGCAGAGAAGGACCTGTGCTTCATTCTCTTTGTGATCTGGACCTGCTGCAGTGGCTGCGATGAAGAACCAGGTTGAGCAGTGTGGTGGGTAGGGCGTGATGTGGTGGGAAGGGTGTGACATGGTGGATTTGGCATGACATGGTGGGTAGAGCATAGTTAAACTCCACATCTTGCCAGGGGACCCAGTATGTGTACGATCTAGTGCTGGCCAGCGAGGTTGTGGGAGCAGGCAGGATGGAGAAAGGAGAATGTCCTGGAGACAATGACACCAGGGCTGTTACTGATAACACGAAGGTTTTCAGGAGAAAAGGGGAAAAGTGTGGTTGCATAGAAGCAAAATCTCTGAAATGCAGTGTTTAGAGCCTTTTTTCTGGTGTTTGCAGCCCTTTCAGTTGGCCAGGACCACCTCTTGTCCCATCAGGTGTCCCACTCTTTCATTTAAAAGGGTGTTTATGGGGTTTGCTGCATTTATGCAGCAGAAGTTGCACTGATGAATGAGACCTCAGAGCTAAAGCAGCTCCCTTAGGCTCAAGGGAGTGGGATCAGTCCCTGCTGAAAAAAAAGGTGGAAGGACCCTCTGAAGTGGTCTCTTTCCAAGGTGGGAGGAGATCATAGTGAACCCTGCATCCCAGCCTCTGCAGTCCTTGAAACTGCTTTTGCTTAACCTACTTAGCAGCCATTTTTACCCTGTGGAGGTTCCCTCCCTTGTCCTGGGGATTAACTGGGATGTGCAGATAAGGCTAAGGTGAGTGCTGGAGCCTGATATCTATCTCGATGTGAAGGAGTGCGGTGGTGGGTCTGCTCTGTGGCTGGGATGCCTGCACACTCTGCTGCGGGCTGCAGTCTCACTTGTGTCCTCTGAGACATGAGCTCTAGCATTTGAAGTATATATCCACTTCTGTGGACCATACAGATCAGAGGAAAACCTTGGGCCAAGAGTGCTCTCCTCATTTATTATAGCCTTGACAAGTTAAATAGAGCTAGAGATTAAATATGAATGGGACTGATGTTGGAAAGATCAACCTGAGAGACATTAAAGAAAAGGGTCTTAAGTCAACAGAAAGGTGGCCTAATTAATGGAAGGAAAATCTAAGTATAGGGCTTGCTATTGATGTCCTGATTGCTTTGCAGAGCAGAGAAACCGGGGGTAGGATACCTGAAAGAGATCTAGCAGATATCGCATCACCCTGCTTAGGGGGGAGCTGCAGCCATGGATAAGCACAATGGTTTTAAACTTTCTTACAAATTTTTCTGAAAAATCAAACAATAAAGCTGTCCACTTTTTCAACCTAAGTGCAGTGTAATTAGTGGATCCTTTCCATGTGTTGACATATTTCATCTGTCTGCCTTTAGTTATTACTTGCTTAGGCTGCTAAACACAAGTTTCTCATTTGTTATCTTTATTTATTATCAATATTTGTCTGATAGTATGCATAACTGTCAAATTGAGCTGCTTATTACCAATTGGTGGCAGATTTGTATGTTATTTGCATGAGAATAATGTTCTGCTGCCTGTTTAAATTAGAGTGAATGTGCAGTCATGTTAATGACAAGCTCAGGATGACTTCAGCTTTGTGTTAGCATAGCAGCAAAACTTGGACTAAAAGCTATTTTTTGCCATTGCATAGGAGGGTTTTTGGTAATTAATGGTATTTTTTGTTTTTTTTTTCTAAAGCCCTTAATGAAAAAGTGAATGCCATTTTAAGGCTATTTCTTTAGCAAGGAAGTATATTATAAATAGAAGGCAAAGTTCTTCATTCCACTGCAAATCTGGACCACATTTGTTGACTTCAGCAGAATCACACTAGATTTACACAACACACACATTGCAGCTGGACTCAGGTTTTGTGTACTTAGAGAAAGTTAAGTCACCACTAGAGGTGATGGAACATTTTTGTGAAATGAAACTTTCCTGAAATTATTTTTGTATTTTTGTTGAGACCAACATGTGAAGAGGTGGAAGTTTTAAGGAAAATGTAAGTAAGAATATCACAAGAGAGAGGCCAAGCCAGATGAAGAGGAAGACAGCGTGCTGCTCTTCAACTTGCGTTCAGGTTGCTGCCTCAGGATGTGGAGCTCCAGGTTCAAATCTCTGATCTGGAATGAAATATACTTTTAAAAGAGGGAGAGCAAGAGACACTTGGCCCCGCATCTCTGACATTCCGTGTCAAAACTGTAACCTCATTCCTGAATAAAAGCTGAAATAAGAGTAAAATGAAAAGAAGAGAGAGAAGAGAGGTCTCCACATTTGACACTAGCTGGTGCAGTATGTGTTTGTTCATTGCCTGCTGTGCTTGTACAGTTAAACAGCCTTCCCTCTAGTGTCCCTTGTGGCAGCCTTTATAATTCTGACAGTTTTCATAGTCACCTTTTAATTGAAGGTACAATGGCTATTATGCAGTCTTACTATCTAATGTGTTTATTCATGCACTGTAAAGCCAGAGTGTTTGCATCCTCTCCACACAGTCCCTAAGAACTCAGAAGAATCACACAAGAGCTGAGGTGGGAAGGGACCTCTGGAGACCATGTGGTCCAAAGGCCCTTCTCAAAACAGGAACAGCTGGAGCAGGTCGCTCAGCGCCAGGTCCAGTCTGGATTTTGGTATCTCCAAGATGGAGATACCTCCAGCTTGTCCTGGTGTGTGGTTCATCCCCCACTGTAGGACTATACATGTTACCTTTTTGAACTCTTATGAGGACCAAGTTTGTCCATTTTTCCAACTTGTTGAGGTCCTCCTGAATGGCAGCATTCAACACCACCTGGTACAACAACCACTCCTCCCTGTTCTGTATCTTCTGCAATCTTGCTGAAGGTGAACTCGGTCCCATTGTCTGGCTGGCACATCATCCACCACTAGCAGAGCTGCGTGCATTCCTTTCACTTTCTTACAAAGAGAACAGTTGCAGTTGTCTTGCAAACCAGTGGTCTGTATGACAAATGTGGCCCAACAGTATCTGTAGTAAAACTTTAGTTTATGGCATTTTATTTCGAAAGGAAGGGGCATGAATTGAGGGCTTTATCTGTTATAGCTACATGCTAACTTTTACATGGAGCAAAGTCTTTTGTTAAATCCAAATCCAGACTTATAGGTTTTTGGTTCTGGAATTGGATTACATGACCAGAGAGGTCTGTTTTATGAATTTGGTCCCGTTTAGCATGGGTATCAGGAAAACAGGAATGTTATTACAGCAGTGTGTGGTGGGGTTTGGGAGCCTTTTTATGCTTTCCCAGATGGTATGAGTCTGATCAGAACAGTATAGATAATTCTAGCATCTTGGAAATGAGTTCTGCAGCTGAATTAGGATTAAATCTCAAATCCTGAAACCTAAGCAAACCGAGTCTGGCCCAGGACTCAAGCACTACTGGTTCTGCTCAGATTAGAGGGCTCTAGGGGTTTTAGGGCTGTAAGATCATAGAATCATAGATCATATTATCACTAGGTTGGAAAAGACTTCTTAGGTTGTCGAGTCCAACCATTCCTATCTGCCACTAATCCACGTCCAGCAGAAGAGCAATCATCTAGTGCATTTTTTTCTTAAAAAAAGCATGACTCAAAAAACTCATTGAGGAGTTGAAAATTCTCCCTGCCCTCTTGCTTTTTACATGCACATTTTAAACGTGGCAAGGTGGGGGCTGTATCTCCCTGAAGTGCAGAGAGCCTCTGATCTTGTTGGCATCCTTGAAGGTGCCCAGGTCTTGTTGACAGAGCACGCATCTATTTTTGTGGGGCAGGAAACCTTACCAGACCCAATAGTTTGGAACCTGGATGTGCTTCTGAGAGGTAGCCAAGCTTTCCTAGAAGTAGCCTTTTGCACCCTTGCTGTTGAAATCTCCATAGTGACATCCTAACCTTGCTGGAGTACAGCCTTTTCATTGCTTGGATGTGCTAGCAAGCTTTTTTTTTTTTTTTTTATTGCTTTCCCTCCCCAGGTTAGTTTATTCAGTCCTTCTTAGGAACAGGCTGTCCTTCTGGGTCATTTCAGTGCAATTAGATCTTAGGTGTCAGGAGCAGATAGTGGGTAAATGTGTATCAGGGAGATGACACTTAGCTAATCGCTGGCTCTCTTTATCTTACAGGCTCTTTTAGGGGAAAATGACCACAATGGCAAAAAAAAGGTCCCATGTTAGCTGCTTTTACTTTGGGATTGTGTTGGCATTTCCATTCTGGCTTCACATGGTGCTATCCCAGTGGCTTCGTTTTTACAGCTGCCTCATGAGAGGAGCAGGAGCTGAGTGGCAAATGAATGTGGCCACAACTCTGGCAAGATCTCATTGTCGGCACATTGTCTTCTGCTGGATCACTCTCATGTTGTCTTGTCTTTCCCTAGGTGTGGGGGATATGGGAAAAGGAGATAAGCTATTAGGATAATTAGTATCATCCATGAAAATTCCACATTTCATATGCCTGCTACATCAGAGGAATTTAGGGTTGAAGTTGCATCTTTAAGCATTTTGGTACATTTAAACACTTGATTTCCTTAATCTCCAGCCTCTGCCTAGTTTAGGTTTTTCCTTCTGAGATCTTTTCCAGAGAAAAAAAGAAGTATGTTGAACAGAATCTAGGATGGCTGACTTTATAAGCACAGATTATTTTTTCAAGCATTCTTTGCCTGAAACTAATTACCTCATACTAATTAGCCCTTTGTAAGTGGTGAATTGTTGGGGAAGCAGCTGTGGATGTTGTCAGTCAGGCTCCAAAGTCTAGCTCCTGGTGACATGAGAAGCCCAGTTGAGCGTCTCCAATTTACATGAGAGATGTTGTTACTCTGAGGACTTGCCCTGAGTACAGCAGCTGGTTGAAACAGTGGAGAAAAAAACCAGGAGAAACTGTGTATGTGTGACAGTTTTGGGAAAACAACTTTAAAAAGAAATGGAAACTCCATCTTCCTGCTGTCCCATGCGAAAAAGAAATCTCGCCATGTAACTTCTGAATTGCAGGAATTCCTGGAGCCCCAGCAAACCCTGTCTAATCTCTCCCAGTCCCTCACATATCGCCTCTGAATGTTTTCAATGAGTTCCCAGACCTCGTGCTTTCTTACCCCTGATAACTAGCCATTGCTGGGATGCCAGAACCACTGCATTGCATAGTTCAGCTATCAACAAAAATATAGTGAGATAAAGGGGATAGTTAATACCAGAGTGTCTGTGGAGATGTCAGAGATACTCAAATGGCTTTCCTGGAGAAGTTCTTTAAATGGGTCAAGTTACTTTGGGAAAATAGTATCTAGCCCTTTTGACAGTGTGAACATCCATAAGAACATCAAGCAAACATTTCCTCTTGTTGAAGAGTCAGGCAGCCGTCGAATATATCCTTAGTACTTCAGAGTCTTGGCAAAATTATACCACCTTGTCAGAGGCTTTCCGAAGATAGCTTCTTCCATGCTGAGCATGTTTGGAAAGTTCTTAGTTGCAACTGAAGATGAAAACCTGGCCTGAATGCTGGGCAGTGAGTTCTTTTGAGAATTAAGCCTATAAAAAATGAAATTTGATAGACGAGCTGAAGGATTTATTGAAATGACTGAGCAATTGTTAGATCACAGATGCCAAAGAGGAAGAATAGGGCTATTGGGTCTTCCTGCCAGGTCAGGACTGTTCCCTGTAGTGTCTAGCTGAGCAACCTGTTCAGTTGTTTTGAGTCACAGTTTCCATTGCTTTCCTCATGAGACCATTGTGTTTCCTGATAGGAAAACTTAGTAACAATGAGACCTTACTGCAAGGCAAAATTTTGTTCCATCTAATTGCTGGCTAGTATTCATTTTAATAGATGGTCAAAACAGAGAGAATGGATCCTATGGCGTCCCTTGGAAGACAAGCTGTAGTCTGTGGTATTTTCAACATCGCAGTTAAATGGAAAGTGCTGGGGAGTACATCTTGGCACTGATGTGTTCTTGTCTGTACATATCCCGCGGGTAGCTCAAACAGCTTGTGTAGCCTGATGTGAAGAATGATACCAAATGTGTTTTGTGTTAAGAACTGCAGCCTGTGAAGCTGGATAACGCAGGAGTGGTGGTTGTGGTATTGAAACCAGTTTCTGGGAACGAGGATGGGTACAGTCTCTTCCTGACTTTGCTAATAGGTTAGGCAAATATCTTTAAGCCACAGTGAACTCATGAGTGAAATAACAGTTTATTCCTCCTTCTGATCCATGTCTGAGAGATGCTCTGGCACTGTGACCCAAATAACACTGTTTAAGGCACCACTGCATGTGTCAGAGCACATGTGGTCTTGGTATGTGGAAAGTGCAGGGCAGAGTGTTTCCACTTCATTTCTAATGAAAGACATTTGAGCTAAGATGTGCATTTGAGATCAATGCAGAGCACTGCTGCCCACTAATCAGTGGTGGCTTGACCGTTTTTGTGCATTTTTATCTGTTATGGGCAAAGTCCAGGGAATGATTGGAGCTCCTTGCACTTAAAAAGCTCTGGAGAAGCGCAAAGTCAATGATTACACTAGTTCAGGATTTTATCCATGGGGCTGTGAGTCAGCGTGGGTCTTGTGCTGAATAGCAGGGGGAGAAGTAAGAAAGAAGAGCCTGCAGTCACCTCCTCCATTCATGGGGATGTTACGCTTCACCATTTATGGAGGGGGATTGGCCTCAGCTGTGAAGGCAGCTGCCAGTCTGCCCCTCCTTGGCTGTTATTTAATGCTTGTTAAATGAACACAACCTTTAGTTTAGGTTCAGCATTTCACTTGATAGCTCTCTGTGCAGCCACTGGGGCTGGGAAAAGCGAGGGAAGAAGAATCCCAAGAGCAGAATGAAGACAGAGGAGAGTAGTAAAGGAAAGGAAAAAAATATGAGGACATTGTTTCTAACAGCACTCAGTGGCCTAGATTTTCCTTTCACAGCTATTTCAAAAGTCTGCTTTATTGTAGATCCATTCAGCTTTTATTGGTATATAGTACACTGTGTAGTAGCAGCCACTGTTGTCTGCTCAGCTCTTAACATGATACTCTGCCAGATGGCAAGGATATAAACCTGCATTTGTACTCGGGAGTTGATCAAAGTTTTTTTGCTGTTGTCACCCCCATAACATTGTCACAGATGTAAGGCCACTACACCCTGGCTCTCCTCCCTGCAACCTCCCCATATATAAATTCAGTACAGTGTCCCTTTTCATAGCAATATAATGCCCACATTCCTTAAATCCCAAGAATAGCCCTGTGCAGGGGAGGATGCATTGAAGGGTTTTGCCAGGAGTTTTTTAGACAAGGCTTGCGCACAGGTGAGTGTAGGGAGTGAAGCTGGTTGGGAGGAGCATAGATCTTTAGTAGGTGTAAATCAGTGGCCCAGTTAGTGTAGCTAGGTTTGATTTACTCCACTGGAGAATCTGGCTTGGGATCTCAGCAGGAATCCCCTGAAGGAAAGACATTTGGAAGTGATTAAAGAAATACACAAGGCAATGGTTGTTCAGTGATTTTGGGTGAATAAAACCTTGCAGAGACGAGAAGCTGTTTTGGAAGGGGTTGTGGGACTGTACATCTATATGGAGTAAAAAGAGATTCTACCCTGTGCATGTTGCTGAGGCAGAGGGATGGCATGGGGATCTACTCTCTGCAGATATTGTAGTTTACTCAGAATTTAATTAATTTTTACTGTTCCATCTGTGTCTTTCCGTCGTTCCCTGGCTTATACACCCTATCCTGACATCCTTTTCTTGCTGAGCGCATGTGTATACCAATATGCTCCTGCAAAGAGCTCTAGTGGTCTTGGATGGCTGCACTATGTGCTGGACTGAGCTCCTTTCCCTGTGGTAGGAGTGTGATGGTATCATGATCAGCCTCTCTGGTTGTCATGGTGAGATCATTCACATTACAGCATGAAAATCCTGGGGGATGGTCTTTGCTCAAAGGGAAGAGGGGCTTTGGTGTAAGGGAAGGAGGGTCTGCTGTGGTAAAAGAGATTGCGTGTCCACAGCAGACAGAGGTAAGCAGAACAGGAGAGAGAACACCATGAGCAATTTTATTCCTCCTGCCCTGTATGGAAACAACTTGCAGTTTTGAGGAGGAGGGGATAGGGAATACAATGTGCAGAGGTTTGTAGGACTAGGGAGAGAGCTGCGGGCCCTGGGTGGGAAATGAAAAGGGTCTGGAGAATTTAAGCAGATGTCAATACTCTGTCTGTGGTGCACTGTTTTAATCCCACCTCACACTGCTGCATGGGGAGATGATCCCTTTCAACATGCCAGTCTGTATGAGTTGCCTCTAGGAAGCTGATGCTGGTGCATAGTGTTAAAAAGGCAAAAGCTGCTGGTTTTGTCTTCCTGGCATTTCAAAAAGTGGCAAATTTCTCTCTCTCTCTCTTTTTTTTTTTTTTAACAGTTTGGGTTTTTCTCATGTTGATGGGGAGGAAGGAGAAGCAGCCTGGTTTGGGGTGATTTATGGCTCCAGGGGTGGCTAACTTTTTGGCGAACCTAGCAGGAATAGCTCCTGGAGCATGCCAGCTGTAATCTGCCAAGCTCTCGAGAGATACACTGAAAGAGATAACGTTTTATTTATCCTTGCACAAACAGGCTGTTGGAAAAAGTGCCTGTTCCAGACAAAAGAATTCTCCCTCCTCCCTCTGCCCCCTCACCCCAGTTCAGGCTTCCTGGGAGCAGCTGGGCTCTCTTACTCCTGCAATCCCCACCAGCTTCTAATTCACTTCCCTCAGTGCCTTCAAGGAGGGTTTTGATAAATGCATCACACTTTACAACCAGCCAGGGCTCTAATTGCCAGGAGGATTATGATAAGCTTTTTTCTTGTTGTTTCAAAACAATCTGAAGTGTGACTTGTCCTCCCGGCGCGGAGGCCCCCCAGCCTGACTGTGGCTGAGCAGAGAGGAAGCAGCAAGGTGCCATATTCACCCTCATTATTGCATTAAACTGGGGGTTATTGTGGTTATGATCCAACTGCAGTATTGTGGACCAGCAGTCGCTGTAGACCTTTGTATGACCCGTGCTAGAAGGGAGGTTTGTGCCTAAGCAGCTTCTCCATCAGCCGCCAAGTGCCCCAGCACCTCGGGGGTCTTGGGAGTCCCAGCACCAGACCTGCCTCATGAGCCAGCAAAGTGGAAACTGAAAAGGTCTATCAGTGATTTCCTTTCCCCAGCCATGTAGTTATTCCACATGTATGGTATTTTTTTTTATAAGGGTGCTCTTACTCCTTTGCTGCTAAGTTTAGTTAAAAAATAATGCAGGGGAAAAAAAGCAGAGCTGCCTGAGGTTGTGATCAAAAAATAGGGAAACTACACCATTAAATTAAGAGGATTTAGAATCATAACCATAAAGCCAAGAGGAGTTTGCCAGGAGTTGAAATCTGTGTCAAGTGACACAGATTTCAACTCTTTGCTTCTTCTGATTTTCTTCTTTTAAAGGTGAACTGAACAGATTTAGGTTACTGTTTTGCTAGGTTTGACTACAAATAGATTTCAGAGGATTCCCACTGTGACAGCTGTTATTAGAGGGTTTTTTGCAATCTTTTACTGATTTTATTTGTAATATATTTTGAACTCTTTACCATCAGCAGAGAAAATGCTTCGTAAGCCCTGTTTAACCCTTAAATAACCCAATATGTGGTCAGTGTACCTGAGATCTTTTCCAGGAGGTGAATTCCAGGACTTAGTAGCCTAGAGAGGAGAAAGGCTAGTTTAGTGGTTACTGCTCTTATCTGGGATGTATCAAACTATGGTTTAAATCTTTGTACATCAACAGTATTCCATACGGACCTGAGAGAAATCCCCTTTTTCTTTGTCATCACCAGCATGTGGATGAATTTCTCAGGCATGAAACGAGGCTAATGTGGCTTCGCAGAAATAGTTTGATTGGGTAGAACTAGGTTGTCTATGATTGGCATTGGAGAGATGTGGCATCCATATAATCATAGACTCACTAGGTTAAAAAAGACCCACTGGATCATCGAGTTCAACCATTCCTATCAATCACTAAACCATGCCCCTCAGCACTTTGGAGACACTGAGATAGAGCTTTCCAGCCTCCAAACACTATGCTCTGGTGCCAAAACTGTTAGGGATATCCTTCAACAAAGATGCATCCCATGGACCGTTTCAGAAGAACTCTGTTAGGAAAGTTCCTGTAGGTTGATCTTTTTAGCATAATGCTGTGCAGTTTCCAGCTCAGTGACTGATCAGCTCATGCTACTGGTCCCCATCTGTTCATGCTTGCTGATAATTCCCAGCATAGCTCAGTGATGTGCTTTTGGACAAGACGAGTTCCACTTAGTTTTCACTTCTCTGTGTGGTTGGGATAAGCCAGCAAAGCTTTTTTCAAACTAAGCGTCACCTTTTCATGTCTAGAAAATCAGTCTTCATATCAAAAGCAGATTCTCATCTTTCGTTAAGAAGTGTTGCAATTTACCCAATTTTCTTGGCTACTTACCTGCCTTCAATTGCTCAGGGATTTGAGGTTTTCTATAAAGGTCTGTATAGTACTAAGATTGTATTCTTGAGCTTGTACTTGCCTCAGATGGCACTGTACTGGTCTCAGTATTGTTGTGTATGAAAAAGAGTATCAGACAGTATGCTGTCAAGGTGGCCTTATTTGCCTTTTTTTTTGTAGATAGTGTGTTTGAGTCAGCTGGGATCTGTTCCTCAGATGAACAGAGCAGTCCAGAAAGCCAAAAGCAGTGTGACACACGAACAAGGAAATATTCAGGGAACTCTGAAGGCGATGAAAACCGAAGTTATTCTAGATAAGCTCTGGAACATACTGCCATGAGATAATACGAGAGCCACGTGCTGGCTGGGATTAAAAAATATGTAGATATGTTGATAATGGGAATATCTGCTCTCATATTACCCATTTTTCTTTTTTGAAGGATGTTAAAGGCATATGCTGAATGCTGAGGATACAGTTATTTAAGGAGTGCTTTACTGGTATATAATGGTATGCTATGCAGCCAGGGGCTTCCTGGTGTGAATATAGCTGCTACAACAAAGCCATCCTTTGGCCCACACAGCTAAAGCATCCTCTGGAAATGTAAGAAACTGCAGATTTTCCCATATAGATTGTCTATACTGGAGCCTACTAAGTCTGGGATCACTGAGCCTCATCTTTACAGTGATAACACCCTTAAGGATGGCCCCCTTCCGTCCCTCCTTAGCCCTGTCCAAGACATCCTATTTACTCCTGGCTTTCTGGAAGTAGAAATGCAAGTTATCTCATCTGGTGTTACTGGTTTTGGAGTTAGTGCTGAGATGGTGGTCTAGCTGGCCATGTTCAAATTGGGTAAGTGCTGAGGTGGTTCAGGAAAGTGCTGAGCATCCTCGTGTCCATTTACACTCACTAAGAGTGAGTGACCTTTGATTAGTGTGCCCCTGGCAAACACCTGGAGGGAGACATGATCACAATATAATGATGCTGTGCAGGTTTCTGGTCCGGGGACCAGTCGTGAAGTCCAAAGTGTGACATAGGCATCTCTTGTATCAAGAGGGAAACAGGATGGATTCTGAAATGCTGAGGTTGCTGGTAGTGACATGCTAACCCATGATGGGTTAGAAAGAACGCACCGTCAACTTTGAAAAGATCTTTCTAGCCCCTATGCTTGCAGCTCACTGCTGATTAACTTCAGTTTAGCTAGTAGGGGGAACAGAGACTGCTGTCTGTAAGCTCCTACCCTTCTTAAACACAGTATATGACCAAAGCCACTATTGCATGCACGGGTGAAGTAAATATGTGACTTAACTGGATATTTTGAAGAGTGCTTCAATCTAAACTGGAAACACTAGCTTTGGACATGTGCATTCTGTGTGCTTCAAAACTGGATTAGAGATGTCAGAAGAAGACTTTCTGATAATTCAAAGGGAATTGCATCAATATTCTGACCCATCACAATGTCCAGAGAACTGCTCTAGCTACTCTCTCATTTCAGAACAATCCCATTTGTTTTTAACTCCCCTTCCTTATCCTCATTACCCTGGCACTCCAGTTTACTTAGCAGATGTTGGCCCAAATTTTTGAAGCAAGGGTAAACGGCTAAGGTCAATCTGAGAAACACAGCACCCCAGGAGAGCTGCTGCTTTTCACTGTGGCTGCGAACCTGTATCCAACTGGAGTTGGATGGAATCTGAAAAGCCTTGGGTAAGATAAGTCCCTAGGAGGATAGCAGGGTTTATATCTGAAAAAAAATCACACAGAACAAGAGTGTGCAACCTTAACATGAACTGGGTAAAGCTATATTCTTCTCATGTTTCCTCTTTTTTAAGACCTTGCGTTTTGTATTCACAGCCATTACCATATGATTCAATGATTTAAAAAAAAACATCCAAACCCAATATCTCGATAAGAATCCAACTACATTTTACCAGTCCATCCTATAAGGTAACCAGAGAGAGTTCCTTTCACTCCAGCCATTGTTGGTAATGCAGATTATGTTCTTCAAAGACTGTCTGTCTCATTCAAACACAAGGTCCGTATCTTGGCTGAACATTAACGTTACTCGATAGGCCCTATGTCCAGCTCCACCTTGCCCTTCCTGGCGAATTAGGCTTTATAGCAGAATCACAACATGAGCAAAGGGAATAAAGAGCCTTTGTGCTCCTACTAGGTCCATCCCCTGAAGCTGATCAGGGACCAGGATCGATTACCAGGCAGGTAAAGACCCGATAACCTACTGAATCTGTATGAAGACCCCCTTCTGAAGACTTCTTCCTCTTCTAATTTGCATTTCAGGTCTCCGTCTCATTTCAGAAATGATTTTATCTCTCTTTCACTACAGTGCAGACTGGGAGAAATTCTCATGAGAAGAGGCAGCAGGGATGGCATAAGCTCAAAGGCGACTCTTTTAGTGCTATGCAAATAGATATTAAAGACACAATATGTTATTTAATGTCCAGCAATGATTAGTTCAGCTCCTCTGCTTCACAAGTACGAGGAATTAGCATTGACTTATCTATCCGTTGAATGTATTTACAAACACAGAAAATGTCATTAAACATTATTAAAGTTGTAAACCAAGAAATTGAAGGAATTGTATTTTTCTGCCTTAATTTGGTTTATGTGTGCGTATGCCAAATAATAGAATTTCTAGTTAGATGTTCTCCTATTATTTTAATTTCTCATAAGAACCTAGTTCCAAGCTTGGAAAATACTTAGCCTGAAGAGTTCTGTTTGGCAGAATGATGAGCAATTAAATTTCTTTCCTCTTCAGTTTTAACCTTGATTCTCACCATAACTGCAGAGACTCGTGTATGGAAGTCCCCTATGTAACTCCTCAGTTTCTTTTGCTTGGGATAGCAATAGCCCTTGAAGAAATTTTGTATAGAAAGGGTGAATTTTTTTTAGAAAAGATATTTCTGTTTTAAAAAAAGCTGCTTCGTTTAAGACATGCTGTTTCTTTTATGGAAGTCCTGGCAAATAGTGATGAAATTTGTTCAGTGCCTGTTCTCTCTCTGCTCTGCTGGTGTGTGATGGCTCTTAGAAATGAGTAGGGTTTGTGCAAAAGACTGTGAAAGTGGAACTGGCCTCCATGCTATTTGTGTCCATGTTTGCAGCAGGATGCTTGCCAAAATGCATAAAATACTCTAAGAAATTTTCTCCTCTCTTCTGTGTTTGAGAAGTGACTCAACAGGCCCCAAAGCTCTGATTGCTGCATCACAGGAACTGTGAGGAGAGGTGAAACCTCTCTCGCCTAAATCCAACAATTATAAACAAGCTACTTAGCCAAAACATAAAAGATGGTATAAATGGAAATATTCCTTCCCCTAGGGTTTTCCACAGAGGGTCTGTTTGCCTGACATCCAGCCCTGGGGAACAGCCTGCTCTTTTGTGAGTGATTCCTACGGGAGATAGGAGGAATTTTGAAGCTGTCGTGCTGTAATAACCAGGTTTTAGCTTTTTCAAGAAAGCACACTGTTTTCCAGAGAGTGAAGCCAGATTGCTGGTTAAAAGCTGCGACATTTCACCAAAAGAATGCTGATTATTTCACAGTCATGGGAGCGCCTGACCGGTAAAACGTGTGGGCACTCTCTGTCGACTTTTTTTTTTTCCTGTTTTTTCACTGATTTGGCTTCTTAATACAATGCCTGAAGATCTTTTGAAAGGGCCAGAAAAATCTGCTGACGGCTCATGCAGCTGATTTGACCCAGAGCGCCTGCTTGGCTGAGCAGAAAGATGACACTGCAGCAAAAATGTTACTTTAAGGGAAAAGAAAACACGCGCAATGCTCCTGCCATTGTTCACAGTCTCTGTTCTGGTGCCAAGCATTGCACTTAGGAAAACACAGAGGTACCAGGTTTTAACCTTTTGCCTGCTTCCCGCAGGTGTTATCTTTTGCTCTGAATAGGCAGGATGAGGTCCACAAATTGCATTCAATCCTCTAACAGCCTTGCTGGCTAAGAAAAGACAATGTTTAGTATTTTTTTGGAGCAAGAAGCTTAACAAGATTTTCAGCAGAAGGAGCAATTTGCTCAATCTTATTCATTCTAGTGTTTCAATGTAATGTTAGGTGAAGCCACCGGTACCTTCCTTCACAGTGCTGAGAAACACTGGAGGTGGTTCACTGTTGCAGTGTCCAGCCTGTGCTGAATGCTGTATGATGGAACAGGCAGGTCTCCTTGGTCTTGCGATTTAACTATATTTTATCATCAGCAGAGGATTAAAAAAATAAATCTGAAATTACTTTGGTGAGGCTTCTGTTTAAATAGTTTTTGTTTTGAGTGAAAATGGTTTGTGGAAGGAGAGCAAAGTGCTCTGACTTCAAAGCTTGTCATTGTAAAGAAATCTGATGGTGAGTGGTCACGCATACCTGAACGTCACTCCTACTACAGCAAAGCCAAAAGTGCTGGCAAGCAGCCTGGTCATGTTCCCATTAACGCAGGGGTGAGAGATCCTCAGCTGGTGTAAATCGCGATAGCTGTGTTTAAGTTGGAGATTATGTTTTTTTTTAAACCTATTGACTGTGCTGGGGGTTGGATCGAGACCCTCAGAAGCCCGTGGGAGCTTCTTAAAACCTTCTGATCCTGTTATTTGTTTAAATCTTAAAGAAATCATCCGAGCCCAAGAAAATTTCATACAAGTATGAGGAAGACTTGTAGTATTTTTTTTTTCAGTTTTCCAGGCTGCTTTGCTGTTCTGTTGCATTTAACAGGACATTGATAATTGCCCAGGTGGACAGTGTATGCCCCTCATTTGTGCCACGAGAAATTGTAACTGCTCAGTCAGCACTGCTGAAGGGCAATTATTTTTTTGAAGACCTACTGTGCCACATCTCTGTAGCTCAGCTGGGTGCCATCCTGCACCATCGGGGCAGGCCAGGCAGAGTTCAGCAATGTATTTCCCTATAGTATCTGCATGGTCTTGATGTTCAGCTTGAAATATGCAGGCCACAAACTTTTTTTCTCCCTAGTAGATAAATACTCAAGGTAACAGGCATGCACCCTCCCACCCTGCAGATGAGGTAGCTCCCTCATGCAAGGATGATGCCATAGTGATGACAAACAGGTGCCTCGAAGTATTTAGAGGGTGCCTGGAAGGCAGACAGATTATCTCAGAAGCACCTCAAACTAATCCTGCTCAAGAAAATGAGTTTTATTTAGCCTCTAATCTACGTCCTGAAACCAGGGTGGATTTGGTGTGCCTTTTTTTTGGAGGAAGGGAAGTAGGATGACATGCAAACGAACAGTTCAAGTCTGGGAATTGCTTGTTTGTCTTTGGTGTGGAAAAATGGAGAAACATTTAATATTCATTGACCACTAGTCATTTTTAGTGTGTTTGTGAATATCCTGCCGTGCTCTTGGAAGCAACAGGTGTTGCTGAAAAATCCATTGCTGCGTTCACTGCTTGTTGCTTTTGTCAGTCAGGGAACGGTGTATTAATCTGCACGGCCCATGCTTTATGTGAAGTTTTAAATGATTCAGATCTTTTCTTGGCCTGTTTTTAGCACTCTGAGACTGGCATGATGATAGCACACATGAGACTGGCAAGATGCTAAAGAAAGAGGCTGTGCTTACACAGATCTATCTCCTTTTGCTTTTTTGAGAAGAAGCAAATATCTGCTGTATTGCACTGGAACAAACCCAAAATTTCACTTTTTTTCCCCCCCATAAGATGGAATGTCAACAAAATGTCCCTTTTGGACTGAATATCTTGAGCTTTTCCATTGCTCCTGGCCACTGTATGAGTTCACTAAAACATGCAGTTACTTATCCCTACTTCTTCAGGAGCAGCTACACGTGTCCGTGCTTGCAGTAGGAGGTTCAGCTATGCCTGTGCCATGTTGCCTAGATCCCACTGGACTCTCCTCAGATGACAGTGGTATCTTCTTGGGAGAAACTGTAGCCCAGCTTCTGCCAGGATTCTCCTTGATTTTGGATGAAGCCATTAACTGTCTCTTAAACCCAGAATCTGCAAGTCATTTTTTAAGTAAATATCAAGCTGTCCCTGCCTCTGAGCAAAATAAATCTAGGCACACTTGCTTGCTCATTCAAGGTTCTTGTTTTTGTCTATGCTGGGTTTTTTGTTAGGTCATGCTAACCCGACCATGGATGTATATTTTAGTTGTAGGAAACATGGGCTGGTTCCTCAGCTAAGGTTCATAGCTGAGTTACAATTACTTAGCTATGCCTGTTTACTGTAAATGAGCATCTGTGAGTTTTTGAAAGGGACTTGATCTCTAAGGAAATAGTTTCCTGAGACATGGGCTCTTGGAGGAGCCTGAGTGTTGTGGAGGAGAGAATAGAAAAGAAAAGTAGAAGAGAGAAAAAAGCCATAACTTGCACTCTCCCAGAGCTCTTTGGTAATGATACTGCCTGGGATTGTTCTGGTGCTTTCCCTTAGTGAAAGTCTAACCACTTTATTTAAAAAAAAAAAAAAAGGTAAATGCCACCGTCTCCATTATACAGATGGGGAAATGAGGCAGAGAAAGATGAAAGGACTTTGGCTTATTCATCCCACCAGGAAAATAACAACATTCAGGTCAGCCAAGTCCCAGCCTTTACACTTTAGTCTGTAGGCTGTGGCTTTCTAACTACCTTGCACCTGTGTAAATAGGGAGGCAGGTGCAAAGCCCTAGCGTGCTGAGCTGCAGTGGGCAGCCTGTTGTGGTAGCTGTTCGTGGAGAAGACATCTACGTGAAGAGATGTCGTTGGAGGGTAGTCGAGCAATATAAGTGTATCCTTCCATAACTCTGCTGCCTGCCCCAGACAGTACGGCTTATGTCCTTCCCAGAGGAGAAGGCATTGCTCTTGCAGTGTGAAAGCATGTAGTCAGCATGAGAGATTTCATGCTCTGTCTCTTGAAATCCAATATGAAGCAGTTGCCTTCTCTCCATCCCACAGGCTCATTACACAACACCGTGTGTGGCCTTTCCCCGTAATTAACCTGAGGGGGTTACTTTCCTTTTCTAATTTGTAGGAAGTAGCTCATGACATCTGTTTTAGCCCTGAGGCTCCTTCCTGCAAACCTTTAGCTGGTTTTCACTGAAAGAAAAGGCAACACAAAGAGATGTAACCATTAACTGACTTGAGTCCTGGCTTTGAAACTAGCATCTTCCAATTGCTCAATAAAAACCTACCGAGAGCAGAGGAGGGTAAATATACCTTTTTAAAAGGAACCATGGGTTTAAACATCATGACTGAATATATTCATTTATTTCCTTGTTAATACGTCAGGGAAAACCAAACAAATAACAAAACACAACCAACCTAGGAAGAGTTTTAATGTGTTTTACTTCATTTATTCCGTTTGCTTGATTGTGTAAAGTTATAGTAGCACTCTTCCTATCTCATCCCTTCTCCTTTTCAGATTTATGCTTACCTGCTGCATTTTACCTCAACTAAGACTTGGCACTGCGGAGGACTCCTCTGCACAAACTGTTGTAGAGTTTGATCCTAAAACTTAAGACTTTTGGAAGCAAGAAACGTCTCTCCTGGACTTGATAGGCAAAAGTGATAATTTGGATTCTCTTATCATAAATGGTCTTTACATTTTTTTTCCATTGTATTTTGGTGTTAGGTGGTGTTTTGGCAAGGAAAAAAGAGACAAAGAGCAGAAAGATGGACCAACTTATTCTTTGGGATGGAAATCACAGGGGTGATTGGGAAGCTGGGTCTCACCAGATTAGTTACTTAGATCTGCTTGGAGCTCTTTATTGTTATGAAGTCATTATTCCTTAGGCCAGAGATAGAGGAAGGCTGTAGAGGTACATCTGTGTGTGCAGTAGAGCTATGAGAAAATACAGAAGTCTTGTTCTCACTGATTTATTACAGGGCTTGAACTGAGATTTTGTGATCTAAGTTGTGGCTGTTCTGGGACACATAAATTCTCATCCTGGACCTAAAATGTTTTTTACACTATACCAATTTTGATAAAATCTCATCCCAAATTTGCACTTTTCTTCAAATTGACATCTTCTGACTGGAAGGCCGGCAGCTGGAAAATGGTTGTGCTGTAATCTCATCCGAAGTCTTGCATAACTTGCTTCACAAAATCTCACATGATAATTTCTGCATTGTTTCTGTTGGGCACAGAACATACGTTGTGCATGGATAAAAAACCCTCTAGAAAT
This sequence comes from Clamator glandarius, assembly GCA_033459285.1. NCBI lineage: Eukaryota > Metazoa > Chordata > Aves > Cuculiformes > Cuculidae > Clamator > Clamator glandarius. The sequence continues at coordinate 3,577,268 of JAUNZM010000016.1, read as the reverse complement.
CTGTCTATTTTGTATTTGCAGCAGACAGTTGTACTGTGAGTTGGGCAGCTTTGACCTCTGCCAAAGCTTGTGATACCTTAACAGCAGTTATGTATGTGTGTACTGAGGTAACAGCAAATGAATGAAAAGGTCTTTGAAGTTCCTGGCTGGCTGAGAAGCAAAAGTCCCTTCACCTTTCAACGCAAGTCATGCTTGCCAGGCTGTCCAGTGCTTCTCATCCCCCACTCCCCATTTCTAATGCAGATGACTGAATATCAAAGAACTGTTTGCCTCCTACTCTGCATAAACAGTGAAAGTAGCCTTGTTGGTCCCGCTGAGATTTGTTCTGTGTAAGGGATTTTTTGGTTTGTGGTTGTTATCGGGGACTTTTATGGGAAAGGAATCCCACTGCTGTCATGTGAAGGCTTGCAAATGACTAATGCTTGAATATCTGAGTTTTGTAGAGCGCTGTGTGCCAGCTCCATCACATTGTGGCCCTTTCTCCAAAGTGGTTTCACGTCCGAGAGCAGGGATTCCACAAAGCTCATCTGCAAAATCCAAAGACCAGTGTAGCGAACCCAGTCCTAAAACTCTCTCATCTCTTATCAGCTGTTGGCAGAGCGGGATGAACTGTCTCCTGCCACATCTAGGCCATTGGATTGTCCTCTTGGGAATGTACATATGCTCCCACCCTGCCTCTTGTGCTTTGTGGTAAAGAGCAGCAATATCACCACATCATCCTCAGTTCCCCATAAATAAGGACTGTTGCTGTACCTAGGGTACAATATACAATGGGAAAGAAACATTTCTCTGCACGACACTGCACAGTCACATGGGCCTTTGTAGATCACAGAATCACAGAATAACAAGGTTGGAAGAGACCCACTGCATCGTCGAGTCCAACCATTCCCACCAATCCCTAAATCATGCTCCTAAGTACCTCATCCACCCTAACCTTAAACACCTCCAGGGACGATGACTCAACCACCTCCCTGGGCAGACTGTTCCAATGCCTAACCACCCTCTCCGTGAAGAATTTTTTCCTAATCTCAAGCCTAAATCTCCCCTGATGGAGCTTGAGGCCATTCCGTCTCATCCTGTCCCCTGTCACCTGGGAGAAGAGGCCAGCTCCCTCCTCTCCACAACCTCCCTTCAGGTATTTGTAGAGAGTAATAAGGTCTCCCCTCAGCCTCCTCTTCTCCAGGGTAAACACCCCCAGCTCTCTCAGCCGCTCCTCATAAGATTTGTTCTCCAGCCCCTTCACCAGCTTTGTTGCTCTTCTCTGGACTCGCTCCAGAGCCTCAACATCCCTCTTGTGGTGAGGGGTCCAGAACTGAACACAGTACTCGAGGTGCAGTCTCATCAGTGCCGAGTACAGAGGGAGAATAACCTCCCTGGACCTGCTGGTTACGCCGTTTCTGATACAAGCCAAGATGCCATTGGCCTTCTTGGCCACCTGGGCCACTGCTGGCTCATGTTCAGTCGGCTGTCAACCAACACCCCCAGGTCCTTCTCCTCCTGGCAGCTTTCCAGCCAGGTTTCTCCTAGTTTGTACCTCTGCTTAGGGTTGTTGTGCCCCAAGTGCAGGACCCGGCATTTGGCCTTGTTAAACCTCATGCCGTTGGTCTCAGCCCAGCAGTCCAGCCTGTTCAGGTCCCTTTGGAGCCTCCCGACCCTCCAGCAGATCAACACTTCCTCCCAGCTTGGTGTCATCTGCAAACTTGCTAAGGGAGCACTCGATGCCTTCATCCAGGTCAATGATAAAGACATTAAACAGGGCTGGACCCAGGACTGAGCCCTGGGGAACCCCACTTGTAACTGGCCTCCAGCTGGATTTAACTCCATTTCCCACCACCCTCTGGGCCCGGTCATTCAACCAGTTTTTCACCCAGGAGAGTGTGCGCCCGTCCAGGCCAGAGGCCGACAGTTTCCGAAGCAGAATGCTATGAGAAACTGTATCAAAGGCTTTACTAAAGTCCAGGAAGATACATCCACAGCCTTTCCCTCATCCAAGAGTTTAGTCACTCGGTCATAGAAGGTGATCAGGTTGCTCTGGCAAGACCTGCCTTTCATGAACCCGTGTTGACTGGGCCTGATGTAACACTATATATTTGTGAGGGCTACTTAGCAAGGAGCTGAGTGGCCATCATCTGTAGGAAGGAGCAGCATATTTGGCAGAAAGTATATAACTGATAATAAATAACAAGATATTTGTTCATATTGCGTAGGGGAGTATGGCAGGACCATGCTGTGTGGCTGCAGAATTGAGGGCTCTGTTCAAAAAGTAGGGGGCTTTTGTATGGCACGGTGATATGGAGGTGTAACAGAATGTATAAGGTCCTGGTTAAAAGCTGGTGGTCGTGGAGGTTGGTGAGCTGACTTCTGGAGTATGGTAGTAATGCGCACATCACTTGGAGCCACAAGACCTTGTGCTCTGCAGATACCTGTGTGAAAAGGCTCAGAGAAGGCAAATCCCTTGCCTTATTCCTCAACACATGTCATACTTCCATACTTCTGAGTTCCTCCAGAAGTGCCACTTGCTTATGTTATGGGATGAGAGGAGAGGGTAGGGATGGGATGGTCAGGGGACAGTAAGAAGTATATATGTTACTTGCATGTGACCTATAACAGCTTTTCCCACTAAAATGCTGACCTGCCGAAGTGTCCATTTGTAGATCTCGGTCACAGCAGTGGGTGTGTCAGTATAGTTGATCTCTTGCTAGAGGAGCTCTACTTGAGGACCTTAAGGAATTGCTGAGAAAGACTGTTGAAGTCTCCTTGCTCTCCTGACATTAGCGCGGTGTGTCCCTAGTACAAAATGCACCTTCAAGGGCTTGCCCTTACCGACTAGGCAGTAATTATTGCACTGACATTGCACATCTCATTCAATCTCAGGTTACTCTACAAGCACTAGAACGACTTGATCATACTGCAGTGAGACAGAGATTTAGATTTAGAACTACTTCATAGGGAAGAAATAACATTAAGAAGTTAGGGTCAAGGCATTCAAGCTCACGTTTAATGACAGATGCTTAAATCCACTTAGACATCTAAATGTGTTGCCTTATTTTGATCCACGAAGGTTGTTCATTTAATGTCAGTTTAGCAGGCAGGTATCCTCTGCTGCTTGCTGGAGACCATCCCCTACACACAAGAAACAGAGACCCCAAATTGTTACAGAAAATGTCTTATTTTCGTCCTAGTCAAGTCCTGCAGCAGGTGGTAAAGATTGTAATGTTACCCTTCCCAGAACCAAGAATCGGCCTCCAGCACTCAAGAGGTTATTGTAAGATACTCTACGATTCCCATTTGGGTACTTGTTACTTGTTTTCTGGCTGAGGGTTCAAATTCTCAAACTTTGCCACAAGCTTGTCATCACAACAGCAAAAGAATTCCTTAAGGTTCATCCTTTTGTGTTATCCCATGACTACAGAAGCTGGGACTTGATGAAAACATGCTAAATATAATTAACTGAGGATGAAAAGAACACAGTTGGCATCTCAGAGAGTTTTACATGAGCACTAACATTTACAAGCCTGGCTCTGCTCTGAGAAATGATAGGCTACAAGTGGCACCTTCTTGTTCAGTTGACTTTTTTCAGGAATCTTGTAAAGTCAGCACAGTGGAGGGAGGGTGAGGTCACTTCTCACCCGCTTTGTGCCTCGTCAACAATATAGGCATGTAAGCATTGATTGCGGATTTATTTTAATTGGGTGAGGTGGTTGTAGAGAACCAGCTGCTATTTTCCTCCCTAGGGAAGCTTTTGAGCTGACATAACCCAACAGCAAGGAAAGCAGATAGACGTGGGAGGGAGGTGGTAAAGGAGAGCAGGCATCAGGTCTCATGCCTTTCCAAACCGAATTACATGTCTGTCACTATCAGGTCTTGAAGCGAGCGGCTCAGAAGGCAGTTGACATAGGTTAAGCGCTACAAGAGCAATAGAAGTACTGTGGCAGTGCACATCACAGCGGGGATGCTGTGACAATCACCCCATTTACAAGAGTTCAATCCAGTGTCACTGGGGGGGATGTTTTCTTGCTCCTTGTTGTACTCACGTCACACCCCTCAACGCTTGTTGGTGGCAGTGAATGGATCTTTACATCCTGAAATCGAAGTGTGATTTTGTTATAAACACAGAACTAGCTCTGGCTAAGCCGTCAGTGGCTGGTAGTGAAATTCAAGGAATTCCAGAAACACAAATGCTTCTTCATCTCCCTCTGCTTTTATCTGAATGACAAAAGTAATTTGTGCAAAGGAATGGAAGATCTTGAAGGCCATGCCAGGTAGCTTAGTGCACAGGGTGGCCTCCCAGATACTTTTCAAGCCTTTCACTTGACCTGACAGGGAATTGAGAGATAGGAGCATTCTGGAGGGAAGGGATGGCATTACTGATGTGCATCAGTCAGAGCATGTGAATGAAATGATAAGATGCATCTGGCATGAGGTCTCAGTGCATTTGTTCCTTGCTTGCTGACATGGTGAGCCAGTGTGCTGCTCTGCATCATGGCTCATTGGCTCTGCGCGTGAAAGAATTGGTTTCATTTCATCTTTCATTGACATTGCCACGTAGTAAAGGAGTTACTTCCATTTTTTAAAGTCCAGTGTACATGAAATCTCATGTATTCTGTGTTTGAGAAGAGTAGCTAGGGACTGTGCCAATACACAGCTGCAGGAGCACCATGGAATAACATTAACACCCATGAACTGCTGTGAGGCATGGAAATTTAGGGTGCTCCTGTAACATCACTGGTTCTAGCTGAGAATTTTTGGAGGTAACATTTTTGGCCTGAAAAATGCTAGCTCATCATAACTGAAATTTTGACGAAAGGATTTATTTTGGTCATTCATCAGGTTCATTTAAAAAAAAAAAAACCCTAACACACTACTGTATCATCTGTTTCACAACTGTGCCTGCAGGACTTTATCTTAGGTCAGAACAGGCTAGTTCTACAAATAAAGAATGGTAGGAATAATTACTGTCACCCAGGGAGGCTGGATTGCAATTTACTTTCTTCAACTGAAAAACATCATTTTCTGATTTGAAATGGTTCGGATTTGATCTGTAACTTAAGTTATTTTTTTACCAAAAGGCTTGAAAAGATTAAAAATTAATAGCAGCTGCCAGGGTTGAAATGAAACACTCCCAAACCACTGATATAACTTCTGACCAGATAGGAAAAAGTTCTTACAGTTTGTGAAAATGCTGAGGTTTTTATTTTTCATTATTATTTGTTACCCCTCTTTGGAATAGAATTCTCCTTTCTAAATTTCAGAGAAAGCTCCAGGGGCAGGAAAACAAATTTTCCCCTTGCTTTCCTTGCAGCCAGTGCAATTAGGCTATTGTTAAGAGGGGGGTATCAGGGTGTGGGTGTTTTTCCCAGTGCTTTTTTTCTAATCCCACTTTAAGCAGAGTTACATGATCCAACACTAAAAACAGCTGAGCCCAGTCTTGCATTAGAGCACTGCTGTGGCTGCTGCTGACTGAACAGCACTTTACTTTTGAATTATGGGGCCAGTTTTTGCAGCGCAGACAAGGCTGTAATTATTCCCTGAGTATGGGGTGGGTGATGTCATGTTGCTGTTGGAGAAAGTAGGCCTGCATTTGGTAAAACAGCCATACATTTCAAGACAGAGTTCTCATGGCTCTGGAGTAGCATCGTATGTTTCATTAATGCTGTCCCAATTCCACTTTCATCAACTGTGTGGCAATACGTGTGTCTTGTATGTGGGGTGACTTCATGTTCTGAACTGCAGAGCTGTGTGATAAAATGCCTGTGTTTTCCCATATAGGTCACACGTGAACACGTAGAATCATAGAGTAGTTTGGGTTGGAAGGGATCTTGAAGATCATCTGATTCCAACCCCCCTGCCATGGGCAGAGACACCTCCCACTGGATCAGGCTGCCCAAGGCTCCATCCAACCTGGCCTTGAACACCTCCAGGGATGGGGCAGCCAAAGCTTCCCTGGGCAACCTGTTCCAGCGCCTCACCACCCTCATCATGAAGAAATTCTTTCTTATGTCTAGTCTATATCTGCCCCTCTCCGGTTTATACCCATTGCCCCTAGTCCTATCCCTACAAGCCTTTGTAAAAAATCCCTCCCCAGCTTTCTTATAGCCCTTTTCAGGTACTGGAAGGTCACTATAAGGTCTCCTCAGAGCTTTCTCCAGGCTGAACAACCCCAGCTCTCTCAGCCTGCCCTCATATGGGAGGGGCTCCGGCCCTCTGATCATCCTGTAGCCTCCTCTGGACCTGTTCCAATAGCTCAATATCCTTTTTATGTTGAGGATTCCAGAACTGAACAAAGTACTCCAGATGAGGTCTCACAAGAGGGGAATAGAGAGGCAGAATCCCCTCCCTCGACCTGTTGGCCACACTTCTTATGATGCAGCTCAGGACACGATTGGCCTCCTGGGCTGCGAGTGTGTTCTCATGCGCGCTGTTCATGTGTGCATGTATATATACAGAGGAACCAATTACAAGCTGCTAAGTTTTACAGAAATCTTTCCTTTTTTGTTGAAAAAATGAAATAACTATTAATGTCTTCAGTCACTTGTTGCATTATTTAAACATTCCCTTTACTCCTGCCCTTTCCACCTTGCCTCCGTTCCTAGCAATACTTAACCACTTTTTCCGTACTGTCAGTAGCTTGCTGGGCATTTCCAGTGTATGAGGATTGTAGTGTCAGGATTAGAAGGAGCATTCAGGTTGTACAGGCAGTGGCAGTGCTGTTGCTGCATGTGTGCCTCAGCAGAGGTGTATTCACACCAGCAACAGCTACAGCACAGCTGACCATCCTGAAGATACTGGGAGGGTGGGAGAGAGGGGTTATCCTCTCTGATATGGTCATTTTTTTACCTTGGACACCAGCCAGACGTCCTCCAAAGAACACATTTTGCTTGCTAATCTGTGCAGAAGCCCCTAGTGCCTTTGCGGTGTCTCACTGCTCAGTTTAAAGCTTGCAAACGCATGTTGTTCTGGGCGATGCACTACCCTGCACTGCATTTTGAAGGCTGACATTGCAAATACTCACCATCCATGAGATTTTGAAGCTGAGTGTGTTTCTAGTGTTCCAGGCTTGCAGGATGACGCAGGTTTACTCAATATGAACACTGTGTTCACACTGAAACAGAGGAATGGAGTCACTTCTGTATGAAATCCTGAGTCTCATGTGTTATCCGGGCTGCTTTGCCTTAAAGTTGCTGCACAGAGTTTCTTCCAGCTCAGCCTACTGCCCATTAGTCCAACCCAGCTGTTGGTCAGAAGATTTGAAAGTAGAGGGGTTTCTTGTTCCAAAACAGCAGCTGAGTTGGTGGCCTCAGTCCAACCCACATCCCAAATGATCCCACCAGAGTTGGCACAACAGGTACCTACTTTTCTTACCTGTTCAGCTATTATACATCCCGCAGCTTTCCTCTGCGCTGCTGCGTAGGTCTGGAGCTCTGTAATCCTTCATGTCATAGGACCCTGAGATGAATAGGACTGACTTCTCCACGTCTTCCTCCTATGTCCTACCAGAGAACAGTTTCCTCATCACGGCAGGGGAACGCACAATCTCTGCACAGATGTACTTTCCTCCCTGCTGTTGGCAATATGACCTCTGTGAGTACTGACCCCCTCCCCTAAAACATTTATAAGTAAGAGAACAGATTTAGCTCTTGGCAGTTTGTAGAGCCATGAAAACTCTTCTCCTTTACACAGCATGCAACTGCTTTCTTTCTTCCTCTCCGCTCACCTCTTAAAATTGACTATTTTCCTTTTGCTCTTTCCCATTCCAGGGAAAAAGTAGTGCTGCACTTGATGGCTGTCGGGCCCCACAGTCAGCCCCTTCTTCCTGTTGGCACATGATTATCCGCCTGAGGATGACAGAGGATTAGGTGTGTGAACAACTGCTCACTAGTGAAAGAAAGGTTCATAGTTTCGTCCTTGGAAAGATGAAAAAAAAAAAATGAGCTTCACATTATTTTAAAAGTCGCTTCAAATAAATCCCTTTCACTTGTATAATGATTTCTTCTCCTGGAACATCTCTCTGCAATAGCTGTCCTCTTCCTTGAAGTGGTTACATATTGAGGATGTGATATCATGCCAGAAGAGCCTTGATTGCTCTACTTCAGGCTAAATGAACTTAAAAAAAAGAATGAAGCTTTATAGGATTGATGCTTTCTGCCAACTGTTCTGCAGAGGGGATATTTGCTAGCTGTTTAAGTCTTTGTGGCTGGCAAAAAACTCTCACTGCACAGCTGTATTTCTTTCGCACTTATGTACTGGGGGATGTTTGCAGTAATAGTGACAGGACTGCTTCTCTTCTCAGATGTGTCTTTGTGAATCAGAAGAAGGAACACTGATATTTTTAGAGGAAAACAGGTGTAAATCTTGCAGGAGAGGAGGAGAAGCTATTAAATGAGTTATTTTGCATTGATCGGACTTATGTCTACATCATTTGCAATGCAGCTGATGTGAAATGGAGCAGAGATGCTAGCAATAATCTTGGCAGCGCTCAGTGTCATCTCCTGTATGATGTAGATGAAACCCAATATTTTCTTCCCCATGAAGTCTGTGAGACTACCCGTCAAAGCATTTTGAAGCCTTTAATTCATAAAATATCCTGTGCCATCCTTATGTTAACAGGCAACTATGCAAAGTCTTGTTAGTCCTGATTCTTGTATTCCTGAAGGTAACAGTGAGCGTCTTCTATAGAATTTCCCATGCACAAATGAAGTGGGTAGAATGAAACTTTTCACCTTCAAGATGGCATATCAGTTTCTGCCCTAAATTCTGATTTCTGGATATGTTAAACCAGAATTATTTTAATGTTTCGCCTTAACTTTTATATTTAAAAAGCTGGAATACTATACCTCCTCTGTGCTGGATGTGCTCCAGTCTAAACAATCTCCATTCTGCTTTCTTAAATTCCCTCCTATAGTTTCAGCTGAATGTGAGCATCTTTTCCGCTCCTGTGTCTAAACTGCCATGTGCTGTTCCTTGGGCTGCAGGACAGCTCGTGTGTTCCTCCCTGGAAGTGGCAGCATCCCAGTAGTGTGTGAAGCAAGGTCTACGTAATCCTCCAGGATCTTTCAGGATAAAATGCTACTCTATTAATGCTATATCATTTTCATTGTCAGTCTGGATTCAGTGGTGAAGTGATCCCACTTAGTTAAAGCAGGATGAAGTGTCTATTTTCATATTTGCTTAATCGAACCACTCAGTGTATCTGATGGTAATGGCTTTATTTGAAGCATGTGGTTCTTATGAGCTGTTAAGATACCAACAGCATTTGGATTAGTCTTTCTGCCAAGAAAGCCAGGTCAATTCTTCAGAAAAATAAAAAAAACTAAGCCAAACTTTATTTTAACAGTGTCTTGAGTTTCACTTTAGGTTCCATAAATATTTGTCAGTGTTCCTTTTGTAAGACCCATGCGAGCCCTTGGCAAGACAAGAGGTCTATCTCCAGAATACAGAATATAAATAAATTCCCCAAACCGTGCTGGAGAACTGGAGGTAACTTTAGCCCATGCAAGAGACCTGAAGCCAAGCAAAGGGTTGATTATGGTTCTTGAATTACTATTTTTGTAGAGGAGAGGGAACGGAGGTAAAAAAAAGGAAAAGCACAGAAAGAGGAAAATATAAACATTTGTCGAAGGTGTGTGGGACACCATCCTGTGCAGAAAGGTATAAGTCATTTACTAAGCCAGTGACAGAAATGTGACTTCTGCTGGATTCCAGTTGCTATCTGCTCCTAATGCTTCCAGAAAAGTTAACAATATTTTCTCATACTCTAGAGGATATGGGAGGAAATTTTGAATTCTTGTCGAGGACTGGTAATGCCATCTACTTCAGAGGATCAGGCTAAAAAGGCACTGTGGAGCCACCTTATGTACCCCCTTTTCCCAATTTCCTCCGAATACCTTTGATTATTCTGAGAACTTGGTTTACTTCTGTGGTTTTAGCTATATCTAAGAAAAAAAAAAAAAAGCCCATGATTATTTCAAAGACTTGCCTGTAGTTAAGTGCTTAACCAGAAGTCTATGGTTCAGGGCTTTTGATTTAAGAGCAAGCCCTGGCCCATGCAGTTGAGGGGTGGGGGAAATAGCTGAAATTTTATCCTATCCCTGACCACAGATTGAGATCACCAAAGCAGCACAAAAGCAGGGAGTCAGAATGAAGGAGGTGTATTGAAGGAAGCAGGACCTTGGCTTCTAGCAATGTGCTCTGGTTGCTGGATCAACTCCAATAAAAATTTAAATTCAGACTAGCTGAATGCTTTATTTGTCTGCTTAAGGGTGGGGGTAAGGTGGGATAGGTGATTTTTTTCCTTTACCTCTGAATGTTAAAATAATGATAGTAGGATGTGAAAAGTATATGTTCCTGAAGAATGTATTGTTGTAATATCAGATAGTTAGCAACTGTTATTTTCTTCTTTATGTCCATAAGCTGAAAAATTACAAGACGTGGATAAACAGGCACATGAGAAGGGTTTGTTGGAGTAGAACCCTTTGTGTAGTGAGATGGAAGCCTTCCTGTCCGTAGATTTAGAATTTCTTAAAAAAAAAATCTGGACATCTTTGATCTTCCATTACATTAATGGGAATTGAGTGTTGCCGACGCTTCACGAGATCGGACCATCTCTTTGCGTGCAGAATTTCCAGCATGATCTCCATGCCAGTCCTCAGTTGTCTGCAAGTGCTAAAAGGAAAATATAAAAGTACCGTTAACCTGCTGTTTTCTGCTTTCACAGACAGCTGTCTGGGGCCCTGTAGTGGTTGATACTCTATAGCTTGCTATTCCTGCCACAATGTTCCTGTGTATCATTTTGGAAAGGGTGACTGAGGTTTGCTAGCAGTTCCTTAATCTGGCTGCTATGGGCATGAAGGGGAAAAAAAAAATCAGGTAACAATCTCCATCTGCAAAACTACTTCTTGTTTTGTGGCTAGGCTTAACACACAGTGAGCACAATCAGATCATTTTTTGTTTAAAAATACCCTCTCTCCCTCACCAAAAAGAGGAAGCATCTTACCACGAATGCTTGGGAAAACATTTGATTTTCATGGTTATGACATAACTGGAAAAAGTTTTAAACAACTTAAAAGCTAGCAAAGGTTTAGCCAGATAGAAGTACTTATTGAACTCTAAACACAGAAGAGCTGTCTCTTCCTTCATTCCAACATGAGACTCAGTGCATGTGTATATATCTGTCCATGGATATACAAGCAATTATTGGACCATAAACGATGCCTGAAATGTGGAGCGTGTCCCTGCTTGAGAGCCACTATCCTGGAACATGTCCTGGTCCTGTCGTGTAGGCACCACAGGTTGCCCTCATCTGTCCAGGATACGATACCTTATGCCTATCATGGGTAGGCAGAATACGCAAATTAAGCAAGTTCAAGGCTTCTGGAGAGTTGTAAACTCATTGCCTACCTTTACTCATTCTTTCTTATTCTTAAGATACTAAGCAATTTTCTTTCCAGGGGTTTCAGTTGTCCTTTGCAAACTTGCTATAAAAAAGCTTTGCAGCTCATTTCTTAAAACTATTCCATGATGTAGCTTTTGCCAGTGCTATGGTTTGGCAACTTGCTTTTTACCTTTCTGCACAATGTCCGAAAAAAGTGCAGGAAGGGCAGAGTCCCATTTGGAGCACGCTGGCAGGTTGTATACAGGCATTTCTCTGCCTCCCGGCCAAGGCATTGCATTACTTAGGAGCCTGTGCAGCATTTACAGGAGCTGCTGCTGAGCACAGGTTCCCAGCTAATGAAGGAGGCGGGGAGGGATGCTCGCTTCATTCTTGTACCCAGGGCTACGATTTACACAGCTTCATTGTATTGCACAGGGCTTTCCTGCCCTGCAGCTTGACTTGCTCCGTGACAAATTATTCCTTAATTGCTGGATGGCAGAAGAAAAGCTTTACAGCCCTGAGGTTATTCCTAACAAATCAGGTTACAGAAGCCTTGAAAATTATATTGAGCAGAAAAGAGGCACCATGAGGTTTCCTTGGGTGCTTGGGCTATGTTAAGCTTGACTAAGGCAATATGCTAATGAAGCTTGTTAAAATGCAATTATACGTTAATGCTGTGGATGCAGAAATGAGAATAATCAGCAGAGAGGTGCTGGTGAAGCTGTTGCGATTAGCGTGATTTGTGTGTCACTGCTGTGCTTAGGATTTTCACTTGCTGTGCAAGGTGTTGTCTGAACACAACAGGCAGGCTGTGCCCAAATAGCTACATGGGGGTACGAGATGAAGAACGATGGCAGGAAAACAGAGGGATGGGTGGAGCAAAGCCCTAGTGAGATGGTGCTGCCCATGAGGACCAGCAGAGGTGTAAGGCTTAGCTGCTGACTTGCAGTCCTGGATGTTTGGTGCAAGAAAGCTTTAAGGAGGGCTGTGTGGTGAGAGAGCCAAACATCTCGGTCAGTGCTGATGTGGAGCTGCTCCCACACAAGGCAGGCAGGTTGGCAGAAAACACCTATGAGTTTCTTTGAAAAAAAGGAAGGAGAGAGCCTGGAGTTCTGGCCCAGCATCTATTTGATGTGACAGGGAAAGGAGGAGCTAAATGCAAAGAGAAGCAGATGTGGCCAGAGTGATGTCTAGAAAAAATTGAATATGAATGAGGCAAGAATGTGTTTCATCAAGGCTGGAGCAGAGGAGTCATAATGAAATGAAATGGAACACTGGATGCGAACTGCAAGTGAGTGGATGGGCAGCCAATGCTGTGTCTTATCAAGAAGCTGCAGAAAGAGTCTGCAGCTCGTGGTCAGAGCTGGGATATGAAGTGCTTGAGGGGGAGACGAGTGAAAAAAATGCTCAGGCTGTGGGTCTGAGCAACAGGCAGGGCGGTAGTGGTGTCTGCAGCAATTAAGGAAGGGGAGGAAGATTAAGAGCTATGAGCTTGAGCTGACAGCTTGACATCCATGAGATGTAAGAGGGACAGGCTAAGTTTTCATCCAGACAGAGAGAGACAGGCCCAGATGATTGGATCAGACAACTGGGGGGACTGATTTATGTGAGAAGATTAAAAGAGCTGCTTGTAAATATATGTATAGCTTGGCTAAGTGACACCTGAGGGTACAATAACTGTCTACAAGTGTATGAAGGGATTGGATACCTGAACCAAGAAGGGGGTGGGGAACAGTTCAGGAGTGTAGATGGGGGTTTTGGCTGGAGGCAGTGGAATAAAGTAGAGCAGAGCTGACTATCTTGCCCAGTTAGGGAAAACATCTCACCTGCAAAGCCAGGAGGACGCTTTGGTGAGTCTTGAAACCTGCATATCCACCTAGATATCTAGAAGAAGCGAGTATTACTTTATCACTCTTTTCTACATGAGCTCCTCCCATCAGTGCAAGAGAGCAATTTTGTGAGGGAACCACTGGAAGTGTCACATTTGGATGGGCAATTAAGACTGACACAATTTTGACCTGAACACACCTAGAATTGATCAATGCCCTGGACAGCAATGGGAATAAGGTGCACATATAGCTTAATTATGTTGCTCATTCCTTTCTTGTCACAGCTATAGTAACTGTTAGTTTTGTCAGCTGTGTGGTTTATTTTCCTAAGGCAAATGTCAGACTGGTCTAATTCAGACCAAACGGCTCCATTTCTGCTCCAGGTGTGTCACACTGGGATCCGTCAGCTGAGGACCTCAAAGCACATATGCAACACTTAGCAAAAAATGGCCCAGTTTCCCATCTGCTGAAATAAAGGCAACTTAAGGTCATAAAGAAATCATGTGGAAGATGGAGGAAGATTATATATCATGTGTTTTGAATCCCAGTCCTGTCCTGAGTTCATCTGTGGGCTGTGCAGTCCAGTGCTTTGTCTCAGCCCATGGCCTTTTCAGGTATTCAGAAGGAGATGCAGTGTGTTTTGCAGGAGGCAACTCCAGAACAAGTTGTCAGACATGGTTTCCTAACATTAGTTACAAACTGCCTCATGTTTTGCAGGACCTGGGTTTCTGTTTCTTCTGAGCAACGCTGGTCAGAACATAGAAGGGTTTGTCTCCTCGGAAACTTAAAAAAAAAAGCACCAAGAAAAGCAAAACAAATCAGCAAAAAATGGAATTGCCCCAACTTTTGTGATCTTGATTTTCTCTTGAAGGCGCTGCTATGATACCAGATGAGGGTTGCGTCTTCAGAGAAAACTTTCAGAGAGCCCTACTTCTGAAGCTAAATAAGTAACCAGCTAAATAAGTAACTCAGACCTTCTGTCTGAGTGCCCTTCCTGTACCCATCCGTGTCCAGCTAGTGTCTAGCTGATGTCCTAAGGATATGAGATGCATGTAAGCACATCTTTTGAGGGATGTTCCACCTTCCTGCCTTCCAGTAGTACCTCCAGTACCTGGAGGGGGCATACAGTAAAGCTGAGGAGGGGCTTTCCGTGAAGGCATTTAGTGATAGGACTATGAGGAATGGCTATAAATTGGACAAGGGCAGATTTAGTTTAGACGTCAGGAGGAATTTCATCACAATGAGGGTGGAGAGGCACTGGCACAAGTTGCCCAGAGAAGTTGTGGCTGCCCCAACCCTGGAGGTTTTCAAGGCCAGGCTGGATGGGGCTTAGGCAGCCTGATCCAGTGGTAGGTGTCCCCCTCCATCTCAGAGGGTTTGGAATTAGATGGTCTTTAAGGTCCCTTCCAACTCAAACCATTCTGTGATTCTATGACTAGCTTCTTTTGAGCCCATTAGCCAATTTCAGACATATCTGGTTGAGAAGTGATGTAGGAGAGAATAAGTTCTTACAAATGTGAACCAAGTGTTTTTAGTCCTGCTGCATTTTTAGTAACTGTAAACCCGTCTGGGAGTCCCCAGCAGCAGGTGTGAAAGAGAGAGTATGTATGGTGAATAAATGGCCTGCCACTGCAAACTGCTGAGTCCCCAGAGTGTAGTTGTACAAGCATCAATGGGAGACTGCAGGAAGATGTGAATTGCTGATGATTATTGCACCTCTTTCTGTGTATCAGGTGAACAGGTTGTCATTCGTTACCAGTGCCAAGCAAAATACCTCAGTTTCCTTGAGCACTAGCAGTAAGAACAGGTGGCACCCAAAAAACACAGAAGCAAAATTGTCTTTTCCAGCTCTTCACACAGACTTTAGTGGCATTTTAATAGTGTTGCACTTCAGCAGAGACAACGGGTCTATTTCTATTTTCCTGCAAGGAGCGCATGTTTGACCTTGGCAGTCACAGTTAATAGCAAAGCTCCTTGCTCTGAATTTCACTTCTGTTTCAGCAGAACCAAAATCTGTGAGGCCCTTCTGAATATTTCCCTCCTCACCCAATATTGCTGAAAATGAGCCTGAAGTGTTGACAGACAGCAGCACACTCAGTGTGCTGGGATCCAACATAAACAGGCTGGCTGGTTGTGTACTTGGACATGTTAAACGAGGTCTATGCTTTGATCTTCCCTGCACTATCCTAAAGCCCAGAAAGCAAAGGCTAAGTAAACAGACCTTTGATTTCAGCACTTTTTGGAGTGGAGGTCTTGTAAAAGTTTTATCAATGGCAGAGCTGAGCTACTGATGTCCCTCTTGGACTGTAGGTGCTGTAAGAGTAGCAGCATGGTTGTATTGACCCTAATGTCCCTTTTTCTCCCCCCTTCCCATAATTAAAAAACATCTGCGGATATGAGCCAGCTTCCTGTTGATTGTAGCATATTGACACCTGCTTATAATGTCCTCTTCTGTAATGGTGCATGGAGGATAAGCTGTATTAGATCCTATAGCTGTTGGATTCCACAGCCAGTGTAGCTTTTTTTTGTTAATATATGTCATAAAGATGCTTGAATAGATCACATGGGACACATCCGTGGGAAACACTCACGTTACTAATCCTCCATGTTCAGCACTCCTGGGTCAAACTCCAGAAAACCAATACTCTGGCCTAAGTAGCATAAGTGTTACAATAAATTTGATTTTATTTATTTGCTTCCTGTTTTTAGAGCATTTAGTGATTCTTCATGATCACAAAGGTCACAAACTTCCTTTCATGTTCAAATAAACTAGAGATTGTCCTTCAGGATTATGCCCTCAGAAAAGAGATATTAAGAAACAAGCCCCTAATATGAAAATATTTTAAAAATAAAATTGTGAATGCTGGCAAATTCCCTTCGATGGATGAAACAAAGGAGTTAGATTGGCCTTTGCTTTCTTTTAATTTGGTATTTTTCTCTGTCTTCTGATGGATTACACAAAGGAAGCTTTGCCTTCCCCTCTATCCAGTGTAGAAAAGTTACATGAGAGTGAGATCCTGCCAGTGTATTTTGTTTATAAGTGTTATCAATTTTCCATTGTTTTCAAAACTAAGAACCACTGTGCTTGGAATGATGGAATACAGGCTGTTCCTAGTGGGCCAGAGCTGTGGTTCCTGTCGCTGTGACCATCTCAGACCAAAGCTTGATTGAGCTCAGGACCTAAAGTTGGGAACATTTTGCTCAGCTCTGCCGATGATATTGTTTCTTATCAAGATAAATACCAGATGACAAATTCATTGACCTGCCCCTCCTTGTCAACACT
The DNA here is from genome assembly GCA_033459285.1 of Clamator glandarius. NCBI lineage: Eukaryota > Metazoa > Chordata > Aves > Cuculiformes > Cuculidae > Clamator > Clamator glandarius. Next base: position 3,560,785 of record JAUNZM010000016.1, on the reverse strand, counting down.
CCTCCTGCTTCGCCTTCTGGAAGTAAAGCTGAAATAGTTAGCTGAGTCTGAGCTCCTGCCAGTAAATTGTGAGCCTAAGTGGATCTAGTCTTTCTTGTCTTTTGCCCTTGCACTTTTATACCGTGGCCTTAAATGATGACTATTCTAATACTGCTTTTTCTACTTTAGTCACCAACTGATCCATTACTATATATAAAACAATGCCCTGGTTCTTCCTTCAGAAGCGAATTTTTGCTTTTGTCTAATAGTCAAATCCCCTCTTAGATAAAAAGCACTTTTAACAACCCTTTATTTGTTGGTATTTGATTTCTTTGATCCCTGAAGGCATGCGCAGCACTGTTTGTGATATATAACAAATTGATTTTACACATTTCGGTCTTTTATCAATGAATCTTCCAATGGGGTTTCACTGTAATCAGATTGGAGATAACCATGGCACAGCCATTGGGAAGGGACTGGAATTTACATGCAATAAAGATTTGGGGATTAGTGACTGATTAGGAAAGCGCTAATTTATCCTGCCACAGGTACAGCAAGAGGTCTTGTGTGTCTGCTTTTTCCTGGTCTTGGGCTTTGACCTCTTGACTCCTTGCTTAGAAATGCCAGCGTGCAGCACAGAAGTGATTTCTCCTGAGACACCTCAACAGCAAGTTCAAGTCTTTGCAACAGTAAAACCTCCCATTTCTGTGAACAGAGAAGCTCAGAAATCTTTATGCGAGTGGACACTTTGCTCCTGTGTGCATCAGTCAGGACAGGCTGAGCAGACAGACCGTGGCAATGCTTTAATCTGCAGTCAGAAATTCCTGCTGACAGCTGATGCGATGTGCGTGTGTTGGTACACGCACGCGTGCAGCGCAGGATAAAGCAGCTATGTCATCGCGCGGTGAGACAATGTTCCTTCATGCACAGCTTTTCCTAGATAGCTGTTACGCTCTCCAGGTTTCTTCCCCCCACATGCTTGCAGACCGGTAGCTGGGGCTGTACATTACCAGACCGTGAGGTAATTGGAGTGCACATTAATTGATATTCCAGTGTAGTTCTATCTACCTGGTGGATACGTTACATACCATTGTGCAGCCAGCCAGTGGAATGACATCATTTGAAATTAGTCTAATCAATGTCAGCAAAACTCACGTGTCCTCTGTAGCTGAATTTTGGGCGGCTCAAATAAAACAACTGCACTGACAGTCACAGGCTATGTGAATAAGAGGGGGTTGGCACTTGGCTTGTATCAGATAATAATTAGCACCATATTCCCACTCATACAGATTTATAGAGATAAAAGGCAGGCAATATGGGATCTTCAGCAAAGGAGAAATATTTTCAAAACCTTCAGATAATTTGAGGAATGCAAATGGATTTATACTTTAAATATTTATTTGTAGTGGTTTAATTTGGGTAGAGTCCTCGTTTAGGTACTGGTAGGTTCTTCATCCTGAGACATGCTACATTGGTCTGTGGTAGAGTTATCACCTTCCTCCAAATGCAGCTTTTGAGCATTAATGGGTGCAGGAGAGCTTTGAACATACCAGATGAAATGCACTGATTTTTATCTGATTTTAGAAGTAGAACAGTCCCATGACTGTCCAGAAAAGCACCTGGCAATCCTAGGCATAAACTGTGGCAGTATGATCAGATACAATGAGCATAACAGAACAAGTCTTTGCTGTCTTTTGCTAGGAATTAATAAAGGACACTTAAGAATGCACTAACCCTCTTTTTTTGTGTGTAGAAAAGGAGGAAGTGGATCTGTTTGAAGCTGTCCCTGTTGCAGGCAGGGTGTAGCAATCTGGGCTAGCCTCTGTCCAGCTGAGCTCTTACACTGTGCCACTGCTAACTCGAGTTTTCACAGCCAGAAGAACACTTCTGTATGAACTTGCGCACGCATTGATGGTTTCCTTGTTTTCATACACAGGAGACTGCGTCTTTTGAGTTTAAATATAAGTTTTCACTGAAACAATCTACGTGAACGCTTTCTTTTAAATTGTATTTAAGTGTTTTCCCTCCTGGAGGGAGATGTACAGGTGTGTCTAAGTTAGATTGCGATATGACACAAGAACAAATCTTTAAAGTGAACTATTTGGTGTTGAAGAGGTGATGTTCCCACTATAGGCATTTTGGGAGTTTATTCTGGATTAGCTCCAGTCTGGTCCTGGAGTCAGTCGATCTGAGCACTCGGTAGTGGAAATCTGAGAACACAGCTTCTGCTTTTGTTTTACTGGGCAATTACTAGCAATTACACTAGCAATTGCTGCCTGTGTCTGCATTAGCAACCGGTGGGGATTGATAAGATTGGGTCTGTAAAGCAAAGCAAGTGGTGCTGAGCACCTGACACCCGCATTTTGCATTTCGGAGAGGTGTGTCACTTCAGAATAGCCCTAATCTGATCCTGGGAATTAAATGCCCATCTGAACTGGAGTGCATCTTGCAGCTCAATTTCATATAAAAGCAACTCAGTTCATGTGTTCCAAAACTGTTTCATGATGTGCAGCAAAGTATAATTGGAGGAGATGATCAAAATATTCACTGTAAAGAACGCTTCTGGTTCAAACTGAAACACTGATGTAGGCATATTAATTTGGAAGGAGCTGGATAGAGGACTTCCATCACACCTGCCATGAACTGGAGTTTTTGTTAGGACGGTGGGGAATGGTTTCAGGCAGAATTTTAAAATGTTGTTGTCTTAGGAGGTAGAAAGTGGTTTGCATTTTTCTTTTGAGCAAGAGAAGTTTGGTTTTGGGGTTTTTTTTAAGCAAGGCAAGTTTTTTATATACATTTTTTCCCTTGTGATTTTTTAATGTATTTTACTTTATTCCTGTCTGAAATTGAAACTATTTTCATGTTGTAGTGGAAGAGCAACCCATTAAAAATGATTACCATTTCTTAATATACTTTCAAAATCCTGACTTTTTTGTTGTATATGTTTGATTTTTAGTTGCTTAATTATGACAGAAAATATTTCTCAAGCTGTATTTAAGTATAAAGGAAGTATTGAAAGAGAATACTGGACAAAGTCTTGTTTTTCGTTGTCAAAAATGTCATTTTCTGATAGAAAAACATTTCTGCAAAACACCCCATACCAAGTCTGCTCTGCAGCCATTCAGCTAGAAGTGCCTTCTGTTTTAGAGAAGCCTCTGAAAATATCTTCAGTTCCTAAATACCACAGTGTTTATCTCTTTGTGGTCACCAACAAACAGTTGTTACTGCGTTTTTATAGTCACCAAACTTAGAAGCCCTAGTGTTGGGGGCCGGGGCAGAGCAAAGAGAAGGCTGAGAGCAGCTTTGCCATGTAGGGCACTGCCACTAATTTCCAAAGAGAAAAAGGTTTATGGATGTTTTGGCAGTGTCTTCTGTTTGAGAGTGAGTGTTCCAAGATGTTTTGCTTTTTTTCTGAGCCCTTAGTGCCCTAGTCACACGTTTTCCATCTCGGGTATTGGGAAAAGCCAGTTGATTCTATGATGAGTGTAAAGTTTTCTCAATTTTCATCCATAACATAGAAATCTATTTTAAAAGATTTTAAATAATATTTTGAGGAAAACCCAGTTCTTAAATACAAATGAAAAAGGTCCCTGTGTCATTGTATGGCCCAAGATTTACTGCTGTGGACTAGCAGGAAGGCAAACCAACTATTTAAAGATCGTGGTTTCTGTTTCCCTGCAGACATAAACAATGACACTTACAATTTCCTGCTTGTGCAGCTCTCACACAAACGTCTGTCTATAAGGGAAATGGCTAATTACTTATTAAACCTTGTACAGTGCTTAAACTGGGTTAAATATTGACTATGAAAGTTCAAGGGGAATCCGTATCACCAAATGTGAACTTGGGCATCCTATTTTCTAGAAGCTGTTCACATAAAATGATTAGGTGACAGGACACTGCACGTAGGCGAGGGGGACAAAAAATAGGACAGATTGGCTCAGAAGTAAATGCCTGTCTTCGAAGCCTTGGGTTTTGACAGGAATTGCGACTGGTGGCTCAAAGGGGAGTTTTGTTACGAAATAAGTAAATTAAACTGAGATTTGCTAAGTGTCTGGTTTGTTTTGCTGAAAATCTTGGAGGTGGTGGGCGATTTGGCTTGGGAAACCCACTGGGTTTTTGAAGCAGGATTTGCATGGTTGGGAAGCAGTTGGAAGGGTAGAGTACAATAACACTTATGTTAAAATTGGAGTCGATTAACCCCAGAAGCTAATTCAGGGCTGCTTGACTGGATTGTTTCCCAGAGATTATGGGAAGCAAACAGATGCCTTATGTTGGCAGGACTGCTCTCTGTGTGACTTGTGGTGGAGATGCTGTGGGTTTGGACTAGGTTTGGTGTGAGCCGCTTGGGTCTATGGGGCAGGATTTTCAGTTGAGTTCTGGATCCTCCTAACTTCCTCAAGCCAGAGGATTTCTAGCTTTCTTCCAGAATTAAGCAATTTGTCCTTCCTGGAAACATCAGGCTGAAAAAAAGCCTTTCGACTTCAGAACCTTGAAAATATCTTTTAATGCCATTTCTTTTGAAAAAGCAAACTAGGAATGCTGTTATTCAGATGCACTTGCCTTCTTGAATGGGGATAAAAAAGGTAAATTGCATGGGTACATGTGCCAACACACGTTTGTTCTACTTTTCTCTAAAAAACTTTTTCTGGTTATCCATTGGACTGCATACCTGAACTGCGCCATCAGTATAATTTATATTAGTCCTCTCTTTTGGCCCATGCTAAGCCCACTGGCAGCACTTAAAAATCAATAAATAGAAACCTTCTAGCATACGAAGTCTGTTTCTCTAAAAGTAATTTGTAGTAATCCTAACTCTCCTCTGCGTTTGCTACCTCAGAACCTAGGGGATGAAGTTACTGTTTTTGCCGCTGAAAAAATATTCAGCAACACTTGAAACTGAATGTCATCCATGCATATTTAATTTAATAAGATGGTAATTTCATGTTAAATAAATACCAACTGAATATTGAAAACATATGCTCAAAGGATTTAAAAACCATGTAAGAGATACATATCTCATCTACTGTTGTTGAACTGCAATAAATCTATGCAATAATCAAGTGCCAATTGTTTTAATATACAATAATTTTTTTATTAAATCACAGTGAAATGTGTACGCAGGGCACTTAATTAAATGGAACATGTTCCCAAATATTTTATTTTTCTTATTTTTGGAATCACTAGAGGAGAAAATTTACTGGCAGTCTTCACCCAAGGGGCTAGTTATTACTCATGTAAAAATATGGCAAGCACTTCTTGTGCTATCAATAACTATTCATTTCATCAGGAAAGCAGCTTCTACCACAGAGATTGGGAAGAAAGAGAAAATATGTCACTTTAGTTCCTGTGAAATGAATCCACAAAGCTGTTTTCTCCATCATGTGGAGTGATGCGGTCCAAGCATAGAGCTTGCTCCTGCAAACAGTCTGCTGTTTCCAGAGCTAAGCCTGACCAGTCATCGGGGCTGGTCAGCAAATACTTGTGGTATTTTTGTGTTCCTCTCTAAGAGTCTTTGTTCTACAGGGATGCTGTTGTTTTTTTGTATAATCTTTTGATTGTTTTTGATAAGCGTTGTTTTTGTCTGTGGGCGCCTACGTTTTCAAGCCAAGAAGGACCCATTAGCTCATCTAATCTGATCTCCTCATGTCACATACCAAAGCATTTGGCCCAGTTACCCCTGTGCTGGCCCCTACTTTGCTTGGCTAATGCATACCTTTTGGAAATGCAGATTGTTTTGAAAATATGATGAGATGTTGGATTCACCAGTCCTTTGAACTGTTTATTCCAGTAGTTAATTGTATACATGGGCAAAACGCGCATCCTTTGATCCCAGCCGAAAAGCATTTTTATCAGTTCTGCTCTCCTTGTAGTAGCTTCCCAATGTGCAGAGAGCCAAGAGTCCCTCTCTTTGAGGAACACCTACTTATGTTAATTGTAACTCTTGTCATCGTTGCTTTGTAAGCCTTTCCTTGTGGGAATTATTCTTTGGCAGGTGTTTGTCCAGCCCCCAGCATGGTGAGACCTCCACTGATTGATCATTACAGCTTGAATGCCAACACAAATAATAGTAATGATAATGTGCAGAGAGTGTAAGTGTGTAATCTTCAAGTTAGTCTTGCAGAGAGGGTTAAACTATTGTAGTAAGGATTAAACTACTGTAATCTGGAGTTGTCCAGCCCAGCTTTCTGGGAATGGATATCCCAAGTTAACCAGCTCTGGAAGCAAGTTTAAAACATGGCTTTAGGTGATCCTTTGAGCCATCAGTGTTCATTCTGAAGCATGGAAGAGGTGTAAGAAATCAACTTTGACGTGAACTGTCTTAGTACTAGGGACTCTGCAGCATCAGTTGTTACAGTGATGAGTATGGTAAAGGCCAAATTTTGTCTTGAGTGTCGGTGTAAGGGATTGTGTTCACATGTAAAAAGTGGTTTTGATAGCGGCCATTGTCTAACTTCTTCATCTCACTATCATAATGAAAGATTTCTCTGTTTTGTTGTATTCTACTTAAGGACATACGTTGTCTGTGATACCCCAGTCCATGATGTTACTTCCTTGTATTCGTTGATGGGTTGTTTGGGTGCTTCATGGTAAACGACTTTGCTAATTTGGTAACACAGCACTTCAAAAGAAATATTATCTTCATGGAAAGCAAATGTGTTTGGTATTAAATAATAAAATATATATAACCCATGGGGCTCTTAAAACTTACTTAACTTCTTTATAAACTTTACAATACAGTATGTGGATATTATAAATTACTTTTCATTCCAAGAAAATGTCTGGGCTGGTTGACCTTCCTTGGAATTTCCTCTTTGTAATTATGTTTAATGTGTTAATAAAGTTCACTTTGAACTGTATCATGGCAAATGGTCTCATAGGACGTGGGTCAGTGCTGGTGTGTTCACCATATGTGAAGCTTGACGTTAGTGTGCAGTTTGGTTGAAGGAATAACAAGGCTAAGTCCAAACAATTGTAGAACCAGTATCTCCTCCTCACGTTAGCAGTAAAGAGGTTCATGGAAAGTTAGGAATGTGGAGTGGGAAATCATTTAGCTTTCACTGCTAGGTGTTACTAAATTATAGCTCTAGGTTCAAGTCACTATCAAAACACCATATATCTAGAGAGTTTTCACACAGAGTTATAAATCATGTTTACTACATGTATGAGTTGAATGAGTGCATGAACTTTGCAATGCAGTTCAGGAAAATATAATTACATGTGTGTGTGTTTTTGACTGTGAGAAATAGTGACGGGAAGCTCCAGGCTATTCCACTATTGGGTCTTAAATACACTTCTAGAAATTGTTTTTACTGCTTCCTGGAAATAGCTATTTGCTAAAGCAAAGAGACTTTCTTTGGGTTTACATAACTCTTTTTTGCCAAGAAGTGGCAACCACCAGCCCTTCCAAGGCGCTTTGGGGGTTGGGGAGGGAGAGCAGGAATGCTTGTAAAGCAGTGTCAGCAGCAGAGCAGCAAGTGGGCTTTTCTGTGGTGTAGGACAGTGGAGAACAGTATCACAGGATATAAATTGAAAATTGCCCAGCTGTTCATTTAGACAGGTGTATGATCTGTCTTTTATATGATGGAACAGAATGGAGATTCCAGTTGCTTGTATTCGTAAATGAGGCAAATAATTCTGCACACTTGTCTGCATGTATATGAGCAGAAATATTTAAAACAAATGAGGTGATCATGGTATTCCTAGTTAATGATTGACTAGGCTTATATGATCTTGAACAGAAACCTTGGCATCTGGCTAGGATTGTTGATTTCTTTCTGGGTGTACCTACATGTATTTGCAGATGGGTAAACTACAAGCAAGAAAATAGCTTGTTGGAAAATGTGGGGTCTAGATTGTTTAAATTATATTTTAAGCCTGATTGCACGCTGGCCCTTGGAACTCCAGGCATGAACCCTTCTAGTAACTAAAATGATTTGAATGTTATGGGGCAAAGTTATATTTAGTTTGTATTTGGAAAAAGAATAACATCCAGGCACAGGGGGAGGCAGCTGCATTCTTGTCACTTCTTCCCAAGTCACATCCATGGACGTCAAACCCCACCCTTCCCCCTTGGCTGAAATATTTAGAAAATATGCTCTCCAACTATTGGTTTAAGGACAAAGGGGACTGAAGAGAGCCTGTCCCCACTGGGTTTGTGTCAAGGTAGAACTTAATTTATCATAATGGCTTTTTCTGTTCGCACAGGCTGTGAAGTCGACTGTACCCTCTCCAGCATCCTGTGGCTGTGGAGATCTGCCTTTTGTGTAATGGAAAATTGCAAGAGTAGAAGGCAGAAGCACTGGTTGTTTTCTCCTCCCACCATTTCTCCCTTCCTATCACAACTATAAAAATGTGTAATAGTCCGTGTCACCTATTTTGGTGGAATATTTACCTGAGATCTTGGGTTTGGTCCCTTCTCCTGTATCTCATGGCAAAACGCTGTGGGAAATTATCTCCTGGAGCATCAGAGGCTGCAGATTCTCAGCACTTACAAAGACTGATTTTTTAAGAGTCACTGCTTAATGGCTAAGAAAACAAGTTTGGCATGGGGATGCCTCTCCCAGGATTTACATCCTGAGCCAGAGAGCACTGCTCTCTCCTGCTTGGTCTTGAAGATATCCAGTCTAGGGCTTTGGTCCAGAAAGTTAGTGTATATTGGCATTAAAAAATTACGTTGGTATATTTATTAATTCACAGTTTTCACAATCCGGTTTAACAATACAATCCCATATGCTGCTGCTTTCCAGCTCTTGTGGTGTTACCCACAAACAGAATGCATGCATAACCCAGAAACAAGGCAAGACCGGCACTAGAGCAAGCAACTATAGGGACTTACTTTCAAAATATATTAAATAATTTCTACCTACAACACAAAGCTGGAGTCTAGGAGTGTGACACTGGCTGCTTGAGGAGTAATTGCATCTGCTGCATTAGAGCACAGGGCAGAAGCTGGCAGTGGCAAGGAATGAGAAGTCAGCAGGAGCCAGGATTCAGCTTGTTTTTACCTCACTGGCAGCTGTAGGTGAAGCAGCAGGTGCTTTCCTGGGACTTTGCCTCTCTAAGCAGCTGTAGAAATGTATCCAGCCTGCAGAGCCGCGGGCTGTGCCCTGGGCTCTGCTCCTGTGCTGCCGCACTCAGCTGTGAATGCACGCGTGCCCCAGCCCTGCAGGAGGCAGCTGCCAAGGGACACCTCCAAATCAAAGCCTTGGGAGAGCTTGCAGCTAGGGAGCACTCTGCTTGCCTGGCCACCCCCTGGCGTATTTGTGGACCAGTTCTGCAAGGTGAAGAGCTCCCTTCAGTACCAGTGGTGCGCATGAGAAATTGGGATGCTCAGCATCTTTTAGCTACGTCTTTTTTGTACTGTTCATACAACAGAAAAGTGAACTGACATAGATAAGTCCTGGAAATTAAACTCCAGGGGAACCTGAGTGGTTCTGGGCAGCTTCATGTATGCATTCAGAGGTGGAATATGTTTCTACCTGTATAGTGTGGGATTTCTATGGTATGTAATGCAAGGCAGCTCCATGTCAGCAGCATCCACTGCTCAGGGTGTGTTGCAGAAGGGCCTTTTGGCAAGACACACTTCCCCCTCTCCACCACTTCCCCACCAAACCCTGGCAGCAGAGAGTGGTGAGAAGTGCCAAAATGTATCTTGACTTGAAAAGCATTCATCCATCACTTTCACAGTCCCAAGGCAGGGCTGTTCAGATATGTAGTGAGATGAGACCCAGTGGACATGTGCACATTAGAAAGAGAGGCAGAGATCTGTAATGATATCAACATTTAATTCTTGCAGTAACCATCTACAGGAGGTCTAGCTATTGTTGGCTTGCCAGGTTCTCTGAAGACTCTGGTGTGTTTGAAGGTGGTGATTCCAGAGAGATAGTACTGCTTGCACAGAACGTTATTAATGCTAAGATGCTAAGTAATAAAATGGGAATATTTACAGCACCAAATGAACAGAAGTGAGTTTTTAGCATCTTTGTCCCAGGGCTGAAGCTTACTGAGAAATGCATGCAGCTGTATCTGGCAAAATTCAGAGGAGGAAAAAGAGTATGGGGAGATTTTTATTCCTCATCCTGAGAAAGTCACTGGAGGAGCTAATGAAGGGCTGCAAAGGACTGCACTAGTGTCCTTCTTTTCAGGCAGAAAGGCTCCAAGAAACACACCCTTTCCTAAATGTCATAGAGGTCTGTGAATAGATCCTGTGACAGGGAGCGATCCAACAATTCCTCAGAACGAAAGGTCAATCAAAGGAAAATGGCATTTAGGAGGACCAAGCTTACCGCTGACCCAAACATGTGACAGATCCAGAGGCAACTCTGATGCCATCAGGAGAGCTGCTTGTGCAGTCTGCCTCAGTGAGGCACATGACGTGATTGGGAAACTATCTGACTCCTCCAGGTCTCAAAATTCATCAGGAGTCAACCTGAATGTTGGAAGGAAAGGGATTTTGAAGGAGCTACAGCAGATTTTGAAGTTGAGAGGAGGGCGCTCTCTCCACTCTCCCTGTTTGCCCTGCACCTTACATTTCCCCCAGCACTAATTATAGATCAGGTTTTGCCATTTGAATATCTATGGAGTGGTATCCTAGCTCACAAGCAGATTGCAATGAGGCTACTCTTATGGTTTGACTTGGTTTGGTAGGGCTTTAGGTCAGAAGAGACTTCTCCAAAGGCCAACACAGAATTTCAATGAGGCTGTATACTTGTCTGTACATTTCTGCTCCTTTATGTGAATGGGATGCAGTACAATGTAGGAAAATGTAGCAGAATTAGGGATTGGATTCTCAGCTGATGTTGGTGAATTCTGCTTTATAAAGCCAACAACCCCTCTTAATGGATGTATTTCCTCTTTAAAAGATGCAGCAACACAGCTTATGTCAGTTCAACATTCAAATAATCTTGGGATTATCTTTCCATCCAGAGGGCTGTCTGGTGATCCCCTAAGGTGAAGAACACTTAACAGTGTGGTTTACAGTGTTTGAAGAGATCTGGACAGGCAGAATTTATCTTTTTTTTTTTTTTTTTTTTGTCAGTTCCCTTCTAATATGGGAGGTCACCATCACCCCCAACACGGTGTCCCTGAGTTGTCTGCAAAAGGCGTGCAGGGATAGGTGTTACCTTTGCCAGGGAATCATAGAATCACCAGGTTGGAAGAGACCCACCGGATCATCGAGTCCAACCATTCCTATCAAACACTAAACCATGCCCCTCAGTGCCTCATCCACCTGTCCCTTAAACATCTCCAGGGAAGATGACTCAACCACTTCCCTAGGTGGCCTGTTGAGACTGACTTCTTCTTCAGAAGTGCTCTCAAAATCCCCAGTTTGGGTTTTCAGCAGTTCATCAGAATCTGTATCTAACACCCTTTAGTTTAACCAGACTCTTAATTAATGAGTTTCAAGCTAGTTCAGGCCTCAGCTTGAGCAGCACTTCTGTTCACCAGCAAAGCTGCAAAGCTGATGGTTGCGATTCAACATGAGTTAACTGCAATAGCAGCTCTGTAGTCATTCATGAGCTGGGCTCTGTATACTGCTTTAGTCATGCTGGGGAAAAATTCAGACAGACTCTGTAATAGTAAAAATTAGTCATGAGGAAGTGCAAATATGAGCTTTGTAGCTTATCCCATGGGGGTCCAATCCTGCAAAACACTAGGAACAGGAATAAAATATAAGGGAACAGTTCCAAATCCCACAAACATCTTGTGGGTTTTGGGTGCAACTCAGCATTAGCAATCCTAAGTAAGACATTTTGTCCTTATGCAAGAGTAGGGCACTTATTATCACACCCAGTAATAGACTATTCTGGGAAGAACATTGCTATTGCAGTTGGCATGCAGAACTTGTGCAATTAATGAAAAGGCAGGAAAGGCAGATGCAGGAAAAAGACTCTACTTCAGCTTTTCATAGTCTTGGGAAGAAATTCTGGTTTGAATTCTGCTATGCGACCATTCCCACTGTTGGAGTCTTAATCACTTCTTTATTCTGAGTGTTGGCCTGTCCAAATGCCTCTTGTTATCATGCGGCAAACAGTGTGTTCACTCTGTGACATTCCAGGGACACTCTGTTTTGCACGAAATTATCACCTTGTACAAAGAACAAATATTTGTCAGTTAGGTCAAACCAGCAAAGTTGCCAAGGCAATTTATAAAAATATCCTCTTTGGACTACAAGAAGTCTTAATGTGTCAGTCTATACTGCACCTTTTCGCTACCCAGTCAGTAAGTGCTGTATGGCCAACAACTGTAGGCTTATATGTCTCAGATAAAGCCTGTATGGTGACTGTTAAAATGAGTTAGTGTATATACAACATGAAAGGATTTTAACTTCAGGTTTTGTTTTAACTACCAGTGCTGTTACAAATTTTGCCTTCAGGATGGGTGTTAAGTTTAAAACAACTACAGTTGCTTTACCAAATGCAGCTGAATAGTTTGTGTATTGGACTCCTCCTTGCTATAGGATAGGAGCACTATAGAAGAGCAATAGAGACTCAGAACCAGGCTCCTCTGGTGGGTTTTCATGAGCTGATGATGAAGCAAAGGCTACAGCTTCAAGTGTCACATAAACCACTTCCTCTGCTGTTGCATCCCTCTGTAATTGGCTGCTTTTTTATCACTTGATTGAAAGTGATTTTTGGTATGAACCTTTTAGTGTCTGTGTATAGTGGTCAATGTAATTCCCTGATTGATGACTGATCTTCAAATCAGTGGTGTATCTATGACATGAGCAGTAACAGCTCTTCCTCTATTCTTTCTTAGGTCCCCCAAGGATTGCTGATAAAGTGATTCACCGTCAGTCTGTGAGGCTAGGGAGGACCATCAAGCTCCTGTGCCCAGTGGAGGGCGACCCCCCGCCTCTCACCATGTGGATGAAGGATGGACGCACCATCCACAGCGGCTGGACGAGGTTCCGAATCCTTCAGCAAGGTCTGAAGATCAAGGAAGTGGAAAGTGAAGATGCGGGAACCTACATTTGCAAAGCCACCAATGGCTTTGGCAGCACTAATGTGAACTACACCCTCATCGTGATTGGTGAGTAGAGATGGAGAAAAGCCAGGTCGCACCTGCTTTGGAGGGAGAGAGCAAGCTGATTTCTGTGTAGCTGTCAGTGATTGCAGATTTGTTTTGCTAATCATTTACTGACCTCCAGTCTTAACTGACCCTTTCCAATGTTTGAGGATTGCCAGAGCTGGCTATGTTGCTGCACATCTTCTGCTGCAGCCGGCTGCGGGCAGATAAGATTACGTAGTGCCAAAGGTTACAAATAAACAGAAATGATGCAATAGTCACTAGGGTCCAAATCACAATGAATTCCACACAGGAAAGTCTGTGCGATAAGGAGCGGTCGTGCTGATCTTTATGTTTGCTGTTGGAACAGGATAGTTCTCAAAACAAACGTTAGGGCACCCATATAAAAACACACTGCTGGAAGATCCATGTATTGAGCTTTTGCAAAGCATGGTGTCTTCACGAATAACAACATTTAGATTGAAACAAAGCTCAGAGCTTGAATGTGACCCAGGGATACTCAGTTCCTGAGAAATCCCCTTGGTGGACGTAGGATTAAAAAAGCTTCAGATACCGTCTTGGTGACCATGCGTTCTCTGGCTGTGCTTTTAACTGGCTCTAAAAGGCTTGCTTGGCCTGGCAATGGGGTTTTAGAATTGTCTGCTAGTCTGAGCATTCCTGAGGGCCCTCAAAGACACTTCTCTGGGTAATCAGATATTCCTCTGTTGTGGCTGCCACAGAAATGTGGTCATTGGTCCTTGTCTCTTAGGAGGGAAAGAGCTAGGTGAAATTCAGCATGCTGGAGGACACTGAGGGAGCAAGGGGGAGGGTTAGAAGGCAGAGGGTGAGATCAAATACCTTGCTCACCCTGTTGCCTGATCATCACCTCCAGTATCTGGTCTACAAAGTTCTGTTTCTCTCAGATACTGAAACTGAGGTTACAGTTTAGGGTAGTTTCCAGTTACCTACTGGTTGATGCTGGCCTGCTTTTGTTCTGTTTCTTCTTCTTCACTTTCCAGTAGAGGGCTGCTGTGGACTCAGAGCTTGTAGCAAACACCTGGTGCTGTTTGATGGAGGATTATCACCCGATAACAAGGCGATTCTTGGAGAATGCACTTTGCTGCAGAGCCAGTGTGGGAGAGAGACCAGAATGTAAATGCCTTATCAGGAAATAGATGCTTAAGTGAGGGAAACCCTCGTGCTGTTGGACTCCTGTACATCAATGTGATAAAGATGCAAAAGCCATCGTATAGTTTACATAGTTTGCAGATTTGATTTTCTTCGTTCATCTTTTTCCTATCCATATTTGTCCATCTTTCTTTGCCACACTGAGCAAAAAGGATGAAGTGGAAATAGTCTGTGAAGTCTCACGTCTATACAGACTCCATTTAGATGTCTTTCCAGACTGTTTGTTGTGGAGAAAAGAATGTTATAGGAGCCTCCTTCAGCCCTGCTTGTGCCTTTGTGTCATGTGGAGGTTGCCAAAGTCTTTGATGTTCTATGTCATCCAGTATCTTCTATAAAGCTTGCGGCCCAAGCCATCACCCCTTGTTCCAAGGCAAAGAGGCATTGAGACATCTGTGGTCAAAGAAAGCTCTGACTGCTTTGCAGCCCAACAGAAACAAATGAACGAGAAAAGCCAGGAGGCACAGGGTAAAAGCTGGATTAGAATTCAGGAAATTGAGGCAAAAACTCCAATTCAGTTGCTCAGGGAAATTGGATTATCAAATTTAATTGTGTTAAGAACAATAGTGTTCATTATATTTGGCACTGAAAAGCCCTGGGCACAAACGCTAGTTATTTGGAGCCTCATCAGGCAGCTATGGAAGGAAATGGCAAGCTCCCACTAGCTTCTGTGGGTATGAGATTGAGCCCTGTGCAAACAAATATTGATCACCAAGTGCCAAGAAAAGGGGAACTTTAAACTAAATGTGTGGCAGGCATATGGGCTGAGTTATCGTTCTTCTCCATGCATCCTTGTTCTAATGCTGGCTAAACCCAGTGTTTATGCAACTCTTTGCACCTTCCTTCCTTGTCTCACAGTATACCCTTGTGCCTTGCTGCTTAGACCATTTTTGACAAATTGCTTGTGTCCCTTGTCTCCGGTGGTACAGATGTGTTCGTGAAATGTTTCAAACCAATTGCTTTTCACTAAAACAATTTCACCTAAAACAAATGTTCCCCTAGGGTCTTTCTTGCCAAAGTCTGCAAGCTAACACGAAGTATCACTAACTTATTCTTTCAAAGGATCCAAACATTGAATGCGTTGGCCAGATGCTCATGTTCGTCTTGGTGAAAGTACTCAGTTGAGAGCAAATCAAGCCTTTGTTGATTTTTGGGAAGGAGGCAGTGTTTTAAGACCAACTGTGTGTCAGTTTTGTGGATGAAGATTAAATTGATGGAGCTGTTTTGTTTGTGCTCCAGAAAGCAAAAACTTCATTAGGCAGAGTGGCCTCTTGAACCATATGGCCTCTCTATCTTCCCACTCCATCAAAGGAGAAAAAGCCTTCTTATACCAACTTTACTGCTGACACCAAGCACGTAAAACCATGCAGGTGTCAGACATGGGCAAAGTGGTTAAGCTGTTAAACCTAGAATAGCATCAAACAATTCATTACATGTTCGGACTTGAAAAACTAAAATCCACTTTGACATGAAAACACTCTGGGAATTTAAGCAGTGCTATCTGAAATCTACACAGTAGCTTATTGAAAGATTTTTGAGTTATGCTATGTGCTTTTAACTGAGCTCTGCCAGACCACTGGTGAGGAACTGTCACACCTGTGTTATATACGTGTAGAACTCAGTAAGATCAGGTGATGGTTTTCTCAAGGTCCTACAGAGAGCTGAGACTAAAACTCAGCTGTCTTGAACCTCTCTGCCTGCACTCAGTGTTATATAAAACTTTAATCTTAACTCTTATTAGTCACTACATTCCATTAGAGGGTAAAAAACCAACAAAAAACTGTGGCATTGTACAAAGGAATGAAAACCAGGCAATGGGTCTGCTAACACCAGTGGGTGCTGGCAGACACGGCAGAGGTGAGCTCCCTTGTTATATTGCATGTTGGTCTCTGCAGATTTAATAATTTTGTTTTAAGCCTGCTCAAATGTTGCTTTGTGGCTTTCATGGCAAATCTTGCTTGCAACCAGCTAGCTCAGTGCATGAGGAGAGCAATCTTAGGTCTGCCTCTACATGTCCGGTAGGCATTCCTGTGTTTTGCCTGTCTGGAGGGCTTTTCAGTCTGTAAGTGCGAGTGAGACAGATTACTATGATTTTACAGATGGTAATTAAGGCAAAGAGAGACCAGGTGATTAGTCCAGCACCATATAAAATATGAGCTATGACTCAGACTTGAGTCTAAACCTCTTAAATCCCACCCTAAAAGACTATTACTCCTTCATTACACTTAGTCTTTCCTTCCTAATTTAGCATCTTCCTGCTGCTTTGTTGGAAGAGAGTCTTCTCTTATTCTAGGTTTTTGATCTTCCTTCTCAGACAAATGTTTTGACAACCCAAATGGTAGCAGTTGATTTCTGCCCTGCTTATTTCCCCATCTTCTCAGTCTGCAGGGCCTGTATCCCAAAGATCCAAGGAATCCTGGTTTAATGTAGACCTATGTGAAATGTAAGCCAGTAAAAGCAGATAACCAATATAATTCAAAACTACAATTTCCTCTCCTAGCCAGCCTTAATAGTTTTTGTGGTGTACCGCAAGATTTGAGATGCCAATTACACTGCAGACAGATTTACAAATGCTGAAGAGAAACTTCTCTTTAATCAGTGTTAAATGAGCGCTGCAGTTATTAAGTACAATGGCTCCTTATTGTGGACAGTTATCTGTAGCTCTTCTAAACAAATGTGTCATACCTTTCCAAAAAGGGATTCGTACATTGATGCCCTTGAAAATCTTATCTTTATTTCCCAGCCAAATCAATTCAGAAGAGCTGGTTTATGTTCTACAGGTATGAAAAGTAACTTTATTTTGGTTTTAAATGCTTGTTTGAAACCTGTTGTTACAGCAGGATAAAACTTCCTTGCCTGTATACTCTAAACTGAAGAAACAAAATGTTGGATCACTGTTTATTAGTTGAAAATTGCCCACCTTGTGTGCTGAATGGAGATATGTTCTGCAGAAAAAAAAATAGCATGTGATGGTGTAACTTAAGCCTGAATCAAGCTTGGAGAAACTGTGAGGTTGCATACTGAAAACAAAGTGTTTAACAAAGAAATGCTGGACAACCTATATTACTATCCTTTTTTTTTTTTTTTTTCTTTTCAGTAATAAATAGTTAGTGAACAGCTGTAAGAAGGACTATTAGTAAATATTTATGCTGTAGCATAATGACTTCTTTCACTACTGCCCAACACAGGGAACTTTTCACTTGCAGAACTGTTATGGGCCAAGCCTGGCAAGGTGTGCCAGCATTGCAACACGTGTGGCTATTGCTACAGGTGCTGCCAGTAAATACTTCATCTTGCTTCAGTTGCTCAACCAAGTGATGAAAGATCAAACTGCCCCTATTTTTGCACCTGCATCCATGTTTATTATCACCTCCTGCAGCAAAGAAAAAGGAAGCAGCAACAAGATTAGGTTTTGGGATTGTCTCTGCTCTCTAGTCTTCTTGCTTCACTGTGAGTTTGTGAACTGCCAAAGATGCATCTTGCTTGGGTGCATCTCAGCACAAAAAGATCAACATATAAGTCTAAGGAGCAGTTTCTCCAGTTTCTGTTTCTTGCCATGACAATTTCTGGCTATTTCTATCTCTGACTACTACAATTGTTTCTTTTTCTTTTCTTTGGGTTTATTTAGAGGAAGATTGTGGTGAAGAATCCATCATCCATCCAGTCCATACCCTCTTCTGATGCCTGTTTCTTTGAGTGACCAAATCACTTGCCTCCATTTAGGCTGTGGAGTAGTAAAATCTTGGTGCAGAGAGCAGGAAGAAGAGTGCAACCTGTTGTCCTAAACCTCTGATAGGCTGCTCAGAAATTGTGATACATCTTGTTTTCAAAAAAGTCAAATTTGCTATTAAATATCTACTGTCTGTCTACTGCAAATGATTGGTTTGAGAATATCCCCTGACATCAGATGATTTATCTTTAAAGTAGCTTTTTTCCTGCTGAGCCAGCTGCTATTTTATGCTTTTTTTACAGCTTGTCCAAAGACAGCTTTCTTTGATAACAGGCATGTGTGAAAAATTTGCATTAAAATAACCTTTTTTTTAACAGTCAGCATAAGTATCCTGAAAAAAAAGCATGGCAATGTCTGAATGGATATTTATTCTACTGTGCTTTTTTCTGCTCATAGTAGTAGAAAATGCCATGTGAAAAAAAAAGTTAAGTACAGTAAAATATGGTTTGCATTACAGTTCTCCAATGAAGTCATCAATCTGTGTCTCAGAACTCATTTATAGTGCAAAAGCTGAGAAAACATTTGCAGCACAGAATCAGGTGCCACTAGCCATCTTGGAAAAGTATGACAATTTCATTTATGTTTGGATTCTGGCCTCTTAATAAACTCTGGGGACCAGAGAGATGTGCTCAGCAAGAAGATGTGAATCAACGTTGAGTCAGCAATGTGTGCACCAAGGGACTGCTTGTGGTAAGCAAAAACTGAAATGAATCAACAGTTAAGAAAAAGAAGGTGCAGTATGTGCATTTATGAACAAAGTGGTGTGGCTTGTGCTGGTCATGGTGTGGAGTTAGGAATATGGCTTTAGCTTATTTGCTTCAACACGAAGTGTGAAAGGCAGCCCATCCAACGTGGGACCGTTAGCACGATCACGGGGCATATAATTATGATTAATGAAGATTAGTCAGTTGTTATATGGAAATGAAGAATTCCTTGTGACAATAAACAGTAACAAAGTTCTCTTGTTTAATTTGTTAAGGACCCAGCCCGGCAGCTGAATCTACGTTGGTGGCCTCCTGTGCATACACAGTGTGATTAACACCAGATGAGGATCTGGCCATAGTCACTGGTGCTTAGTAATGGTTAAGTTGCTAATTAAAGCTCAGATTGGTTTTGGGCTCTGGGAGCTGCGCAGAAAAGAGGAGCCTTAGTTTACTGTTCAAAGCTTAGCAGTTGCAATTATTGCACGAGGACTTCTTGCCAGCATGTGACATAGTGTCACTGGGTCACAGCAACCCCTCTGTGGAGATGTAGGTAGGACCTTATTAATAACAAGACCCATCTAAGTGATGTTGCCAAGTGAGGGGATCCTGTGTGTCAGCCCATGGTAAGAGACTGTCAATATGCCTGAACTGATCCCAGTGAAATGCTGGGTACATAAAATGTGAGTATTTTCATGTTTTGATACAAACTCATAGCTAAAAAACTGTTCACATGGAAATGAAGCTCCTTTTCCACTGGAGATGACTCATTATTGACTAATAATTGACTTCCTTCTGAGTGTTTAATAGTGTAGACATAATGACACACACCCTAACGAAACGTGGTGTTACCCAGGGACAGCAGAAGCATATATGTTAAAAGGAACCTAAAAGCAGTCTGTTATTCCTATCCCCAGAGTTTCAGTGATGCTTCATTTCCTCCTCTTTTGGGGTCTCCTGTTTAGTGTTTGATGAACTCCCTGTTGCCATATGCAGCATGTTTAATCCTGGAAAATTTCTACTGTCCTAGGAGAGGAAAGGAGGAGAGAGAAGTACTTCAAAATGAAAAGGATTCCCAGAATGCTGCAGAAAAATGATTTCACTACTTTTAGTCATTTTGATGAGTGCTACACTAGATTGATGTCACAACAGCCTATAAAAATTTCTTCTTGAAAAACTTTCTCTGTAAAGAGGTGATGATGTGAGTGCCAGTATTAGCTGTAACTATGCTATGATAAAAATTGTAGCACTGAGTCATATGACTGATGGCTCTTGTGAATGGGTGTAAAAGGCTGGAAACATCACAACTGGGCAGCAGTCTTGTTTTTTTCCAAGTCCAGATCTATAATGTAGCTCAGTGCTAATTCTGTATAACGTCCACAGTTTTTACGAGATCTTTGTTAGGTTTCATTACTTTCATTTGATTTTATAACAAACTTTACAGTATGTTTATCAATACATGATGTTCTGGCTAACAAAAGCCTCACTGTTTCGGGTAGATTCCTTTTTTCTCTTCGTGAAGCTGTAACATAGAAGCCAAGTTAAGAAGGTGACAACACCTGTTCACAATTTAAAGGAAATGAAAAGATTTTTTTCCATGAATGTAAGCATGAAATTCATACATATATGTATGGATATATAATTTCTCCCCATACTCCATCCTGTGGTAGACTGCAGCAACCAGAGCTGCAGCCAGTGTAAATTCAAGGCATGCAGGACATATGGATGCATTTAGCCCACAATCCTTTGCAGATGCTTTGGAGTGTGTAGCTGCTGCTAAACCCATGCAAACAGCAGAATGCAGCTTTATTTGCTGCTCGAATATTGTTTGGGAATGAAAGCAATACACAATGCCAGGCAGGCGTTAAAAGTGTGTTTGATCTGAGCAATGTATGGGTTCCTTCTGTTAAATGATATTAATAGAATTAGCCTCTGATCCCAATGAGTTTGTGGTGTACATGTCGGGTTTTTCTCGTCTGTACATCTGAGGCTAAAAACATCTTTTGCCTCTGACTTTATTAATCAGAGTTGTCTTTGTTACAAGCCTCCATACAGCTAATGGGCAGAATTTCAGCCCACGTTGACAGGGCAACACTGATGGGCACAGCCACTGAGCCACTGATTCCACATCTACAGGTCTATAGTGCTTAGAAATAGCTGCATTTGTGAGTAAGGCCAAGGTAGTCCCTGGTCCACGCGGGTGATACGTATGTGTGTGGAATGCAGAAGGTGGATAACCAGTCAAGGTCTGCAGTGACTGCAGAATAGCAAATTAAGTGTCTTTTAATTAAGAACACCCCAAGTAATGAGAAGCCGTCACACTAATTGCAGTCCTGGTCCTCAGCAGTCTTGGGATATCTGCCATCTTGCCAACCATCCAAGATGACCATCTTCCCTATGTAGTAGGATTTTTCTGTTGACTTCCCTACAACTACTACTGTCCTCCCCTTTTCCTGACAATGTTTCCTTGGCATGTGTGCTCCATCCCTCTTCTGGCCAAAGGCTGGGAGTGAAGGACTTAGCACAGCTTCATTGGACTAAGACGACCACTGAAACTGTTGAGCTTCATGGGCACAGCATCTCCAGGAGGTCTCTGCTGGAGAGCACTGTGCCCCATTCTCTAGTGCCACCATATGGCTCTGCTTACCCATTATATACCACTGATACTGGTTTTTAGCCAAATTTTAGTCCATTTGATAGCAGTTAACTCAAAAGTGCACAAGAGGCATATTGTGAATTAAGGCACAGTGTATCATACTTGTTATAGAAAGATCAGTACCAAATTGGGCTAGTTCATAAGGTGTAGATTGAATGTTGATTTTGGAGACTCCCTTTTCGTGTGTAAATGCTCACATCCACCATCCATTGCTCATTTGCTCTTTATCCGTACATGTAGGTTTGTTGACTATTAAAATGTATAGTTGTTGAGAGGATGTATTTTTACATTCCTGTAGGGTCTGGTTCTCTACCTTTCCTGTGCTGTCTTTGGCATCCACATTAAGGAAAAGATGAAGAAAAGGGGGGGAAAAACCATACTAACAAAACTGCTGGCACTTAGTGTATAAACCTATTTTTAAATTGAATTTATTTTTGTTTGATGAAAGAACATATTCTGTGTTGTGCTTGATGAATAATATCATTGTGCTAGAATGCTTTGATTCCTCTTACTTTATAATAACGTGGGTTTCATAGTCAGAAGACCTGAATGTTTACATTATACACTTTTGGAAATAAATTTGGAAAAGAAGAGTAAAAAAAGCACGAATCCCAGGAGTTCTGAAACCTACACTCCTTCTTAAATGTACCCTGTTAAAGACATTAAGTCCCTTGCAAACATCCATCTATCAGCAGTTGAGAGTTTGTAAAAGGCGTACTTTGTTCTGAACTCCCTGCCCTACTGATTATGCACAGTTCTTTTATTCGGTGAATAGGATGACGACCCCTTAGCCTGGTAATGATGACAGATTTATGTATTTTAACACCCAGACGCTGCTGTATTTGTTAAGGGCTGCCAGATTCCAGCAGTGCTGCAACTGTAGTTTATTTTCATTGTCAGTTCGGGCTGCTTTTTAAGGTGTTCTGCAGGCACTGGAAGCAGTGCTGCTGCTGCTCCAGAGGTTGAGATGTCAGGATGTTAAGAGCATAAGCCACCATCCTTGGACTGTTTCCACTCATAAAATGTCAGTTTTTACTCTGGTCACGTTGAAGGGATGGAACCTGCTCCTCACACTGAAGCCAAGGAAAAAAAGGGGGAAATAAAACCCCTCCAAGCAGTAAAAGGAATCAGATAACACAGAATTTATCCCTTTACTTTCTACTCCCATGATGCATTTTGCAGCTTTCAAGTTAAAGTTTTAAAGAGAACCTTCTTTTAATGTGCAGTGAAAGTGAAGAACATAAACTTACCTTAGAAGCTTAGCTGTTAAAGCTGTGTATAGGTCAACACATCTGTCCTCTGTGCAGTGCATCTGTCTGTGATTTCTTCTGGGTTGTTTTAAATTACTGCAAGTGACAGAACAATAGGGAGACAAACAGTAAGAACAATACTGTTGTTTAATAACAAGTTAAATTATTAACAGGCCTGTACAGAAAATATTTCATGTAAATTAAAGGGAAGCAGTTAATCTTATTTTCCATTGTAGTGATCCAGTGTTACAAAGGCAATTGATGTTTTCTTTTCTTCTTCTTTTTTGCCCTGCTACAGATGCGTGTGTTCTTCTGTGTGTATATCATTTTCTTATAGACACACTACAAAGTTCATAGGGCAGAAAATGCAGAATATAGGTAGTTTTCCGATCTCCATGCCAACCAAGCCACTAAATCTGAGTTTATCACACAATGCAAATGATGCATAGGACTTTTATAACCTTTTTTTTTTTTTTAACTTCCAATTCATTGTTTCCCTGAAAAATGTTGTCAAGTCAGTTCAGCTATTGAGTTGAGTCAGCTTGCTGCTTGATTGTCAACAAAAGACACTGAAATATTTGGAATTGAACTCTCCATTGCAAAACTATTTTGATTTGAAAAAAGCACCACCACCAAATTCTTTGTTGGGTGTTCTTTGGTCAAATATTTGATGTTTCTCTTCTTAAAGAGAATTCATATGAGTTGACATGCTGATTTTGTGTTGTTTTATTTCAAACTAGAATAAATTCTAGTGTCCTTTCTACTGAAGTAAACAAGTATTTTCACTCTTGCTTCTGTTGAATGTGCAGCCAGCAGAAGAGAGAAGAACTAGTAACAGTCCTCATCATTTGCTGACAGGGAATTGGGGAAGGGAGCTGGATACACTTCAGGTGTGGATTGGGATTTCCAGACGTGCCTGCTGCTCTCTCCAGAGCAATCCAAGGAATCTCATGGAGGAAAAGGATGGCACCTCCCCAGTCCCCAGCAGAGTCCAGTGTTTGTGCTCTATAGTGTCTCCTGACACTGGAAGCCCACTGCAGTTTCTCTTGGTAGCACTTATGGGTGCTTTGGCAGAAGAAACTCCAACCCAGGAGAAAGTTTTGGGAATTTGACATGAAGTGACATCAGAATTCAACATCAAGACACTCAGCCAAGGTCTTTCTGAGCTGCTTTGTTTTGAGTATGGTTTTGTTAATTTCTTTCCTTCAAGGACAGTTGGGAGATGCAGCAGCCTTCACTTGTGGGAAATGAATAATATTGAGGGTGAATTTTGAGAAGCTGATCTGTGCCTTTGGCTTAAAAGGCAATCAGGGTGCTAGGCGTGTTTCTCCTGTCTTGACAGGCATGATTCGCAGATTGGTCGGCTTTGTCTATGGAGACTCCATCAGCCCCTTTCCTCTGGGATCGTTTTCAGAGCCTACAGGGAGGTGTTTGAGAAACTGTAATCGTGATCATTGTAAAAATATGTTAATGGGACGTTCAAAAACTGAGATGTCCTCTGTGTGTTCCATCCTTGGGTAGTTATGGAGAATTTTGTGGTGTCTCCTTGAAACCTTGCCATGATAAACGGACAAAAGGGCAACGGCTTTCATGGGTAGTTTGGTAGAATTGCTTCAGAAAGGAATTTGGCCTCCCAGTGTCCTCAATGCCGTCACCACTCATATGTATTCTTCAGTCCCTGTGCCAAGAATTATTTGAGTATGTGTTACCCTTGTTCTAGGCAAAACCTGGGTCATGGACATAGTCAACTGTAAATTAAACTGTTAAAATTCAAACACTGAAGTTATGCCTTATGGTTATTCCTATTTATTTATTTGACCTGCTAGCTCTTCTTAGAATTTTTTGACCCTTCTTGTGTTCAAAGCTCCTTGCTTAACAGGAGAGCAGTTTGCACACTGGTCGGCTCACAAGCAATGTTTTTGCCACCTTTCAGCATCTACAGCGAGGGAGGGAATATTGCAGATCCTGTGAGAGTGCCCCTGTTCCTTTGAGGCCTTTTTGGCATGTCCTGAAGGACAAACTCTTTAAAAGATTCCCTAGATCCTTCCCACCTGGTATTTGAAGAAAGCGCTATTCTGTGTTTGGGGTGAAATCTATTCATCTTTGCTCCTATGCTATGGATTGCAGAAGTAGTTTCAGATATGGTATAAACACCAACAAGTTGCCTGCATGTCTTTCCTGTTATTTCTGCTACAGCCCAGTTTTCCAGTATTTTATTGCTTTTCCTATTGACAGTTACCTCCCTGGACCTCCATATCAGATTTTTTTGACACTTAGCATAGGGAGCTTCTTTGCTGTGGAGGAATGACCAGTGTGCTGAACCAGCAGGTCTGAGCTGTCTTTCAGATCTTTCACCCCAACTCCAGAGGATGGAAAGTGCTAACTACTTAAATTATGGGGATAGCATTGCTTTTGTGCCTTGATTAGATGTGGTCTCATGGTCTTGGGAGGTATTTTCAAGCCTGCTCACTTTAGCTTGCCTCTTTTGGGGGATTTGCTATTGTATTGCAGTGAGATTTCTTGTCCAGCCTCAAATGCTAAACCACTGCTAAACTGAGGTGATACAACCAGTTCTTTGCTGATACTTTGGTCTCTGCTCAGAGTGTAAAGTAACAGGTGGATTTTTAACCACTGCTTTTCTTTCTCAAACCTCTTCACAAATATGGCATAACTCAAGCTGTGGTGCAATGTTTATTGTGTTCTTCGTGATGAAAGAAGTGGACCCCACTTAGAGGTCTGTAATATTAAAGGAGGATGTTAAATTGAACTTCCAGCACTTCATCTCTGGAGCCGTCAAATATGGAAGATAAAGGGGAGTTTTTCAAAAGCAGTCAGCCGAGGCTGAGTCAACCCCTTGTGAAGAATTCCCATGAACTTCTATGGGATGAGTACTGCCAATGCTGAAAGCTTTTGAAACTTTACCTAACCATCCAGTGACACCTTTTGAAAAATGTGTGTACTAAGCACACATTCCTGGGTAAATGTAAGTAGGGTTCACATGTATTGAATACTGAGGTGTTTTCTCAGAAGCATGTGTTTTGAAAGGAAATTAAGAAAAAGGGCTTCTAAAGCAATTTTAATGAGCCATCGTGTCTGCTCTAGTCATTAGAGACATAGCACTTAAGCTGAAACTATTTTTAACATAGTTTTCTATCCTGTAAGCAAGGTCTGACTGATAAGTTAGCTATTGCTATAAGCAATCCCTCTCATGCCAGTTCAATACATTCAGCTGTTGTGTGAAGTCACACTGAGCACAAAACAGTTACAAGGTTTGCTAGTGTCTAACTTGGAGCTTGTACAATGCTTTGGGATTCAGAATATGAAAGTCATTTTTATACCACCTCTGGATATGAGCTGTAACTGCTGTAAAAGTAAAATACAAATTAATAAAAGCATGGAAGCTAGGGCCTGAGACAGTCCCAAGATTGCAGTAATCAATTTTAATATTTTTTCTGCTCTAGCAAAACTCGAGGCTCAAATATCAGGAGGACTGTTGTTGGATGTAGTCCATACATGCAGTTGCCCTTGGCTGTGGTGGGAAAATAGCAGAGTTGCTCAGAATGAATGTTTGTGAATGATGAGCAGGGTGCTTTGCTCATGATGCAGGACAGCATCACGATACCTGCCCTCATTAGCTTTAGGACCGCTAAAATTCATTGGACTCATGTGAAGGAAACGGCCTTTCTGGCAGTTCTGCAGGAAATGAAGGAGAGAAGGAGCAAAAGGAGAAAAACATCAGGGGAGAGATGTTTTAAAAATCTTTCCTTCCTTTTGCATTGCAGACACATTAAGTGCTTAATATTTTAAGAGCATCTTCTTCCTTAGAAAAGCTGGCAAAGATGGGACTCGGTATGAGTCTGCCAGATTGATTTACAAATCAGCCTTACGAACTCCTGCTGCTTAAACATACCAGAATGCGACAATTAAAGCCAACATCTGGAACTCATTGGTGGAGCAGATCCTAGATAAACATTAAATGAATGTCCATTTCCTTAGCATTGGATTTCCTCTGGCTACTACAGCTTAAGTAGTGTCATCCTATCAGACAGAGCTGATGATGATAGCAGAGCAAATGTCAAAATCATGATCTGTTTGTTCCATCGTTTAGCACTGACACTAGGACTAAAGCTTGGCTGAAGAGACATCCACTGTTTTTTATCACTAGACCATGGGGATGGGTTCCCCATCTCACTAGCCTGGGCTAAACTAGTCATGTGGCTCCCTCTCTCTCCTGTGCAGCCTGAATACTTCGGATTACTTAGGTTAATCTCACTTGAGGAAATTTGTCTCAATAGTTTCTCCTTTGTTTCCTTCAAACCTACCAAGGTTGCTGCAGTCTCCCTCCATTCTCTAAATCCAGGGAGGGATTCTCTTTGTTCATTTTTTAGAAACAGAGGAAATCTGCTAATAAATCTGGGACTAGTCTCAAGTGAAAGCCACTCAAAATAAACATCTGTCCATCTTCCTTTGCCACAGATCTCTTCCCTGAGGCGTGGCAGAAGCAGAGAGTGGTCAGTACTGTCCATGTCCTTGGTGCGTGAGATGGAAAGTCCTGGGGAATGTTTTTATTCAGGGCCAAGAAAGGCTTGTTTACCCTGACAAAGATGACATTTCTTTAAGCAATCCTACCTCACTGTGATCACGAGGTTAGTAAAAAAGCACCTTTCAGCTTTCACTTGTGCTCATATTACCCTGTAGTCTCTGACCTATTTGGTCATTGGAGGAGGAAAAAAATGTGATGATCCCTGGGTAGGTTTATTCACACCAACATTGTGTCCTCCCTGTGAAGCTGTTTAGTCCTGGATTGCTAAAATGAAGATGAGGAGAGGTGTTTCCATGTGCATAAGCATTCTGGACGCAAATGAGCTGAAGGAGAACAGGTCTCTTTCATGGAAAAGTTTAACTGCCTTTGGAACTGGAACTTTCCTCTAAGGCACATGAAAACACATTTGCTCAGGTCTGTGCTTGGGATATTATTCTTGCCTCTGATCTCAAGAAAAATGGATGGGGTTTGGGGTCTTCAGGAACTTTTTAAAAATCTTGGGCAATATTGGAGTGTCTAATTGACCTGTCTGAGGCATGAGGTTTTTCCCACAGGCAAACAGAAAGGGATTTTGCAGAAATCTATTTGAAGAGCTCACTTTCTGCATTGTACTGTGCCAGAGCTGTATTGAAAGAAGTAGACCTATTGCTGGTGCAGGGATCCTCTTTCTACCCTTGAGAGATCTCCAGAATCTCTGTTAGTGCCTGTCTGGGTCTTAGGTCACCTATGCTGGTCTCCCATTCTGCAGCTCCTGGTTTCTGCTCAAGGCACTGTTTCCCTCTTCCTTGGGACTCTAGCATTTAACTTCTTGCCACTTTCACCAACTTGACAATCAGAAAGTTCTCATTCTCACTTTCTTGCCTACTCACTCAGCTTTATAAAAGCATTAGCTCATTGCCTTGGTTTCTTTGAGGAAAATTGCATTAATCTTTTCCTTCCCTCCCTTGCTTTCACACTTCGCCTCCCTCCACTTTGTGAAGAAGCTGAATCCATATGGAACTTCTTCATCCTGGACATAGCTCCTAGGAATCACGTGGCTTTCAG
The DNA here is from genome assembly GCA_033459285.1 of Clamator glandarius. Classification (NCBI taxonomy): domain Eukaryota; kingdom Metazoa; phylum Chordata; class Aves; order Cuculiformes; family Cuculidae; genus Clamator; species Clamator glandarius. Next base: position 3,532,686 of record JAUNZM010000016.1, on the reverse strand, counting down.
GAGGCGTTTTGGTTTCCAATGTTGTGTCCCTGTTTCAGTGAGGAGCAGCTCAGCCATGAGTGCTGTGCTTGACATACCTCACAGAATCACAGAATCACAGAATCACAGAATCACAGAATGACCAGGTTGGAAGAGACCCACTGGATCGTCGAGTCCAACCATTCCCACCAATCCCTAAATCATGCTCCTAAGCACCTCATCTACCCTAACCTTAAACACCTCCAGGGACGGTGACTCAACCACCTCCCTGGGCAGACCGTTCCAATGCCTAACCACCCTCTCTGTGAAGAATTTCTTCCTAATCTCAAGCCTAAATCTCCCCTGGCGGAGCTTGAGGCCATTCCCTCTCGTCCTGTCCCCTGTCACTTGGGAGAAGAGGCCATCTCCCTCCTCTCCACAACCTCCCTTCAGGTAGTTGTAGAGAGTAATAAGGTCTCCCCTCAGCCTCCTCTTCTCCAGGCTAAACAACCCCAGCTCTCTCAGTTGCTCCTCATAAGATTTGTTCTCCAGCCCCTTCACCAGCATCGTTGCTCTTCTCTGGACTCGCTCCAGAGCCACAACATCCTTCTTGTGGTGAGGGGCCCAGAACTGAACACAGTACTCGAGGTGCGGTCTCACCAGTGCCAAGTACAGGGGGAGAATAACCTCCCTGGACCTGCTGGTCACACCGTTTCTGATCCAAGCCAAGATGCCATTGGCCTTTTTGGCCACCTGGGCCACTGCTGGCTCATGTTCAGTCATCTGTCAACCAACACCCCCAGGTCCTTCTCCTCCTGGCAGCTTTCCAGCCAGGTTTCTCCCAGTCTGTACCTCTGCTTAGGGTTGTTGTGCCCCAAGTGCAGGACCCGGCATTTGGCCTTGTTAAACCTCAGAGTGCTCAGCGACACATTGATATCTTAAGGACCAGCGCACTTCCGAAATGGAGCACAGAGAGGTTCCCCTCCTACTGAATCAGCAGAATATTCTGCACAGCGCAGGTGCTTTCTCACCTCTGAACGCCCCCAGCCTGGCTTAGCTGGAGCGAGTCTGTGACCCTGCACACAGCGCAGAGCAGGCTCAGCACAGCAATGCAGAGGAGCTGTGAGTGAGATCCATATGGCCCTTGCACTTTGCATTCTGATAGTATACGGTTGCCTGTTCAGGGTAGGCTCAAAGTGTTTTTCTTGCTGGTTGGCTCTTTTTCCATTACGCCCCTACAAGTGTTGATCTGCAAGCTGAAACTGTAACGTGAAAAGAGTTCCACAGAGAGGAAAGATTCAGGTAAGTTTGCAGTTAGGTTATTTCACTTTGTTGGTGACTTCTGTCTGATGGACTTTCCAAAGAAGCCAATAAATTATTTTTTCTCTGTTATGGTGCTGACAGTAGCCTGTAGTCCCATTTTCCTCCTGCAGAAGATAGACCTTCAAAGTCTATAAAATTTGTATAGTATACTTTCTGTTTTTTACTAGCCTAGTAAAAGAGATCATATTTTGTGTGCTTCTGTATATCTGGAAGTTATGATTGGGGAATTATTCTGCAGGGCAACAAACTGAATGCTGTGGTTGAAAATACTGATTTATCTGAGCTGTGAAAGCAGTAGACCAAGCAGATAATGAAAGTCCTTGAAATGCTTCAGACATGAACAACCGTTTTAGAATAACCCACAAGAGGGCTATGAGTTATGTTGTCAATTACCTTTTAGTCGTTGCTAATTAGTTCCACCTAAATGCTGATTTCCCCAGCCCATTCCTCGTCTCTCAAATGTAACACTCCAAAGAGTGAATTTTCTTCTCTCTTTTTTTGTGTTTGAAAGCATTTTATGGCAACTGAGATGTTTGTGGGTGTGCAGTGAATCTAAATGCCTTAAAAATCGAATGATTTTTTAAGAAACATGTGCTTCCAGGCCCAACAATGAGTGAGAAGAGTAGGGCAGAGCAGAAAGTAAGTCCCAGACTTTCTTGTCTAAACAGATGAAGTTGATCAAGGACTGGTGGAGTAACAGAGGTACAAAAAGGTAAAGGGATTTTCTAAACCTTGTGCAGAACATCAGTGGCATAAGTGTCCTCTTTATGGTCCCTATAAGTTTCTTCTCTGCATTGTTTTTCTTATCTGGGCAACTAAAAAAAGAAACAAAGTATTGGCCAGTAAAGCATGTATTGTTTAATAGCCTCTGTTCCTATTCAAGCAGAAATTTGTACTGAGACTGGGTAAATAGTTCTACTTGGAATACAGCAGGGCTGGGGTAGAAAAACTGATTAGGTATGTGTATCTTCTCCTTGCAAGATCAGTCTTCAGACTTTTACCTTGATAATAAGGAGAATTGCTTTCATCCAGAGAAGGAGAAAAAAAATCAAAAAAGGTAGAAATGCACACTGAAGTAGGAGTAAGAGTTTTTCCATTGCTTGGCTTAAGCTTGAAGGGGTTGTCAAGCATTGGAACAGTCTGCTTGGACAAGTGATTGAGTCACCGTCCCTGGAGGTTTTTAAAAGACATATAGATGTGGTGCCTGGGATAGGTTTAGTATTGGACTTGGCAGCGTTGGGTTAATCGGTTGGACGCAATGATCTTAAAGGTCTTTTCCAATCTAAATGATTCTGTGATTCTGTATTGCTCTGAATATTATTAAGTATACATGTTTTGCCAAAATCATTTGTTTGTTAATAAGAAAGCCTCCAGATGACCTTGTGTCAATGCACCAACAGATGTGGGAGTGGAAGGGATCCATACAGTGTCATTTAAGTGGGATGTTAGGAGAGGCAGCACCTGCTGGGGAATCCGGCTCTTGCCTCCAGGAAAATGAGAGCCAGTGCACAGCCTAGAAGCAACCTAGAGTTTTCCTCCATTTTTTGTGCCTCTTGCAGCCAAAGGGCAGCTGAGCACATAGGTGAGGATGCTCTGGGCTGTGTTACTCCAGCGTGGTTCCAAGGCTGCTGTCGAAGGGAGATGTCACATCCTCCTGGCCTCCTCCTTCCATCCAGAATTCCACTAAATAGCTGGGTCTTTGCCACAAACATAGGTGAGTACCCCTTACCACTACGTGGAAGAAATGACTGAGCTCTTTGGCCTTTTGTTCAGTAAAGGGCAGTGGAAGGTAAATCTGAGGTGACTCTCTTGCCTTCTGCATAATTTTTCTGACCTAAAAATAACACTGCAGCCCTGCGGTTGTCATTAGGGTTATTTAGTGCTTAAGGATTTTTTTTCCCTCTTCCCTTTCCAGAACACTAGCGCTGCTGAGCAGAAGAACTGCCCCATTGTGCGAGCCCAAAGGAAACACTGCATAGAAAATGTGAGGAATTTTAGGCCATGATATGTTTGGACTAGGAAGCAGGGGACTTGGAGGAATGTGGAATATGGTTCCAAAAATATTTCTTGCAATAGTGCTCTTGGTTAGCAACAGTTATTTTTGTTGGCCCAGCAGTCCCCTCAAGCAGAGGTGATGTCATTCCCCGGCATGGTGGAGGTGGAAATACAGAGAGTGCCCTGTGGTTTTGCAGGGCTGAGAGCGGACAGCTGGACCAAATGCCTTCTTCTACCTCAAATGCTTTTTCTGTTGTAGAAAAAAAAATAAAATAGAAAATAGCATATTGTGGGGGATGGTGAGGATGGCTTTAAAGTAATTATCGGCACCATAGAAACATTTATTATGGTCTGAGTCCCTTCCTCCTATGTGATCTCCCTTCTTGTTAGCCTTTCTGTTTTTTTCCTTGTAGCAATGTGCATACTTGGCGGTTGCCTTTTAGGTTGTATTTACAAGGGTTGTGTTTATAATGTTATACTTCTTTAGTTATTAAAACTGATGAAATCATAACATTTAGTGTGCTCGATGACCTGGGTGCCACTAGCTGAGATCCAGGCATGTGACTGTCTTCACAGTGATTGAAATGAGCTGGTATACCCTAGAACACCTCTGAAGAAGAAAGCCAGCTATTTTTCCATAATAAACAGAATGAAGCAGTAAAATATTAAGGAATGTTTCCATACTTGTGACTCTCAGCGTTCATTGTGATCTTGATGATGCTGATTTGACTGTTAACTGCCTGTGAGAGAGACACCGAGAAAGAGAGAAACTGATTTTTTTAAAAAAAAGAAGTTTATCTAGGCTGATAAGATACTAAAAGCAGTGTTTGTCCATATGTGGTGTGAAGCCAGCAGGCATTTGATGTTGCTTTCCCACCTGGGTCTCCTATATATCACTTTTGTACTCCCAGAGGGATAGTGTTCATCCTTGATCCTCTAATTTTTGTTATGGCTTCTGGATTTAATTCCATGACAAGTAGTAGGCACACTGATGATGTTTGTTCCTACGGTAGCGTTTGTGAAAGTTGTGTTTTGTGATGTGAAATGAAGGGCAACAGATTTGAGATATTTTTGATCATGGGAGTGATCCGAAACTCTCCTGTTCAGATCTTCTTTATTTGGTGTTTCATGGGAGAAGGAAGGTTCTGTGAAAAAACACAGTCCTGCCTTTCACAGGATTCCTCAGCCAGGTATCTTGGCGCTGCAGAGAAAAGAAAACTGTATAAAAACAACCCGAAAGCAAATGAATGCAAAGATTTCCTAACTGTGAAACTTAACTTTTGGGTTGATAAAATCCATGCAATGCTGACAGATATACAGTGGCAGGAAATTGTTAAAGGTGTCAGGTTTTCCATTTTAATTCACAGAACACCCTGGCCATAGATTTCCTTGAAAATGCTGTTGAAAAGGTCCCACTTTCTAAATTGGAAAGATTTACAATTTACCTTTTCTGTTAACCTCTTATTCCTCAAAAGGTTAAGTAAGGGAAATGCCTCTTTTTAACACTGGTAGCTATTTGACAAGTTTTCCTTAGCACTGGGTAGCATTGGATTTCTTAGCAAATGCACCACTGTAGTGGTGAAAGAAACACTGACTTGCAAGTTGTCTATAGAGGTCTCAGAAAGCTGCTTATGTCACATAATTTTCACTGTCCCTTGAAGTACCCTACTAAAACTTACCATTTCCACAAGTGTCTTACCTCTTCAAGGTGCTATAAAATTTTGAGTGAATTAGTTCTCAAATAAGCATATTTTTGATGGCAAGATGTGTTTGGGATATCAGCACAGCCAATTCATGTGGGAGAAATCTACTTCATTTGAAGGCAAGCAGGTACATTTGGAATTACTGTTGAAATCTGAATTCCTTAGGAGAACTGTAAAACAGGGTGAGATCTGGTAGATTTGGAGTAGACATGTTCATTGTCACCTGTGCTTAGTACAGCTTTTCTCAAGTTTTGCTAGAGAACAAATGGAGCTTTGCTGATGTGATATAGAGGCAACGGAGGTGGCTAGTCAAGGTGCAGGATGGTTGCTGAGTGTTGGACTTGGTGTGCAGAAGAAGGAAAGGAAGCTGCAATGTGCTTTGAGGGTGTTATCCCAGCTGTTCAGGGATGAAGGCTGTTGTAGTGCTGGGATACGTAGGATTGCCAGGACAAGGGCATGGAAGTTAATTTGGATTAAAACTAAATACTCTATGGGGAAGACCGAAAAGGCTCTGTCTCTCTGGAAAGGCAAAGTCTGTAGAGCTCTTGAAGGGTCTGGAAAGGGATCAGGTGGTCTCAAGGCACAGTTCTCCTAGGGCTAATTCACATCTCCAGATTTCTGCTCATAACAGCTGAATAGCCATCTGCTTCTTCTCTGCCTGGATCTCAATGTGGTTGGGGCAGGTTAGAAAAATTAGTTATGTCTGGGGTTTCATCAGAACTTCTAGGTGTAATGGATTATATGCTGACTGTGGAGCAGGCGTGGAAGCCTATGAGCAGACTATGGGCAGGGGAAGGTATCAGGATTAATAGGCCAGCCAGTCCCTTGATTAGCTCTACCCTGGCAGCAGCCTAGTAGCCAGCTTCCAGAATAAATAATCTTATAACTCTGGGGTTGATATTTCCAAAGCTTAAAATATGAAGGCCATACTGTGCTCTTTCTCAATATCATGACCTTAATAGGTTTCTAGTAAGAGCTGTAAAAGTTGTCCCTGCACCCTCTCTACTTGGTGACTTGAAAACATCTGCACAGCATTGCATGGCTTACTGTGCTGGGCAGGACTGAATGAAACCTATTGCCTAATTGGAGAAGAAACATCTTTGATGTGCCCCAGATTAAAGACATTTAATGGTCTCTCTAATTAGCCACTGAAGTAGATTTGTAGTTCTGAAGCATATTGTATCAGAAAGATTAATGATCTTGGCTCTTTATGAATGGAATGCAATGGAAATAGGAATAGAATAGAATAGAATAGAATAGAATAGAATAGAATAGAATAGAATAGAATAGAATAGAATAGAATAGAATAGAATAGAATAGAATAGAATAGAATAGAATAGAATAGAATAGAATAGAATAGAATATTTCAGTTGTGAGAGACCTACAGCGATCATATAGTTCAACTGCCTGACCAGTTCAGGGCTGGTCAAAAGTTAAAGCATATTCTTAAGGACAATGTTAAAATGCCTCCTAAACACTGACAGACTTGAGGCATCGACCATCTCTCTAGGAAGCTCGTTCCAGTATTTGACCAGCTTAGTAACACAGAAAGCAACAGCACATTGTACAGCACTGGGAAAAGAATGTAGAGGGTGATGGTGAAAAGAACCCAATTGCTTTATTTTAAGGAAAACAGTGGGGCAGGTTATGGACACCTTATGCTGAAACCTAAAGCATCAGGTTTTATTGATTCATACTTTGTGGCACCCATGGGTTGCTTCCCAAATGCTGTCAAAATTGAACCAAGGTTGTACAGAGACAGTTTTATACAACTGGCTCCAGCATTAAGGGAGCATAAGTGACCTTTGAATTAAGGGGTCCTGGCCCTAGTGACAAATATGGTGAAAGAGGCAATGGGGACTGCCAACAATTTCCTAAAGGGGAAGTTCCATTTGTCTCCTAGAGCCTTTCTGTGCTATTGATAGGGGTTATTGAAACAGGGTGTTCCCATAGTCACTTCCTCACATTGGCATTGCAACACCCACCCCCAGAGAAATTCCTGCCTTAATTTCAGTCATTATCAGAGTCCCAGTTTTCAGCCAGCTGTTTCCTGATGGGTTGCTCTGCAGGACAGGTCATTTACTGCCAGGATCCTCTAAAGAAGATTTCTCTGTCTGGATTGTACCATGCAGCAAAGCCAGCAGTGAACACTGGATTCATTTTCTGTGTTATTGTTAGAGCGAGCTCTTTATAACCATTCCATTTTCTTTTAAATAAATCCCATTTGGAAAAACAAATCTTGCCCATAAAAGCAGCTCTCTGTGTTGGGTTAGTTTTCAGCATACTGTACACAGCTGTGTATCTGGGATTATGTCTCCAGGCTAAACTCTCATTCCTGTGTGCAACCAGTGTATTCATGCCAGAGCAATGGCAGAGCTGTTTCTTCGGACTCTTGGGGTTTATTTGGGTCTAATAGCATTAGGGAAGATGGAAGAGAATATGGTGGGAATATGAATAAGCCAGACAGTTTGTCCCAGGGTCTCTTGTCTGAAAGATCAGAAAGGGCCCAAATTCATGCCCACCAAGTCTAAAGTTGTAGACTTCCCTTCACCAGCTTTTCCTCAGTCTTCTGGTCATTGCAAGCATCCTGCCAGTCTAGCTCCCAGGTTTAGACCTGTTTGTCCTTTCCCTGTCTTCTTCCTCCACAATATCCCAAGTCCCGTGTGTCCCATGGAGATAAAGTATCATCTCTGACCATATGCAGAAGTAAGAGGGACATCTAACCAGGATCGCCTCCATCCAGAGCAGAAGTGGGGCTTCTCTGTGACCACACTTTTATGTCCCCACAGAGGATGCTGGGAGGGATGAATCTGATTAGGAATAGATAGTTTTGTGGTACCCAGAACTGCATTAAAAACTTTCTGAGAGCATCATCAGGCTTTTTTTACCCTAAATAAAAGTGTGTGGTTCCAGTATTCATGTTTCCATAGAGGAAAGTCCTACAGCATGTCAATTGACATCCCAGATCTTTTGACTTGGGGACCTTAGCTGTGTTCAACAAGTTGCAAGTACTACGGGAGAAATAAGCAGACTATAATTTTTGTTGAATTAAAGTCTGCCATTTTAGTTCACTTATAGCAAACCTTCATTCCTGGAAGTTCCCAAAGGGTCAACAGCAGATAAATGGCTTAGATACCTTCTGCTCATTAAAGGTAGTTTACCTTTACTTCACTGAATGCTTGTCCATGTAGCAAATAGTATAGGTCTATGTAGAAAAGCAGTAGAAAGGCAGGTGGTTGCTCCTCCTCTTGAAAAGCATGCCAGGAAGAAAATGGAGCTTCCCTTTCCAAGTCACTCCAGTGCTTCCTAATATTTTCTCCATGTTTAGCAGTTGAACATCAAGGTTACACTTGCCAAGCTTTGAGCTCTAGTGGGAGTGGCAACAGTGAACCTAGATACTAAATTGTGTTTCATGTCTCCAGTTCCCCAAGCCTTCCACTTCACAGTTTCATGCTCTCTGAAAATGTGCAGCTTACGGTTAAAGCCTCACTGCTTCATACAGGCTGTCTCTTTAAATTCCTCATTTTTCCTTCTTTCCTGACCCCCTCTAACCCCCCACTGTGCACAAGGGAGATGAGAAAAAGCAATTGTCCCACAATTGTTGCCAATACTTTGCTGGCTGACACTTAAATATAAGGAAAAGTCAGCAAAATATGGAATCTGTGAAGGGGGAGAGAGATCTCAAAAGAAACCATGGGAATTGGGGCTTGTTTAAAACAAAAGCACTGTTATTCATCGTGGGCTTCATCTTAGCAATTCCACTGTGTAAGACATTGCAGACCTCTGCTGTTGGGACATCGAATGTGAAATTTCAGCTAGAGTGAAAGAGTCATCTGAAGATATAATTCTGAAGATATAATTCTGAGGCACTCTCTTCCTTTCCATCCTCATTACATCTGGTATTATTTCACACAGTTATTTAATAATGCTATAACAATAATACTTTGAAGTTCTTTAATGAGGTTTCAAAGAATGTTGTTAGTGGAGAGTCACACAAATTACATAAAGACTATTTTAAAGTATTTTTCTTCCAATTTCTGTGGGTAATTCTTGAGACAGAGTTATTTATTTCTGCTTCTTTCTATCCCGACTGTGTGAGAATTCAAAGACCTGTTTCTGGATATTGTATTTGCAGAGAGCTTGGCACTTTTTTTCAGTGAACTTTGAGTGGTGGAGGGAAGCCTGGTTTAACACTTCAGCCAGAGCATAGGTTGAAATGTTTTAAAGCATTTTTTGCTTGCTGTAAGGCCTGCATGCCACTGTTGAGGAGGTGGGGTGGGATTTTTGGACACTGCAAAGAAACCGTATTGTTCTATATAATGCAGACCAAATTCCTAGTGCGACTTCCTAGTCCTCAGCACACAGTTGGCCAAAAGCTCCTGTTCCTGCATTGCTTTTGACCTCCTGTTCATCCTTTCTTGTGTAAAACAATGCAACAGTCGTGGGAGAAAAGTTCTTCAGTTCCTGTGGATCTTCACAGTTTGCTAAGTATTCAGCATTTGCATAACTTCTGCTAAAACAATTTCCTTGCAAAAATAATTTAATAGAAATAGATAAAGTAGTCCCTATATTTCAAGTGGCAGATGTCAGACTCAGGCAAAAGCAGCTGAGCTCAGGATTTCATTATGATTCTCCTATCTTAGGAATTAAGTGAAATGTAGATTCTGGTCATCTGAAAACTTAGCATGGAGTGATTGAATCAGAAGACACAAAGCTGTCTCTGAGAAAAAAAAAAAGGAAGTGATTTTCAGTCTCATGTGTTCAATATTGCTGGAAAGCCATGACTCAAGCTTGCATTCAGGTCAGACTCTCAGCAGCATTTCTTCAGCAATTCATGTCATGCCAGTAACACTTTGCTTTTCCTCAAGTAGATGGTTTACTAGCTGTGTTTGTGTCCTTGGGGACGAATAAAAAGTGTGTATGATTAGGTAGGTAGTTTGATATGACTCTAAAGAAAAATAACTCAGGTTTTTAAACTGAAGTAATATTTAGTGTTTGTCAGTTGTGCACACAGCATTTGATTTCCTTAGTGTTTTAGCTCTCCTCCCTCCCTCTCCACTTACCTCTGTCTGTCACTTACATTTTTGTATGTCATGAAAGTGCCTGATAGAAGCTTATGTAGTGGAGGCTTTTGCAGACCTTTAATTTGAAGTGTGGCCATGTGATGGCCAGAAGCACATTGCTAAAAAGCAGGATGCTGCCTTGTGCAGTCCCGTGGACTTCAGTCTGAGTTGTCCATTCGCTTGGTAATATGCCAAGGCTGAACTTGTCTCTCCAGTTTTGAAATCTGCTTTCTATCTCAGTGAAAATCTTGGTGGCTAGCAGCAAAGAAGTGTGTCCACTGGATGAAGAGAAAGGTGATATGATAAACCCTTGGGGAAGGGGTAAGGGAAGAGTACCAGCCAGGCTAGAAGATGTGGAACAGGTTTCCCAGGAAAGTTGTGGCTGCCCCATCCCTAGAGATGTTCAAGGCCAGGTTGAATGGGGCCTTTGGCAGCCTGGTCCAGTGGGGCATGTCCCTGCCCATGGCAGATGTGGTTGGAACTGGATGATCTTTAACGTCCCTTCCAACCCAAACTATTCTACGATTCTATGTGGTTGATGCATCAAAGTCACCCAAAGTGCCGTATTCTGGAGGGCAGAGCAGGAGCTGGCAACAGAGAGCCTAGCACCATCTCAGAGAGGTTCAAGGCAGAAACTGTAGAAGAGAAGCAGCCCACCAGGAATCGAGCAGTTGTCTGCTTCTATCCTGCTGTCCTGGACACTGAGACAGCAACACCTCTGTGTCAGATATCAGGAGTCTACTGCCCATTCCTAGCAAGGAACTCTGCCTGTCTCACCCCAGAACTAGTCTTTTCTTCTTCAGATAATGAAGTTTTCCTTCCTGATTTACATAATTTTATTGAAAGAAAAAAGTTTTTTATTAGTATTGTTTTGTCCCCCCCCAGACTATTTTCTAGTTTTTTGGTCCTGAGCGGTTTTAAGTACATCAGAGTTATTTATATTATAGTGCTCAGAGGTCCAAGTGGAAAGCCAAAGCCATGTTGTGCTGGGCATTTTTCTAACATGTAGTAACAAATAGACCTCACTCCTGTGATCTCATAGTCTAAGACAACTATACAGACAGATGACGAGTGACAACCCTTGTCCCATTTTACTGAGTGAGGGAACTTGCCTGAAGTCCCAAAGGAAGTTTGTATAGGAACTTGAAACTGAGCCCCTGTGTTACAACTACTAGAGCCACAATGAGAAGTCTGGGGTTTTTTCCAAAAATTATTAATAGATGTTATTTCTCTGCCCAGGATGTTTTTTTTTTTCTGATTTCCTGATATGGAACCTAAATATTTTCTTTTTGAATTTCATTCTGCTAGTTTGAGGTAGACCCACTGTAAAGAATTCCATACCCCTTTTGATTTAGTTCTGACTTTCTATTATTGGCAAGGCACATACATGATACAGAACAGTGACTATTGGGTTTGCTCCTGCTTGCAAATATGTTGTTATATCAGGAAACTTTTCTAACTACTGTGTGTTAGAATTTTCCAGTTAGATAGACTTATAAGGTATATTAAAATAAGTGATAATTTCTCAGTGTGAAGACAAGATGTGGGACAAGGGTGCTACCATGCACACGTATGTGGCCCAAATCTGGACGATACAGTCTTGTAATAATTTAGAAGGTTCTGCTGTCTAACGTAAACCCTGACTATAGTTGGTATTTTCTACTTTAATTTGTATTTGGGTTTGGGGACTTTATTTATCTAAATTTGTTTTACGTGCATGGAGTTTTCCATATTTTAGTTGTTAAATTAAGGAGCCACAGTGATCTGTTAAGCGTGTCTCTGTGCACTGCAGGTGCTGTAAAAACTCTTTGGCAGTAGCAATTTGGTCTTAGAAATTTATAGCTTTTATAGCTTTATTACAATAAATGAAGTATAACTTCTGTTCCTTAAGAGTCTACTTTTTTGAGGAATCTTTAACCTTAGAATCTGTGCTATGAAATTATCTGTCCTACTACTGATAACCATATTATAACCCTATTATCACTGAGTTCATTTTCAGAATCACACAGAATCACAGAATAACCAGGTTGGAAGAGACCCACCGGGTCATCGAGTCCAACCATTCCTATCAAACACTAAACCATGCCCCTTAGCACCTCGTCCACCAGTGGCTTAAACACCTCCAGGGAAGGTGACTCAACCACCTCCCTGGGCAGCCTGTTCCAGTGCCCAATGACCCTTTCTGTGAAAAAATTTTTCCTAATGTCCAGCCTAAACCTCCCCTGGCGGAGCTTGTGGCCATTCCCTCTTGTCCTGTCCCCTGTCACCTGGGAGAAGAGGCCAGCACCCTCCTCTCTACAACCTCCCCTCAGGTAGTTATAGAGAGCAATGAGGTCTCCCCTCAGCCTCCTCTTCTCCAGGCTGAACAACCCCAGCTCTCTCAGCCGCTCCTCACAAGGCCTGTTCTCCAGCTCCTTCACCAGCTTTGTTGCCCTTCTCTGGACTCGCTCCAGAGCCTCAACATCCCTCTTGTGGTGAGGGGCCCAGAACTGAACACAGGATTCGAGGTGCAGTCTCACCAGTGCCAAGTACAGAGGGAGAATAACCTCCCTGGATCTGCTGGTTACGCCGTTTCTGATACAAGCCACGATCCCATTGGCCTTCTCGGGCACCTGGGCCACTGCTGGCTCATGTTCAGTCATCTGTCAACCAACACCCCCAGGTCCTTTTCCTCCTGGCAGCTTTCTAGACAGGCTTCTCCTAGTCTGTACCTCTGCTTAGGGTTGTTGTGCCCCAAGTGCAGGACCCGGCATTTGGCCTTGTTAAACCTCATGCCATTGGTCTCAGCCCAGCAGTCCAGCCTGTTCAGGTCCCTTTGCAGAGCCTCCCGACCCTCCAGCAGATCCACACTTCCACCCAGCTTGGTGTCATCTGCAAACTTGCTAAGGGAGCACTTGATGCCTTCATCCAGGTCGTTGATAAAGACATTGAACAGGACTGGACCCAGGACTGAGCCCTGGGGAACCCCACTTGGAACTGGCCTCCAGCTGGATTTAACTCCATTTCCCACCACTCTCTGGGCCCGGCCAGCCAACCAGTTTTCCACCCAGGAGAGTGTGCGCCTGTCCAGGCCAGAGGTGACAGTTTCCGTAGCAGAATGCTGTGAGAAACTGTGTCAAAGGCTTTACTAAAGTCCAGGAAGATACATCCACAGCCTTTCCCTCATCCAGTAGCCGAGTCACTTTGTCATAGAAGGCGATCAGGTTAGTTTGGTAAGACCTGCCTTTTGTGAACCCGTGTTGACTGGGCCTGATCACCCGGTTCTTTTGCATGTGCTTCATGATAGCACTCTAGATCACCTGTTCCATGACTTTCCCTGGCACTGAGGTCAGACTGACAGGCCTGGAGTTCCCTGGATCCTCCCTGCGACCCTTCTTGGAGATGGGCACAACATCAGCCAGCCTCCAGTTCAGTGGGACTCCCCCAGTCTCCCAGGACTGTTGGAAAATGATGGAAAGGGGTTTGGCCAGCACATCCGCCAGCTCCTTCAGTACCCTTGGGTGAATCCCATCCAGCCCCATAGACTTGTGGGTGTCTAGTCAGGCTAGCAGGGCTCTGACCACCTCCTCTTGGACCATGGGAGCCGTATTTGGTCCTCTAGCTCCAGGCTTTGTACACAGAGGGAACAACGTTCTTTACAATTAAAGACTGAGGCAAAGAAGGCATTAAGTACCTCAGCCTTTTCCTCATCCCCTGCCACTGTTGTTCCTTCTGCGTCCAATAGGGACTGTATGGTCTCCCTAGTCCTCCTTTGCCCTCTGGAAATTAAATGCTACTGTCCTACTAACGACCCTCTTCACTTTGCCTAGAACAGAAAACCCTATCATCTCATGATCGCTTAGTCCCAGGTGTCCTCCTACTGCCACATTCCCCACAAGGCCTTCTCTGTTCACAAATAGCAGGTCCAGGAGGGCACCTTCCCTTGTTGGTTCGTTCACCAGCTGTGTAAGGAAGTTGTCTTCCACGCACTCCAGGAACCTCCTAGACTGCTTCCTTTCTGCTCTATTGTACGTCCAGCAGATATCAGGAAGATTGAGGTCTTCCACAAGAACGAGAGGCATTGATCTAGAGATTAACGCCAGCTGTTTATAGAAGAGCTTGTCAGCTGCTTCTCCTTGGCTGGGCGGTCTGTAACAGACTCCCATCACAAAATCTACCTTCTTATGGGCTCCTCTGATTCTAACCCACAGGCACTCTATCTCCTCGTTGCCACAATCCATCTCAATGGCATCCAAGTCCTCCCTTACAAAGAGAGCTACCCCGCCTCCTCTCCTTCTCTTCCTATCCCACCTGAAGAGTTTGTACCCCACCATATCTGCACTCCAGTTATATGAGTCATCCCACCACGTTTCCATGATGGCAACGACATCATAGGCTCCTTGCCCTACAACAGCTTCCAGCTCTTCCTTCTTATTACCCATGCTGCGTGCATTGGTATAAATGCCCTTTAGCTGAGCTGCTGAGCCTTCAGCCCTCTTAGAGGGAACAGAGTTCGTTCCCAATTGCCTGGTGACTGGAGTAGGTAGCGCCAGAGTGCCCGTATCTCCTTTACCACCCCCAGGAGTGTTCTCCCCCACTTTCTGTGTGGTGCTGTACTGGTGGTCCTCTCCAGCACACCCTCTCCGAATCACTACTGCCCCACGTCCAGGCTCACTCCTGTCTAGCCTGGTCTCAATCCCCTCCCCCTTCACATCTAGTTTAAAGCTCGATTTATGAGCTTAGCTAGATTTTTAGCAAGGGCTTTAGCTGCCCTCAGAGACCCAAGTGTCTCAGATAGCGTCTTACATGCTGGCCTTAGGAAGCCGGTATCAGAATGTGAACATACCCAGGTCAGACTGAAGCAGAGATCCAACTAGCATGATCTTCTGTCTGTAACAGCCATGATAGCAGATGCCCAAAAAGAAGTGAAAAAAACACATAGGAAGCATATCATGGGATTCCCCTGATGTAAGTGTCCAGACTCAAACAGTTTGCTCCTTGGGAATTCCCTGAAACAGGAACGAGGTCTCTGTATAGCATGCAAAACACTGGATTCCAGCCTATGCTGGCTCATTTTCAACAACACAGAGGAAATATTGTTGTCGTTAAAAGTGGAATAAATGGCCCTATTTAGCACACGGGAGATGTGGCTGGATTTTGTATTGTGGAATACACTGTTTGTGAAAGCAGCAGTGGATTTCAGTCACCTGTCGGGAGGATCTGCAGCATCTGGTTAGTCCCTTCCATAGCTGCAAGCTATCTTGTCTCTTACCGTATAGCATACAGTCATTTATTCAGAGTTGCTGCTCTCTGGAAAAGGTTGTTGCAGCTTGTCAAAGTATCTAGACCAAAAGTGATTCTGAGACGAGGCACCAAATTTTCTTTCTGAAGTTTTTATGAAGTTTGGTGTAACCAGAATTATCCGTGGGAAGATGGTTTCTGTATTAAACCCATTCAGATTTTCATAAGAAAAACAGTAGGGGAAATACCTCCATAGAAAATGCCACCGTGGGCCGAGTGTAATGTAACTGTAACACTGTTCTGACTAAATCCAGCTGAAAGCAGGGGCAGAAAAGCTGAGATCAGATCTGTGAAGGACCAGTATGGGGAGATGTCTCCCAGGAGAGTTGTGCCCTGCACTCACCATGAAGGTTTTTAGCTTTGTATCTTGAAAGCATGCAAAATGTTTTTTTTTCTGTCCTTGTTGCTACACTCCTATGGCTTACTCCAAATATAATGCTAATTTCTCCCCCACGTAGCACCTTATGTGATGCTTTACTTATTACGACTCACATACAATGTGTGTAAATGGTTTATTATATTCACTTTGGGTATGTCCAAATGACTGCAGAATCTTCAAGAAAGCAAATAACAAACGCGCTTCCCTCTGATTAGAAGATACTGTAGCCTAATGTCTCTGTGATTCAAACTGAAGGGAATTTTTAGGTAGGCAGTGTACAGTAATTACACAAATTGGAATTTTGGCTAGAGCAAGCATCTCTGCTTTTGTGAAAAACGCAATGGGATTTTTAATGATGATGAATGATCAGTGCACTGGTTTTATGTTTTGCCCAAAAGAGGGATGAATCATAGATGTAAGAGCTGGAAAAGAAAGAGATCATGTAATCCATCCCCAAGAAGACAGGATTGCATTAATGTTTGATGGTTGAAGATGCTTCAAGAGCACTTCAGTAGTGGCAACTTAGCTGTTTGATTCTCTTGCTTCTTTCTTCATGCTTTCAGGTTTTTCCTTCATTTCAGTGCATTCCTGTAAAAGAAGAAAACTCTTCCTAAGACTTTCTCATGACAGATGCTAAGCAGTGCTCAAATCACATAAGCCAGATTCTGCCAAACAGTTTTTGGTAACTGCCAACCACCGAAGAATCTCATAGTTTGAGGATTTTGCAAAGATAACAACCACTGGATCAGACATTTCCCCAGTGCCAGGAAAATACTGTGTTGGTTTTTACTAGACACAAAGCTGGCATTTTCTCTGCAAAGTTTTTATGATGGTTTAATTTAAATTTAGGAGGCAGTCCAGTCATGTCTCCCTTTTACAAACTGTGTGCGTATGGAAACAGCTAAAAATTAAGTGAATGAGTATAAAATGACATCCTTTTCTAGGCAGGACTAAGCAGCCTGATTTAAAGGAAACTTTTTGACAAGATCTTCTAAATATAGTCTTTCATCTAGCTCCTTTGGAAAGTGATGGCAGCTCAGGCTTTTAAAGTTCTGAAAGTCGATGTCTGCACAAATCACTCTCATGATTTTAAGAAATATTTAGAAAGCCTTCAACCCGACATCATCCTTTATTTTCAGAGTTTCTGTAACTGTTTCCTTTTATACCATTTGGATTAAGGATGCTTAAATTGCACCAGACTAGGGATTGTGTTGACAGTTTGCCAGGCTCTTGAGAGCCACATGTAATTTACAAAAAATGGAGGAAATTGCAGCTGGTGCTTATTTGGAACATGGCAGGTTGCATCAGTTAGCCATGCAAGAGCGTTACTATGCCCACAGAGGGACACATATTTTGACAGAGCTGTGGTTTTGCCAGCCTGTCCTGGGTGTCCTAAAAACTCTCTTCCCGTGTCCTGTTTTTGTAAGTGGGGATTTCTGAGTAATTTCTGAGCAGGAGACGTTGCATCATGGGATTAGGTGTTAGGAAAGTTGTCTTAATGGCTGCAGCTGGTGGACTTCATCCCTGGCAGAGCGGAGAACAGCGTATGCTGGATGCTCATCCAAACCTGTGCTGGATTGCCTGGCGTTGAAGGTCATCAAAACTACCTGCAGCAGCTCAGTGCCTCACAGTGTGTGGAATGAAAAGCAGCAGAGAATTCAGCAACCAAATACCACAACCAACTCTTTAAAAAAAAAGTAAAGTTAGTCAAGTCATTTGTAGGTAGAGAGATAAGCTTGTCCTTGACTTTCCAGAGGACTTGAGCCAAGACGTAGTTAAATGTATTAACAAGTCACTAACTTGGGTTTCTGTGAAATATCTGAGATCGCTTAATGTGTTTTTAAAAGCGATAATCATTGTTCAGAAGGACAAATTATGTTGAATGTTGTGCTAACAAGTATGTTTGCTAACACGATGCTTTTCTCCTGTGCAGATAAGACTGAATTATATTGTTCTGGGTGACCAGAAGATAGAATTGTACTTTTTCCTCCACTAAAACCAGTACCATGGGCTGTGTTGCTTATCACCCATGTGGCTAGACAGGTGCCAGAAAGGATGATTGATACCATTACATCTTACATTTAGTTACCTAACAAGAAAATCATAATAATGATTCAAAGCCTACAAACCAGGCATAATGCTTGTTTGCATATACATGTCACCTTGTGCTTTGTGCTTTGGTCTGTATATCTCATGGCCTGAATGGAGTCCATAAGCAATAGGTACAGAATAAATAATAAATTTAAAAAATGGAAGAAACTGCAATGACTTATGGTCCTATGTTGTAATTTTCACAGGTTACCTAAAAGAAATTCAGGAAAGAATAGCAAAAATAGATACTGCCACAGAACAACCCATATTATGCTGTTTTCTAGCCCAATCTGGTAGACCATACTAGCAAAATGGAGGCCTTTTGTCTTATTTCTGAGACAGCACAGTGCTTTCACTGTCTGTCTTCTGAGTCTTTCTCACATGGAAAGGCTCCTTCACTGCCAGAGTAGGAGCCAGAGATTTTTTCTGTAGGGCTTTTTGCAGGAAACTCTCAAAGTACTTTTTTTGTGCTTGCAGCCAGAGATTTTGCTACGACTGAGGCTTAGCTCAGGCAGTTAATTTTTTCTTCCTTCCAGGGCCTGGAAAGTGAGTCAGTGTTTAGGCCTTCACAGTTGTGCTTGATGTGGTTGCTTGAAAATTAGAAATTTTGTTAACCAAAGACTTTTGCATTTCAAGTGAAGACTATAAGCAACGCCTTGTGCCATGTGGTGGGTAGGTGGTTGGTATAAATGTTCCTGTGATCTCTTCTGACCTTCAGCTGCAACATGTAAATGTACAGGTTATGTAGGAAACACCAGTCTCATCCCAAAGACTTCTCTGTGGTGGCCTCAAGAAAGGAGCCATTCAGCTTCTCTGGGCAGATTTGTATGATTGTAGAGCAACAAAGTTAAGCTACCACTGTCCACTGCAAAATGCGATAGCTGCCTTTGCAATATATAAAGAAACTTGATCAGAAGCAATATTTGTGGCTTAAAAGAGTTGAAGAAAAGTTGAAGATTTCACTGAGAGCTACGAAACTGGGGAGGCTGACTGCTCACACGGTTTCTTTACTGAAACAGCCATTTAATAGAAATGATATTATCCAAGGTTATGTCCAGGAAGCCAAAAGAATCTTGCCTGAACCTGGGGATAATTTTCTTTGTATGAATTTCTGCTGGGACTTTCTTGTAGAGAAAATGAATCCCCAACCCAGCTGCTCAGCTGGAATAAATAGAATTTACTAGTAGGATTTTGTCCATATGATAATTTTCTGTGTGTGTTTGAGCAAGGAAGGGTCTGGCAATAAAGCTATGTGAGTATAATATTTCTAGTGTAGCTGAGGCATCAGTAAAGAGGCTGTGCTGAAGACAGGATAGATTATGTTTGCTAAGTGGATCGAGCATGGCAAGCAGAACACACTTCCCTTTAAAAGCCTATCTCTGTGTATAAGACTGTCCTGTCTTACAAATGCTTTTCAGATGCCTTTCAAACATGGACTGTTTTAAAAAGGAAGTAAGGTCAAGCATTTCTAATACTATGTCCACCCTTGCTTTGTGGCGTGAAATTTGATTGTGTTTAGTCGCTGTCCCACATCTGGACATTAACTCTCCCTTCTTACTGTTCCTCTGCCCACTTTGTCCTAGACTTTCCACTCAGTTTGTCCTAGACTTTCCCCTTCTGTCCCTTGGGTTTACCATTTACTGATCAACAAACAGATGAACAAAAGAATGATGAGGCCTCATCATGAGTTTGTGCTCACTTTTAATTAAATCCTCTCATTAGATACTCCTGGAGTCTAATGAGGCAGAGGAAATCTGTGAGTCACAAAGTGAAGTGCTAATGCACTTTGCACTAATTACAGGCAGTGGGAATATTGTTGAGATCCTCTGAACTCTATAGTAAACCCAGAAATATTGTAGTGTCAAAGAGGTGGATCATACATCCTTTGTTGGGGAAAAAGAAGTTGCCTTCAGATTAATGTTAAATGAAGATTTGTGAAAGGTTGTTGAACTATGTACTGTGGTTTAGTGCAGAAACAAGCCCTGCCTTGTTTGCTAGCTTGGTTTTTGGTGGTTTATTTTTTAATTTTTTTTTCTTCCTTTTGAGAAGAATTCCACTGTGTGCTGGGACTAAATCTGATTTCACCAACCTTTTTGGAATACACTGTGCATAGTTCAGCCTCTTTGGTACAGTGCGTATGAAAATACAGAGCTAATGCACTGGCTCCCTTCCATGCCACTAGAATTTTTCTGGGTAAACTGAATGGTAAGCTAAGATCTTGTTGATGGCATGAATAAGGCTTCGTGCCGTTCAACTCAACTTCTCAGGAGGCAGATTAGCCAACTAGCATCTGAACATATTTTCAGCAGTGAGAGAATGCACCAGGGGACTGTAAATACTCACATTTGTTCCTCTTCAAAGCATTGGTTCTGCTCTCGTTGCCTCCTCTCTCTCCTCTGCCTAGCTCCAGCCCTGCCCTATTTAAACTCATGATTTACTTGGCTTCCTTGAACTCTGACCTGTGTCAGTAGGACCATGATGTAAACATCTTCCTGTGGCTTGAAAGCCATGACCTGTAGAAGCAGGTGGGGGATGAGAATGGGGTCGGGGCGAGAGTCATGTCATGTGTTCAACCTATTTTTGGCCCAGAGTCTTATTATGAAGACTACAGTTCCTTACTCTCCAGAAGAGCAAGAGCCAAAGCCCAGAGAAGCCTTTCTGATGACTTGAATGCTCTTTGAATCAGGCCGTGTGTTTGCTGTGCAAACTGGAAGATAACCCTCATAAAACCCACCAAGTGAAAGAGTTCCCTCCAGGCACATGGAGGTCGTGCTCTGTGGGTGATTTTTCTTTGCGAATGAAAGCAGATACATGGTTCCTTGTGTAAGACGTGCTGCACAACAAAAGAGAACCTGGCATTGTGAAAGACGGGCAGAAAAGTATCCAGCTCCAGACACGTAGTCATAGCTCAGTGTTTAGCCCACGAGAGCAAGATTGTTCTCATCGGTGCAACTGCCAGTAACAAACTTCATTCCATCTGGGAGGTTGCAATGCACTTCTCCTGGGCACAGGAGTGGAAGGCAAGTGGGTGCAGAGAAATGCTGGTTTTGTGCTCTCCTGGAGATTGTTTGGAAGGAGTCAAGTATCAATCGGTGGCTATAGTGTTCCTTCCAACCTGCACTGTGGAAATGCCAGCAATGCAGCTCACTTTTCCACAGTGTTTAGCTTGAAGTCAGGTTTCAGCCTGGCTGCAGGACCTCTGTGACTATTAGTGACTATTTTCCATTATTTACTTATGAAGATGAACCTTAAAATTTTCTTGGGTGCTCTGTGTGCTTGCTCTTCTACCTAAGGACAGGTATTTTTCTTCAGCACTGCATCTGTTTCTGTATTTGTAACATCACTTTCTCCAAGAGCCATTTACGGAGCCAGTATTACATATGTGAAATGAGATCTTAAACTGAAAAACTTGGATAGCAAAGTTGCTGTGAGAGGCTCACTGTGCTATTTCTTCCCAAAAATTGTCTCTCTGGTAAAAGCAAGACAGTGGAAAGCCAAATATTGACCTGAGCTCAACTTCTGCTGAGCTTCTCTACAGACAAAATTCAACTCAAAACTGCATGGATAAATAGATTTGCTTGGATTACATTGGAATTCTAAAATAATTGACCTTGATTTCTTATCCTTCCTAACTTCAGGCTGGTAAAAAGGTTGTGTGAATGCTGAATGCTTTTGGAGAGAGTGCTGCAGACAGTGGGGTCCTGTCAGAGGTTTTTTTGAGGCACTCTGACAAAATTAATGTTAATTGGCATTTCAAAGAATAGCCTCTACCACGATCTGTGACATCAGCTTTCCTGGAAAGTTCGAAAATACTTCAAGACAGTTTTTAGAGTAGCATAAGGACTTCCTACCCCTATGAATGCATTTTTAGTTTGGCTTAGACGGTGGGTGAAGGTTTAGGTCAGCACACGTATTTTATGTTCGTAGACAGCTGATGATATTTGCCATCCTATCCAGAAGAAAGCTAATGCTGAGGGATGAGTATGAATGCTCTTCTATTTTCATTCCAGTAAGATGCTAGTGGATTTATAGCTAAGTTCAAGCAACCTAAAATCCCAGGCTTTTGATGAACAATGCTTGTGTGATCACCACTTAATAAGCTACCCCATATCAGCTGAGCTGTGGTAGTCAAAATGGCATTTGGTTGTGAGCCTTCGTGCTGAAAGGGAGTGTAACGAGAGTTCTCCTCTTCCAACTTTCAATATCTTAAGCCATAAGCATCATGCTGTGTGTGGAGAAGGTGAAAAGCAAGCAAGAGTGTCACTGTCCATCAGTGACAAGATTGTGTGTCCCTGTGGACTCTAGCATCAGTAAAACCACCCTACAGAAATGTGTGGAAGGCATTAGAGGACTGGGGCTCGGAAGGGATTACAGACACGAGTCGTTACTTGGAAGGCAGCAGAAAAAAAGTGTGGAAGAGGGATACAAAGAAAGAGGGTAGACAGGCATGTGGTAATTTGGTGTGAAGAGCAGAGGCGTTTCAGCTAGGTGCACAAGTGGGACTTGTTCACCCTTCCATGGTTACGGCCTCCATCGGGGCTTTGCTGTATGTCAGAAAGACAAGGGTTTGCACAGACAACCAAGGAAGAGCAACTGTTTTGTACAAAAGACACTGGAATCTCTAGTGACCTAGAGAGCAGGCTGAAAATAGCATTATATTGGCATGCACAGCATGTAATAACAATTCCTCAGGGTCCGACATCTTGTTTATTCGGTGGGGTATTTTGCCTCTTTCTGCCTATCTTTATAGTGTATGAACCACAGCTGTTGACAAGGAAAATACGCAGTTGCTTCTGCAGCAGCAAGAAGGAAAAATAAATCATCATCTCCCATGCCGCTTCTGTTGCTGTTGGCTTACCAGAGACTATGCTAAGGTTAAAACCACACAAAGCGGTGTGTGTAACTGACAAGGAATTTGCTCTGAACTGGAGCACACTGCTGCTCACAACGGATAAATTGTCATATTTCTAATTGCATTCCCCTCGCAAGCAGCTTGGCTGTATGGTGGAATGGCTATGATGATTATTTCAGAAATTGCTCCTATTTTGTGTCAACACAAAGTTTGGAGAGAACAACTCTACTAGGAGTTTCACCACAAGTATGGTAGGAACTAGGCATTGGATTGATTGTCTGGAGCAGAATTCTGGAGGGGGTTAGTTGTCTTCTGTGCAGCTGTGGGTGGAATTTGGTTAAGGGTGAATTTGTTCAATGATGTAGTGCTTTTTTTGCCAGAACACTCCCTCTGCCCCTTCTGGCTCTCCCAGCAGACACTGCCGCACACACTCCCCAAACAAACTTGAGCAGATAGTGAAATTTGCCCCAGAAGACATGCATATTTTTGTGAATAGATCGGGTGTTACTAAGGACACAATTTCAGTTTGTCGTGGACAGATCTTCCTCCGGTTTATGCTACAGATGCTCCTCATAAGTGGAGATACATTCATTTACATTAGCTGACAGTGTAGCCCTGTATTTAGGAGATATATATATATATATGTATACATAAATATACATATGAAGCCTTCTGTCCTGAGGCTCCTATTCTCCCTGGCAAGTGAATGTTTCAAAAAGCCACCCAAAGCCAATCTCTGTGTCCTGCAGTGAAAACAAGATTGAATATATTAATTCTTACTTGTCACTCTCTAAAATATATCTTCCTGATTAAGTTAGTAGACAAGCTACAATACGGTACAAAGAATATAAAGATGCATACTCTGTTCCCTATGATCTTTCGTCCTTCATGATCAGATTTTTTATGATGTTTTTGTTGTTGTTGTTAAATACTGTCTGTCTTGAGAACTTGCCTTCCTCTGGTTAACCCTGCTGACTTCTGTGTGAACAAATCGGATATGTGCATGGATGGAATTCCTGTCCATCTTGCACAGACAGCACGTACTTCTGGTTTCTTGAAACTGTTTATATCAGAGTAAGAGCACAGAGGACACATATAAAATCTGGATCATGTACTACACATGGTACAGCAAATTTGATGTCATTGGCCTACACTGCCTTTAGTTGCCTGTTAAGCCTTTAAAATCAAATAGCTTCACGGATTTCAAACCATCCAGCCTCCACTCTCCAGCTGGAAGACTGAAACTGGATTAAAGGCTAATCTGTAATGTCATCACAATTGCTACCTACCCTATATTAGTTCCTTTTGTTTGGGAAAATAGTGAAATATTTGCATTTGGTTATTTGGGGTGGGTTTTTTTTCTTTTTTTTTTAAGAAAGTAGGGTTAAGCATCACTACCTGCCAAGATGAAGGTTAATGAAAAATGGCAAGTTTAGGAGTCCATGACATTTGCTGTGAAAAGATAGTCAACTTCTTCAGTCCCATATTACAGCTCTAAGTCTATGTATGTGTCCAGGAAAAGGATGGAATATTGTTTATTCGAGAGCTTGAAGATGCTGCTGAATTGAATGTGAAAAAATTATACTGTTGCAAATTCTCCTTTGGCATTTGCTAACCACCACTGCCAGCCACTAGCTTATATTTTGCTAGTTTACCAGGACTGCAGAGGCCACAATTTAATGTGTTGGTTATGTAGTAGAATATTTTATGGGGGCTTAATTAATTTCCCAGCCTTCTCTCTGGCTATTAGGATGTGTTGAGTACATTAACATTTACAAGTGTTTTCTCTTGCTGTCATAATTATTTTTGGCCCCCTTTTGTACTCTTTTTTTTTTTCTTCCTCATTATTTCTGTTTAATTTTGAGACTTGGCATAGAGTTTGGACCCAGAATGCTGTCTCAGATACGGTTGTGTATACAGTCAGATTACCTATCCACTTCTGTGTAGTATTCTCCTTGTATCCAAATAATTCATTAGCTGTTTGCATCACAGATTTTACCTGAGAGTTCACATTTAGCTGGTCATCCTTGAAGTCTTTACTTGTGAAGACTGAGTGTCACAGCCTGAAGCTTTGCAGTCTCCTAACATTAAATATATGCGCCCTTTATCATCCTACTCAGTGGACTGTGCATTTGTGCTCTAACAGTCATCTGCCTTCTCAGGATATTCAGTCTCCACAGTTTGCTTTTACTTCTGCCCTTTCTGTGCTAACACTGATTGTTTTTCCTTACAGCAACAGGCTTATCCTGAACTGGAAATGGATTTATAAATGCTGCTCTATTGATTTTGTCTTGATGAGTCCCTGGTATTTCACTCCTTTAACTTGAAGGGTTTTACAGGCTGTGTTTTTTTTAAAACTGATGACATTCTCTGTCATCAATCTTCTCTTCTCCCTTTTTTTGAGGGAACTGCCGTGTGTGTGTGTGCGTGCGCTTTTTCTCAATGTTTTAGTACTACTTTCACACAGCATTTTAGCTAAGAGAGGGTTTTTTTGCTTCTAGGGAGTTCAGGGTGCATGAGGTGCCCAAGTAAATACTCCCAAGTAATACCTGGAAAGCTTTTTTTTTTTTTTTTAAAAAAAAAAATCCCTGTTGTGATTAAAAGCAGTATTGTCTTTGCTAATGACAGTAGATGGTCTGCCGTGAAAGTAGATGCGCTGTGAAAGATCCTCATGATAATCCCATCCTCAGATCACTGGACTGTGCTTGCTGTAGGAAAAGATTATAAATCTCTCTTCCTCCTCCACATGGTCTGTGTACGTTTAGTTTGTCCTACATTACCCAGTGCACTATGGGACAGGCGTTATAATCACTCAAGACTTCCAGGCACAGCTCTCTCTTTGGAGGACAGTAGATGTTTAATTTGGCAGGTCCTGTAGGGAGGAGGACTGCTGGCAACTCACAAGTTACCCAATGTGCACCTTCTTTCTGTTTTTGTTGAATCATCAGATACTGATACTGGAATCTGAAGCTAAATATGAAAGCCACCTTAGGTTCTTCATTTGTGAAGAGTAAGACCTTTAGTTTGCCTATCCTTTACTAGAAACTAAGATGCCCTAGGCTAGACCAGTCAAGCTGGCCAGGTTTGGTTCTTTTGTTTTGTTTTCTACAGGAATACAAATTTAAATGTTAACTCACCTCCTCAAGTTTGGAGTAGCAATCCTCCCCTAGTCATGCTGTGGTGTTAAATGAGTTGTTACACAGGATGAGAGAGCACTAACAAATCTCAAAACCATCACGGTGCACAATATTCTTTACTTTCTCAGAAGATCAACTTCATGGAAGATGCAGATCAAAAATTCACACTTTTTGCGTATTACAAAGCTGTGGAGATGCAGTGAACTTCCCCTGAAATCAGTTTTCTCTTCTAAAGCAAAACATACATACCCTTTTAGCTTAGCTGCACCTTTGTATGACATCCTTGGTTTCAGTGCAGTGAAGAAAAAACAAGTGCCTAATCTTTTTTAATGAGGAATCTGACCAAAGTGTGCCTGTGGTTTTATTAAATGTGCCATGCAGCAAGGATAAAAGGGACCATAGAGGAGGAGAGTTTTGCTGGAATCACGGTCCAGTTGTTAGGCCAGCAGGGCATGTTGTATTTTCCATTTTTCATATTGCCAGTAGGCACATGAGTAATCATGTAGTGAGGGAAATAAGCACTCTGAAAAGAGTGCAGAAGGTGAATGTATTGGGGTTTAATGAATGCCATGCTCCAGTCCAGGTGCTTGTTCCCAGCAAAGTGTCTGTGTGGCACTTATTGGAGTTGCTAACACTTGCTCAAGGTGCCAGAAAATAAAAACAGACGCTGACACGTAGCGGGCACAAAATGAGATTGCAGCAGCGCACATGCAAGGTTGGATTTCACGCTCCGGTGTTCGTTAACATGGCGTGAGGGGGATCAGTTTCAGAGAGGCCGACTGGGCTGCTCTCCAAATGAGGCGTTCCACATGATTTCACATCAAACAATCACTGGAGTGACACATTTGTTGTTTCCACTCATGTGATAACACAGCAATGTGCTAGTGCATTCATTGAGGATTTATTGGTCGGGCAATTTTCCTAATGTGTTTTAAGCTGCAGTAGTACAAGTTCTGGATGGTGCGTTACCATGTTTCACTGACTTGAAGAGGCACACAGCAGCCTGAATCGTCCTGATCAGTTGCTGTCAAATACTTTCCTCCATGCCCAGAAAATAACTCCTCTTGCCTGGAGAAGTAGGTGTGTGCCATGAGAATGAAGCCAAGCATGAAACAAATCACTTAGTTGCCTGCCTATGAATTGCTAGCCATAAGAGAAGACCTATTTGGTGGCGTGATGGTGAACTGCAAGGAACCAATATGAGTGTTTTCATAGTAAATTTGGCATTTGAGCCACGTTCAGCAAAGTTTTGCTAAGGGGTAATAAGCCTTGACGGCTTCTTTTGTGATCCAAGATCAAGTGTGGCAATGCGAGAAACTTCATGAATGTAAAATTGATGTGGAGATGGGAGAAATATGTCATGAAAAAGCCAAAGAAGCTGTTGCAAAACAAGGCAATAGGAGTATATTTTTTCTAGTATTTAATTACTCTGCTAACAAGGTCACGTGTAAGAGCTCCAGCCCAAACTGGGACTCTGTTGTACTAGTCTGTGTACAACAAACTGGAAGATGGTTGCTACCTCAACCAACAAAGTTTATGAAAGCTATTTAGAAACTTTTCCTTGGAGGCATTTTCTAGTGGAAAATAGAATTTCCATAAAATTGTAAATTGATTAATGCAGAAAACTTCTGATTATGCCAAAAATATCAGTTATAGACATTTTAGTTGAGTACATGACTCAGATTAAAATATTTTGGTTTATTGAATCTGACTCAACGTACTTTGTTTTGAGTGAGTTCAATAAGGTATTAGGTTTCTTCCATTAATGCAGCAAGCACTTTCTAGCAGCCATACTTTAGTTTTACATTCTTTACCATGGGCTGTTTTTGTAATACGAAACCTGTATCTCTTGTCCAAACTTGTTTGATCCTTTACACAAGTCAGTCATTCTGCATACCTGTTAGAAGAAGTATGACCAGGAACTACAGCTCCCATAAGGCAATGTGCAAGAGGAGGAGAAGACAGCTTAAGGTCTGTATAGCAAGAAGTGAAGCATTCCAGGCTTTTTCGATACATCAAAATGGGATGTTGATTTTTTGAGAATATTAGCATGTTTTGGTTTGATTTGACAACATGAGAATGAAATAGTTTGATGGTTTTGTCCATTTGACAAGTATTAAAAGTTGTGAAGATTTTAGACAGACTCATTTCCTTTAGTTGCTTTTGCACGGTTTTATTATACATCCTCGTGAGGATGTATATTAAATATGTAATATTAAACATACATCCTGGTTAACAGCTGATTAACAGCCATGCAGTTATTTATTTCAAATTATTTTGAATATTTTGGTCCTAAATTTTTCCACCATCCTTTTTTTAGTTGAACGAATTTATGGGTTTGCACAGTGCTTGCATCAGAAATAACACACAACCAACTGGTATTGGTATATTTAGGATGAAGGAAGGGCTCTGCTAGAATTTATGTCTGGTTCAGATGGGGAAGGGATTCTTTATTTCTCTACTGCCCAGTATACATCATGGAAAATTTGCCTCAATTTTATTTTGAATGCACATGTTTTTATCACCTGAAATTATTTAAGATTCTAGCTTTTGACTTGGTCTAATCTTTAAGCAGAACTCTTAACACACTGAAAGTGAAGAATAGTTTATTTATGTGCGATATGTATATAAATGCCATTCTCATTTTCTGAGTTTATGTCAACTCTTTTGGGTAAAGAGAGAATATGTTTTTAAGACATGGAGTGGGGGTTAACTGTTTCTTATGTAAATACCTGGAGATTTGAAAGATGCTGCAGTATTTCTAAATGGTAACACTGCTGTGATCAAGCAGTTGTGGTTTTGTGTTTAAACAACCCCCCTTCTTTGTGATCTTGTGTGGTGGGTGTGGCACTGAAAAGAGGGATTTGATGGTAAAATCCATCTCTGAAGAAGGGAGACTTGTCTTCTAAGGCAAGGCTTGTAAGCAGAGCAAGTAGGGGCAGTGATTAAACTCTACCCACCCTGCTTTGATGGCAGAGAGGGATAATGTTACATTAGGGGAGCGCGCGTGAATTACTTGTGCAGCAGGTGAGAGGAACCTCACCCTTTCTGGCAACAAAGAAGACAAATATTTAACTTGTGTCTCCTGAGAAGTGACTTTTTTTTATCATTACACTTGTGGAAGCAACAAAGCTACTAAATTCTCTTCTAAGATCATTATAATGGGGTTTTAGTTCAACAGATTTCTTTTTCCTTCATTACAAAGAGCACCATCTTTAAAAGAAATTTTGCCAGCTCTCCTGTTTTATAGACTTAAGTTCTCTGCAGTAGATGGAGCAACCACATTTCTTGCCTTCATCTTCTGAGCAGCAAGGGATATATCCAGCATAGCTGTGCACCATTGGCCTGTCTCTTTTCTGCCTCTGGGATTGGAGCATGAGCTCAGAGGCGAGAGGAAAGGGAGCTCTTGGTCATGAGGAAAGGGTCTCATCCTGCCTGCAGGGCAGCCCTTGACAGGCGTCAGCCTGTCTGCCGCTAAAGATGACTCCCATCCAAATGGGAGAAGCCAAGCCAAGGTGAAAGTCCTGGCATCACCAGTGAAGACCATCTGCCAGGCCTGGCTGTAACTGTGTATTGGAAAAGCAGAGCCTCGTCTGCATGGGGAATTACAGCGGTTCAGCTGATGACAGCCAGCACTTGGCTTTGCCCCATCAACCCTGATCTTTGCGAGGCCAGGCTAGCGTTTGCCTTGGCCAGTCTAGTCAGGGTTTATTCCTCATGAAAATGGCAATAAACCTTGACTGCTACCTTCCCACAAATCCCCCTGTGCATCAGTGGGTTACACTGCATGACATCAGTGGGAGGATCTGACACACTAACTGACCCCATGGCAGAAATTGGTGACACGTCTTGCTGCTCATGTCACCAGTCGTCTTGGAAAAAGCCTTAGCAGGGCAGCCTGTGTGCTTTATTTATTTCCCAGCAAAGTCTAATTTGATGGACAAAGATGATGTGAAAATGCTGGCTTCCTGAGCACCTGTCCTAATGTGCTTAGAAATTACGTCAATTTTGTGTTAAACATAGCTTTAAAGAGGTGGTGCTCAACTAGACAGGTATTTCATCTCCTTGCATTTGTCCTCTGTGACAGTGGCTACTGCCTTGCTGGGGACCAGGCTAACCTCACAAGTGTGGGGCAGTATTTATGGGAGCAGGTTTCTTTTCTCACCCCTTTTTAAACATACTTTCTTGTAAACTAAATGGGGTCATGCTGAGGCAAAGGGGCAATTCTAAAGTATATGCATGTAAGTATTATACAGTAAAACTCCAAGGCTACTTGGAGCTTTGCTTTCTCAAGAGAGACTGGGAATCCTGTGTTGGTTTGGCTGGAAGATGCTGGAAGAGAAAGATATCAACATTTGGTCAGACTGACAACTGGACCCCCAAATCTGAATGACTGTAAAATACTTATTTAATCTGATTTAACATTTGGTCCACTCATTAGATCCTCTTTGGTCTAGGTTGAAATCTATATCAGTAAACCTTATATATGTTCAAGTGGCAGATTTTTCCCCTCGCTCTTGAAAGACAAAGGTCATAAAGGACATTTCTTGTGATCGTAAGCCAGGTCCTGATCTTGTTTCCACAGCTAAATATCTGGAATAACATAATGTGTTTAATAGATTTGCTTCAGATCTTTGTCTCTGTGAGTGATACCATGAAGGACTCTCCCATCCCATTTAGCACACATTGCAGCGACCGACTGAGTCAAATTACAGGCTCATCAAGGAAAATGTGCTTTCAAAAATGCACGTGCAACCACACACTGGTTCAGCACGATGGATGCGGCATGCGGCTTGCTGTGGTTTATTGTCAGAATGTTTCATTAGTTAAAGCCAATGACAGAAGTTGATGCTTGGACATCACCCAGTAAAGAAACTGTATCCCTCTGCAGAAGGCACTATGAGTCCTTTGGAGGACTACAGTGATAAATATATGCATACACGCACATTTGCCCATCCTGATACAGTAGATCTCCTCCCAAAGCTTTCATGTTGCTTTGGAAAATATCTCTGGTCATACAAGGGAGTGGCTAAATCCAGTAATGTTTGAAGTCAGTTCCCTTTCTGTTGGGTTCTTGCTTAGGTGTGTTGTTTGTCACCTTGCAGTTAGAGATGCATTGATAAACTAGTAACTGCTGCTATTTAACAGGAATTTAGTTGAAAACCATTTAACATGAGGATGACTTTGTGAATGAAAGTCTGAATGAAATAGTTTGTTAGACACTTGTTCCACACTAGAGTACTGCAATGCTCTCTGATCTCAGTAGCTGTGCTGCAGTTACTATTCCAAGCAGCCAACAGTAGAGATGATTATCCCTCACATGTTCTTTGTCAGCTGTAGGAGGAAAGCATTGCTCTGTAATGGCATTTTAATGGGGAAATGCTCTACAATCACTCTACAATTACACCTGGAAGACAATGGGGATAGAAGGATAAAGGAGAATTAATGGTTAATCTCCCCAGAAAGGAGCACTGTATAAGCACTTTGTCCTACTAGAATCTCTTGCTGTGGGTATGTTTCTGTACTAGCAGTCTTAACATATTGAACTCTAGTGGCCAGAAACCAGACAGGGATGTGAAGAGTTCACTGTGCTGCACACCAGGCTCTGCAGAAGGGCAGAGAAAGACTGAGAGACCTCTCAGGGCTGCTCCGGTGCTACCTAATGTGAGTACATAAGTGGTCTTTAAAAAAAAAACAAACAAACAAGAAGTCCATCCATTTTTAGTGTTTCCTGCTGGGACTTACACAGACCATGGTGGGTTTTTTTCATTCCCATTCCTTTGTAAGTTTACCAGAAGCTAATTAACTTCATCAGCTTTTGCCCAGTCTCTGATGCTGGAACCTTGGATAGTACGTTTTGACTTAGATCTGCTGTTGTCAGTGCAGCTGAACTGATTCACAGCACTAACATCATCTAGCTACTTTTTCTATTAACACATTCACAAAACCTGTCTGTGTGCTTTCTCTGACATTGGCATGATGGAGTTCATGTGGGCAGATTAAATCTCTGCAGAGCCTGGACCCTTCCTGTTTCAAAGATCCCTACATTTTGAAGTCTCTCAGTACAGGTTTTTGCTCTGCCGTCAAGTCCATAATCCCAAGAAAAGCTCTCCAGACAGGCAGTTGGTAGCAATTTCTAATCTCCTGCACCACCATCTGCTGCTTTGCTCCTTGTTCACTGCTGCGTGAGTCTAGAGGCCCAGCTATAATGTGAGCTCGATGGTACTTAACATTTGCTAAAAGGAATGATTTGCTGTTTTGCATTTTCCACTCTGTTTCTTCCCCTTCTTGGCTCTATTCTTTTGTTTTGCTTTTGCATTATTGGGCATGGTGTCTGGTTTCTAGTAGCGTATCAGTAATGTAGGAAAAATGAACATAATTGCAAAAATACCACACAATGGACTCATATGTCACTTCCATTGCTTAATCCACTTGCTGGGAATAATTGAATGGAATTCCTGCCTGATTTGCTGAGTAGAAGTGCCCTCCTCCCATGCCTGACCCTGCAAGCACCAGTGGGCAGACAAGCTTGAGAGAAATAAAAGTGGAATCCAGCCCTTTGAAACTGGGTCTCTACCACAGAGTCCGAAATGCATGGTTGAAAGTGCTAACACTTGTCACTTCTCACATCCTAGGTGCTTCACAGACATTGGTTAATATTCACCTAGACTATGGTGTGAACTCTGCCACAAGTCGGTGATGGTAAGCTCCGTGCTGCTTTTGCAAAAGCCTGGAGTAACCAGGATATCAGAGGGGCTGTGCCACTTCAGCAGGGAGAGCCTCTCCTAAAAGAGCCATAACTCTGTGGTGTAGTAGTGGGAAATGGCCTTAGAAGAGACCTCTTCTGTCAAAAATGCGTTTTCCTGATTCTGTATACCTACTACTAGTTCGGTTTAAAGTTCCATTGGTCCAAAGGTGTGTCATCACCCATGTTTTAGATAAATGTGGTGGTTCAAGGTGGGCTCAAAGCCACAAAAATCCTATTTGCATTTTGGCTTCTCTTTCCTCTGCAGTGCAGTGATGCAAGATCGATTTGCGCAGCTCTGATCATATTAGTGTTCCTACTCGTCATTTTCTCAATTGCCTCTGCATTTGTTGGTCTTAGCCTGAGCAGAGGCATAAAATTGTGGTGTGACAGCAAAACATGGGCAAGAGCTTCTGGAAGTCCTGCAGGAAAAATTGCATCTGTGAGTTCTTAGACAGGCCCTTTGGGTTGCAGATGACATACCTAAAACTCTGGTTATTTACATATAGGCCTGTTAGAAAACTGGAGTTACTATTGCTCTGGTGGTTTGTAACAGGAAAGGAAAGAAAACATCAAAAATGAGATGCCCCAGAGGCATCCTTTGGCTCTTACTTGACCTGCTCATTGTTGCAAATTTATTCATTGTGAGCATTTGGCCTTAATTGATTAACAGATGCTCGTTTAATCCACACATAGATTTTTACTCCCTCTTTTAAAATATAAAGTAACTGGATATGAAGTCTGCTGAGACTTGGGTTCTAAACTCCAGCATTTCCTTGTAATGGGAGCATGAGAGAAATCTGTGTCCCAAGGCTCTGTGCTGGGATAGGTTTGGGAGTTTTTTCTTCTCTCTTCTCTTCTAGTCAAATTCAGTAACTAAATACTGTCTTGCAAACAAATTGAATTGCCTTTTCCCTTAGTCCAGGTGCAGAAAACAAGCACTACCCACTCACATAAAAAGTCCAGGAAGGCATTTTTATATACTAAGTACTCTCTCTATATGTAGAATATGATTATATATTGCTGTAAATTATGCTATTGCAAAAGAGCCAGTGAGGTCTCATTTGTTGGGAGCAGGAGGTTGCTTTGCTGTGTGAACAGTATTAACAAGATATAGAGATATTGCACACAACCAAAGGGCTCATGCACCAAAAAGCACGCTGACCTATCAGAGGAGCTATATGAAAAGCCATGAAAATATTGACAGGACAAAGATAAGGCCTTAAAGAAATAGAGATTTAAAGAACTGTAAACCTTATCAACTGGAAGACTGAGAGGTGACTTAATTGCAATGTGCAAGTACTTCAAGCGTGGAAGATACAGCATGTTAAACAGCTCTTTAATTTAGCAAAAAAAAAGGCATAAGCTGATATGAGAGCTAAGAGGTGAGTCAGGACAAAAGCAAGGTAATAAATAGCTGTGCACTGGAGGTGAAAAAACCCAGGGACAAACTGCTGAGAGAAACAATGAATTTTCCATCTTTTTGCGTCTTATTTCTGGAAGCTTTCCTGGAAAATATTTTCGCCAAATAAAGCAGCACTGACTAGATGGGAGTGCAGATTAAATGATCAAATGGTCCCTACTTGCTTTAAAGTCTATACATCTTCTTGTCATACAGGAGTGTGAGACAGATGGCATGGCTCTGGAGGGAGGCTTTGCAGATCTGGCACATTCCCAGCTCTGATATTGGTGTATTTTATAAACTTGAGGAAATCAACTTCGAATGGTCATTTAAAAAGTCACCCAAGACAAAATACTCACACTGCTTTTAGAAGGTTAAATAGTAAAATAAATGGCCTGGTTTTATTTTTGCTCAACAGAGGTTAGAGTTGCGAGCTTGGCTCTATTATCCTGAAATAAGGATACCTACCGAAGTAACATTTGGATGCTCAACTTTTTATACTCAATTATATAGCTTATCTTTCTTTTCCTATATGGAACTGGCATTGTTCAAGTTCATTCCACACATTGTGAAATAATAAATTGTAGAAGTTATGCCTACTGTTTCATTTTGGGAGAAAACTGATAACTCTTTATTGCAGTAAGTTGTTGTCCATACAAAACTCGACACAGACTCCAGCAGCTTTATTGTGCAGTCATGCAACATTCCTACCAGTAATATATGTGTGTGTAGAGAGAGGGCGGGCAGGAGGTAATTGTTTCACTGACAGAAAAGATATAGACAGATGCACAGAAGCATTTTGGAACAAAAATGGGGCTGCATCCACTGAAACAACAGATGCTGCCTTGTGAAAATATTTTTTCCATTATAGCTCCAACGTCATCTCCTACTTATCTCTCAGAAGTGGAGAAGGAGCTCATTTCAAGGGTACCTATTCTTGCCAGTGGCATTCCTCTTGCCTCACAGCCTTAAAAAAGGGAATGGGTTTTTAACAGGCATCATGGTGGGGGGACCATTTGTCTGCGATTAGGCCCGAGAAAGGAAAGAAACTTTTGTCCAAGTGAAAGGGAAGCTTGTAGTTCATTAAGCGGTGAAGGGATTAGCCATGTTGAGGGCTCCGTTCTGAAAAAGTGCTGGAGAGGGCCCGGGGAGGGAAGGTCTCTCTGTAAGAACTTTCTTCCTATTCTTTTCTATTCTATGGGTCTTTAATGGCTTCCCCGCAGTGGGGGCATGGTGTAAGTAGGGGATCTTGGTCTTATTAGCGGGCTTTTGGTCCCCCACCTCCCTCTAGCCCAGCATCTCTTTATCATTCTGCCAGTTCATTACGGGTCCTGGCCAAGACCTCACTGGCTTGGGACTAAGCTAAGGGGAGAAAAAGAAAAGGGGATGGGGGGAGGGAAGAGGACGCAAAGCAATTAATTTGGGAGCATTCAGGCCTGAGAATGTAGGCCACTCCAGAAGAAATGGTCCCCCCAAAGAAAAGAGAAAATAGGAACCTTTAACAATGTTTTCTTTCA
Organism: Clamator glandarius; assembly: GCA_033459285.1. Classification (NCBI taxonomy): domain Eukaryota; kingdom Metazoa; phylum Chordata; class Aves; order Cuculiformes; family Cuculidae; genus Clamator; species Clamator glandarius. The sequence continues at coordinate 3,497,241 of JAUNZM010000016.1, read as the reverse complement.
AGGTTTTGGCTACTGTTGCATAAAACCCTCCAGAGCTTTGATTTTTCCAGTTCTAGTTTGCCTGCACAGAGGAGTTTCTCCATAGAAACATTTCCCTTTGCTAGGAGCTTTCAGACTTCCTTTTGATTCGTAAATGCTTCTACTTTGGAGACAGAGGTGTTAGGTTTGTTTTTAGGCATCAGTAGTCCCTAAGGCTCAAAACATGAAGTTTGTGTGCAGGTAAATTCTCTCTGTTCTTGCCAGGATTCTCGATTAAGTATTGGCTAGTAAAACAGGCAAGACAAGGCTCCAGTATTTGCCTCCTTCTTTTCCTATGGAACATTCTCTTTGGAACTGAAATAGTTCTTGTTCTTTCAGGGGTGTATGATCAAATGCAGAATTAGTGCAGGTTTATCTGGTTGGCACAGAGAGTTGTCCAGAAAGCCCACTTCACTTCTCTTCCACAAATACTTGGAAGTTCTGGGAAGAGTGTGGTAGCATAAATTCGTTGTTAGATATGGATTCTGGTGGGCCCAGAGGTCTGGTCTTGCTGCCTCACCGTGCCAGCCTGCATCCACAAAGGCATCCAAATAATTTAACTTAATGAAAGAGTCAGAAATAGGTAGTACAAAAAAAACCCCATTCAACTAGGAGCAAAAAACCCCAATCATTGCTACAAGTTCCAGTTGTTTATTTTCACCTTTGTGCACTCTCTTTGCTGGCAAGTAAAGGCACAGCAATCTACACACCTTATGGAGAAGTGGATGTATGTCTGTTTAAGTTTTTTTCAAAAATATTTGGATAGATGGTGGTGGGTTGAAGATGAGGGAGTCTGAGATAAGAGCACATTGCACCTCCTGTAAAACGAGCCATGTGTTTCTTTGGGCTTGAGTTTTGTGCTAACTGCATTCACCACATCATTGAAATACTCAGTATATGCTGCACTTACACTAGAGATGAGCCACAGCTGAACAATTCACATGTCAGTTAGACTAAAGAAATCTGGGCTACTTTTTTGAAGTGTTGTCTTCTAGTTTTAGGTGTGTTTGCTGTAATCTGTTTGGCTTCCTAGAGTATAAACCTTATGGGGAATGGCTGAGGGAACTGTGGTTGTTCAGTCTGGAGAAGGGAAGACTTAGGGGAGATCTCATTGCTCTCTACAACTACCTGAAAGGAGATTGTAGCAAGGTGATTGGTCTCTTTTCTCAGGTAACAAGTAATAGCATGAGAGAAATGGTCTCAAGTTGCACCAGGGGAGGTTTAGATTGGATATTAGTTAAAAAGTCTATACTGTAAGGGTTGTCAGGCATTGGAATGGGCTACCCAGCGAAGTGGTTAGTCACCATATTATTTAAAAGACAAGTAGATGTGGTATTTAGGGACGTAGTTTATTTGTGAACATGGTAGTGTTAGGTTTACAGTTGGACTTGATGATCTTAAAGGTCTTTTCCAACCTAAACTATTCTATGATTCCATGATTCAAAATGCATCTGCCTATTTGCTCATGGTCTTACACAGTGCAGAACAGTGTTCACAAATCAATGCAGGAGCTCTTTGTTAGCAGGAGAAATCACATTTCAAATATTTATTTTACAGAAGTCCCACGGTAACATGCTGATATTTAAAGGTGTGTCAAATCAAGGAGGCATGCAAACACAGTGGGGGGGAAGGGCGTCCGAGCTGTGTTGGCATAGCTTAAATTCATGAAATGGGGTTAATCTGGGATGATCCTGAGATCATTAGACTTCCAGTGAGAGAAATGAGAAGAAGCCTTGAAAGGTGGGGACATTGGCTACCTCACTGACATCTCATTTTGTCAAACACAAGCAGCTTTTTGTCACACCTGGAAGGCTGCAGAAAATCTCAGTTACCTTGAGAAGAGTTTGAGATGAATTAATTTTGCTGCTTCGCGCTGCCTTTTGTGCTCTGCCACAGTGCTGCTAGGGTCTCCTGGCACACTAGCAGGACCCCTGTGGCCCTCAGTCTTTGGGAAATGACCTTTTCCAGTTCTACAATGGGCAGCAGTGATGATTTGCTTTGCAGTTACCTGTGGTTAGACAAGTGAGTGCCAAACTTTTTGCTCAAGCACTTGTTTAGCAGCCGAGTCACACGTTTCTGAGGGCAGGATTCAGGCACGTAAACTGAGTGCATTATCAGGAATTCTATCTTCACTCATTTTCTTTATTTCCCTTTTCACTTCCTTTTTGGCCAAGGTTGACTCAGAGCTCTCATGGGTTCCTACTGGAATGACTGGACAATGTTTCTCGGTATTTTCCAAACTGTTTTCCAGCACAGGCTGCTGGTATGAGGCACAGTAAACACCAGCACGAGTTTCATATTGACAGTCAGCATCTCTGAGTTCCAGTCTTACCACAGAGAGAGCCATAAAACAGGGGATGGTGTGTAAATTGAGAATAAAATTGTTATGGGCAGAGCTACAGGCAACATTTGCCTTTCCCATCAGTACAAAGGCAGAGCAGCTACTTTTTAATTTATTTTTAGCAATTTTATTTGCAAACATATGATATTCCACTGAAGAAGAGGTGGTCAGTGAAATGAATATTTTGGCAAGTTACCTTCCTCCTGGAGTCTAGTCCTGCTGGAGTGAGGCTGAGCTGTGCCCTGAGCCAGAGCCCACGTCCCATCCCAGGCTGTCCCTCCTGCACAATTCTCAGACGTGTTTTGATTCATAGCCCCTAGGGAGAAAAGTTGGGTTTGGTTATGGATGGAGTTAATCACTTAAATAAAATGAAAGCCTGCTTGAGTTTTGTCACAGAACTCATACTGCATTTTTTCGGTGATTACAAAACCCAAATCCTCCCATTTCTATCCTCCCCACCCCCATCTATGTGTTCATTGGTGTTTCTGGGGTTTGGTCTAGTCCAAAAGTAAAAATGTTGAGCAGTAATAAAAATCAAAGTTAATGTACCATAATATTGAGTCAAGTGACTTGTAAAAATTCTTGCTTTAGTTTCTTTTAGTTCACACCTGTAAGTTTCAGAACTTTTTACAGCAAGATTTGCTATTGCAACATGCTGTTATGACAGCTTTTAACTTTAGAAATGTTGAGTATCACTTTGGACGCTATTTTTAGGTTGTCTGGTCAAGTATGCTAGAGCTTTTTATTTTTGTTTAATTTATTGCACGCATAGTTTTGCTTTTATGTTGTTTTTGTTTCTTGACATGGAATTAATTTTTTTGAGTGAAACTCAAATGTAGGAACTGATTGTTTGCTGGTATATATATATTGGAAAAGTTTGGAAGCAGGAGTCTTGAGGACAGAACAAAATGCTTCTTAAGTGAATTTAGGTTTGGCTAAGGCATGATTTAACTATGGTGGTTATTTGGGATGAATTCATATGGGTAGACCCCAGATTAATTTGTCAAATACCCTGAGTGAGCATTTATTTGTCAGGGTTTTATGCAAACCATAAAGAAGCAGTTAGGTTAAGTGCTGAAGCTGACTCCCTGCAGAGGGGTATGCTTCACTCCATCCTTTATGTGATCATTTGTCCCTTATCTGGTTTTGGGTAAACCTCTGTGCATTCCAGCTGCTGGGTGAAAAATCAGGGCAAATCACCTTGCCTAATTAGTTGATCACTTATTATGTAGAAGTTATCTTCCATCATTATTTCAAATTATCCGATTACTTTGTTTCTGTTTTTCCTTCACTAAAATCTTGTTATTCACAAGGGTTATTGTCAGATAGGGGAGGCCAGTTTAGGAAAATACTGGCATGCCTGTGATTTGATGAAGACTCCACAGTGGAGAAACTGCATATATTTGTGTGCAACTCAGTATGACAAAGGCTGAAATGCATGGAAACATTAGAATCTACTGTGTTAGTGGTTCTTTTCCTGTCTTGGAAATGTTAATTCTCAGGCAAAATATATAAAATGCAAAAAAATTATGAATAATGTCTAATTGAAAAGTCATCCCTGGTTTTAGAACTTAAAGCAGAAATTAACCATGACAGCTGCTTCTGGAAGGTATTTGTCAATGCTGCTATGCAGAATTCTCAAAATGCTGTTTTTTTCCTGGGAGACTGTTACCAGGAACAGTTATGTGTTTTACCTAAAGACTATTACTTCCATTGTTTTTGAACTTTACACTAGACACGCTCTATCAGAAAAATAATCACTTGTCTTGTGACAAAATAAACCATTCTGTTTCTTTCTTTATTTCAAGGCAACTCATTATCAACTTTGGAAGGAAGTTGAATTTATAAAAAGATAAGTCATGTAAATAAGCTGGGAGAAATCTAATGAAAGTCCTTTGTCTTCTTTGGCAAGCACAGCTCCATTAAACCGTGCTTCTCCTTTGAAGCTTCAATTACCTGACTTACCAGAGCTGGAACAGGGGAGAAGTGGCTAATATTTCTGAACAATGTGCATGTGTGTAAGGGGAAGTTATTACCTTTTGGGAAAATTAAAAAAAAAAATCTGAGCACGTTTACAGATTGTAGTTTTATTGTTTTGGCCAGCTGCTTAGAATCACAGGATGAAATACATCCCTGATGTGTCTCCATTGTAAGCAAGTTGAGGAGCTGGGCCAGTGAGCTGTCTCTTGAATAATTCCAGTACAACAGCACCAGAGGTGCATGTGCCCCATTCCTGTTTTCACAAAAACATGGGTGCATGGGTGCAACTGCCACTTGTACCCACTCAGATGTTCACGTGCTTGGGGTTTCAAACGCTGCTTTTATGCTGGTTCTTTCCATTTAAAGGTAAATGTCAAGTTCCTCTTGGAATTTTTTGGATATGCTGCCACTGTTGTCTTTGGTGGAAAGGAGTGATGACAGATGCAGTTAGACTAGGCAGCATGGGAAGCAGCATCCACCTCGCCATAGTGGTGCAAAAGTCTGTGGCTTATCATATTGTTAGAGTAAATCAGAATTACTGAGGAATCCCAAGTATTTGAGTAGAATTGCCCCTGCTGAGCTCTGTGCTGCTGCAACTAAATTTGTGCTGCCTGGAGAGCTTCCTCTAAACTCAGCCAGACTCCAGGAATTGCCACAGAGATGCACAGGACTTGCAAGGCATTAAGACCTATCTGCCTTCTCCCAAGAGCCACACTCTTTTTGGTTTTCCAGTCAAGCATTCAGCTGATGCACCAGTAAGCTACATAACTTGCAGCTTGCCACGGAGTTCTTACAAATGATTTTAATCCTTCTAAACTCCCCACATCATTCTGGGTTGTATCAATAACATAAGAAAATGAAGGCTAAAAACATGGATTTTATGTTCTTCATTGGAATGCTACTCTAGTGTAACTGAGAGTAGAATTTGACCTGCTGTATCCGTTTTTGCAGAGTTCAAATTGTAATTCCAGGCCAGATTCTAATCTGTGTCTATCTCTCATATTTCACTGAAGCTCTCAAATAATACACATGCTGTGGACTGAAGTGCAGCATTGCAGGCAGCAAGTGAGTATTATCTGGCCTGTAGGGTCTTCTGGAAATAAATAAAAAAAAAAAGATAGAGATCAAATTGCTGAAGGGAACAACTGATGGGTGTTTTAAGTCTTTAATTTGTTTTCCTTTGCTTGGAAAAGCAGACCACATTGGTCTTTAGAGCAAAAGGCGGTTATTGATAGCGCTTCTTAAGTGAGCAAAATAAAATGCTTGCAATGACAGTTATCAAAGGTTAGGTCCCTGGAGATAAAAAGCTTTTGTGTGCATGTGCCCTCCGAACCCAATCTTTCTAAGGGCCTACATAAAGTATACAACAATGTGCTTCCCTTCTGAACTTTTTTGGGATATGGTATGGAAAGACTGTAGCAGTCTTCATGAAGTCAAATCCCAGATGGGTATTGGTTTCAAAGGGAACGATGACTAGCCAGTATGTTAAATATTTTAATTCAGTAAAGCCTCCTGTTCTCCTTGATGTTTGCTAAAGTTACGTTCAGCAGCTGTAGAGGAGAATGTGCACAAGAAACCAAAAGAGAATCCTGTGTCCTCTCGTCTTGTCTAACCAATAAATTTTAGCACTGAGTAGGCAGGCACAAGTCCTCCACACCTTGTCCAGAGGGGTGGGAGATGAGCAGTGAGGGGTTTAGATGGAAGCAAAGCCATGAGCGTCTGGACCAGGTGCCATTGGTGCTCTGAAATGTCGCTTTAAGGCTATTAACATAGTGAAGGCTTTTGAAGGCTACTGAACTGTTTGTAGCATAATCCTTCTGCTTTTCTCCTGGAGCACTCTGCATGTTGTGCTAATAGACACTTGTGCAGATGAAGCCCACCATGACATTGCTCTGGAGAGAAAAATTGCAATAGGCGCCTTAATGGCACACGGTTGTTTGTGCTCGAAGTCTGATACAGGTAGGCTGTTGGGTCTGACCTGCCCCATTTTTAGGTAGATTTGAATTTTCCTGGATTTCAGGATTTCTCATGCTGAGTATGCAACAGTTAAGGCATAAGTAAAATAAATGTCTTCTTTGTCCTACTATTTGTGAACCTGGTTTTGCTACTGAAATTGTTCTCAACTGTGACTTTGCAGTGCAGATGTCTCTATTTTTATGTTTAATTTACAAGGAATTCAGCCCATTTTCCGAGAACATCTCTTTTGCTTTTCACAAGGTGAAGTACAAATGTGTCATTATGCACTACACTATGACTGGTTAAAGCAGTTTCTTCTTAACGACATTTTTTTTCAGTAATGAGTATTTGATCAGCTTTTTTTCTTTTCATTGTAATTTATTGCCAGTTGTATTTTCCTTGCTCCGAAGCAGTAATGTATGATATAAAAGCCAGCTCTCCTCTCCCTCCCGGGCTAAACTTGTCAAAGGTGTTCGCTCATACCCGCTACCATTTTAATAACTAGTTCCTGCTCTTAGATCTCAAGGATGTATGAATAAAAAAATCCAGCAGCTGAGACCTGCAGTGAAATATAGTGATTTTGCTAGAAAAGGCAACCCTTTGACTTATGTTTCACCTTAGGGAAATGGCAAAGATGGGAGGTATTATGCTGTTTCCCTTTCTTTGCATGGATTAAGGTTGCGAGGACAATTACATTCTCACTTTTTTGAGGCTAGTTCATGCCTACTCAGTTCCATTCAAATGGCATTTCATCCCTGGATCCTTGCCTCCTTGTCTCTGTTCACACTGTCCACCGTTCCCACAGGGGATCTTTGTTGCTGAAGGCAAAGCACTTGTCATTTCCTCAGCTCAAGTAGACAGGACAGTTGGATAGATTCCTGAGAAATATGCTTTGTGGCCACAGTGAAGATGAGTGACTTGTTCCTTCTCCTCCTTCTTCTTCCTCCTCCTCCTTCTCCACCTTCTTCTGTTGTATTGCTTCAGTCTTGCTGATACAATCCCTTAATGTATGATGGAGAACACTTCAGCCTTTCAGGGAGATGCCATTGGAGAACATTTTCAGGTTGTTGGGTCTTTCAGTGTTGTTCACATCCATCCTTAAACATTAATGTTCTTCATCCATTCTACTTTGAAGCCAATGAAACATTTTAATTGGCTTTAGTGTGCTTTGATCAGGCCAGTGATAGTTGTAGAAGATTGCTGTCATACTGTACAGGTTGTTAAAAGGAGTTTGTATTTAGCCTTGCCTCTGAAGGAATACGAAAGTTATTCTATGTTACTGTGAACCTCTTGTAGTGGGGTCATGTTGCTTAACTGGTTATGGAACCCTTGCTCAAAGAATATGTAATCTTAGTAACAGCAGAAAAAAGGCAGAAATTATATTATGATAGGTAAAAAGTTGGGGCAGTGAAAGGAGTAAATAATTTGGTCACTTTTTACTCAAAGGCATTGGGCAGAGCTGAGAAGCAATTGGCTCCTCTGTGTCTTATAAATATGCCTTATCCTTACATTAGTTATTCTAGAACACACCAGCTACTTCCATTTCAGATCAGTGGAAAGAGTGTATGTATCTGGAAACACAGTCTGGCCTTTTATATAGTAATCAATTTGCCCATTGCTATGGAGCAACCACAGAGAAACTGTTTAACAGTACAAAACCCACATTGTATATGAGATTAAGACAGGAAATATGGGACTGCAAGTTGAAACTCCATGGTAAATTTAAGTGAGCTATACACACTGACTAAAACAACATGCCTGCCTGTCTGCGTCTGTGCTTGCACTAGAGAAGCTCACAGTCTGGCTGTATTTGTCCTCATACTAGTCTCAGTTGGTGGGAACCTGTTGCTTTTGGTTTTACAGATGAGGTCCTGAGCCATCAGCAGGTAAGGTCACCTTCCCAGTGTTAGAGGAGAGCCTGAAGCCTGGCTAGTCCCGTGTTGTCTGTTTTGCTTTTCCCCTTTGAAGGTGAGAAAGGGGAAGGGGCTTCAATTGCTTTGCCATAACAGCTCCCTGGAAGTCTCTTCGAGAGATGCGTCCTGTGGTGATATGGTATGTTTACCTATGGACCTGCGTATGTGTTCCCGAGCTTACTGTCTCCATATTAGCTTTTTAACTTGTCTTTTTTTAAATAAGTAGCTAAAAAACTTTCTCACTGTTTTATACTTTCCTTTTTAAAAAAGGCTAAAGGAAAAGAATATACTTTCAGAGGTAATTTTTTTTCTTTTGATAAGATTAACCCATTGTTTATAAAGCAGAGAGTGATTTTTCCATTAAGCAGATAAAACCACAGTTACTTTAATGAATAACCCTTCTTGTCTAGGGAGATAACACTTAAGACCCACTGCACTACTTTCCCCATGCAATAAGTTAGCAATGGTATTAATCTAAGCCAAGCATTAATGTTTTCCAATCAGTCGTGTTGTTTTTGTAGCTATAGCTTTTTTTTATAGCTAGAGCAGAAGTCTTCTGAAATTAAGATGATGTTTATTCTTCTTGAGACTGCTGGGCACCAACTGACCACTTGTGCTACAGAAAGGAGATAGCTGCATTCTGCTCTGCTTTTTACAGAATTAATGCCACACCTCTGTTTCTTGGAAGTTTCCAATGCAGTTTTCATTTAGAATATCTGGTTCGCTTGATTAATGTGCAGCTTAGAAATAACATAGAAGCAATTTTATGCATAATTTAAAAGATAACCCTAAATTCTGCCAACTTCAGCCTGGAAATTCAATGGAAAAGTTTCATTGTGGGATTTTGTGATTGAATGTCATATTATGAAGTCCATTTTGCATCTCTGGTATACTGACAGAGTGGTTGTGTTAGGTTTAGCTTGTGAAGGGACAACATGATGTGTCACCTTCTAGACAGCTTCTTGGGGGAGCTGCCCTAGCTGTGGGCCGGACAGATGACCTTGGCCAAGCTGTCCTTAGGGACTGATGAACTTTATATTGGCTTTGACAGGACACTGTGTGCAAGTTTGAAGGAAGGCAATGGAATTCTCCCCACTGAGCTGAAGAAACTGGGTTTTGCTAAAGGGACAGCTCTCTCTTATGAGAAGGTCTTGCAGAAGAGACTTCTTGCAGTTTGAAATGCTGACAAATTATGGTTACACCAGCCAGAAGTCAAATTAAGGAAGATCCATGTGGAGGCTAATATAGTTTTCCAGCAGTAAAATTTTTGAGTACTCAAAATCTAAAGCCAACAGAGTTAAACTGCTTTCCTGCTGTCCCATCTCATAGGTGACTTGCCAAACCACTCTGACTTGCCTTCCCCTACACGGGACTCCAAGGGGCCATGTGGAAGTCAGATGGGGCTGTCGCTAATGCAGGATTCAGGACATGTAGGTAATGGGGTCTCTAGCCCGCGGAAGTGCAACAGACCACAGGTCTTAGTGCATGAGTTTACTGTAAAAACAGTGACTAATCTCTACCCAGATATGGTTCGTTTGGAAATACATGGGCATATGTAATCAGGCTTCCTTGCAGCACGCTGGTGATTGCTCAGTGAGATATTGGACCAGTTCATTACACGGCATGCTGATATGAGAAAGTCCTTATTGCCTTGAGCCCTCAGAGATCCAGTGACTTTGGAAGGGCGATATAGCGTCTTGAACCTATTTTTTATTATAGAAGGCCCAGACACAAATGATCCAAAGCATCATGCCCTTGCTAGGTTCTGAGGAGCTTGCAATTTTTTTCAACAAGAGTGGATCTGCTGTTTCGTCTTTTTTGGGGTTCTGTAGTTCTATGACTTTATACATCATATTGTTAAGCACCAGGATATTTTATCTTCCCTGGGCCTTCAGAAGTGATCATAGATATGTGGACCACAAGTTGAACACCTGCACCACATCCCAGGGTTCATCCCAGGGCTTACTTCTTCATTTGGAAATACTAGTTTTATTCAATATATTCCTCTCCTTGGTGGCCCCTTCTGCCTGTCAGTGAGTCTCCTTCAGAGCAACCCCTCTGCAGTGTTCCTCCCATCCCACTGCCATGAAGCTGCTTTTATTCCTGGTCGAATTACTGAAGTCTTTCCTCCTCCCCACAGCATTCGTGCATCCCAGCACAGGGTTTACCCCAGGCTCCCCATTGCGTAGGCCTCTGTACTGCTGCCAGATGATACTTACAGTATATGCTCCGGGTGATTCTCTCAGCCTCTGGAATGAATTATTTTATTGCTGCCAGCTTGTCAGAGAAACTGTCTCAGTTTGAAAGCTGAGCCAGAGAGCAGTCTTTGGGAGCAACCAATTTAAGTGGAAACAAGTCACCATTGAGCGAAATAAATAAGGGAATGCATCAGCTGGATAATATGAGCACTGTTTTATAAAAGAATTTCAAAAGAACCAATTAGGCTTCAATAGGGAACCAGGTCTTATATTTAAAGCTCGTAAATATACAAATCATTATATTCTAATTAAGTGTTGTCGTTTCCTAGGTTTTGTTTTTTAAGACTATAGTTTCTCTTTAACAGCTGTTCTCGTAAAGATTTGGCATGGTCTGGGACGTTTTTCTCTTCTTGGTTACCTCGCAAGGAATTTGCATTCCCACACTGTGCCTGCACTTTGGTGTGTGTGCTGCCACTGAAAAGGCTGTGAGCCATAAATAAAAGAACAATATGACCACAAGCACCCCCTGCAGAGGAAGAAGAAAGACATGAGTAAAATAATATGCCAGGGAAAATTGTAGACCAGATAATTTATCCGCCTCTAATTAATTCTGGGCCAGAATGAGGTATTTGAAATTATAAGAAAACAACTCTTTTTTTTTTCCAGTGATTTCAAACTATTGGCCTGTTACGATTTGATTCAATTTTAGTTGGCTGTTTGTCAAGAAAAAAATCAACAAAGGTCGCTTACAAGGGCTGCAGAATCAACTACATATACTTTTCTGAAGCAGAACGACTATTTTTTTTCATGCGTTTCTGACACTTTCAGCCATTCAGACTCCTGCTTCTTGAAAGAAAACACATCTCAGGTGTCACGTTAATCTGGTTGGTATGAGATTATGGCTTACAACTTGCTGATTTTGGAAATGTACGCCTGGTCTATTTAAACAACTTCAGCATAAATAGTAATAATACACTACAGTGGCGCAGTCTTTCAGAAGATGGGACAAAAAGCTGTGCTTGTTAAAACATAAAGATACCCCAGAAGCAGGAAATTTAATATTATTAATGAAAACAGAAGGAATCATTTAGGAATGTTTTCACACGATAGAATTCCTCATTCAGGCCGTATTACCATGGGGACTTTACTAAGCAGTCTTGCTGAATCTTTTTCCCCTTGAACACGTGTGTAGCACTGTGAACATTCCTCTACTATAACCTATGATGTATTTGTAACATTTGCATGTAATCTGTCAGGCAGGGCCTCTGCTATAGAGCGTGGGAGTTTCAGGCCCATGGGATCTGCGAGGCTACAGATGCAGAAGTTGAAGTCAGTCAGATTTGTGGCACGGGCAGGGGTTTCCCTGGTGTTAGAAGAAGTGAAGAGTAAGCCCTGCGTGTGCTGCAGCCTGAGTATGCACGGGCTATTCTCACAAGATTGGGATGCATTTTGGCATTGGAGTGCTCCTTTTAAGCTGATTCTCCGCAGTTTTACAAGGTTCACCCACAAGTCATGATCACCCTTGAGGATAACAGCACATGGATGCAATGAAATGCATTCATAAAAGTGCTTGCTTTTGCATTGATGGGGCTGTAACTGCTTGTTATCTCTGAGCATGATTTAGAGGGACATAAATGTAGCATCTCAGCCTCACACATTCATAGCTCCTTCCATCAAAAAATCTCGAAGCATTTTACACACAGATGTAAAGGGATAATATGTCCTGTTGTCTGTATGGCATCTCCAACATTGCTTATCATCATTCTAAACCATATGCCAGGGTCTAGAGTATTCCCTGAAGTATTTTACATGGGAGGAATACATGTAAATAGAATATCTGGCAATCTATGAATGGCTCACAGGATTTTAATCAACTGCAGAGTTTTAGAATTGGTATTTAAATCCCTCTCACATCTGTTGTTTGAAATAGCCAACAGCATGTGGGATACACTCAGTATGCAATATGCATATGAGTATGTTAATAGTAGTATATATTGTCACAGTAAAAATACGGTGTGTAACTGCAGTGCTTGTTAGAGTAACTGTTTAGAGGTTTTGGAGAAAGCAGTGCTTAATAATGAGAAAATAAATATTACACCAGCCCCCCAGATAGTACTGAGATGCATTCTTTGGATTTTGAATAGAGGACTTAAATGTTGCCATTTCCAACCCTGGAGCACACTGTGTCTTTCAGTGCTCTCCAAGATTATTCCTTATTGGGTAACTTACATAGAGAGCTAATAAACTGCACTAGCTTTATCTGCTAAATACTATAGAAAGTGAAATACTTCTTACAAAAAAGTTGTTTATAGATTGTCTAGTCAAGTTCATAGGTGACAGCTAACTGGGTAATTGTTAGCTAGCTCTGCGTCGTTGAGAAAAGCCAAACTCAAACTGCAGCCCTAGTCTGTCTTCTTGATGCATTTATATGGTCTCAGGGCCTTTATTCCCTATGTGCAAAACAGTATTACTCATATGGATTCTCTGCCAGATTTTCTTCTGTCTTGAAAAAAAGTTCAGGATATGAAGTGCGCTAATATGGGTTTAGTTGCATCTCTGACTGTAGACAGTTCTGAGTGGTGGGGAGAGCCGTGTCCTCACTCCCCCAAAAATGCAGTAACACTGTGACTGAGGATTCAAAATCAGTTGAATTTCACCTAAAAAAACAACCTTTGTTTTCACGTATTTTCTTTGGTGGCTCTCGTCTCTGGTCCTTCCTGGTCCTAATCTGGCTGTTCTTACACACTGCTGGTCATAAAGTCATAGAATCGTTAAGGTTGGAAAAGACCTCGAAGATCATCAAGTCCAACCATAAGCCAAACATCACCATGCTAGGACAGGCATTTTAAAAAAAAAATAATGTGAAAAACACAAGGGAATTTAATCGCATCCCACAGGAATGACTGTATAACTAGTCATTTGTTTCAAGTATGTTTTAGAAATTTGTAATGACAACATTGGGATTATATAGTTAACTATGGAGTAACCATTTTTACAATTTTTTTTACCCCACATGGAAAGCTATAATTTACTCCAAGTTAATTAGGTTAGGTTTAATTTTGGCGAGACATAGGCCCATATTATCCAGTGTAAAATACTGCAATCCTCACATTAGGTAGAGTGCCAAGTATTCCGTTTGTTTTGGGAGCCAACAAAATTGCCACTTGCCCAGAGTTGTTCTTGGACAGACTTATGAAAGTGGTAGCATTTTGCTACTTAAACTAGTTTATTATTAGTCTGACAATGACCCGGGGAAATACGTAGCATTCGTTGAACATTAGATAGAAGGTGTATGGCAGTTCACTAATAAAATTACGTATTTAACAGTTTATGAGGACAATGTTAAAAGGCTTGGCATCCTCAGACACTGATACTACTTTCTGTCTTTCATGATTGGACTCTCAAGTATAGTGGTCAGAGAGCTTACACCACTGTCATATTGCTATTACACTACTGCATATCAGTTTATTAATAGTATATCTGAGTTTAAAAAAAATTAAGCAATAATTTGTTTTTCTTCTCTACTGTTTCAAATGCCTTTTCTGTACTTTCGGTCTTAATGGTTTACCTGTTGTTTAGAAAGTCCATTTATCAAAGGATGTTTGAGTATACAGTCATAGGTTGGTGGCTTTTGAGAAGCTGACAGCTATGAATGTCATATAGTTTTTAAATCCATATTTATTGCATATATGACCTGCTTTTTAGAATATAGTTCTCTTTACTTTGGACATCTGAGAGGAAGTCTTCCCCAACAATATTTTGTGCCTTACTGAATATAACTTGCGTCTTAGATACTGGCATTTTTATATATTCTGTAATGTCCAATTAAAATCTGTCATTCTGATTTGATTTCATGGCACTTTTACCACCTATAGGTGTTGTTATTTCTTGAAGTCAAAATTAAAACGTAATAAGCTAGTGATGGATCTTGATGAGGTGTGATTTCTTGCCTCAAGCAAACACACATGAGGCCCACTTTTCCCATTAAAGATGTTAAGCAGCAGTCATCTCTGAGAGTTTGCTTCATTTGGTAATTGTCATACGGCATAGGATGTTTAATATTCTTTCATAGGAGATATTTTTACTTTTCTAGCAGAAGACTATGAAATATGTAAGCCCGTAAAAAATGTTTCAATAATTTTCATATTGGTGTTTAAGGAACAGCTGGATCCACATTCCTGTCTGTAAAGTTCAGTGCTGCAATTCCCAGTTCATCGTGATGGATTGGGTAATTCCACACTAGGGAATTAATTCAGTGTTTGGAAGGAGCAGGATTATGTGATTGATTATTTTTATTTGATTTATAAATGCCATCCAAAAATAATCCTGTACGCCATCACTGACATATGACCTCTCTTTCCTTCCAACCCCTCTGGAAATTTCTTTTTGCTGGCTATTTTGACCATATGAACATTCAGGGAGATAGAACATGTATCAATGATGTTCCTACACATCTCAGTGAAGGAAATAATAATCAGTGGTCAGTGCTACTAGGAAGGGGAGTGGTAGAGATATAACTCTATGTGGGGAACAGCAGCTGCATAGTGGTTAAAATAGAAGGCTGAGAGCCAGGTTTTATGAGTTTATCCTCGGCTCTGCTGTAATCTTCTTCTTATCATTAACCTTGCATTAGTCCTTTCAGTGGCATGCCGCCCTCCCCTAACCCTAAGCAATTTAGGATTGTTGAAGATGGAATTTTGGCCTGTGTTCTTGGGTGGAGTGTTCATACTACCTCACTTTTGGCACCCACTGAACGTGACTGAGACCCCTTCCATCATCCTTTTACAGTCAGGGAAGAGAAGTAGATGTCAACCTGACCCTTTGGTTCTCACTCTTAACTTGGGTACTAGACTTAGGTTTCTAAAGTAAGGAATATTTGAACATCTTTATTCATCAGATAACAGTTAAAATCACATCGTTTTTCCCAATGCTTAAAAACCTACTGTAAGTAACTAATGTATCATTCTTACAAATAATAAATGCAATAAAATTGTTATGAATTCAGATAGGCTGATTAGTGATATAAATGAAGCTTTGCTTCTCAACTGTTTAAAGTACACAAGACTCCACTACTCCAGCAGACCAAACCAGGTAGATGCTAAAAAATGTTTTTCTTCTGGGACCTTAATACCTGGGACGTCCACTCCACACCCACGCTGCTCAGGCAGTAAAGTCTTTAAACAAGGACTGACTTATTCGCTCTGTGTGAGCAAAATCTAATACATGAGGAAGCCATCTCTAAGTAATCCTTGATGCTAACATGGTGCAAGTAACAATTAAAAAAATACTGGGAAATAGCAATTTTTTTCAAGATCTGGAACAGCTGATTGGTAATTGCTATCTTTCTGGTGTTACTATTTCATGCTCAGAAAGTGCTGGTGACAAGGCAGAAGCCTAACCACTCATCTTGTTCTCTGACTCCTCCCTCTCATCCTCTTCAGTAGTAGATCAAGAATATAACCGCAGACTGGTGCCTGTGGTGCAGAGCCCTTGGAAATGCTGTCTGTGTGTATTGGAGCATGCTGGTAAAAAAAAGTAACCTCAACAACAACAAAGAAGGAAGAATTGTTTTCTTGCCCCCTGTGGAATGGAGACCTGAAGGCAGGCGGGAGGTCCTGGTGTCTGGAGGAGTCAGCATGGCGGAAGGCCTGTGATTGCCTTTGTAATGTAATTGTTATAATGGTAAACCGGGGAATTGCAGTGGTTCAGTGAAAAGCTTGAACCGTTTCTCCTTGTGGTTCTTTGTGTGGTTACAGCAGGAGGTGGAGCATCCCTATGTGCAGATGTGCCATGATTGGGAATGTGCCTCTGTTGACTTTGTGAGCTCTGTGCGTAGTAATAGACTACAGGGAGCAGGGGAAGAACTAAACCTTCAGGAAGGCTTCGCCCACCACAGATTTATGGAAAGTGGTTGGAGAAAGAGGGGGAGAAAGTTATAAAGTATGTGCCTATCTGAACTAGGTACAGAATCAGGGGACAAAGAAGGGGAGGAGAGAGATGAACATAGTATGCACAGGTCTCATCCTACACGGACTCAGAAGAGCTCTGTACAGGAGCTCAGAAGAGCTCCGAAGTTCCTCTGTACAGATATAGCCAATAGAGGATTTTTCTGTGGTTGTCAAGATTGCTTTTTCATGAACATGTTTTTCCGTTGTACTTTTTCATTCTTACAGATCGTACCATATTCATTGCAACAGTGAAGGAGTTACTAAAGCTCTTTTGGGCAACTAGATGAGCCAACTTTGGCAAATGGATTTGCAAAATCTCTAGTTCAGCCATAGTTTGACCATTACAACTTTAATAGGTCCAAAGACTGAGAGAAATACAACTTCTTTCTCTTCTTCTGGTTGTTCCATAGTCTAGTAGACGTCCCTCTTTGAAAGCTTTCACATATGTTCCATTTAACTATTCTCATTTGTTATCTCATTATTTGTGTATTAATCCCTTTAAATGTTTAAAACACCCGATTTTCTGACATTCCATTTACCTCTCTAACAAAGCACGTGATCCCTTTCCATACCAAAGTTTTTTACTCTAACAAACCATAACATTCTGTAGTAGTCTGCAAGAACATGGAGCAGAGATATGACTACATTAGAGTCACCAGCAGAGGCTGGAGAATTAAGAAAGAGTTGGTGGTAAAACAGTTAGCTCAGGTGCTGGCAGCAGCTTATGCAGAGCAGTGCTAGATTCTCTGGGGGCTGCTAAAACTGTCCAGAGAAATAAGACTGTGCTGCTGAACTTAGATTGGTACCAGCTTGTAAAATAAACTGTCTCTTGTATGACCATGCTACCCTCTGTTCCCTCCCTCTTTCATTCTGTGGAAAAGAGCTAAGTCTTCTAGGGTTTTAAAACAGTTGGTTTGTTATATGTTCACCCATATGAGATGTGGGATGTGGCAATAATCACCAATTAAGAGTTTTGACATCTACAGGTAATCTACAGGTAATAGAATGGTCATGTACATCATCATACATGTGAGTTATTGATGTAATTAGGGACAGAAGTCTTATTTCTTCACTTTCCAGCCAGGGCTTTGGTCTGTAGGCTGTAGAGCCTCTCCAGTGCTTCAGGAGGTGGGTGGGCTGCAAAGGTTTCTTTTGCAAAGGATCCAGCTTACAGAGAGATTCCCAGAGCTAAGTGATATCCATGAAAAGTTTTTGCATGGAAATTCTCATGAAAATGACCAGAGCTGAAAATTCCAAAAAAGCCACTAGCACAATCATTTTTTATTTTTATTTTCAGGAAATTCCAGTATCAGTACCTTGGGTTATTTTTGGCTCAACTGGAGTCAAAGAGAGTAGGCAATAAAGTCTTCAGTGCCTGTTACAGAGGCAAATTCTCTGCCAGTAATCTTTTAGTTTGTGTTGGTTTTGGTATTTTGGACTTTATTTGAGAAAAGTAGAGTGTTCCTTGGCTATGTGCTCTCTGAGTGGGTTTCTTCTTTTTCATCTTGAGGAGTTTTGTTTGGCTGGGCCCAAGGAAAGGGTTTCCTCCATGAGATCTTTTTTCTTCCCTCCAAGTATTCCTGATTCCTTTGTTTTCACTGTGCCCTTTCAAATAAATTCTATACATATTTTCTGTCCTTTCATTGCATCAGTACAGCTAATACAGTAGGCGACACTGCTAATACAGTAGGTAGGTTGAGAAGTGGTGAGCGTGAGATGAAGGGTTGATGGAATAACCATGAAAAACATTCAAAATAGGATCTCTGATTTAAACCAGGTTTGTGTTAGTGAGATAAGTACATTGAGTTTTATCCTGTTTGCCTCTGGCAGCAGGGAGGTTTCAGAAAGGAGGCTTGCTAAAGGAAACCTCATTGATGGGAGGAATTTCAGAATTACTCAAGATGTAGACTTTGTATCTTAATCCTTTTCATGATTTAAGATCAGCCTTGGGATTCATCTATGGTCACCAGACCCAAAGGACCTTGCAAAACCAAGAAACAATCTGAAAAAGTCACAAGATCTCAAAAATGAGTTTATTTTTCTTCAGACTTTTAGGGTGTATTTGTGCAGAGTTCTTTATGATCACAGATGTTAAGAATTGTTATTTAGTAACAAAAAAAAAATCAAAAAAGAGAATCTCAAGTAGTCACTTGCTAGAATCAAGGTTCTAACACCCCGAATTTCACAAGAAGTGCAATAAACTCCTGGCAGCTGGCAGTGGTAGCCTTCAGATGGAAAACATGGCACTAGCCAGCAGGTTTGGATGTGTTTCTCTGGCCATTAGGGGTTAATACCAGATGAAATTCTAGTGAAACCTGCAGTGGTAATCTGCTTTAAGGAGATCTGAGGAAAGCAAGTGCCTTAATCCTCCAAACCCAGAGATAAAGTTGTTACTGCCTGCTTACATATGTACCTCATGGACCATTCATCTGGGCATCGGATGAACCATCTGGGATAGCAGAAGACTCCCTAAAACAAAGTACAGAACGATCTTTCCCTTGTGTTTCCCCTTAAATTCCAGCAAGTATTACAGGAAATCCTGAATTTATCTGAGATAAACTGCAGAGATCTACATTTTCAGATTGTGCTTTCGTTCACGTGTGTTGTTCATCTTCTATCTGTTGCACTATCGTGATACTGAAAAATAAATCACTTTCTGATTTATCCTTATGATGTATTCCCACCCTTCATTTTTTCTGATCAAATTCAGCAGAACAAGTTCCGATTTAACTCGTAGGAATGCCCAAGACCCACCTCCCACAGGAACTTGTGTTCTGTCACTTGCTAGACGTCTGTGGCAGTGAAGGAAATCAAGGCATACGATGTGCAAATATGATGCATCTGGGTAAACGGGAGAGTCACCTCCTAAAGCTGGAGTTCTGAGAGATCCCTTTCATTCTTCCTTGAGAGAAGGCCTCATTATAATTGTTCAAGCCTGACTGGATTACATCACTTTCCCCTCATTTCACTCCCTCCTTGCTCGCTTCCCTCCTTTTATTTATACCCCTTGTTCGGGCAACAGCATTGAGCGAGGGGGTCTGCCTTAATGATGCATGCTGATCGCTTCATTCCCCATTCGCCCCATTGCCTCCCCCAGTGCTTTGAAGTGTGCTCAGGTCTCAGGCTCCAGTTCAGAGGTCACTTTGTTTATTTATGCAAAGCTGGCTCATCTGTGAAATGGGACTTTCGAGGCCTCTGACATCAAAGACTCCAAAGCTGGTGCCATCAAGTCAGAGCAGGGACAGACCTTGCATTATTACAAATTAAAGCAACTTCATGAATGATAGTGAAATATTACAGCTAGATTTTTGCCTTAGAAATAGGGCTATTGTTTTGGCTTGGGGCTGGATGCTTAGCATGCAGTATTGGCCTGAGAACCAGTCATAACCATTTGGCTAAAACACGAAGCCTTCGTGGAGAATCTGTGGGTAAATAAAATTTGATCCTAGCTCAGTAACAGTCTGTGAATATTTCCTATCAATTTCTCTCAGAGACAGACCATTATGTAGAATATTCCATTTGTTTTAACTTATAAGAGGGAATGGAACAGTTCTGCTATGGTAATAAACGGTATGTTTAAGTAATAAACTTATGTGGCATTCTTTGTCCCATAGGATCCCCAAAGTGCTTTGTCAGTTGATGGAATTACACACTGAAATACCCTTTCTGCAGAATTCCAGCTTGTTTTGGTACAGAGAGTAGACCAAAAAGACCCTTGGTAGGCAATATGTGTGGAGAAAGGACAATTTGGTCCATGATGTCAGCACTGATAATCAGAGCCTCATATACTCAGATGTGTTAAGTCTTATGCAAAAACAAGCCTGTGACTCCCCTTTTCAGCCCCAGCACAGAGCCAACTTCTAGGTCCTGTGGCATCTCAGACCTATAAGCCATCCTGGAATGAGGTCTTTAAGCAAGAGAGAGGCCGTAGCTGGAGGGCAGCTGGAGATCATGCCCCTGGGATGACATTCCTGAACAACAGGCTGATGCCTCTGGATCCATCCTGGTGGCCCCAACTTGTATGGCCAGGTGGAGTATTTGGAGGGGAAAGGGCTACAGGAACTAGTCCCACATCTCCGAGTCTTATCATCTGACATGATATTGCAGCCTTCCACTTCAGATTTCTCAACCAGACAGCATACTTTGTAGCACCATGGAACCAAATTGTATAGTGAGGACACCTCGACTGTATGTTTTTTTAGTTTCAGATACTCGTGACATAAAATTAGTCACTGATTGTTTTTCAAGGCAGGTTTTCCACTTCGTCTTCCAACTGGCTGCTCTCCTAAGCCTATGATACTGTCCAAGAAGTCCAGTACCGGATGACCTTCCAATATAGGTCACAGAGAAGGGAGCTTGTAGAAAACTTCAGCAGCTCATCCTTCTTCATGCTGCCTCTTGTGGTAATTGGCTGGCAACAAAGCTGGCAATGCTGCGTAGCCAGTCCCCTTGGCTGCAGGCTGATTTTTTTTTGTATGCACTTATCACCCTGACCTGCCTGCCTCCGTGGGAGGTGACAAGACCATGAGTAAGCAATCAGCTTATTGGATAATTTTTTAATATAGCTAAGACTCATGTGATTTCTGCTACTGACTCATTATTTTGTGTGCTAATCGTACATATCTGAATGTGGCTCATTTTTTTCATGTCCACACTCTGCCTAATAAGAATATTGCCATGCCAGTTGCATTTGTAAAGCTTGGGATGAAATGCAAACAGCAGGTCTTCATATCTGGCAGTATTAGCCAGGCTTCAGACCCCAGATTTGGGCTTAACCAAATGCCTCTGAACTTTCACAGAATTTGGCTTTGCTTTCAGTGTCATAGATCCCTCCCTAGGAGTGAGCAGGCTGACCAAAGCGTGTTTGTAGTAAAGAGAAATATTCATCCTTGCTAGCACAGGGACTATAACAAACTACTTTTCCTACCCTACTCTTTCCCTACCCTAGGAAACCACTTTATATTAAAATTAAAGAAATAAGAAAGTTCTTCAAAACAGGGAGAAACAGATTCTTTTCATGCAGCCACAGTACTAACTTTGGATGGGGCAGATGGAAGTCAGATCTTGGTGACAGCTGAATTAGACAGGAGACTAGGGGAGTTCCTGAGATATCTATCTCCCACAGCACTGTTCCACTTTATATAATAATTTCTTTTTTGGCTGTCTGAGACCACTGTTCAGAGCTTAAGACACTCACCCAAGGTGCAAGAGGGGAGGCTCAAATCCTCCTCTGAATGCGGCAGAAAAGGAACTTGACCCTAGGTCACTCACATCCCAGGTTAACACTTTATCGTTATATCACTGACTGTTCTGCTGCCTCACTCACACTTTTAAGCTTGACCTGAGAATCCCGGGCTTCAGCGAATCTTGCCAAAGTGAGGGGTTTGCTGAATTTCATCCAATTTCTGGATCTCATTAATCAGCTTTTTTTTCCTACAGTTCTTAGCTTTGCTGTGAGTTTGTTCAGATACAGTCATGCTGGAGGTAGGTGCCCGATTCACTGCATATTGCAGCTGGAAGGGGGACGGCTGTCACATCCCTACCCAGTGTGCAGCTCTGGGGATGGGAAGGAGTAGTTTTGCTCTATATGAGTTTCCATGATGATGATATTCCCTGCCTCCAGTCCCCTAGACTTTTGCTATGTGTTGTTATTAATGTTACCACATTCCTAACAAAAACAAAACTGGTTCCGTGGATCTAAACCAACATGTATAAATGCATGCAGATATTTATGTCAACCTTGCTCCCCCACCAAATCATCTCTTTCAGATGATTTGGGCTCAGCATGGTGGCGTTAGTTATCCTGATCTATTCCCTCCAAAATGATTTTTTGTCTGGTTTTGGTAGATTACTCTGCAAGTTTGTGATTTGGCAGGATAACAACCAGTGAAGCATCTTCAAAGGATCAAACAGATTCAGAGCAACTTTACTTACATCAAAAGCCTGGCAGTAAGTCAAGAGGTGTTGAGAATGCCAGTCAGTCCTTGTCTGTAGGCAGGAGGAATGCACATGGGCTGACATACTGTAACATGAAGCAGGAGGCAAGGGAGGGTATACTGCTCTTTGTACATCAAGCTGAGTAGGATTAAGATATAACTGACAGAACATCACCACTTAAATGTCTTTACCACTATTAAGATACTCAGCAGTTAACAATGGGCAGGAATCCGACATCTCTGACCACAATTTTTCTTTCTTCTCCATTACTGGATACATTTTTCTAATTGTGCTGAGGGATTTACTAAGTTCTCTGTTAGAGACCATCCAAGATTTCATTCATAACACTACTGATATTTATCTGAAAAACTGTGCAACTGCCAGAAGATAATCAATTCAGTATTTTGACTGAAAGGAGACAATCTGTCATATGCAAGCCATCATAAATAATGGATATATTTGTACACCCGGTATTTGGTTTGCAAGGCTGCAAAAAGTTATTTGTAAAATGCAATCATGTGGGTTGCTCGCCTCCTCTATAACACAGGCTGTCGGCCAGCATTGGTGGAGCCTGGACAGTACATTTGTGCTCACGGCATTGAGCAGTAGTTGATATTTCCTGAATGTGATGGTGTTTCACGCCACTTCCCTGTGGTTTAGGCTAGGAGGTGGCTGAGGCACCTGGGAAAGCCTCTGGGTTTCCAGCGATGGACAGAGGATGGGGGGAGGTAGGAAGGGACAATCAACTGGAGTGAGCTGCTGAAGTAAGGGCATGGCACTGCCCTGAAAGTTTCCTTTCCCCTTGAAGTGACAGCTGCACATAACTCTGGGGGAAACTGTGCTGAAGTAGCCACAAGGAGAAGAGAAAAACCTGTCAGGGACGAGGGGGGACAAACCCATATGGCATTGCAGCCTCTCTGTTTAAGGGACAGCAGCAAATGTGAGTGGAGCATGTGTTGGCATAAAATGCCCCATGCTGAAGAGATGGGATGATTTTCCAAAATAGAAGAAAATGGGGTGAGGATGGGGTTAAACACACATTCTTCTCATACAAAGACAGTTTACACACTAAGCACTGTTTAAGCACAAGCCAACTTCTAAAACAACTGTAAAGAGCAATTCCACTATTGGTAGATTTTCAGGGAGGCATGCTCATGGTTAAGCAGAGATAAGTTTTTCCTCTCTGCCACAGAGATTACATTAAAAAATTTCCTCTCTTTTGCTCGTGAGAGTTATGTGTGTTAGTTGCACATTGGAGAAATTAATTCCTTAGGTCAGATGTTTTTACTTCTCTTGATTCTTTTTTGAAAACCATTGCAGAACAGTTCCTTAATGAGATGAAATTTTTCACAGCCTTTAGCTGTCCTATCTTTGAAAATCTAACTTCACACACTTCAGTGCACTTTAGGTAGGAGTTGAGTAGCTCTTGATCAAGATCTTGCCCTCAAATCCAGCTGCTGTATGGCACCGTGCCACCACCAGTAAAGCACAGAAGTAATCTTGGAAGAGTTATACTTTGTTATGCCGTCACCTGTAGGTGCCCAAAGTCCCTCAGGTGGACCTCCCTCACGGCGTGATGCATTGCTCTAAGAGGGTGCTCGGAGCTGGGTGTTTATGTAGTAGAGGTCAGGCTGTTACTGGAGGAGGGAAAACCTAAACATCTGGGCACTGCAGAGGTGTGAGACCATTAGCATCGCCAGATTGCACAAAGAGGGTCAGGGCACTCTCCTGTTCCTTCAGCCCTCATGGAGACCTTGAAGGTGGCCATGTCACAGCAGCAATTTGAGGGCACTGCTGGAGTGGTGAGCGTTTCACCTTGTGGTGATTTATATTTCTCCGGGCAATACAGGGCACAGAGTTGAGGTCTGGATGCTGCTCTGTGGTAGCGGTGTAGACAACAAGAGTGGTAAAGGACAAGGTGGTAAGGTGGTGTGCCGTTGATAATATGTGGATGGATCTTAATTAAAAAAACCCAAACAACCACACGAACAGCTTTTCTGTTCAGTATTGCTTTCTCCAGCTTTGCGTTCAGCATTTGACCCTAGACCTGCTGACTTTCCTGATTTTGTCTGGAATCTGAAAGGTGCATTAGTGGCCCCAGTTCCACTGCTTGTGCTCTGTGTGACTGATCACGTAAGTCTTACCTCACCTCCTACCTTTAATTATCTGTAATTTTTATTTATACTATTACTTGCATAGAAGGTACAATGTTTTGGCTCCTACTAAGGAACAGCAGCCTGTAAACATAAACAAAGAGTCTTTTGTCAGCTATTAATGAAACACTGATTAATCTCCCATTGCTTTGGTAGCCTGCTGAAAAGCTCATAAAGCGGCAAACTAAATTGTTCATTAAACTGTCCAGGCTGTAAGTGCCATGATGTGGGTGCCAAATGTATATTGAGTGTTTCAGCTGCATGGTGCCTCCAGGAGGAAATGCAGACTCTTGTTATTGTACTGCTTATGCTGCAGGACACCTTAGCGTCTTCCCTTTCCTTTCCTTTGCAGATGATGCCAGTTCAGGAAAGGATAGCCAGGTGCCTGAAGGCTCCAATGGAGAATATGAAGAACATTCTGGGAAGCAATGGGGTAAGGAACGGTGTATATTTTTTTGGTTTTCCTTGGCTCCTGAATCACTGCTGTTCACACGGCACATTTCTGTGTTGCTGAAGCAGAATGTCTGGAGTGAATTCTCCCCACAGATGGTCAAATAATAAACACAGTGTCAGCTTAACATGTCAGTGTGGATGGATCCCATCCAAGGGTCCTTCTGCAAAATGCAGCCCGTGGTCTGCTCTAGGGCCCCCTGCCATATACCTCAGCATGGTTCTCCCTTGCATTTGTTTTTCTGGGCAATGACTTTCTTTCGCGTGTACAGCTATTACAGCTTTCATAGACTCTCCATAAAAGGCATATTGACTTTTACAGCAATATTTCCAAAAGCCTTCAGTGCCAACATAACACTGCTCCCACTGAGGGCAAATGGGAGGTCTGACTTCACTTCAGGAGAATTAGCGTTAGGCCAAAGCTAAGTATTTTTTAAAATTGCCCTCTCTTTTAGACACCTGCATGAACTTCTCTTAGCCCTGAACTATTAAAGCGTAGGATTTTGATGCTGTTGCAGAGCTTTGGGGAATTGCTAAAACCTTACTTGGAACAGGTTCTGAATCACTGCAAGATGGGCAGGTCCTAAGTTTGGTCCAAGCACTCCTTGAAGGACAATAAGTTGTCAGGCTGATGCCAAACAGCTTTTGGCCATTACTGACAGGAGTGTGGTGTGAGTTTATGAACTTGAGACATGTAGCACAGCATTTCCATTTTGGTCTTGAAGTAGAATATGTCCCTCCTTTTAATTTTATAGTACAGAGGTGGCTGTGTACCACATCTGTCCCATGTGGCCAGGGAGAAATCTCATAGCAGTGATAGGGGTGGAATCTGTCAAGTGTTCGCCATATGAGTCCCCATCACTTCAGCTGAGACCAGTTTTCTTCGGGAGCTGGAAAGCAAGGGATGTAGTGTGCTGTGGTATAGTCCAGGCCACACCTGAAGGAGGCAGCCCCATGGTAGCTTTGAATTCATCTGTGGCTGAGCTTGCTCTGGGAGAAGAAGGTAACCTGCATTCATTCTGGAAAAGAATGACAACATTTTAGAGCTAGGGAAAGGCTGACTTAGGTAAACTCCAGCTAACAAGTCCTTCAAGAGGGATTCAGCAGGAAAATTTTCATCTTTCCTACTCTTCATTAGCCTGATGGAGTCAGGGACAGACATTAAATACCATGGCAGATTGTGCTCCTAGCTGAGCTGGTGGATGTTGGAGGTAATTTTGTCAGATCATAGCAGACTGGTGTTCCAACAAGCAAAACTTCTGTAAATAGTACAGATTTGGGGACAAACATTTACTAGCATCAAATCAAAAGACACTTTTTCTGCCCCTCTCTCACACTGCTGCTGCTCATTCTTTCCCCTTTGTGCTTGGTGGCTCTGTCTCTCTTATGTGTGTATCTCTCTCCTTTCTTGTTAACTGGCTTTTCTAAGCTTGCCCAGTTCAGGCTTTTGTCAAGGAAACATTCAGGACTGTGTAAATGGGATCTGGGTTCATCATATTGCACAGAGACCACATAATCAGAATAACCAGAATAACCAGAATCACAGAATAACCAGAATAACCAGGTTGGAAGAGACCCACTGGATCGCTGAGTCCAACCATTCCCACCAATCCCTAAATCATGCTCCTAAGTACCTCATCCACCCTAACCTTAAACAACTCCAGGGATGGCGACTCAACCACCTCCCTTGGCAGACCGTTCCAATGCCTAACCACCCTCTCCGTGAAGAACTTTTTCCTAATCTCAAGCCTAAATCTCCCCTGGCGGAGCTTGAGGCCATTCCCTCTCGTCCTGTCCCCTGTCACTTGGGAGAAGAGGCCAGCACCCTCCTCTCCACAACCTCCCTTCAGGTAGTTGTAGAGAGTAATAAGGTCTCCCCTCAACCTCCTCTTCTCCAGGCTAAACAACCCCAGCTCTCTCAGTCGCTCCTCATAAGGCCTGTTCTCCAGCCCCTTCACCAGCTTTGTTGCCCTTCTCTGGACTCGCTCCAGAGCCTCAACATCCCTCTTGTGGTGAGGGGCCCAGAACTGAACACAGTGCTCGAGGTGCGGTCTCACCAGTGCCGAGTATAGGGGGAGAATAACCTCCCTGGACCTGCTGGTCACGCCGTTTCTGATCCAAGCCAAGATGCCATTGGCCTACTTGGCCACCTGGGCCACTGCTGGCTCATGTTCAGTCGCTGTCAACCAACACCCCCAGGTCCTTCTCCTCCTGGCAGCTTTCCAGCCAGGTCTCTCCTAGTTTGTACCTCTGCTTAGGGTTGTTGTGCCCCAAGTGCAGGACCCGGCATTTGGCCTTGTTAAAGCTCATGCCGTTGGTCTCAGCCCAGCAGTCCAGCCTGTTCAGATCCCTTTGCAGAGCCTCCCGACCCTCCAGCAGATCCACGCTTCATCCCAGCTTGGTGTCATCTGCAAACTTGCTAAGGGAGGACTCAATGCCTTCGTCCAGGTCATTGATAAAGACATTGAACAGGACTGGACCCAGGACTGAGCCCTGGGGAACCCTACTTGTCACTGGCCTCCAGCTGGATTTAACTCCATTTCCCACCACCCTCTGGGCCCCGTCATTCAACCAGTTTTTCACCCAGGAGAGTGTGCACCCGTCCAGGCCAGAGGCCGACAGTTTCCGAAGCAGAATGCTGTGAGGAACTGTATCAAAAGCTTTACTAAAGTCCAGGAAGATACATCCACAGCCTTTCCCTCATCCAAGAGTTTAGTTACTCGGTCATAGAAGGTGATCAGATTACTCTGGCAAGACCTGCCTTTCATGAACCCGTGTTGACTGGGCCTGATCACCCGATTCTCTTGCAAGTGCTTCTTGATAGCACTCAAGATCACCCACTCCATGACTTTCCCTGGTACCGAGGTCAGACTGACAGGCCTGTAGTTTCCCCGATCCTCCCTGCGCCCCTTCTTATAGATGGGCACGACATCAGCCTCCAGTCCAGCGGAATCTCCCCAGTCATCCAGGACTGCTGGAAGATGATGGAAAGGGGTTTGGCCAGCACATCCGCCAGTTCCCTCAAAACTCTTGGGTGGACTCCATCCGACCCCATAGACTTGTGGGCATCTAGCTGGGCAAGCAAGTCTCTAACCACCTCCTCTTGCACCTTGGGAATCTCATACTTCTCTTCCAACCCTTGGGGTTGTGCACAGAGGGAACAATTTTCCTTACTGTTAAAGACTGAGGCAAAGTAGGCATTGAGCACTTCAGCCTTGTCTTCGTCCCCTGTTACTCTTGTTCCCTCTGCATCTACTAGGGACTGGAGATTCTCCCTAGCCCTCCTTTTGCTGTTGATGTATTTGTAGAAAGACTTTTTGTTGTCTTTCACAGTCTTGGCCAATCGCATTTCTAGTTGGGCCTTAGCCCTCCTGACTTTTTCCCTGCACGTTCTCCCTCCCTCCCTATAGTCCACCCAGGATGCCTGCCCCTTCCTCCAGAGGTCGTAGACCCTCCTCTTCCTATTGATGACTCTTAGGACCTCCCTACTCAACCACGCTGGTTTCTTACCCCGCCGGCTACTTTTCCGGAACTTGGGGACAGCTTTCTCCTGAGCTGCTAGGAGTTCCTTCTTGAAGAGCGCCCAGCCCTCATGGGCACCTTTGTCTTCAAGGAGCGTCTCCCACGGGACTTTTCCGACCAGCCTTCTGAACAGTCCAAAGTCTGCTCTCTGAAAGTTGAGGGCAACTGTTCTGCTAACCTCCTCTTTCATTTTACCCCGCACTGAGAACTCTATCATCTCATGATCGCTTTGCCCCAAGCGTCCTCCAACCTTCACATCCCCCACCAGTCCTTCTCTGTTCACAAACAGCAGGTCCAGGAGGGCACCGTCCCTTGTCGGTTCGCTCACCAGCTGTGTGAGGAAGTTGTCTTCCAGACACTCCAGGAACCTCCGGGACTTAGCCTTAAGAAGAAAGAAAGGCACGAAGAGCCCAAGAGGTTTAACTTTACCTGTAGTTTGTTGTGTATCTGGGCAACAGTACATGAGGAGTGAATGCAAAACTCTGGACAGATTCATGGGAGTCACAGTGGGAGGAAAACCAGTTATAGGCCTGCTTTTTTGGGAGAAAAGAGATTTTCTGTCAGTTAAAGCCCTTACTGAGCAGAGACACCAAGTCCTTCTGAAACATCGCTGTGGAAGCAGAAAAGAGGTAAAGGAAGGGGAGAGCTTAGCCTTGTTCACTTGACTGTGATCCCAGTGTAGGAATCTTATCCAGCAAAGGTCTACTCTTACCTGGACCTGCAGTTCCTGCTCTCGGGGTAAATTGCTGCCATATTAGAAAATAACCGTTTAGGACCATTTCAGGGCTGGTTCTTAACCTCTCCACACACCTTGTAGACATTCACTGAATTTCCACAATGACAGCCCTTATCAGCACATCTCCTTCTCAGACTTAAACTTCAGCATGTCATTGCTCAAAACGTGCAGCTCTGACGGGGTTAATTGTCCCTCTGGAAGAGTGATTGTTTTTGATGGGAGGAGGCCTCCTCTTGCAGCAAACCCCCAGGGAATACCCAGCAATTTAAGCATCATGACCTGTGGAAGGGGTTAGTATGTCACACTTGCTGCTCAGCTGTCATGGCAAGGACTTAGAGTGCTGGAGTTGCTCTGGTTCATTAGATTACACATGAAAGCCTCTGTACAGAGAGTAAAGCATTTCTAAGCAAGAGTTTGAAATAACATGAAATGGCCGGGACCCAAAATGATAGCCAAGGGAGCTAGGGAAACCTGTGGAGGCAGATGGTTTCCCTTACAGAAAAGGACTCTGATGAGAGAGGTGTGTCACAGGGTGTCTTCTTCTGGGAGGGAGGGATGCTGGGCAATGCTGCAGAGGAGGTGAGGGCTGAGGTATATGTTCACAGACTTCAGAGGGCAATAGCTGCAGTTCCTAGGGCTTGAAGAGAGGAAGCTACAGACCAACCTCCTCCATTCAGCAAAGCTCTGCTGTAATGCACATCCCAGAGCTTCAAGCCCTCAGCCCTGGACAGCAGGACTCGTTCTCTGGTAGTGCCTTGCTGTAGCAAACTTCCTTGGTATGTGAAGCTTAACCTACTGAGGTTGTGGTTCTCCAGATGCTGGTGAAGGCCAGTGTCTGGTGGACATACCTCGTCCCAGCGTGTCACAAAGCAGGCTGCTCATTACATATTTCAATTATTTCCCAAGAAAAGGATGAGGGAGAATTTACCACGGAGTGTGACAGGGCAGGATGACTGACCTTTATGGCTGAAAAATAAGATTATGCGAAGCAAGAAACAGTATTCAAAAGCAGGGAGAGAAAGCTGTTGCTGAAGCACTAAATAGACTCACAGGAGAAACTGGCTTTGACAAAGTAAGGAAAGAAGAGAGGTGAATTTGGCAGCAGTATTTTGGATATAGGAGGAGAGTGCCAAGTGGAAATCAGAAGTGGTGTTAATTTCAGCAGGAGACTGCAGTTGGAAAGGCCCCTGGACTGGCATTCCCTAATTAAAGTAACTGAGAAATTGGTAATTTTTTTTGACTTCTTCATCACAAGATACATCAGACAAGTTTTGCCTTGCAACAGATCATGTTCTATTGTTTCAACCATCTTAAAAGTTTTTGCAGAGATGTTTCTCTTTCTATTAATTAGTTAGATCAAATCATTGCTTTGCAGGAAGACTCTGCAATATCAGTAAAACTGCCAGTGTGTAAAGGCGCCACCTCCTTTCCCTCTGGAATTCTGTTATAAACTGAATTAAAGTTAGGTGCAGTTGAGGTTATAAGTTAACAGACGGAGACCTTCCATTTATCTAGCGTTCTTGTCACTGCCATAGGAACTATTGCTGATTTCCTTGCAAAGAGGAGGTGGATATCTTAAATCATGGGTCATTGGGCACTGGCAGAGGCTGCCCAGGGAGGTAGTTGAGTTACCTTCCCTGAAGGTGTTTAAGGCACGGGTGGACAAGGTGCTAAGGGGCACAGTTGAGTGTTTGATAGGAATGGTTGGACTCGATGATCCGATGGGTCTCTTCCAACCTGGCTGTTCTATGATTCTATGTCCACTAGCAGCTATAGCTTCAGCTTCTCCTGTTTTGGGATAGACTGGCATGGGATAACTTCTCATAACAAACTTTTTTATTGGGTCTTTCCATTTGTTTAGCCTTTCAATGTGAATGTTTCATAAATTAATGTTGAATGAATTGCATACATTTCAGTTCAGCTCAATGTACAAAAGTCTAGCACACTTCTAAGACTTTGCCACAATTGAAAAGATGGTGACTCTTCTGAAGTCCCATTAAAGGCAGTGAGAACTATGGGCAAAATATCTTCACAAAACAAAACTTCAAGCGACCAGCAAAAGACTGAGAAAATGGTCAGCCTGACAGGAATCTGAGGTTTTTTCCTTAGATCTTGGCTAAGGGCTTGCATTTGTGGCATGGAATGTGGTAACAATTATAATGTGATTATGGAGCCACATTTTGCCTTCAGCAACAATACCACAATTCTGGTATTATTTTATGAGATGGTCGGTCTCAGGTGCCTTACAGACACCGAGAAACTCCAGGTTGTGGTGAAGGCTAATATGGTGTCAGTAGCGGTCCAGTAGAAATTCAAATACATGAGGCTGGATTCGTTTCTAAGGAAATCAGTTTGAGCTGATAATGGTGGTGATACACTGGTGTGTGTGGGGTTGCCGGATGGATGCCTCTCAAACAAATTTGGCCATAATACTCGACAGCAATATCTTCCGTTGTGTGCTCTTTGCTCACCACAGTCAATTTTTCATGCTTTTTGCAGCCCGACCCAGGTTCACGCAGCCGGCAAAGATGAGACGGAGGGTGATCGCCCGTCCTGTTGGCAGTTCCATCCGCCTGAAGTGTGTGGCCAGTGGGAATCCACGGCCCGACATCACGTGGCTAAAGGACAATAAGCCCCTCACACCCCAAGAGATTGGGGAGAACAAGAAGAAGAAGTGGACACTGAACCTGAAGAACCTGAAGCCAGAGGATAGTGGGAAGTACACCTGCCGAGTGTTTAACAAAGTTGGAGAAATCAATGCAACGTACAAAGTTGAAGTAATCCGTAAGTTCAGCATCTGAGAGGGAGCTTTGAGAAGGGGGGTGTCTGAGTAAAGAGGGCATGATGGCGCATGTGTAGTGCTGATAGCAGGACAGAAATGGGGATGCGTTAAAAACAGCAGAGGCGGAGAAAACGTTGTAACACTAGAATAAATCTAAGACTTGGGTAAGACAGAGAAGCAATAATACAGTTTAGTAGCTGAAATGAGGAGAAGATACTTGGAAAACAGTCATCTCTTGGGGTACCTGCATGGTAAAATTTCACTGTTGCTCAGTTCAATCTTAGACTACCAAGAGAGTCAATGCAAGGACAAACTGAGAGCTGAGAAAGCCCCTTCACGTACCATAGAAGAGGGGTAGAAATATTTAGAGTGGCCCAGATTACTCTCTCAGAACAGTAACAGGGTGAAACCAATCAATTGAAAATTCAGTCTAGTTAGCTGTAATAGGAGGCCCACTTCATTAGGGAAGCATCTGAAGGGAATTAGCAGAAATCTCATGACTAGAGTGATTAGCCAGATAAGACTTTATGCTGAGATTTAAAAAAACACAACATTTGGACATCTGAAGGTTCTGGTGGATACAAATGAGATACTAAAAGGAAAAAATTGTCCCTCTAGGGTCCTTTTTGTATCTTTAGATGCCTACATAGCTTTAAGGCTTCAGCCCTTAGAAAATGGGGGATTGCCCTACATTGTAGTGGGGTAGAGTAAATTGCTTTTCTTACTATCTAGCTATTCTGATTCTTGGTCTCTAATCTCCTGTTTCCCCTGTTATTACTGAAGATAATTATACTCAAATCCTACCTAAGTCTACCAGAGAAGAGCTCATATTCTTAAATCATTGTGCTTTGTCTGTGACATCATCATAAGTTGTCATGGAAATGATTACAAAGCAGCCAACTCAAGAAAGTGGAGAAGATGAACTGAGTGGAGGGAAGATTGAATAGTCTTTATTAATGAAGAGCAGGGCTATTTCCAGCCACCTGGAATGCATGTTATTTGTCTATCTGTGCATACATTTTAGCATGAGAAAGTTTATCCCAGTGTGAAAGATTGTTCTTAAAGGTAAAGATCTGCTCTATGATAAGTCCTTTCTCTAGAATCACAGGAATTAAAAGCACATGTAGGGAACTCTGCTGGTCTCTGAAGGCAGAAACCTGCTGGACATCTGGGATTGATAAAGATGCAGCTGTATGGAGACAGTAAAAACATGTGTTTACACTAAAACCAGGAGCAGAGACAGGGAAATGAATCAAGCCCCATCCTAATGGCAGCTGTGGCATTTTCACTTCATCAAAACCAGACAGCACCAGGAACAAACCCCTTTCTGTGTCCCTGTTTATCTTGGTTTTTATCAACTTAAAGATGTATGTAACCTTTGTTTTCATTAGCTTTTGCTGGCTAGGAGTGAAAACAGTAACCAAAGCTGGAACCAGAGTCAAGGAGATAAGGGCATTAAGCAGTTTTCAGACGTCTTTCTATTTTTAACATCATTCTGTGGAGCATTACAGGTTTTATTCAATTTCCTCCTTTTCTCTTCCTCCCTGAGCTTCCACTCCAAAAGTCTTGCTTATCTGAGTCTCAGTCTCCCCAGCTGTGATTATTGCTCATAGTCCCAAGGCAAAGCCTATAGAGACCACTGTGCTATTTTTGTTTCTCAAGCACATCTTTAGAGCTCTCATTATTGACAGTATCCTGAGTTTTTGAAAGAGAGTCCATTGTTCCTTCCTCTCACCCCAAAGCCAGTGCTGGTGGGAGCTGTTTTGTTAGATGCTCAATCCAACAGTGTTTGCCTTCAAAAGTGGTTGATGATTACCAGCAGTTACCACACACAGTGACAGCATAATTTCTCTCTGTGCCTAGAATAAAGGTTTGCAGTACCTCCTTGTCTGGAAATGGTGGCTGATTTCTCTGATGCTAGCACTAAGAAAAAATCTAAACTTTCCTCAGAATGAGGGATATGTTTTCTCTTTGACTTTATGTGGTGTTGACACAATCTAAGACTTATAATCATGCTGGGAGGGATAGTCTTGTGAACCTCTTGTGTTTGATTTCCTCTCCTACCTTCATGTTTTCTTCATCAGCGGAGACTTGAAGCAGAAATTTTTGTGAGAAGGGAAACATTTTGTTATTAGCCAGAAAAGCAAAAGCATTCTGAGCATTTTCTCCACAAAAATTTCCTCCATTACAAGTGTGGGGATGATTATGTTGACAAAAGAAATAATAAAAGCAGAGAGGTGAGGATGAAGAGAAGATCTTCCTCACCAGTAGTGCCTGTGGTCCCAGGTCCCCCAGCAATGGATGACATGGCATGAGATGGCTTCCAGTGAAGTTTGGTCCCCACAGGCAGCTACCAGGCCCAGCTACAGAGATGACACATATCTCCTGAAGGACTCCCAAACAAAAGATAAGGCAACATCCATAGCCTGCCATTAGTCTATGAAAGAAGGGGCTTCTTACCATCTGATTTTGTCTGTCCTTACAGAGCATCTGGGGAGACTAAAAGGAGAAGGAATATGTTTTATCCCACCCCTCACTGTTCCCAAACTAGGGGTAGCCATACTGGTTCTGGTGTGGACTCTCAGTAGATCTGTGATTATGTCTAAGAACACATAAGTTTCTGTCATAGTCACTGGTAAATTGGACCCTACCAGACGTGATGATAAGAGACATATCATGACAGAATCACAGAATGGCTGAGGTTGGAGGGGACCTCTGAAGGTTGTCTAGTCAAACTCTCTGTGCTTGAGCAGGGTCACCTAGACCCAGTTGGGTTTTGAATATCACCAAGGGTGGAGATGCCACAATTTCTCTGGGCAACTTATGGCAGTGTTCAGACACCCTCACAGCAGAAAATTTTTTTCTAATGTTCAAGGGGACCCTCCTGTGCTTCAATTTGTGCCCATTGCCTCTGATCCTGTCACTGAACACCACTGGAAAAAAGCCTGGCTTCATCTTCTTTACGCCGTTCAGTTATTTATAAACATTGACAAAACTTCATCGGGGTCAATATCAAGTGAACATTTACAGTGAAATAATCCACTTTGTTTGTGTACAGACCTGTGCTATTGCCCAAATTTAATCCTGAAATGAGTTTTGCCCTTTTTGGCTAGTATCAGACCATTTATCCTCCTCTGGTCAAGACAAGAAAGATCACTGCAGCCTCTGACCTTGTAGGTCAAGGTACATCATTAAGATACCATTATTTTGGGTATGACACACGGGAATAAGTAGGAGTACAAGACAGGATGGATCCTTTTATCATCTCATAGCTGCCACATATAACAATGCAGCCTAGACTGGAATTACAATACTTGCCCAGGAGCAGAAAGGCTTTGTTTGATGTGGGTAGTGCCTGCAAACTGGGTACCCAAACATCAGTGCTTCATGAGTGACTTGAGAGAATGGAAATATGGCAAAGACAGAAAAAAACTCTGTAGGAGATTCTTAGGACTCTGTTTGCTTAGCAGTTATGATGATTGTTCAGTGTACAGAGGAGAGAGCTGAAGAAAAACTTCCAAAATATAAGGGTTAAGAGGGAAAGCAAACTTCTCTTCAGGTCTGATGAAAACAGAGCAAGTAACTACCTTGTTAGAAACAAGAGGATTCAGGTTAGGCATGAGAAATTACTTGCTAAGCCTCAGACAATGGAATAGTTGTCTGAAGAGACCAGAAAGCACTTACCACTAGAGGCTTTGGCAGAGGCTGGGCAAATTTGTATCAGGAGAGGTCTGCAGAAATCTCAGCCTGCCTTGGAGCAGGGAGTTGGACTAGACAATTATTTTGCATCCCTCCTATGCCTTTTCCCTCTGTTTCTGCAATCAGAAGTTAATGAGATTGGCAAATCTCTTTTTTTTTATGGAGCTCCCTGTGGTTTTTTTACAGAGAGGACGAGGTCCAAACCCATCCTGACGGGGACACACCCTGTCAACACGACGGTCGACTATGGTGGGACCACGTCTTTCCAATGCAAAGTCCGCAGCGATGTCAAACCTGTCATCCAGTGGCTGAAAAGGGTGGAGTATGGCACAGAGAGCAAGTACAACTCAACCATTGATGTTGGGGGACAGAAGTTTGTTGTGCTGCCCACAGGGGAGGTCTGGTCTCGACCTGATGGCTCTTATCTCAACAAACTGATGATTACTCGAGCCAAGGAAGAGGATGCAGGGATGTACATTTGCCTAGGGGCAAACACCATGGGCTACAGCTTTCGCAGTGCCTTTCTCACAGTCCTGCCAGGTGAGTTATGCCTTTTCTTATCTTCCATCTGAACCAATAGTCTGCATCATGTTATTTATTAATGCAACTGCTGATGCCCGTTGAGCTTCACGGTCATCTGTGATGCTGTACTGATTTAGCCCAGTTGGCATAAAAATTAATGAGTGACTAAATCGGCACTGATTTAAATCAACCCCTGCAGAAATCCTCTTGATGATGTTTCGTTTTCTCCCTTCATGAGGAATAATGATTCCAGCAAGGTGAAATAAAATGAAAGATCTGCTCCCATATGAAAGAGTTGCTGTGAAAGGATACTGCAGTTGCAGGCATTACATCATGTCAGTGACAGGGTGCAGGGTGGACAGAGGAACTGAATCGCAGCACAGTTTGCAACCCCATTCCCTTACGGTTCTCCTTTCTCTTGCTTTTATTTATACTGCTCTTACTGGTAAAAGGAAACAATGATACAAGATACAATAAAACAAGAGAAGAATAAAACCTGTCTGAGTCACAAGGGAAGAAAAAGAACAAGTGTGAAAGAGAGAATGATTGATTAGTTAAATTCTTACCAGTGATCCCCTGGGGACCCTTTTACCAAATTCACAGCTGCTTCCTTCTCTCCCAGGCCTAGGGGCTGGTGGCCATGTCGAACTGAGGCTGTATCGAGTGTGTTTGAGGCGCATCCTCACTTTGTCATTTACTCCTTTGTCTCCTGACTGTGGAATTTTGCTCTTCTAAACAGGTTTTATTGAAAAGGGCATTTCTTTCTGCCTCATCTTGTCATTTGAATCTAGCTTCAGATCCTTCAGTTTTATGACAGAATTCAGTCCTGTTGCTTTTTCTTCCCTTTACCACCAGAAGGATATCACAGTTAAGAGAGTGTGGGAACAGGAGCCAGTATCAGAATATTTTATCTATCAGATCTAATGGGGTGTCTCCAGTCAAGACACCAGTTACAAACAGAGATCATTAACTCTCCCATGCTGTTAGGACTGGTTTTCTGTGTAGGTAGTGGGGAAAGTGCTTGTGACTCCTGTAACTAAGGTTGCCTGGCTTCTTCTGTTCACTGATATCTCAGCAGCCATTGAGAACTACTGGCTTGAATTTAGATACTGACTGTGGGTTGCCAAGTAAGAGAATACTCTTGGCGTCTTCTTCTGCATCGCTTAGATTTAGGACTAAATTCCAACCAGAAAGCCTGTCAGTCCCAAGGAAAAGGCTGTGTGGGTGGGATATATAAAGCCTCTGGGAGTTTCTGAACTATGAGAGTCTAATCCAGCTTCCACTTAAATCAGTGGGAGACTTTCCATTGATTTAAATGGGACTATAATGAGGCCTCATACCAGAACCAGACCCTGCAGACCTATTGTTATTGGCAGTGACGAAGAAGGAGAACCCAGCTTGCCCTCAGAGGCATAGATGTAGTTGCAAGGCCATGAGTTAGGAAAACAACATTTTGCTTGTAAATCTACCAGATTAGACAAGAAGTCAAGAAGAACAGCATGGATGACTATCAAAACACTATCATTCCAGCCTAGCAGAAAATTTCTGCCAAGCAACATGAAGCCTGTTGTTTTCGTGGTCAGCTGATGGGTCAGTTTTCTGATCCTGTCTTGCTTTGAACAGGAGGTTGGAGCAGGTGACCTCCAGACTCCCTTTCCAGCCTAAATTACTCTGTAATTTCTAGTGATGGTGAATCAAAGTTTTGTCTATTGAGGTCAACAGTATAGGTCCTTCTGATTTCAAAGACACCATGTGGTCTATATTTGGTATTTCAAACTAGCCGTAGGATTGTTTGCTAAGGAGAGAAAAAAAGACATTAGTAGCTCAAAAAGGTTTTGGCTTGAAAGTTAAGTGATATGTGTTTGAATATAACATATCAGGTGACATGGACAGCCTGCAGTTTTTGAATTTTGAGTGTCTCCCTACAAGCTGGATTCTGTCCCCAGGTATTTTTTAGAGCTTTGGAAAGCCCAACTGGTAGTCATCTAGATGAGGATTTTCACAGCCAGGATCCTACCCCAGGACTCCTTTTGTGTCTATAAATCAAGAGATCAAGCTTAGAAACTGGAGTGGCTGCTCAGGGCTATACAGCCTGTCCAGAGCAGAGAAGGGAAGGATGTGAAAGATGCTGTCTGAAGCATCTTTTGTCCTCCAGTTGCTGAATTTACTGTTCTCAGAAAGCCAAAGGCAGCTCCAAAGAGACTGATGGAATAGAGCCCATTTGGCCTAGGGAGATGGGCACACACTTCAATGCTGTGTGAACTTACAGTTCTCTGTGATTTGGGCACCACTGAGGAGATAGGAGCTCACCTATGTTTTTCCCATCCTTTGGTTTTCCTCCCAGCAACACAAAAAACTCAAGACACACCTCCAAACCACCACATTCATGCTGCCTGCCATGGTGGAGCATTGCTGAGTAGCTCCAGTATCACTAGATGAGGGTACTAAATAGTGTCTAAAGCTCATGCAGACACAGCTACACCTGGCAGAAGCAAGTGGGCAAAGTGCCATTCCTCTGCACAACCCAATCATGCCTCCTGGGCTACTGACATGGACATATTACTGACACGTCCTGCGTTGTGTCCTCTGATCTGGGCAGTGACGCCCAATCTGTTGCAGAGTGAGAGTGTTAGGAAACTCTTTTGGACTGTCTGTAGAGCATCCATTAAGGTTTGGATCAGAAAGTTAAACTATTCCCCAAAGACTCCCCTCCCGACCCCTAAACCAGAGAGAATGAGTTGCTTGTCCTTCCAGGAGCACTGAAAAGCAAAGCAGTTACCAAACATCATGTGCTGGCTTGATTTCTCCCTTGTTACTTGGTCTGGCAGGGTTGCCAGACAGCCTGTACAAAAGCCAGCCCAAGTGTGACATCTGTTTTGAATTCACTTCGCCTGCATTTAATTAACTCTTTCTGTTTCCCTCCTGCTGTAATGTCCAGATCCCAAGCCTCCAAGTGCACCTGTGCCCCCCTCCTCGGCCAGCAGCCTTCCCTGGCCTGTGATCATTGGCATCCCTGCTGGAGCTGTCTTCATCTTTGGAACAATCCTCCTGTGGCTTTGCCAGACCAAGAAGAAGCCCTGCTCCCCGCCAGCTGCTGCTCCCGTGCACCGGCCGCAGCCCCGGGACAGGATCTGCGTCTCCCAGGTCCCCGACAAAGACTGCATCTCCTCCATAAACTATGAGGAATATGTTGCCCAGCAGCAGCATTTACTTTCCCAAGGGCCTGCACTCGCCCCACCTATGGTATCCAAAATGTACCCAAAGATTTACACGGACATCCACACCCACACCCACTCGCACGTGGAAGGCAAAGTCCATCAGCACCAGCACATTCAGTACCAGTGCTAAGAGGGCAGCTGTGTACAGTAGCTCCTTTGGGCTTTTCCTCATGGTACCTCAGAAGAGACTGCTCCAAGTCAGCTCTCACTGCCAGCAATAAGGCAAACCAGACAGAAAAGATTATATATATGATTCTAAATATATATACATATATATAATTGTATATGCGTGTGTGTATGTGTGTGTATATATATGTGTATATATCTATACCTATCTATATAAATATATATATAATAGAGAAAGACAGAGAGAAAAGAGATTTTGGTTTTTTAATTATTGCAATCAGGATGTAGCCGAGGAATAATGAAGGAACTCCAAATCTCAGCAGAGAGGCAGCCACCTCCAACAGCGGAGCCTTCCTGGATTTTCTAATCAAGGTGGCAACAAATGAGACAGGACAGAGGGATGTGAACTACCACTTTGTTGCTTGTGTTGCTAGAAGGAGCAGGAAGATCAAGAGAAAACCATAGTGCTTTTCTGGATGAGCACTGCTGTTCCTGTGCCTGCTGCACATCACTTGTTTCAGCGGGGAGCCCCCAGACCTGTCCCACTCTGAATCACTTGAGCTCTAAAGTACTTGAGGTTTAGTGCCAAAGCACCAGGACACAACCAATTCACCATTTCCAGGGGAAAAAAACAATGCAAGAGGGCTGGAAAACTAATTTCTATTCATGACATGAAAGACTGAATGCCTCTCAATCACAGTAATTTTGTCTGAAAAGCTAACCAAGCTGGTTGGTTTGATTTCTGGAAATTGAAGAAGTCGTATTTCCCGGGGTGGGGCGGTTGTGCAGATCACTCCCCAGGTCCTGTGACTCAATGCCACTGCCAGGAAAAAGGAAGGAAGGAAAGAGGAACATTGTACAGAACATCTTTATATTTATATTTAATAAATAATAATAATAAATAATAATAATAATTGAACTGCTGATGGTGAAGAAAGAAAAACACACTGTCCTTCTCTGATGGCTCACAGTGACAAGCTACTGGATTTTCTACATCAATGCAAAATACATGAAAAAAGAATAAGAAACA
Source organism: Clamator glandarius (assembly GCA_033459285.1). Lineage (NCBI taxonomy): Eukaryota > Metazoa > Chordata > Aves > Cuculiformes > Cuculidae > Clamator > Clamator glandarius. Next base: position 3,456,712 of record JAUNZM010000016.1, on the reverse strand, counting down.
AAGAGAATGAAAAAATTATCTTGTAGGAAAAAATGCATTTGAAAAATATTCACCTAGGTTGTGTGTGTGGTTGTCCCCTTCCCTCAGATAACATTTTGGAAATGATACAACTTTGTTGCAGTTCAAATAACAGTAAAATCAGAAAAAAGAAAAAATAAATAAGGACCATATTGAATAGCTATATGGACTGGAAATAAATCCAATTGCAAATATAAAACCTTTGTAATTCTATATAGAGTTTAAACAGAAGTCATGTATATTTAATTTATTTTGTTAAACAAGAAAGAAAAATGTATGATATTTTCCTTGAAACAGGCATTTCTATACATATTTTTGATCAAAGAAAATAAAGGGTTTTTTTTTCAGGTTCTATACATGCCATGCTTAGAATATGCTCAATGTGACACGTGACCAACTATACTTCTAACCCGGAGGTCATCTATCTCTGTGCCTTTTCACACTAGCCATCTATAATCAACTAGCATCACCTCAGGTACTGCTGGTTCCTTTTTTTTAATCAGAAACCAGCTTTTTGCACTGTTAGTATTCTGACTGCGAGGGTCTGCAGTGGTCAGATCACTTCTCTTGGACCCTTTGTCACCTTCAGTAGCAACGATATCTGCTAACAGGGAAATCTGTTTCACTATACATTTTTTTGGGGGAGGAAGGAGGTTGCATTTTTTAAGCACAAACCTGCAATGCATTTTCATTTTAAAAGTTTGAAATCGCAGCATAATTATTTGTGAGTCTGTAAAATGAACTTCAGCCTCAAGGGGCTTGGAAGGGTAAAATATGGAATGCAGGTGAAATGCTTCATTTGTAAATGCAGCTGCTGAAGGAGCCAGCGGAGGGTGCGTTGGGCGCAAGAAGGAAAGTACGTGTGGAGCTGCTGCCCTCCAGGAGGGCCTCTGTCCATGAAAAGTCACTCAACCCTTTAGCAGCCAAAATTTTGTTTAGAGAAGTTCAGCAATGCTTCTGCAGTTTGCTGTTCACTTGAAAAATCACTCAAAGGTTGCTGAGGGAGAAAAACCCTGAAAATTCGAAACCAATTTTGAATGCCAATTTTCCCATTTGAAATTACTTCCTTCACAAGCCTGTTCCACAAAAGAGATCTTCAGCAAACCAGCTGCTCCATTTAAAAGTGAAACGCTTCATTTAACCTGAAACAAAACAGGACTTTTGGTTTTGCTGTTCTCTGGATGTTTGTGAAGGTATTTGCTCTGGGTTGACCTGCAGTGATTTTGCTGCTGGCTTGTTTGAATCCCCAGCAAACCAAACAGTTCCCTGTTTGCTCAGCCATAGCGCTGTGAGATGGGGCCACGATTCAGTGAAGCACATAGGCTCCTATTTTCCTTCACCAATACATGCTGCTTGATAAAGCCCTTTTTTTTTTTGCCTTAGCCACATGGATCAGTGGCTCCATCCCTGACCACTGTGCTGGCGCTGGCTGGAGCCATCTGATAATGATAATGCTGGGAGAGGGGAGGAGAAGAAAGAGGAGGAGGAGGGGGACCTTCCTATTCATGTGAAGTTTACCAGCTGGCACTGTTGCAATACAGCACTTCATTGCACACTTTGCTGCTTTCCTGCATGCTGCAGTAGGAAATCCATGTTATAACATCTACAGGAAGACCATCCCTCACAATGATCTTCCTGTAAAGCCTATAATAAAGCAAAATATTGCTAATTTTTTTTTTTTTTTCAGCAGGATGGTTCACTTACTCTTCATTAACACAAATGTAGTAAGTCCACAAAAGCTAAATTCAGATTATGGGTATCTTCACATGCACCCTCTCGGCTTCAAGGAGACTTAAATATGAGCACTGTTTAAGGCAAGTTTAGGTAGGATTTCTTAATGGCTCTACATTATTGAGTCATTTCACTAAAAAAAGACCATTTATACATTAAGTGTGTCATGTTTATTTTAAGAAGACTGTAAGTGTGTGCTTCCATGAGAGATACTAAGGGCTACATCTCATATTTCATTATCTCATGCCAATGGGAAGCTACTTATGGTGCCATAATGTGCACTAAACTACCGCACATTTCAGCAGCATTTAGGGGCATGGCAGAGGGCAGGATTTACCTGTAAGCCCATCTCTGATCTCAGTGTTAGTTCTGCAGCAAGAGGACACTTGTAACGCATGCTGTGTTAGCAGTACTGATACCAGCTTCAAAGGTGGAAGTGAGCACTGATTTTGTAGGTTCAGGGCTAAGCAAACCGTAAGAGACTGTCTTGCAACGCTTATAGCAGATGTATCATTGCCCTCAGAGGGAGAGTTAGTGGGTTAAAAGGTGTAAACCTGCATTTCCTTTATATCACAACCTTCCACACTGACCATAGTGGTCTCCACTCGTGCCTTATAGCCAATGTGATCTAGGAGCTCCGTAATGTTTTATCTTGTTGCCAAAAACTTTATATATTGCTAGACAGCTCAAGCAGGAGTGGCTTCCTCCTGCCTTTTAAACCTTCTGCCTGTAAACACAAATCTCAATTGATGCTGACAGAGAGACTTCCAGAAGGGAACGGTGCAGTAAACCACCCAGTGTGAACAATGCAAGGGCCAGCTGCATGTTTTAGCCACAGTGGTTTTGGGTGCACTGTGTGAGATGCTATAAAGGTCTTAATTTGCAGAAAGCTCAGGATGTTCATTCTGGGGATGCTCATTCTACCTTGCATGTCAGCTCCATCTTGAGTGTCTCCTGCTGAACACTCAAATTGGTGCAAAATTTCCCTATAGGAAAATAGTATCCTATGCCCTGTTAAAGCTGGGCTGTAAGAGTTGTCTGGGCCTTGCACTGGCTTGCTGTGCCTGGATGAGTTTTGCAGTTATGCAGAATTATTTTGCCACCACAGGGTACCTGTAAGTGCTCTTAAGAGTCATTCTGTCCAGAACCCTAATGCTTGCCATTTCTTTTTAGGTCTTGATTGTGCCTTGCAAGTGTTGAAAAGTCTTTCTTAGTCTGAGTAAATACAGCCAGGTCCTGCTTGTGTCAGAATTTGTTTTTCTGCAGTGGGGCAAGATTTGGACTCATCTTCATTGGTGAATAGAGGGTGTTTAAACAAGAAAACAATAGTCTTGCTGTTAGCTACTGAGCCTATTTTGAACACAGAAGTTTTTTATTTTATGTATAAATATATCTATACATGTAAACATATAGATGTACACAGCAGGTTGTGATACAGAAGCTAGTTGTACTTGTAAAGCCATAGGGCTTTAAAGGTCAAAGGGATTTTAGGCTTAAAACTCAGCATCTTTGTTTATTTTATTTGCATTTAAGACCAAACATGGCCTTACATGCCAGTTTCTGTGTGGCATTTTTAAACTTTGTGTGGACAGTCTTTGTATGGTTGGCCCCTTCCAAATTGAAAATTTTTATCACATTTAAATTAAAAAGTGTCATGATTTTCAATTGGTGGCAAATACGGTAACGGAACACATCAAAACAAGACAGGATGGCAGAGCATGTGTATGTCTGTGACTCTGTAATAAAAGTTTCAGAAGAAAGGTAAGAAATAAAAGCTTGGAATTGTACTAATAGATGATAGAGTTCTCTAAACTTATTATGCTTTGAAGGAAAGGATGGCTGTGTCTGTGCGTGCATGAGGACGTGTCTGTGTGTGTTTACACACATCAAGAATACATGCTGGCAAGGCAAAGCAAACAGTATTGCAAAATCACTTTTGCTCCACACTGTGGTGTGATATTTTGTGTAGGTACTATGAAAGTAGTGAAGGCATTAGGTTTTTAATGGTTTGGAAAAGGTTTCTGTATTTTAAGGAGAAGCAGCTTTATTTCCTTTCTACACCTCTAGAGCCAAATGCCGTAGTTGCACCCGGAGCCAAACTGCCATTAGCTGGGTGAAACTTCAAGGTCCCTGGAGCTCATGGCCAAATTCCAGTGCCTAGAGTGGAGCAGAGATTTCAAGGTCAAGCTGAACACCTCCATCCCTTTAAGGCAAATGTGAGTGTCTCACTGCTCACTCCAGAGGCAGCAAATGCCCAGACTGTGACAATTTTAAGTTAAGAAAATCTGGTCCTAACACAAACTTTGTATTGACCTGACCTAGACCTTGGACCCAATTAACTCTGTGCAGAAATTGCAAACTTGGGGTGGGAGAGAAGAAATATTTTTCTGTCAACTCCCTTTCTGTGGCTATCTGGAACGCTTCAGAGGTTTGAAATATTGGAATAAAGCCCTAGGGAAGATGTAGCAGTGAGTGAAAACTGGGAGGTGGTCAAAGGTTAATGGGGAATTTATCATGTCTTTGCTGTCTGGGCATCATCTCTGCCTACATGGGGTATGATGAGTGTGTCCAGGACTCTAAATGCCCCAAAGTCCATGCTTATTCCATATATAGTACCTGTTCCAGTTCTTGCAGATGCCAATGAGAAAAAATCCCTTCAATGTCCTTTGGGAAATCAATCAGACACATGGAGTCATTGCAAGGTTTTTACATCTTTATTCTGCCCAGCCTGTTGGCAGAGAAAGATATGACAGGAGTTGATGGCCAGAATATGAAGCCAGACACATTTAAATGGGAAATGCACACATTTTGGAAGGAGCTATCAATCAGAGGAAGAGGTAGACACTGCGTCTCTCAAATTCTTCAAAACAAGGCTGGGCACTTTGTACACAGGGTGTTTTTGTTGGATGCACAATTTTGGGAATGTCGTTAGAATACATCAGAAAGGGATGCATGTAGTCCAGATGGGGTCATCTAGTGGTCCCTTCTGTCCCTGAAGAAGTGTAGTCAAGCTGCTGAGAAAAGAGGATGCAAGCGCAGGTCCTCTGCACCCGGCTGCACTGCCCCTGGCAAGCACCGTAGCTGCATACGCGCACCACAGACCTTACAGCAACATTTGGCACATGGCAGCCTCGCTCAGGCTGCACACCCAGCTCCGCTTGCTTCCAGACTGTGAGTATGTGATCTCAGCACTTTCCAGCTTATTACTACAGTAATGGTGTTGTTTATATAAAAGGGAGCTGTGCATCAACATTTACTGTGTCTGCAAGAACCCCCCTGTGTCAACAGCAGTGCCCAATGACCCCTTCTGTGAAATATTTTTTCCTGATGTCCAGCCTGAACCTCCTCTGGTGGAGCTTGAGGCCATTCCCTCTTGTCCTGTCCCCTGTCACTTGGGAGAAGAGGCCAGCTCCCTCCTCTCCACAACCTCCTTTTGGGTAGTTGTAGCATCTCTCTGCTTGTGTGGTAACGGGGTTGTGAGGGCCATAGTCACAAGAGCACTTAACTTTATGGAACCAGTTTCTCACCAGTTTCCCAGAGGAAGAAACATGGCATGAAGGTGCAGGGCAAACCAGGGTCAGGGTCTGTCATACAACTGTGCTGGGATGCACTTAGATCACTTCCAATGTCAGTTCTACATTGTGGACCTTCCAGAAAATGACAGTAATTATGTAGCTGTAGGTATTTCAGAATTTCTTTTGACATTATCTTAACATAAAAGTGTTTCTTAGGCCAAGATTCCCAGCTTTTAAAAGTTTGGTACAAAAGCCGAAAAAACAACCTCAAAAAATGTGGACTACTGTGACTGAAAATTGGAAAACAAGGCTGATATAACTATATTTAAAATCTTGGAGTGGCATATACATATTGTCCACATATCATGGAATATGGAAAAAGAACACACATTTTACGTTTTGTGTTTAGCCTGAGCATGTTTATGTGTGTTTACTCACTTCAGGTTTCTGAGATTAATATGTAGTGCTTTGACCTTTATTTGTCCTTATTTTAGCTTTTACACTTTTTCTTTCTTTTCTCCTTTCCCTTTTGCCAATCTGTTATAATTAGGATTTAACATATTCCACAGTATATATGAACATCAGCAAAGCAATGAATTTTCTTTTTTTCCCCATTTTCACTAACCCAGTCTGAAGTGCTATTTCTATCTGAGCCGATCTATGCTTTATTGAGAGGAGTCATAAATAACACTTTATACCAGACTTCAAAATGCCTTTTTTTCTTTGATCTGAGTAATTGAAGACTCAAGCTGCTGTTCCTGAACATTTTTCTGATGGATGAATTACATGAGTTACACAGCTCTTCATTTGTACGTCATTAAGCACGATGTTTTATTGCTGCTATTCAAACAATTAGTACCTAAATATGCCTCATATTCTCATAATGAGGTAGTAGCAGTGTTAATGTTAATTGCCCTGGTTAACAGTTTGTTTCCATTCAGAGTTCACTATCACGTTTGAATGCCGTTTAATATCATTGAGATCTCTACTGATGGCCTTCTGAAGTTGTTCTCTTCTACAATCACTTAACTGAGTAGTGAAGTGAGGATAAGTCAAACAATAAAGTTAAGTAAAAATGACATTTCTCTTAACACAGACTTTTTTTTTTAAGTTCATTGCAAGTTTTGGTTATAAAAAAGGCCAGTGCTTCATGGTGATCAGTCATTTTGACATCTTTATGGTGGTTTTATTACCCCTGGCTCATTTCCATACTAAAGGGAACATTTGTAACAATACTTGCTCGCTCTGTTATGATTAGGATTGTGCCTTTGCCGCACTTTGTTCGGCTGTTGCTGCGCTCAGTAATGCTCTTGGCACACGTACTCCCAGCCCCTGCGATGTGTTTATTCAAAAGGAAGGAAAGAGAAGTGTCTACTAAAACAATAAACTACTACTGCTTGCGTTAACATGGCCATAACTTCCTTGTTCTGCAGACAATCAGTTAGAAAAGCTGTTAGGTAAACTTGCTCCTTCAGTGTTGAAAAAATAAATATTCATGAAGCTTACAGCCACGTCTTCCAGTGCTTTATTAATGGGTTGAAATTGGTTGAAAAGGAATGGTGAAGGATTTTAAAGCTAATGATTTAATCAGAGATATAAAAATGGAGGCCTAGATCCTGAAAACAGTGGGAGCTGGTATATGAAATATTGCTGAGGATCTGGGTAAGGTTTTAAGGCAAATTTTGCTGACTTATTTTAGCATTAATACTACCAATAGAGAAAATTGAAACATTATTATTAAAACTAATGCTGCCTAGGACAGGAGGTGAATGTGAAAGGAGGAGTCATGACTCATAAGGAGGAGCAATTAAAAAAGAAAGGGAGAAGTTAGGTATCTCAAGAGGTTTCCAAGGTAAAGTCAGGTCATTGCTTTGCCTGGCCCATGCAGGTTGGAGCAGGGGAGGCAGCCAGGCGCTGCTGCTGGGTGCTCCCCATAGACCAAGGACAAAGCGGAGCACTCAATTCTCACTATAACAGGCAATTGCTTTGAACACATCACTGGAGGACTTCTTTAATTCAAAGCATGTTCTTATCTTGACTGTATTTCAAAGGGAAATAAGGATGTGTTTTAAAGCTTACAGTTGGATGGTTGGGCCCAGAGAGGGGTGGTAAATGGAGTTAAATCCAGCTGGAGGCCAGTTACGAGCGGAGTTCTCCAGGGCTCAGTGCTGGGTCCAGCCCTGTTCAATGTCTTTATCAATGACCTGGATGAAGGCATCGAGTGCACCCTTAGCAAGTTTGCAGAGAACACTAAGCTGTTTGGAAGTGTCGATCTGCGGGAGGGTCGGGAGGCTCCAAAGGGATCTGAACAGGCTGGGCTGCTGGGCTGAGACCAACGGCATGAGGTTTAACAAGGCCAAATGCCGGGTCCTGCACTTGGGGCACAACAACCCTGTGCAGCTACAGACTAGGAGAAGTCTGTCTAGAAAGCTGCCAGGAGGAGAAGGACTTGGGGGTGTTGGTTGACAGCGACTGAACATGATCCAGCAGTGGCCCAGGTGGCCAAGAAGGCCAATGGCATCTTGGCTTGGATCAGAAACAGCGTGACCAGCAGGTCCAAGGAGGTTATTCTCCCTCTGTACTTGGCACTAGTGAGACCGCACCTCGAGTACTGTGTTCAGTTCTGGGCCCCTCACCACAAGAGGGATGTTGAGGCTCTGGAGCGAGTCCAGAGAAGAGCAACAAAGTTGGTGAAGGGGCTGGAGAACAGGCCTTATGAGGAGCAGCTGAGAGAGCTGAGGATGTTTAGCCTGGAGAGGAGGAGGCTGAGGGGAGACCTCATTGCTCTCTACAACTACCTGAAAGGAGGTTGTAGAGAAGAGGGTAGTGGCCTCTTCTCCCAAGTGAGAGGAGATAGAACGAGAGGGAATGGCCACAAGCTCCACCAGGGGAGGTTTAGGCTGGACATTAGGAAAAAATTTTTCACAGAAAGGGTCTTTGGGCACCCGAACAGGCTGCCCAGGGAGGTGGTTGATTCACCTTCCCTGGAGGTGTTTAAAGGAAGGGTGGACGAGGTGCTGAGGGGCATGGTTTAGTGATTGATGGGAATGGTTGGTGGATCTTTTCCAACCTAATGATTCTGTGATTCTGTGATAAGCTTCCTTAAATATGGAAGAGAAATTGCCACCTCTAGAAAGTGAAAAGATGCCTAATGCTTTTTACTGTTCCACTGAGATAAGTTAAATTTCTCATCGAGGTACCATGAAACAAAAAGTGGAACCTGGATTTAGCACTGAAGTGCAACACTAGGAAATTATAAAAATCTGCAGCAAGCTGGTGAAGTGTACATTCGTGTTAAATTTGCCCAAATCCGGTAGAGACCTTAGCAAATAATTGTGACTCTACTTATACTGCTGTGTCTCTGCAGCATCCTTCTGAGACTTGGAGGCTAATGTTCTCCCTCTCCCTCCCTGCCCATAGGAATAGGAAACAAAACAAGGAAATCAGAGGAGACAGGAGTTCAGGGTGGGTTTGACTGCTGGTACAAGCCCCAGCTGTTTTCACATGGCTCCAGCTGCTGCTTGCTGTCCCGGGCCTCACTGTGGAGGGGGAACACAAGTTGTCATGGTTGAATAAGAGCAAAGAACTCTCTTGCTTGATACCAGAAGAGGTGTGTTTTGATGTTTAGCTGAAACCCTCTTCCAAATGTGTGTGTACAATAAAGGTAGGTGTAAGGACATATTCAACCTGATACCAGAGAGAAGCAATAAAACACTTTTCTCTTGTTTTGATGCATCAAGACCTAATAGTCTCATATGCCAGAAATTATTTGTAAGGGGCCGTATAGCCAGCACAACTCTGTTTGCACTTGCTTTTTGGTTCCTTGTCAGTGTTGCAGGGGCCTCTGCCCAAACACGACTCTGCAGTCAGCACTTAAAGTGCAAGTCGCTGCTGCAATTAATCTAATTCGCAAGCTTTGCTGGAACTGGCATCTACAAACTGAATGGTAGAAAATCATATAGGCAAAACAAGGTCAAAATGGCACTTAAAAATCACCTACTTGTTAAAGAATTATAGGAGAATAGATGATATACAATGTGTAGGAACGTGTAGGTAAAAGACTGAATGCGTCTCTCCATTTCCAGAGTGTCTACACTCCAGAAACCTTTGCCCACTTATTCTCACTACATCCCTGTGAATTACATCAATAATTACTCTCGTTATATAGAAGTGAGAGTGAAGTACAAAGAAATGAGAGTTTTTTTAAAGTAGGAAGAACAGAGATTTGCACCTGGGTCCATGCACCAAATTAATGTCTGTACAAAGCCATCATCCTCCTCATTATACTAACTGTAATTGTTTGGCACACAGAAATCACAAGACAGCTACTGTCTTTCAGAGCATCAGGGTAGCAAAATAGAACACATTTCCCAAACCTGAGCTGGTGACAGCACAAAGATATTGGAGGCCATACAGGGGTGGCTGTGTACCAGTGCTGAGCTCAATTTCTCAGTGAATAGAAGGCACGGTTGCTTTGTTATTCAATTCAGGGTCTTGACTTATCCTTGTTTCTCCCAAAACATAGTCTAAAAGTTGGAGCTGTTTTCCCAGGTACAGGATGAGGCTGTAAAAGTGGTTTGGGTTGAACTGGGCTGCATGGAGGTCACTGTGAATCTTATGCTGGATTTCTTGGGAGACTAGCTCATTTTCCTTAAGAAGCAAGAAGTTTTCTGACACCTGTCATCAGCACTGAGCAGCGTCTTTTTTTTATTCCTCTTTTTTTTTCTGAGCAAGTATGTACAAGAGAAAAACAAGGGGAAATTTCACTTCATACCATCCTGCAGGAACTGTACAGGATCTGTCAACACCAAATCTTTGTCCTACAGCTACTACAGAAAGTTAGGTGTGTGTCCAGCTCACATACATCCAGCATTCAAAAGCTTTTATCAAAGAACATGCGTGGTACTTAAGAAAGCTGGGGAAGAAACATCATAGTAGATAATTCACATTTCAACCAGCATTAAAAGGAAACTTTGCTGAGCAGATTCAAATTATATAATAAACACTAATAAGTCCCTCCAGGAGTATCAGGCAACAAATGATAGACAATATTTTGGCAGTGAAGGGAAGTGGCTGCTTCCAACAATTATGGATGACCAGACTGTCCAGGAAACATGTTGGGCTTGTTAATCTTGATAGTTTTTCATTGCTGAGATTGTAGCTGGAGGCACCAGTACAGGGAAAACTATATCAAAATTTGGATGTCTGTTTTTTCAGAATTTAAAAGAAGGTCACAAAAAAATTAAATTTCCAAATCTATTCATACCATTTTAAAAGTTTTGGTATTAAGATATATTCTTGATGCTTGTTAATTTTCCAGAAACCAATGAAAAGAGTTTACAGAGACAAAACGTCTTATTGCTGTTTTCAGACATGAAGTTACAGTAATAATTTTATGATGGTTGCTTTAACATACATGTCACCAGTATCAGGTAATAAGGAAACACATTTTGTTTCCAAAACGGTCAAATAGCTGAGTGGTGTAATACTGGTGTAAGCTGGCGTCCCCAGGTTATTCCACAGTATTTAGGATTCAGAAGTTAGATTTTTTCAAAAAATGTAGCAGATTAAATGTTGATCATTGGAAACATGTTTTGGTTTTTCCTCCTGGCAATGCCTCTGCAGTGTGTAAGGAGTCAATAATTCCCATTTTTCCAAGGGCGTTTTTCCATCAGGCACTGGAAGCATTCGAAGTCCATCAACCTGCATGGGACCCACAGCCTGTAATGCTCTTCTGCATAGTCCTTCTCTCATAATCCAAGCACTGTTTCCTTTTCAAACACACACGGAAGATTTTCAGCCTGTAATGTGACATCCGGGACATTATAATTCTCACTCAAGGTGTGGGAGAAGGGCTCCATATGCTCAGTCCCTGCAAATTTTCCTGCCAAAGTCCTGTAAATTGCCTCAAACCTTGATGTACTGAGCACCCTTGGCTAAGCATCCTGATGCTTGCTCTTGTGTGAGGATGAAAACCAGAGTTGTGGACCAGTCAGGGAAAAGAAGCAAGTGACTTGCTTTCACAAGTCCAAGGTTAAGCTGCACGGAGGCCGTTCAGATGACACCCCAGCCTCCTAACTTCTTGCAGCCACCTTGATTCCTCTCGAACCCTCTACAGATAAGTGCAGAATGGCTTTGGAGATGAGAGGGAACTATTTCCTTGAGGCAGGCTGCCACATCTCTCAGTCCTGCGCCCTGGAATGGGAATGATGGCTGTGCTGAAAGGCTGAAATCCATGGGCTGAAAATGGCTTCACCTAACTTATCTAACGCAGGCAATGTAGAGAGAGCAAGTTGTCAGTATCCATATTTGGAAGTCTTTCATGGCCATGATCTGCCATCATCTCAAGCCAAGAATCATAAGCATTATAACAAGGAGATATACTTGAGTACAGGAGATTACAGTTTTCTCAAGGATTGTTGTCATAAACCCCATAGTGGGTAGAGCTTAACATAGTTTATAATAACTGAGTATCACGTTGCCTATAGCATCAAAAAATGACAGCAAAATTCAGGAGCAGGTGGGCGGCTTTAATTAAATAGGCTCCAAAGGGAATAAACACTGGGATGGTTTTTACTGTCTGTCTGGTATGAGTAAGTCCACAGTGACCCTAGTGGTGTGATTTGGTGAGAATAGATCAACTAACCCATATTTAACCATGCAAACTTTTTTTCCCTCTCTCTCCCTGTGAGAACAGAGAAAATAGGATTTGTAGGAGGAACTGGGGGATCTATTACTGTCAGTGATTGCACATATCAGGGCTAACACATCAGACAGTGGAAGTACCCGAACAGCTGGGACTGCAACAGATGTTCTCCAGACAGCTCTGCCTCATGAAGATGTAGTATAGTAATAGGTCATGTTACAGAAATAGAAAATTAAAAAGAACGATTTTACATGCATGAGCACTGGCTCCCTGGGCCCGGCGGTATGAGTGACGCTGAACAGAGAAAGGCAGCTGGGACCCTTCTGAAGAGATCATTGTGTCCCTTGCCACCAGGACCTGCTTTGCCAGCAGTTAGATGTATCTAGCAGGAATAACAAGACTCTGGGTACTGAAACATTGAAAGGGGTGAGCACAAAATCCCCTTGCCATTCCTACAATTTAAGGGTGGATTCTCAATTACTCGGTGCTTCTGCTTCAAGGCTTTTAGCCTTTTCCGCTGTCTCTCTTCCTTCAGGTCACTGAGCATGGGGTTTCTTGTGTACTGACCTAGAAACGTGAATAGCTGCAGGACCTGCAGCAACTTTGCCTGAAATTTCCCTAAATGCTTATTTTTAGTCCTCAGACATGGTCAACAGAGCCTATTATGGTAAAACCAGGTGATGACCTCCCACCTAGAGCTCCATCACAGTCCCAGCCAGTCTGCGATATCAACCCAAGGCCTCCCAGAGAAGGTCCTGGAGTGTCGTCAGGACAGCCACTACATTTGCTCTTGGTAGTGGTTGCTGTTTGCACGTTATCACACTCATCTAGGAAGAAAGAGTCTATCACTGAGAGGCACTGAAACTTCCTTTCCTTCATACTATAAGGATGCCCTAACCTCTAGGTCATAGAGTTCCTTGAGAATTGTCCAGTTTTTTCCTTGAACCTGAGCTGTTTAGCAGACGGGAATGCAATAGTGATGAGGTCAGATGGTGAACAGCGAGCAGAAAGAGCAGTATCTTATATTATTATTACTTTTTTTTTTCCCCCTGAACTGGGTATCTATTTCTTCCACAATGAACAACATCTGAAAAAGGAAACTGGCCTTATTTACTCATTCCCTTTGGGTACATAGAGTAATTTTTACTTTCCTGGCTGGTTGTTCTGTTTTAATATGTCCCCACAGTTTTCCTCACCTGCTTATTTTCATTACAAAACTGAAAGTTGCCCTTTTACATCCTGAACATGCACTCCTTAGAACTTTCAATATATTATCAGTACTGACGTCTTTCACGAGTATCTCATGCAGCCTCACCACTATGATGCTCCAAAAATACTAGAACAGTAAATGGAAATAGACCCTATAGGTTATTAAGTATTTTTAAGTAAACATATTAAGCAAGCATTAAGAAAACTGAGCACTCTTAACTTAATGAAAATAGACTGCAAGCACACAAGGGTCCTATAATGACAGTTCCATTATAAACAGATCCCTGTACACATATTCACATGTTCCAGTTCTCTTTCCCAATATGAGAAAAGTGTGATCTGTCATGCCTTTACAAGATATCACTGCTCTGCTGGTGTTTAAATAATTACAGTACATCGTGAAGTACTTGGGACCAAAGACAACATGGTCCCACGTGGGAGAGCGTCATTTTGTTGTGTCTTTCCAAGTTCATCAAGTTCCCATAACAACCCAGGGCCCATAAAATAATTAAATAACTTATTCACAAAAGCACAGGGCAGCTGCTGGGGATGTCTTAAAATATTTGCATCTCCTTAACCAGTCATTTCTGACAATAATTTCAGAGAATAATTTCATTCAGCCTTCAGCACACTTCATCCTGTTGTGCAGTTAATTTTACAGCAGATTGGGTTGGAAGGTTTAGCTGGTCACTCTGGCACTGCAAATGGCAGCATGGCCATCTCTTACAGGGAAATTATATAAATTAATCTCTAGAGAAATCCACAGTTATACCACTGCCTGAAAGTTATTACTTAAAATTTTTAATGAAGATTTACACATACAAATCACTTGTACAAAATTCAGGGAATGATTTGTGAGAAAATGCAAAAGGAACTGGGATTTTTAAAAAACATGTTATCAGTATTACATTTATAATTAGTAACTTCTTCCTCACTTGGGATTGCAAGCTGTTATTTGAAGCTTCAGAACTTCAGTGGTACATAGGGATAGATTGACTGCAATTCTGGTTTTCTTATTTCTGAACGGAGATTGCTTGTAAAACCTGGGTGTTGTCCTTACCTGGGATATTAGGGTAAGGTATAATAGTTAGTTCTTCTCATTCCATGTTGTTTTCTACCTCTCTTTGTCCCTGACCTCCTCTTAGCCCTTCACACTTCCTTGCCCCTTCAGGATCATCCTTGAAACAGTGCCCAGAAAAATTCCCCCACTGAGAAGGCAAAGGTGTAGACCTGAAAAGGAAAGTTGGATTTTAGAAGGACTTCTACTGCTCATAGGACCTCACTGAAGCCTTACTTGACCTGTCCTGGCCATTGAATATTCTTCTTCGCTGGCTGGTCATAGGACTCCTGTGAGAACACCAACACGTCCACTGCCCAGGATTAAGTATATAAATCACAGCACGGATTTCTGCAGCAGCATCTACTCCTAGTGTATAGGATGGTACTTCACATGGCATTGAGTCATCTTCTGCCAATGTGGCATGACTTTTGGAGCACAGCCTGGAGTTGTCCAATCATATCTGCTGCCTGGATCGGTTTCCCCTATTTACTGTCCTGGCTGATGTAGGGACAGTCAGTCTGGGCTCTGTTTTGCCTTGGCTGCTGTTTCAGGGTTGGTGAATGATGAACTTTCTTGGCAAGGTCTCCTGTTCTCCCAACTAGTATCTTTCTTCCTGAATGAAAGCTTGGGACAGGCAATAAGAAGAAAAAAATGTATAGCAGTAATCTGGGAGCAAAAGAAAGGTCATGAGGGGCAAGAAATTAAGAAGTAACCATGTGCTTTCATGATAACATCTGAAGAGAGGCAGACATTGATTTTTCTAAAGCACCTTGGGCAGATAATTTCGTCCACAATTCCAAGACCTCATGACCCTTTGCAAACTTTTTAGTAATCTCCATAATGAAGCTGAAGGCTTGGATGTCCTTTGCTAGGCAACTCCCAACACCACAAGACAAGAGGACAGGAAAGGTACTGAGATTGTTCATCTTGCTTTTTTTCTGCTGAAACCACTGTTTTCTCTTGACTGACATGGTAGAGCATGGCAAGGAATCTGATAAGAACTCATGTGCTCCTGAATGTATTTATGCTGAATTCCTACATAATTTACTGGCTGAAGAGATGATACAGCCAGGAGTTCAACCTACCCTCCTGCCAAAAGGTGTAAAGAGGAATCGAAGAAGAACAAGGGGAAATACTTGAATCTTCCCTCTGGGAGGCTTTCCTAAAAGATACTCAGTTTGGCATGGTCTGGGATGCTTCAGCTGGAAGATCTGCAGATGAGGGAGACACAAGAGGCTATTTCAGGATTCAAGAGGCCTTTTTGAGGGTGAAGTCCAAGGAATAAATGGTCGAGGCCAGGGAGAGAGGGGGAAGTGAAAAGCAACCATAAAAGCATAAAAAGCAGAAATCTGAGGTCAATTACTATAATTTAATATAACTGCACCCTTATCTTCCATCACCACAGGAGCTACAGTTTGCATGCTTATTACAAGCAATAGATGTACAAAGAAACAAGTTAATTTGGAGGAAGAGGATGAAGCTGAGTTGAGAATGAGAGAAAGGGTCAATCATTTCAGCTTAATTTACCCCCCAGTTTTCATTATACCTTTCATGACCAGTTTATATTTGAGAGGGGAGAATTTCCTCTCCATTTGCTGATGGAAAGAAACTTTCACCAGGGCTGGTTTGCTATGAGAGCAGCTCTGCCTGGAGCACTTGGCCCCTACAAGTGCAAGGGAAACCTGTTCACCATCCTGTGAGAGGTTTTAGAGCTTTTGTTTTTAGTCTCCTCTAATAAATATGAAGAACAAGAAGAACTGTAAGCCAAACTCTCTCCCTCCAGTGTCAGATTGGTTTTAGTGAAATTTTTAATCTGAAGCATATGGGAACAGTTTATTTCAATGCTGATATATCAAGATAATGATAATCTTTTGAAAAGTTTAGCCTACTGCAATTTCAAAGGTGTTTGGAGATAGAGGGTATGTGTAATGGCAACTTGAAAAGTATATTTCTAAAATGTTTAGTCTGGAGATTCTTCCCTCCCCAAATGTTCCTGCAAGCAGGCTGGCTCCTGACAAACCAGTTTCCAGGAAATGTGGCTTTTCTTGTGCCAGTTTCCTGCGTTGCTTGGGAGATCCTCATCTCTGCAGCCCCATGCTTCAGGCATGGCCCATAGTCTTTTGTCAAAACAATCTACACTGAGCTTTCTTGATTCAAAATCTGTCCACTAACACAGGCTGGACAAGTTGAGCAATAAGAGGGACTTTTTCTTTTTGCAGGCTGATGAGACAGCACATGTGAGCTGATGGGCAGCTTTTTTCCCATCACTTTTTTTTTTTTTTTTTTTTTTTTTTTTTTTTTTGTAAAGCAAGGATCAGCAGTCTAACACCTGATGGGAGAAATGTATGAGCCAGACACTCTCTGTCACAACCTGGAACAACAGGTACTCCGATATATCCAAAATATAAAGCACCAGGTATTCTGGAGACTGGGAAAGAACCCAAAACCAAGTTAATAGTGCATTCAAATTAGAATAAAAGAGACCTTATTTGAGGAGTTATAAAATCATTGAAATATGTTCCATGTATAGAAAGAACAAGAGGTCACAGAAGTGGCCAGTTTGGCTTACACAAGGCACCAAGGCCAACGCGCTGGCAGTAGACATACTAGACGATGCCAAAGAAATCAAATGGAGCTTGCTTTAGCTTAGGAAGGCCAAGAGACAAATAATACAAAGAGATTCAATTATAACTTGGTCAGTCTCCTGATACTTGCATGTTTCTGGAAATGGAACTGAAGCTTTTCCATCCAAAAAAGGATTAATTGTATACAAGCCCAGTGGCTTACCATCTTAAGGTGCCTCCCTCCACTCTCAGCTGGGTTTTAAGACTTTTTTGCACCACAGATGGAAAAAAAATGCTGGGTGTGAAGTGTATATCCCATAGACTATCGCAGAAAGCCTGTACCCCTCCCTCTGTGCTCCGTACCATGACAAAGTCCCATCCCTTCTGCATGAAAAACTCTTAATAATTACACCAGAAGACACAATGACCCAACTTCTAAGATGGTCTCCAGCACAGGGTGTGAACATTGAAGGGGGTCTCTCACATGAGAGGTGTGTTAGTTCATATTTGGGTCAGATGAGCTCAGGCACAGACAATAGCGAATTTAGGGACTGGTGGGAATGGTTGGACTCGACGATCCGGTGGGTCTCTTCCAACCTGGTTATTCTGTGATTCTGTGATTCTGCGCACAAGATACCCCAACTCGAGTATTTTTTGTGGGAAAGGAAAAGAATGACTCAATTCAATGCTAAGATTTAAGAAAAAAACCTCTTGCTGTTACTCCCGCATAAAACTTCTCCCTGTCAGCATTTTTGGGATTTTTTTATAGAGGTTCTGGTACTAGGCAGAGCCATGTTCATGGCCCTGGGGTTTGTGAACTGCCATCTTTAGGAATTGCCCAATTAGGATTTAGGAACAGGGTCTAGTACTGATCCTTAAATTCTTCCCATGCATCTAATCCCATACGCATGGGCATTTAATGTTTGGGATTAATCAACATAGCCCTATAGAGTTTGGCTTTTGCTATCTCTAAAATGTGCAAGCTGAATTAACAGTGCAGGGTAAATCCTGTAAGAATTAGGTTCTATGTTCACTTAATCCCACTGGATTGCTATTTCTAAATATTTATGTTATTTGAGATTTTGTTACAAACCTAATAATCCATGCTGCTATAGCCCAGTAAGCAACAAATACAGTCCCTGGTTTGCACGTTGCTTAGAGAAGTGAAGAATCCTGAGTATCTGTAAGGTGCTTTTCCCATGGCAATGCATAAATATGCTAGTGTGGGGTTTTATGTATGTAAGAGTAAACCGCTTGTTATCCCTTCTGAAAAGTTATTCAGACACGGTTTCCAGTGCAAAAATTAAAGGGAGGCTTTATCACCCCCATAGCCATAACTCTGTTATCTGAACTATTTTTTATAGTTAAGTTGGAGTGCATTTTCAGAGAAATATATAATTTGACACTGCTTTTCTCCTTCTATCTGTCTGCTGTTCTTCTGATTTCCCCAATAACAATCACTATTATTAGACAGGTTATTAAGTCAGCACTCAGAAGCTCTAGTTTATGGTTTTAATTGAGAAGCATACCTGAGATGTGGAACACTCTGCTCAGCTTCAGGCACTATAGTTTAAGTAATATATACTCTGCAACATGAGATAGAAATTACAGAAGAGAAGATAGATGGAAAAATCATTGCTGAATACCAGAAATTTCTGTAACTCAATAGATAGGCAAGTGATGGAATAGACTTCATAAATTTTCCAATAGGAGGTTTTTAAGAGACCTGAGATAGGTGAATCAGGCCTTGAACAGAGCTATCATAGACATTTGTTGCAGGACAGCTGCATTTCCTTTTCTTCAAGAGCAATTGTCCTCCTGATTTAAACCCAATTCGCATTAGACCTTAAAACACTATATCTTGATTGAAGGCAAAGGAATAAATAAAACCTTTCTGGACATCTCCTCCAAGCTTTTTCTTTGACTAAAAGGGTGTGGAGATGAGGTTTAGTAACTTGGAATGTAACCTAATCATTATTCAGAGCTTTGTTCAGAGGGTTGGAAAGCTGACCAGTAATAAAAACTTCATCTGAAACCTTTGACACAAAGAACAGACACAACTCTCTTGCATTTATGCAATGTGTTAGTAGACATCCTTAGTTCACCACAAACAGATCTGATGAGAAGCATTTCTATTTCTTCATAAGTCATTGCTACAATAATTCTTGTACAACTTTTTTAGCAAATTAGAGTTAAATATCACCTCTGGTCCCACAGCTTCACAGATCTCACCCAACTAACACCAACTTTTTCAATCTTTCCCTAGAAAGACCTTGTCTTCTGAAGCCACCTATTGCTGAATTTTGTCTTAAATGGGATCCTGGCTGCAGTGTTTTCTATAGCGATGGTTACCATTGATCCCTATGTCCTGAACCCATGGCAAGAAGGAATTTGCACTGCCAGAACCCACTTGCTTGTGGTCCAGCCCCTTGTCTTGCTGATGGGCTCTGCTCTGAAATGCTCCAGGTCCACCAACATGTGCTTCTCATCAGTAGAAAAGGAAGCAGGAACTGATAGGGTCAAACTGGATGAGCTAATCGTTTTAATCAACGAATCCCTTAACACAAGAGAGTTGCAGCTGCCTGGCCAATACAGTTATCCAGGCATCTCATGGGAGGAAGGCAATTAGCTTGCTGAAATGCTAATGAAGAGGCAAAATAGCTGAAGCAATACACAGAGCAAGGGGAGAGGCATAAAGAGACTGGAGAGAGGAGCCAAGGGGAGATGGAAGAGGAACCTGACTCCATCAGAGTTATTGCTGGATGTCTTTGGGTGGTGAGGAGTCTGCAAATTTGGATCAGAGCCAGATGGGGAGAAGAGCAGGACTGGTCCAGAGCTCTTCCATTTGGGTGTAGGCCTTGGTGCTGGCCATTCGGTGCTCTGCCATGGGCAGTTAACACAGTTCTTGCACATGAAGTGGTTTGGCTTGTTAAAGAGTATCAGGAGGATGTTTCTTACCACTAATTAATCTCCCCTCACTCCTCATGTCTAACTCCACTCTCTTCTTTATGATTCCTCATGGGCCTCCAGCTCTGGAAATCTCATTACTACAAACACCATCTCCTGCTTCCTTCAAAGCTCACATCATTACAGGCCCCAACTCTTCTCCTCAAAAAAACGGTGGCTCCATTTGAACCTTCTGCTGTGTGGTCCCAAACATTTTAAGCTGTTCAATTATTTTCCATCAATTACATGAATTAGTCATAGCAGTGAAATTCAGACCCACTGTCTGAGGTGTAAATGAGACAAATAAACCTCATTCCTCTGCTCAGTGAATTTACAGTCCAACTGCACATACAAATTGGCTTTCCAGGGCTTCTTATCAGGACGAATATCCATAAAGTAATAAAAAAATTAACCACTCATTGAAGGAAAAGTGAGACTAAGCAGCACAGAAACACATGGAAGGGTTTTAGCTTGGAAGTCCATGAAGAGTTCCTGTCACTTTAGTTTCTTTGTAAGGTTTTGATTTTTTTATTCCAGCAAGATCTAAGATCTGAGATGATGATGTATATTTGAGAAAACATTCCTGAACACATGGATGTTGATCAGCACAGGGCTCATCCTCCTACATCCCCAAAATCCTCCTCTGAGAGATGTGTTGCATACTCTTAGTACAAGTACTCTTTGTACTGGCATGTATTATTAGAATTACAGAATGGATTGGGTTGGAAGGGACCTTAAAGATCATCTGGTTCTGACCACCCTGCCACGAGCATGTATCATGTAACATTCTGGGGATCTGATTTAACTTCTCAAAAACTGAGGCTCAGGTCAAATCGTGTAGTCCTCCCTCTACTCCTGGCAAGATCCTTGATGCTGGTGATACCCACCACAGGCAGAGGGGATATTTTAGAGTGTCTCTAGTCCTTTCACTGTCACTAATGGATTGCCCATAGCCTTTTTACCCCCACCAAAGGCATGATAATTCTATTCTAGGTGGTCTTACAGATGCTGTGTTCAGTTCCTGCCTAGGTGCTGAACTTGTGAGAATTGATCAGGGCTTTATGTGCATAATTTCAATTTTCAAATTTCATGATGCTGTACCAGCCACCTGAAAATCATCTCTCCTTATTGTCACCCACCATGTGTCCTGTGGTGTGCATTCAAAACCAGAAAGATCCAGGCTGAGAAGCCTTGGCCTCTAGTAGTCCCAAGTTGAATAGTTCCAAGTTCGTCCTTGACAAAACTGCTTAACTTCAGTGGGACTCCATCAGTGATGAATTCTGACCTTTACAAGAAATCCAAGGCAGAACAGGCCAGGGTGTCTCAGTATTCTAATTTAAATTTTACACTTGAAGGATATACATACATTTTAAACCTACCTCTTTAATCCTTGAAGCTGAACTATTCAGCTCTTGTGTTGCCACTGAGAATTCAGGGAAAATGTTTGACAGAGGGCAAGGGAGCTGCTCTACATCATTAAGGAAAGCAGAGGTAGGGGGCGAGAGTGTGTGACCTCTGGAAGAAACAATCCACACTGAATGCATCAAACAGTAAAGCGTTGCCAGAAAAGAAGAGGATTAAACCCCTTAAACTGTACTTGAAATCATATATGCCTAGAAGTAGAGAAATTCTTTCCTACCTTGTTTTCTCCCTACATAATTAGTCTTCGAATATGCTTACTGGAGTGAGTGCATTTGTCCCAATCTAAGGAAACAAATGGAATGATGTAACTGGTTTCTTTCAGTTCCCACTTCAGTGCAACTTCACAATACCCTTGGACTTCAGGGGATTAAGTTCCTGTCTTGGCCGTGGTCCAGTTACTGGTCATTGCTATTTGTTGATTATCACAGCATTCCAGAAAACATTTTATCCCCTTCATTAACTAACTATTGACCAATCACATAAATCAGGTTAAGGACTAGTGGACATGTCTACAAAGAAGGGAGAGATTCAAATAAAGGCCAGATTAAAGAACAGGTTGAATTCTTTTTTTTAAGACCTCTGTACTTGAAATAGCAAACAATTCTTGCAAAACAGAACATTAATTAAAGATACCACTCTTCTGTTCATACTTTCAAAAGATGACAAAAAAGTCATTGTTTCTCCAAAAGAAGCCTCCACCTTCTTAAATATACCCCACCCATTTCCATCATTGTGTTTAAAACCAGATTATTTACATGTATAACATCTGTGAATGTATAAATATGCAGATGCACAAGTGCCTGTGTTACAAGAGCACTAATGTGCCATTGTGTAGAGGACTGAACATTGGTGAACATACTGATGCAAGGTTGTATTCAGGTCTGCATGACCCTTTAACTTAGTAAGAATCAGAAGTCTTGGCACTGATACCATGGAGAACCAGGCTGTGTCTTGTACGAAATCAGCTTGCCATCTTTATGGTGCTGGTAGCTGAGGAGAATTCTCATGCTGGGCTATAATCTCTCCTGCTTGAACCCAAGGACCCTCAAGCCTCCTCCAAGGTAACAATTAGGGCTGCAGATTTGCATCCTGCCCTTCCCACACCTCATTATTTGTTTGCCCATGATGCAACCCTGGAGTCATAGCAGAGTAATGCAATTCTTTGTCCTTGTATTGGTATTTTGAATACATATTTTTCTCGATTTGACTTGGGGAGAAAGTTTCCGAGAAAGTAACGGGGTGGGTTTTAAATTGTACGCTTCACCATGGGCCATTCCCCGAGCTCTTGAGTACGTGTGACCAATGTGTCTCAGTCTGTTGGCAGGGCCAGTAAATGCTGCCTGATGATGGGTGACTGGTGTGCCCACATCCTCTCCTTCCAAGGCCTGGGTTGCTGTGGGCTGCTGGGGGAGTGGCAAAACATGTGGTTCCCTTCTTTTGATGTCTGCAGGGTGTGATTTTCTATAATAAAGTGTTATGTGTTATTCTGTGTACAAAAACTGCTCTACCTAAGGGATTTGGACCCTACAAGAAGGCAGACAATCTTGTTGCAATATTTGCTTTGTTAAGGAAGATAAATTTAAGCTACCTAATAAGTGCAGGGTGTATTATCTTTTCTCCTGAGGGAGACAGGAACTATCATGAGAGTGAAAGAATAGCATCATAGAATATCTCAAGAAGAAGAAAGGAGGCAAACCAGAGGTCCTGTATGGTCACTTTCATCATTTTACTACTTAGGTTCTTTTGAGAGACAGTTGTAGATGCAACATTGATTTATACAGTGTCATGCAAATTTTGGTGTGACAATATTAATACTGTTAAAGGGCTTTGAGATGTGCTAGGGAAGAATTCAAAATAATGAAGAGGCTAGTCAGGGTCTAAATTTGCAACAGCTGCCCTGACATCAGTAGGACCTAAGTCAATACCCTCACTATCAGTGGAAAAAGCCCAGATTTATGCCTTGTAATTCCTCATCATATTGCAACAGGAAAAGATGTAAGTCAGCCTGAATTAAGTGTTGAGAGTCTAAGGAATGGAAGTGGTCCCTTGTTTAAGATTCATTAAACTTAGCCCATTAAAATAGACTGTGATTTAAAATCCCAAATACCATTTGGCATCCATCTGGTGCCTAGATGATGCCTAAATAAGAGCAGTTTTTCACCCATTACTTTTAAGCAGTCTTCCTGGCAAAAGGACAATGACATAGTGTGCTGCTATTGCATTTGCACCAACTTTTCACTAAGTACTGATTTATGTTTATTTAATCACCATTACTAGTTTATATGTTATGCTTCATTTCTATAAACAGTATGATTTTTGCCCCCCCCCAGCCCCTCCACAATAAAAATCTGAGTAAAGGATTTATGATGGAAAACCCATAAAAGGTCCCTTTTGTTCCACCTAATTGAATTTCACCTCCCATTACCATTACCTTATTCCTGTTCACAGCATAGAGAATGAAAAGCTTTGGCAAGTTTTGGGGTGAGTACATCCAAGAAGTTAGAAATCTTGGCCTTTCTTCTGGAAGGTATTGTGTAAGGCAGGCACCCTGGACCAATCCCCGCGCATTCTCTCCTTCCCTTCTGCATCATTCCTATAGTCAACATGAAGCTGTAGTGTAGCTGCGTTCAAGTATTCTGTAGGATAGTTTCTCAAACCTATGTTAGTTCAAAAAGCTTTGCTAGATTTTTTCGACTTTTAAAACTTTAAGAGATGGATCAGGGAAGACTGGCAGCCTTAGCTTTTGATTCTCTGGGTCTTCGGCTTGGGAGTGATTCCAACCTTAGCAATCACCTGGCAGCATCACATTGCAGCTTTGTATTGTGCCTTTCCTGACTCATGCCACTATAAGCAGCAGCAGTTCAGTGACTTCACTCGGTGCTGAAGCCCACGTCCAAAAAGGAACAGTTTCCTCTGTGCTTTTGGTTTTAACCATACTCAAGTACTGTCTGTTCTTAATAAAGAAGTGATCCTCTGTGTTGTAATGAAGTAGCCAGTCTACATATGAACTTTCTTCTGGAAAGAACATGCTGCTCAAGGAGGTCAAAAGGCCTCAGTTGCCAACAGAAATATGACTTAACAAGTAGGAGGCATTTTGAAAAAGAAGTATCTGTGCTCTTGACTGCGCTCCACAAAATTAATAAGAAACTCCCTGTGGTCCTAAGTACAAAACTGAGGTTCTCCAGCACTGGCTCAGCTGCTGCCTGTTGCTGCTGAAGCTTTGGGACATGATTTGCACAGGGACTTGGACCTTCATGTGTTCAGATGTGTGAATGGCCTAGCTGTTCACTTCACAATACAAGTTTCACAGTGGTCCAGACAGAGCAAGAGGTACATACCATCACAGGGAAGAAGTAGTCCTTTACATGAATAATTATTGTGCCTGAGGACAACACTGAGGATCTGGGACAGGTCTGCTGTGAACTACCTGCTGCATGTTTTGCCAGAAGTTAAGGATGGTTTGCTGGATACTAAGTATCTGGTGTAACCCAGTTCCATCCAGCTAAATTTGAACATGCTGGACACGAACACATCTCACCTACAGCTAAGTCCTGCCAGACTGCATACAAGAGGTGTTTTTCTAGATGTTTCACCAGCAACGTGCACACTCACTGCTGTTTGCAGGGCATCCTATGAGGAATTTTGTGCCACTAACTACTTCAGATTTATTAGGTCACTTAGGTGGCTTCCACCCCATATCAGTCATCCAAATAAAATAATGATAAAATCCTTTTTCTGAATTAAAAGCATGACTTTGTAAGGTATAAATGAGGTTAGCTCCTCTCTGCAGACAGTCTTGGAAAAAGTCTGTCTCATCTCAGGAGTAAGGGCATTCTTATGGATCCAATTAAAGAAAAAACACTATCTGGCAAGAAAGAACAAAACCTATAATATTTCTGATTATACAATGGCAGCTGGAATAAAATTTTCTCATATGGGAGAATGTGAGCTCAATGTGTAAGGAGAAACTGTGCTTGTCAGAATTAATTAGAGTGAGAGAAATGGCCTACGGTCAGATACTGCATATAATGTCCACTCCTGGTTTCTGAGGCTGAGCCAGACTTCAAGGTTGCTGGGATTGCGCCCTGCACTATAGTCTCAGAGGCTGAAGTTCCCACTAAGGACTTCTCACTGATGGTAAGGAGAAAACTGTGGACTTAGTCTTTTGTTAAAATGCCAAGTCACCAATTAGTCTTGGTGACTGAAGGATAGAGGTTTCATCAGAAAGTCCCAAAGCACTCTTTAAATATCCATAGCGATGGGATATGGGCCAGGCTGTTGCAGGGAAATGTATGCACACTGGAGGCTGGTTTGTACAGTAAGAGGGTCATCGCGGGTTATACATCAGATCCATCCACCTGAAGTACATAAATAGCCATAATTACGCTAGTGTCTAAGTGCCTCATAGCACTCTTCTAAGCTAGAGATTTCCTGATCTTTCCAGTTTATATGGCAGCCTGGAAGACAAGGAGACTATAGGATTTCATTGGGATCTAGACATTCAGATACCCTTCCAAGACCTACCCTTGGGGACACGTGTATCATCATGCAAGAATGGCCTCTGAAGGGCTGCCAACTGCCTGTCCACAGGACAGTGGAGCAAGAGTCCACTGGCGCTACTGCCCTGATCTACGATGCTCATAGGGGAAGCTGCTTTTCAGATGGTGTAGAAATAGGTATAGATTTACTGGGAGAGCAGAGGAGGATGAAAGTGTTGTAGTGTACTCACTGGCACCACGCATTGAGTAAAGCATGCTCCTGCTCTCCTGAGTCAAGATGGTGGATCCTGGGGGATCGTTACCTTAACAACAACTTCCAAGGTGACATCAAAATAATTTTAGTTTCCTTAAGCTTTTGCTGATCTAAATACACCAACTTCAAGTAGAATCCTGAGGTGCTGGGAAAGGGGTAGTGAGAATGGCAGCAAAAGAGGGCTGTTATCAGACTGCAGTAGTGCAAGTATAGTGGAGACATTTCTAGCATAGGAGGACTTATCTCATATATAAAGTGTGAATAAGGGTTTTATAGGGGTCTTGCTAAAATAGGGGCTTTCCTTTGTCAGCACTGACACGTCATTTTATCCAGTTCTTTGTAGTTAGCTACAGGATAATATTCTCAATTTGCCGTTTTCCGTCTTACACTTTACACTGTAGAGAACAGAAGTGCTGAAAAGTGACAAGGACTCTAAGCATTGCTGCAAATACAAAGACAGATCAGTGCATGTTCTCTTCTGCATCAAGCTGAACATTACTTATCCTACCGACTCAAGATCTCTGCTTCTGGCAAAACATCTTTGGGGTAAGGGGAATGATAAGCCCATCAAATTCTCAGTCTTCACTTCAAAGAGGTTCTTCCACTTCATGCTAAGGGAAATAGACATATCTTAATGGA
Source organism: Clamator glandarius (assembly GCA_033459285.1). Taxonomy (NCBI): domain Eukaryota; kingdom Metazoa; phylum Chordata; class Aves; order Cuculiformes; family Cuculidae; genus Clamator; species Clamator glandarius. Next base: position 3,430,210 of record JAUNZM010000016.1, on the reverse strand, counting down.
CACAGGAAAATCTCTGCTTTTCACCTGACATAGTCGCATCATCATGCTCCCATGTGAAAGGGCATCATGTACCCTGCTAAAGACCAGGAAGGGTTGTGTTCCTTGGCTCTCTTCTTGAGGCAAATGTTGAAGTAGTATCTTGGACTCAGATGCATGCAATCCTTTGAAATTTGATTTACCCCCTAGTCCTGTTGCCTGTTATGCAGAATGGCAGTGGGTGGAACTGTCAAGTTGATGTCCCCATTGGTGAATGCATGTATTTCGGGAATGCTCTGTAATACAACCTCGCTCATTGTTGACAGCCAAAACTTTCCATGAAGTCCATAAGCTCCTTTTCTTCTCCTAAGTCACTTACTTATTAGGGAGCCAGTAATGAAACAGGTGTGCCTGGAGCGCAAGGATGTTCCACCACACCAAACAGCAAGGTTCAGGCAGAGCAGAAGGCACTTCCTGGGGAAGAGATCTCTTGCCACCACATGCAGCCTGTCCTTATATATCCATCGTTGCCTGGTATATTACCCAAGGGCAAAGATCTGACCAACTTCTAAGCAGGCAGTGTGCCATCATAACAGATGGGCATAAATGGGACAGCCAAGAAGCCATGTATGTGCATCTAGTGTGTTTAAGGGTTGGATTCCGAGCCAGGAACGTCGGAACAGCTGTCCACCCTCAGTTTACGTGCCTATAGTTTAGAGGGATCTGCCACCACTAATCCAACTTCAGAGCTGGTTTAATTTTCAAAAATTAAAAATAGCATGCACCGCCCCATATGGAGAGTGAGTCTTGACCCATTTACATCAAGGGTTTGTGTGGGTGAATGGAGGGGGGGTAGCGTCAAAGAATGGCAGGGTGGGGAAGTGTGTTGACCTCCATTTGTCTTTTTGTTGGGATTTGCTGTGGGATTGTGTTAGGAATGCCTCCACGCATGAGCCAGCTCTGTTTAGGGTGCCCAAGGCAGGATTTGGGGTCTGCTGGAAGCTCTGTTCCCATACATTGGAGTCTGACACCCTGTTCATCGCAGTCCTACAATTCCATTCTACCCCATGTCAGCAGCGGCAGGATCTAGTGGTTGAAATATGACATTTTAAAGCTCTAAATGCCCCATACATAAAATTGAATCCTCCTCACAAATGCCTAACATCTGGTTTTCAGATTCTGTCACTGACAGATGCTTCACTCATGCACTTAATCTCTGCAAAAAGAGATGTACTGGTGTTGCAGAGATGTGGATGCAGCTCTTCACATGGGAAGAATAAGTTTTTACTTCAATCAAAATACGAAGTTTCTAAGTCTATTTGGAGCCTTAGAGCTAGAAATAATGAAAGATTTGGACTGAAAAGGGTAGTCACTTAGGAACTTGCCTTACCTGCTGCAGAGGGATCCATATTAGTTGGGGGCTGTGATTCATACACCTCACATATCAGTTAATAAAGAGCGTGGACCGGTCAACAGATGGGAAACAACTTTAATTAACCCTAATAAAAGCTAAATACTGGTCTGTGTTTGCGATCTTGCACATCCTGAAACTTGGGGTAGTGGTAACCCAGTGACAAAGCACCCCAATTCAATGCTCATCCAAGGCATGGAGATCCTTGCATCTCGATATGAATGGTGTATATATGTCTAAAACATTACCACAGCCTAGGATTTATCCTTTTTCCTGCTCTTATTAAAAGTTGCTCTCCAGCCCCTGGGATATCAGGGGAAGCTGGCTGTGCCTTCCATCTGGTCTGAGTAGCATCTTGTCAAAGAACCTACGCTCAGAGCAGTGGTTGTCCCTTACCAGGTTTCAATCTGAATTAGGTGTCTGGCAGAAAGGCTGTTGCTGGAGATGTTGACAATCCAAGTCAAAATGTCTAAGGGGAAGCTTTACAGTTAGAACCATAGATTCATACATTCATTAAGGATGGGAAAGACCTTCAAGATCATCAAGTCCAACTGTAAGCCAAACACCACTGTGTCTATTAAACCATGTTCTGAAGTACCAAATCTTAGAAGAAAAATGAAGCTGGTGAAGGAGCTGGAGAACAAGTCTTACAAGGAGCAGCTGAGGGAGCTGAGGTTGTTTAGCCTTGAGAAGACGAGGCTGAGGGGAGACCTTATTGCTCTCTACAGCTACCTGAAAGAGGTTGTAGAGAGGAGGGAGCGGGCCTCTTCTCCCAAGTGACAGGTGGCAGAACAAGGGGCAATGGCCTCAAGCTGCACCAGGGGTTGGTCAGACTAGATATCAGAAAGAAATTTCTCACAGAAAGGGTCACTGGGCACTAGCACAGGCTGCCCAGGGAAGTGTCTGAATCACCATCCCTGGAGGTATTTAAAAGATGGGTAGATGAGATGCTCAGGAACATGGTTTAGGCAGATAGGAACAGTTAGACTCGACGAGCCAAGAGGTCCTTTCCAGTCCGGTAATTCTATGATTCTATGCTCTACAAGTTTTTTTTAACACCTCCAGGGATGGTGACACTGCCCTGGGCAACCTGTTCCAGTGTTTCACCACTCCTTCAGTAAATAATTTTTTCTAATATCTAATCTAAACCTCTCCTGGTGAACTTGAGGCCATTTCCTCTCATCCAATCACTAGCTACTTGGCAGAAGAGACCAAGCCCCACCATGCTACAACCTCCATTCAGGGAGTTGTAGAGGGCGATGAGGTCTCTCCTAAGCTCCCTTTTCTCTAAACAACCCCAGTTCCCTCAGTTGCTCCTCACAACTTGTGCTCCACAGCTATTTCTGAAATACTCAGTGGACTTAAATTTTGCACATAGGCACATCTGAGACACATGGACTCTTCTGGAGTCTGGATATTAAAACGTGCTGTGATGCTAACAGCATTTCAATTTTGAAACCTGGGTATCTTCAGGTGCCACAAAGATTGCAAAAAAATTGACCATAGGTTATCCAAACTCCCATTTTTCAAAGTTTTGTGACATGAGATTTATGTCATGGCAGTGCAAACAAGTCATCACAGAGTGACCTAGAGAATGGCTCTATTTCTCCTCACTTGAGGGTGGGTAAATGCTTGTTCTTACCCATCATACGATGTGAGATCAGTTAAAGCAGTCAGGGTGAGCTATCACATGAGAGCATTCCCAGAGTTAACCATCATAATGTGGCCTGTGGTCTGTACATCAGGTCTTCTGCTTATAGCCTTGGCCATGGAAATGTACTGGTGTAGTTGTGGCTTTACCCTCTGGGGTCACACAGATGCAGCTGCACTTTTTTTCCATCATCTGAAGCATCTTATCTTTTCCGCCTTTCTTCTCCCCTCTGGTATTACTTGTTTTGCAGATTTTCAGCATTGTAAATTAAGTCTCATAAGGCATATGAGTTTGGAGCTCATATGAATGAGACACAGCTACATGCTGAATTGTGTCATAGCATCTTTTAGGGGGCCCTGTGTACACTGCAGTGTACACGCAGTACTATGCATGTATATGCATATAGTATGCATATATATATATATATAGTATATGCATGCACTATACTTATGTAGTATTTGCAGCTTACAGGCAACCTGTTGAGATACACCCATCACAGTGAGGGTATCATGGCCATGAAAACTAGCACACCTAATTGTAATATGTGAGTTCTCCAGAATCGCTGGTTTTCAACCCATACTCTATAAATTGCATATGTCTGTATGAATGTTTTGCCCATTCACTCAGAGGACAGGGCATTTTGGAGTGCGTTGATTCTTTGCAAATTAGTTTAACGCAACACTTAAGTTCTTTGGGGTGCTTTAGTAATGGCAGCTTGTCTCAATAGGTGACTTTCTTCATTTTCTTCTGTTTTTGGAAGGAATTATGACTTATTAATTTGGGAGCAGCATGGGAAAAGACAAAGTTATTCTCCACCCAGGCTGGAGCAGGGATGTCCGTGACTCCAGCCTGTCCTGCATCCTCTGGCTCCTGCTGGCAACCTGTCCATGCTGATGTTGGCATCCCCTGCCATTCCCCAGCTTTGGCATCTGCAGCACTTGGGTTTGGTTTATGAAGAAAAGGTCTCTGTTACAACAAAGCAGAATAAGGCTTTGCTTTTTGGAAGTTTCTGGACCTGCCCTATTCCCTAGTCACTATAACAGTCCAGCAAATACTTCGTAAGCCAGCTTTCACACTGTTTCTAGGAACACACAGAATATTCAACTAAAATGTCATGCATCGTCTGTTTGACCTCTAGGCGTTCGTTGACATAAGTTTACCTCATAGCTACTATTTTCCTAATAAATTCTGATTAGGGTTTGTTTTTCAAGCTTAAATGGAAAATCCCAAATTGTGTCATGACAAAAGTAAACACTCCTACACGTTGAACATGTTCTGTTTTCCATTGCTCTGCTGCCAGTGTTTGGGGCTGTAAAAAGGCCCAAACAGGCTGAGTGTCAGGAGTGTAGTAGAAGCAGGTGGCAGCCAACCAGAAGTCTAGAACCTGTGGGGTGCGGCAGCAGCTGAGTCTCTATTACCCCAATCCATCCACAAAAGATCAATAATTAAAGCTTTCTCCTTAAGTGATAGAGCAGGTATCCCCGTGCTGATGAGATGCTAGAAGGAATTCTCTTAAGTAGAAGAAATGTAAGTAGCTTGTGCCACGTTGGGTAGACCCCAAACAGTTTGGAGATGTGCATCTTGCACATCTGCATGTTGGATACCTCTGGACCATGGTGCTTGGAGAATCAGTGGTGCAGCAGAATTCCTTGGCTATTTTACAGTAAAAATCTGAGCTTCGCCTCTTTGCAGGTCAGACCTCAGAGCAGCATTTCAGGGAAATTAAGGGATTAGATCCTAGAAAAGCCTTGGCTGTATGATAAGGTGTCTGAATTCAGCACACAGGCTCTGCTGAGATGCTCCATACTTCATGCCAGCTGCCACCTGACACAGCAGGTGCCTAATTTTCTGCCAGAAAGGGTAAACCTACGAGCCCGGGCAGAACTAAGATACCTGGAGATGTGCACAAACGTCAAGACATTCCCACGCCAGCCATTCCTTTCCCTCTCCTACCAATGGACAAATGTGCAGGGGTGTTCAGATACTGCATGGGCATCGTGTTTTGAGGTCAGCTGAGTGCTCCTATTGCCAAGTGGAGAACCTTCTCTCCTGCTCATCTGGATCTGAGCTATCAGTTCATGGGTTGTTTGCAAGGTCAGATAGTCTTTAAGTTATTGGAGCAATGCACTCCTTTTGAAGAGTTCCTCACTGTCTGTACACATTTAAATATCCATCAGGTTGTGGAGATGGGGAGAACTGAGCTGGAGGAGGATTATTGTTTTACGATCTCGGATTCCGACTCCTATGTTTCAGATGTGTTTTCACCTCTCAGCTATATGAGAGAGACAGAGGAAAGGCAGACCAGCCTTGAAGACCTTGCAGTAGCAGAGGATTCGCAGCTAAGTTATGTACCTAACTGCAGTGAGATATTTCATTTGCTTTGTCATTTTTTTCACATTTAAGTGCAGAGTCGTATTAAGCTGCAGACTATTTGTCTGAGAGCCTTAATAGGTTAATTTAGCTATGTTCTTTTTGCTCTGCTGATTTCAGCAAGGAACTCCTCATTTGCCCTATAGGGAGGGGAAGAATAATTTTTCTGCATGGGTCCAACTTTGAGGACTGACCGATGAACATTAGTTCAAGTACTTTTTGTCCTCCTAGTATCTGTGATTTACTGGGCCTTTCTGAAGCAGCAGGCTGGCATATAAGCTCTCACACTTGTGAAATCTCAGTGACACTGAAATAAGTGACAAAATTCTATCGATTTTCCACAGGAAGTGATTTTGCTGAAAGCAGTTAGACCTCAGTAATAGAAATGAAAAACATCTCAGACACTAATGTGGTCCAGACATTCATGTTGAAAAAAGAATTGTCTTGCAGGCGTGTCTTACTTGGAAGAAACAGAAACAGCTTCAAGAAGGATTTGCTCAATGAATTCATGTGTAGGGAGTTACTGAAAGTAAGGGACTGAGTTTTTTCCTTCTGTCCCTGCAAAGGGACGTAATCTCTTACAAGGTGAGTTTTTAGAACCCACTTTCTCAAGCTGAGCAGGGCAAAACCACTAGTCACTTCAGAAATGTTTGGCTCTGGGGTCTGTCCTGAAAACTTCTCTTGACATGTCCAAAGATAATTTCAAGTCTGCCAGAAGGACCTTGGAGCCAAAATATTAACTTTTCATTTTTCATTTCTGTCTCCACCAAGTTTAATTGTGCTCTTAGGTAAGAAGAGACTTGCTTTTGCTGGAAGCTGCTTTGCTCAAGCCTTGCACTGTACATGCCCATGTTTTTTTCACAAGAAGAGAAAAATCAGTTCCCCACCAGGCTGACTGCTCAAGGAAAGAGGGAAGGTGGATAGCAGCTAAGGAGCTTTTTAACACTCCAAGAGTTCTGTCTGTTCTTTCTCCTCACTAAGCAAGCCGGTTGGCATCCGAGAGACATTCAATCACACTCTGCAAAAAGGCAATATTTCAACAACTAAATGGATTATTCACATAAACCCTCACATTTTCCGAGAAAAGATGCCAAGCTGGGTTTGAAAATCCACAAGTACATGGAACATGGGATATGTGTGATAATTTCATGACTTTCTATAATACTTATCAGGGGGATAGCAAGATGCTTGTGTGTATTGATGCAGAGACTGATCCATTTTGAAGATATCCTTATCTTGTGATAGATAAAAGAAATATGGATGTAAAATACAGGGCTTGCTTCATCCACATGCAAGTCCAGCTGTTTCTGGATGGAAAGCTGCCATAGTATCACAGTTCATAACAAGAGTGTGTAAAATTTTAGAGCCAAAGTGGTATTTCTCCCATATACTGACTGCTGTAGGTGTTGTCACAAGCTGAATGAGGTTTACAACTGTGTGACAAGATGAGCAACAGGAGGCTGACTTCACCTGTTAGTAGAAGGTGACCAGTCAAACAGTGTGTGTAAAGCAATCTTGCATGAGTGGCTTGACTTACCTTCACTTTTCCAACTCTTACCAAATAAGAAGGTCTTTAACAGCTGAGATTCCACCAGGCTAGGTTTTCCATGATGTATTAGGAAAGGGGCATTGAACAAAGATATTCCTTAGAAAAACAAAGGAAGAGTTCATCACACTGGATAGAGGAGGGTAGTGATTGAACTGCAAAAAACCCTGATATAAATATGGGCACACATCAGAGCTGTTAATAATAATAACAACACAAAAAATCAAGCACCGATACCAGCACACAGATAATGAAAACAGAGTGTGGGATCAGGTAAGAAGAAAGCAACACCATAAATAACTTTTTAACCTATACAGAAGGACTTTTCCATCAACTGATGGAAAGGTTGATTTCCCATCAACTTATGGAAAAAAAGTTGATTTTCCATGAACTGATGGAAAAAAAGTTGATTTTCCATGAACTGATGGAAAAGTAACAAGAGAGTAACTGCTAACATTGGGATTAAGGAGGTGTGAGCAGGAAGGAGGTGGCAAAAAAAGGGCAGTGTTTAAAAAATGGGAGCAGAATTATAGAAAAGGAAAGTGGAAAACTGCAAGTATGTTAGGAGAAATAATAAGATCTGTGGCAGAAACTCAACATACAGGCAAGATACTCCCCACCTTAAGCCATGGAATTTGGTTTGAAAAGGTTGTTTTGCAAATTATATATTATAAAAGACCTAAAATAGCAATAATTTAGGATGGCAGTGGGTCATGTGGTCCAGCTACCCACTGTATCTGTTCACCATGGGATGTGTTTTCCTTCCAAATGTCAGGCTGACTCATGTTTTAATGTGTTTGCAGTTGCACAATGCTTTTGGATGTCTGTGAAGCATGCAGACATTTCTTTTAACCTCCAGCCTTTGCCTCTGTTTATGAGATTTTGATGGTGTTGTTTTGCATGTTTGAGTAATGAGGGTCAGAGCCCATGACCCTGTAGGCTGGAGACGACCCTTCTCCAGGCTCACTGAGGGACTATTAGCTCCATTTAACAACATAAATGTCCAAGGGCCAAATTCAGCGCCATTGGCGGCAGCGGGAATGTTGCCACCAGTTCAAATGGATGTAGGGCTGAGAGCCAAAAGTTCCTTTGAACCAAGGCAGGGAGACACTTGCACTCTGTCCAGTTCATGGACTTCTGTTTTGTGATTCATTTCCCTTTTTCAATACATCATGGAAGAAGGATGGTCTTTCAATATGACCATCCAGATGATGTGTATAGTTAGCAGGAGACTTATGCTTTTTTACAAATTACATGCACTTAAATACTGAAGTAATTTAGAGCCAGGCAATTTCCACTCAAAATGACAGCTCCTAAGCAAAGGGGGGTTGAGGTTCAGAACTGAACTTTCTTGAAGAGAAAGAGCCAGAAGCAGAAGTCAATGAGATCTTGAAGAGTTTTCCCACTCCCAAGAAAAAAGCAAAACAGAAAATTGAATGATATTCCTGCACAGTGAAGAGGAGGCAGATCAGAGACTGACCCCCCCACCTCTGCTGAGGCTCAGTCTGCTCAGCCTGCAGTCCAGACAGCCCAGGGTGCATGGCAGTGGGCCAGGGGAGAGTAGGCAAGACCATTTCTTGTAAGGGAGCATAGGAAATGGCAACTGTTTAGTACATAGTGAGAAGATCAGATAGTCAGGGAAGTTTGTGCCTGCAGCAGGTTTGCCTCCCTGGAAGCTATGAAGAATAATTCAACCAAAGAAAAAGAAAAAGAACCCAAAACATAACACAAAACATCTAGAGAAAAAAATGAGGAAACAAGCTAAAAAGTTATTTACAAGAGGCAATCTTATTTGACTTCTAGTTCTAATACATTTTTTTCATTGACTACTCTAAGCACCCGAAATATCATTTAAAGTCCGTTTATTTCACTAGCTTCTGCATCAGGCTAATTATGTCCTGTGCACAGCACACTTGAACTTGACAACCCAAAAGAGACAGCTAGAACTGGATTTACTAAAAAGAGTTTTTCACTTTACAGCACTATAAAAAATAATGATACAGTTCAGTCCCAAACTTACAATAACGGAATTTGTATGACACAAAGTTCTTTCCTCCAAATTTGGACTTTCTAGCTGAAACTTCAAAGATTTTTTCTCTCCTATATTTTCTTCATTGCTCCACCAGTCTCAGAGGACATCAGCTCTCTGCCTCATATAAAGGTGTCCAGAATGAATTAGCCAGTAAAATTAAATTATTGTTTTTCTGTCAACAGTAATGCCTGGGGCTGGCCAAAGCTAAGTAACGGATTCACGAACACAGTGGTTTAAAAATAGCATTTAATTCTGATATAATATGTCTCTGAGGCCCCTTTCAGTAAGATACTTCAAAAACATAAATGTAGGCAGTGCTGGCCTCAAAAGAATTTATGTGCTGGAGGCTCTGATCCTACTGATATAAATCTGTGCCTAGATAGAGGAGACTCTATCTTGCAGAAAGTTCAGTCCTGCTAATGATTATTGAGCACAGAAACGACCCTACTTAAATCTCAGTTCCCTGCATGAGTTTGTGAGGCCGACCACTCCTCTGATTTGTAAACAGAGTGAAGAAAGCTGCTCATGAACCAGACATCCACAATGGCACTTTTACATCCATTTTCCCCTGATTTCAGCTCTGCCATAAATAACTTGAGATAGCCCTCTTCAATAATTGCTTAAGAACTAGAAGTATAACTAATAATTTCCAAGTAACAGGACTTTCACTTCTAACAGAATGGAAGAACATAAGAATTCGGGGCGTGACTGAGAAATGTCATCCCACAACTGTGTACTCTGGCAGTTTTCCAAACGCACTCTTTGCTGGCCCAGCCTTGCTCCATTTGTGTGCATGTACCACTCAGATATCACCATGGGAGCAGATTTTGCCTAATACAAGGCTGTTTAATAAATCCAGTCCTTAAATGCATTCTGCGTACGGTTTTACTGTTTAAACTGATTACATTAAACTGTGAGCAGCATCCTCTCTTCTGGGTCGCCCCTGAGCACAAAGATGCCCTGAAGTCTTCAGATCCTTGGAGTATGAAAGATACACCCTTCAAAATCCAGACCTCTATTTATTAGTGTTTAAATATGCTTGAGTCATGGTAGAGGAAGGTTCCCATAGGCAAGAGCAGGTTTCCTCTGAGTTCATGGCCATGCAGCCACCAAGTGGCACGACGGCAGCAGAAGAGCCTTGGAGGGAACTTAGGCCAACAGGGTAACCAATAGACGCAAAGCTGAACCACAGACTTGTTTCAGACAGACCAAGGAGAAATCTGCTGGAAACAAAAAGCTTTCATTAACTTGATACATAGCTGGAGCTGAGGACAAAATTTACCAGTGGAGGTTGGAAAGGCATTTATAGCCCTAGCATAGCACCAAGAGGTCTCCTTTTAAATTCCAGACATTGAGGTTTAAATAAAAAAGGGTTCATGGTACCCTCCCTCTTCACTTTCCACCGGTTCTTTGACTTAAAATCTCCTTCTGGGAAGGACTCACAGCACAATACCTTTCCGTCCTAAATATTTGCTAGAATTACTTCCTTTATTTTCAAACAAAGAGGAAATAAAAATAAAAGATTTCTAATTAATTAATATTAGCTTTGATGCTAACCTCCTTTATGAGCAGCACCCTTTTTAGAAAGGGTAAGCTTTTTTAGCCCATGATAAGAAAACAAGCTATTTAATCAATATATTTTCCAGCATACGTGTTCTTTGGCAGAGACTTTAAGTTGTCTTTTTGAGCGTATGTGTTTCTGCATGGATATGTGTGTATGTGTAAGCGTTTCTGTTTCAGAAAACAGAGTTGTTGGACATGGATAGGAATGTGTCTGGCATCTTTAGAAGAAAGACTCAGAAGGAAATCAGTATTTCAGTGAATTTTGCAAGATATCCAGCTCTGACTATTTTGCGGTTAACTTTCCATTCCAAAATTGTTAATGGCGAGTTGTCCAGACTGTGTCTCTTACCAAAGAATTTTGGAATCGTGAGAAAACAATGAGTTAGCCGTTAGGAAAGATTAACCTCCCAATCTTAATCCTTCCAACTATCGCTTTACATAAAAAGGGCATTCATGTCTGAATCACTGCTAAAGACTCTTGGATAAATTTCTTTCTAGCCTAATTCCACTGAAAATGTCACTGCTACATCAAATATCTGGTGATTTAATGTGAGCTGGCTACAGTTATTATTGCAAGTGTTAGAATTGCCATCTAATACTGGAGTCCTGTTAATGCTACTACACACTCTATTTACACAGAGAAAACTTAAAGGCTGAGGACAAGATAGGCAAAGAACTGCAGGGAAAGGTAATATTTTTATACTTTAGGCAATAAAGACTCAAACTATCAAGATGATTTGCCCACAAATGTACAAAGAATTTGGGAATGAATATGAAGTCCACCCAGCCTTGCTGAAGCCTACACCATCCCTCCTTGTTGCTTTCCAAAGCATATTAGCATTTATCATGGAAAAGGCAAGCTGTCCCTTGCGATTTCACCGGTGAATCCACAGATAGAACAAAATGTAGCAATTCAGAATAAGTGAATAAATCATTTCCCGGAATAAGTCTGCTGGCAATCCCTTGTATCAATAACATTTTAGACCCAAGAGCAAAATGGTACTTGGTGTTTGTCACTTACTCAGGCATTTTAATCCCTCCTGATTTTATAAGCAAGACATAGACTCCTCAGTAGATTTGTAGTTTTCAGGCTCTGGGTTTTAAATGTCAGAAATAAAAACTTTCATTAGCTGTCCTTCTGGTTTTGTTGGTGTTTTTTTGTTTGTTTGCTTGCTTTTTAAGAAGCACATTAAAAAGTGAGCCCTGTTTTGTTCTGGAACTTACCTGGTAAATACATGTCCAATCACTATCAGTGCTAAACCACCTGACTTTAACATTAAAGTTGGCAATTATGACCTTGACATCCTCTATCCATGTGGTTGCATAAAAGATCTGTGCACTTCAACCCACGATCGAGCAAACTATGGAAATAGTGACTGAATCCTCATGCAATTACAACCTCATGTCAGCAAAGCTGTGGTTTGATAGTCCCAGATCTGGTGGTAAGACAGCAGCCAGCTGCACTAGGGTACCAGTTACACATGTCCGTGCTGTGAAATTTCCCTTTTGACCATCTGAATGAGGCTTTCAATTAACGCATTTTGAAGTGAGGGGTGAAAAAAAGGCAAAAAATATCCATCCCACACAGGTTTGGATTCCAGGTTGCTGTGAGTGGTTTGGATGACACTGAGCACAGCAGTGCAAGAGACTAACACTGCCTGAATTAAAACCACCACAGAAATGCAGACTGCTGCAATAGGGTGGATAGGGCAGCATGGAGAGAATCATGCCTTGCGCCATTGGCTCTGCAAAGGGAGATTTTTGGCATGAAGACTCAACAGCTGTAACAAGTCCAGTTGCAGGTTTGCCTCTGGCACCAAGTGCTGTGGTTCTTTAGCCAGCTCAAGTGGTCAACACTGTCCTTGACAAGAAAAACAAGTTCGTAGCAGGGAGACTGGAAGCTTGCAAGTGTTATTGACAGGGGTGAAGAGAGACGTTTTTGTCATTTTTCAGCCTCCCCAACCCTGCAGTGTACCAAATGAAATCCTGTATAAAGAAAGAAAAGAAAAGAACATCTTGTTCTTAAAGATTATCCTGCTACCAGGATGATAAGTTGTTTAAGACTGTCATGTATTCCCCTTCAAAGAAGCGCAACGAAGCTGGTGAGGGGGCTGAAGAACAAGTCTTACGAGGAGCGACTGAGAGAGCTGGGGTTGTTTAGCCTGGAGAAGAGGAGGCTGAGGGGAGACCTCATTGCTCTCTGCAACTACCTGAAGGGAAGTTGTGGAGAGGAGGGAGCTGGGCTCTTCTCCCAAGTGACAGGGGACAGGACGAGAGGGAATGGCCTCAAGCTCCACCAGAGGAGGTTCAGGCTGAACATTAGGAAAAAAAATTTCATGGAAAGGGCCATTGGGCACTGGAACAGGCTGCCCAGGGAGGTGGTTGGGTCACCACCCCTGGAGGTGTTGAAGGGACGCTTGGATGAGGCGCTGAGGGGCATGGTTTAGTACTTGATAGGAATGGTTGGACTTGATGATCCTGTGGGTCTTTTCCAACCTGGTGATTCTATGATTCTATGAAAGAGCCAAGTAGCTCTTTCCCTTTATCCACAGTGATAACTAGCAGGATGGGAGGTCATGCTACTGAGAAGGAGATGAGGTCCCTTTCTCTGTTCCAAGCCTATCTGGTTGCATGGTGAGTCCAGTGCCTCAACTGCATCACACAGCATGGCAAAACAAAATGACCTTTCAGGCACTTCTTGAGGCTGTAAAACATCTGCACTCTTCAATGGTCAAATGCAAGATTTGCAGTTATGAGGGTTATCTTAGTGGGCAGCTACTCTGTTCCAAGATTTTGAACACTAATGAAGGCAGCTAACGGCTATTGAAAGGATTGAAAGGGTTGAATACTGGCTGAACTGCTGAGTCGAGAGTGTGGTGATCAGCAGCATGAAATCTAGTTGGAGGCCAGTAGTGAGTAGTGTACACTGCTGGGTCTAAAGTGGGTCCAGTTCTATTTAACACTTTCATTAATGATCTGGATGATGAGGCAGTGTGTATCCTAGGCACGTTTGCGAGAGCATTACCTTGCCATCCAGAAGGACCTCAACAAGCTGGAGAAATGGGCCAACAGGAACACTATGAAGTTTGATAAGGAGTAGCACAAAATCCTGCACCTGGAAAGGAACAGCCCCATGCACTGGTACATGCTGGAGGACCTCCATCTGGAAAACAGCTTGGCAGGAAAGGTTCTAGAAGTTTTGGTGGACGCCAAGTTAAACATGAGCCAGTAAAGGATCCTTGCTCCAAAGACAGCTCATGCTATCCTGGGATGCATCAGGAGGAGTGTTGCCAGCAGGCTGAGGGAGATGTTCCTTCATTCTACTCAGCACAGGTGAGGCCACACCTGGTATGCTGGGCTCAATTCTGTCTCCCACATACAAAAGAGACATGGACATATTGGAGATAGTCTAACAAAGGGCCATGATGAAAGAAGCAAGATCATCTCTCTGACAAGGAAAGTCTGAGAAAGCTGGGACTGTTTAGCCTGATGAAGAGAAAGCTTAGAGGGATCTTACCAATATATGTAAATACCTGAGAGGAGGGTGCAAAGAAGAGAGAGCCAGGCTCTTTTCTCTGGTGCCCAGTGAGGGAACCAGAAACAATGGACTCAAACCGAGATATGGAAGGGTCCCTCTGAACATCAGGAAACACTTTCTACTGTGAGAGTCACAGAACACTGCCACAGGTTGCCCAGAGAAGCTGTTAGAGTCTTCATCCTTGGAGATTTTCAAAAGCTGTCTGGGCACAGTCTTGGACAACTGACTTTAGGTGGCCCTACTTGAGCTGGAGAGTTCAATAAGATGGTCTCCTGAGGTCCTGGAGAAGAGGAGGCTGAGGGGAGACCTTGTTACTCTCTACAACTACCTGAAGGGAGGTTGTGGAGAGGAGGGTGCTGGCCTCTTCTCCCAAGTGACAGGGGACAGGATGAGAGGGGATGGCCTCAAGCTCTGCCAGGGGAGATTTAGGCTTGAGATTAGGAAAAAATTCTTCACAGAAAGGGTGGTTAGGCATTGGAACAGTCTGCCCAGGGAGGTGGTTGAGTCGCCGTCCCTGGAGGTGTTTAAGGTGAGGGTGGATGAGGTGCTTAGGGGCTTGATTTAGGGATTGGTGGGAATGGTTGGACTCGACGATCCAGTGGGTCTCTTCCAACCTGGTTATTCTGTGATTCTGTGATTCTGTGATTCTGTGATTCTGTGTCCTTTCTAACCACAATCATTTTCTGATTCTGTGATTGGGCAGCTAGAAGACTCTTGTGCAGTTTTGCAGCTGCCAGCCCTGCTGTGTTTGTAGCCTGGTCCTGGCAGAGATGTCCAGAGTCTTTTTCCTTGAGGGTATTTTGGGAAGTATAGAGCACAGCAGGGCTTGCTCCTTTTTTTCAAATAAAAACACCCCAAAACATGCAATATATGTAAGCCCACTTCTGGCTTACACGGATGAGGGGTGTTTGAGCAATGACCTTCCTGGCTGCAGGGTAATTTCTGTGACATAAAGGTGCTGTTTGCATGCTGTTCCCTTCCCAGGAAGGAGATAAAGGTGAAACAATGACCTTCTTTTTTTTTTTATCAGGATGTGCTGTGTTTCCCAGTTTCCTTTTGCTGTAGGTGTACCTGCTTTGGGCTGCTATGCTCACTGCAGTGTGTCTCCAGCTGCAGAAATATCTGTTGTGACAGCAAGACAAAGGACGTGTCAGGAAGCACAGAAGATAAATGGCATAGCAGCCATGTTAATGCTCTTGCTGTTGATGTAACCAGAGAGCTAAGATCCATTTACCCCATTGCTGGATGAAGCTAATCAAAGAAGGCAGCTTCTCTAAGCAATTTACACTCCTGCATCAGCAAAAATTATCCAGGTGGGAGTATATTTTCTCACATCACTCAGTGTTTTTTTAGAGCAATTGGAAAAATTGATTAATGTCTTGACTGCTTTTGCTGATTTCTTATATCTGGGTGCAGTAAGCACTGTTGCCTGGCCAAAAGATTTGTGAGATGGTTAATATTTGTTTCAAAAAAAGGAAGAAAAGTGAAAAAAAAGAATGTGTTTAATTTTCTGGAGCTATTACTACCATCTGTGCTTCCATTACACTTGCAAGTTACTTGTAGTGCAATGCTTTTAGGCAGCTGGAGACCATCCTCATCCTCAAAAGGGCAAAGGGGCATTAAAAAGCTCCAGAAAAAGGTGATCATGCAAAAACCATGGGAGACACCTGTTATAAACCCCACAATGGATCTTTATCTTAGCTCAAAGCCTTAGCAGCAGTATTATGCTTAAAGCTGAGGAGCTGTTAAATATTATTGCCTTCATACATGTAGATATGGAGCTATATGCTCATGCAGACTTTAAATATAGCTGATCTACATTCACAAACTGGAATGACTATTATTTCATCTCCTGGCAGTGGTTGGGTAGAAGTACTATCATCCGCTGCAAGATAGATGACCTCAAGTCCACAAGCACTGCATGACACGTCCCTTTAGAGCTGCAATGTTGTTGAAGCTTGTGCCTAGTTCAGGGCATAAATGGTTTTCCTGAAAGCACTAGGGCTCCTTATCTGCCCAAAGCCAGCACTAAAGGCCAGAAGCATTAGTTAGCAGAGACAACTGAGTGTATAGAATTTCCGTATGTAGTTCAATAGCTGATTTACTTTTATTACTCTGAATGAACTACACAGCTAGAGGAGATTGATCAGTTGTCTAGTCAGTCCTCTGGGCATAGTCTGGGCTACTGGCTCCCTCCAGCAGTTCCTGCATCAAACCCAACAATAGACAAGGAAGTGTCAGTTATCAAATGGGCTGAAAACACTTTCCATTGTTAAGTAAAGGATTTCCTTATGATTTCCCATGCCAAATAATAAATTGTAAGTTATACAGTGTGTGCCATCATGGTCCAGGACTACTGTGATGATGATTAATATTATAACTGAATAACATCTTTACCATCTCTTGTCATAGCTTACTCAGGACTATACCCACTGGCTGCAAGGCTGAGTTTAACTCTTTCTCTTTTCCTTCTCATTCTCCTGCCCTGGCCCTCTTCTCCAACTGGAAGACATAGAAGCGGAAAGGAGAATATGGTGCTTTCCATCTGGAGAGCTTTGCTCTCCCTGGTGAGGAAGGCTTGTCCTCCAGTTGTGACACAGCCTGGTAGGGTCAGGCCGTGACCTGATCCTGGAAGCAAAGAAATTTTATCATTTCACTGGAAGCAAAGAACGCAAATGTGTTCACTGCTTCATAAATACAGTAAGTGTTATTGTGTTATTTTTTATGGGATTTTTTTTCCTCAAGTGGCTGCAAATCACAAGTACTCAGGAAAAGAAGGAGGATTGTAGAGGAACCCAGTTCCCTTGGGTGAGCTGTGGTACACATGTACAGGAAATTGAATGCAGAAATTATTGCATGAAAGGCTGTTAAAGAAGTGAAGGGGTTATAAAACAGATCTTTCAACTGCCACCCATTATGGACATTCCAGTTGTAAAGGGTCACATTTTAATACAAATCTGCTGCACCAAATTACATTTGACTTTTTCTGTAAACTAGAAATTGGCAAAGATTTACAGGAAGGTAATTTTCCACCTTGTTATTTTAACTCCTTTATCTCCTCTCTAAATTTCAAAAGAAGAAGAAGAAGAGGAAGAAGAGGAAGAAGAAAAAGGAGGAGGAGAAGGATAAGAAAAAGAAAAAGAAACCCCCACCAGTTTGGTAGAATTTATCAAGTTGCAATGCTATAACGGCTTCTGATAATATGGCTCATAAAATGTTCATGAAAACTCTTCTTAAATGCGTCCTAGCCTTCATGAAATGGATAGTATTGTGCTAAAGAAATAGAATGCAAAACCTTATTATGCTTGATGCAACTAATTTATTACATTAATTCTGCACTCCTGATCTGATGCTCCACCATTTGCCACATAAGATCATAGCACAGACACTGAAGGTGAGATGGCTTGTTTCTAACTAATTGTGACAACAAAGTAGTTTGATTTCAGATCTTGTTACTAACGGGAATTTTGATTATACTTTTCTTCCTGTTTTCAAGGCAACAGACAAAAAGATGTCTCAAGGCCATCTGCAGAATTAGATTTGAGATTACAGTGTAAATAGGTAGACTTGGCACCAGTTAATTTAATTAGTTTTGAAATAGGTAAAAGGAAAACAAGCTCCCAACTCCATCAACGAAATCATATTCCAGAGGCATATTCATTTATACTATCATTTTTTTCCCCAAAATTCATCTGAATTTTGCTATCAGCAAATCAAAAGCTGATCTTCCAACCTTAACAATTCTAATCTAAATCCTTTTTTCCCTTGAAGCCAGACACAAAATATATGTTTAAATACTGCTGCTCAGTTTATACTCTGGCAATTAAAGTTTCATCTGACTGTTCCAGTTCTATTCATTATGCCATCAGACTCTGTAAATGCACAGGAGAAATCCTCTGAGTTTTGCTTTTAAGTCAGCAAATGCAATTTTGGTGACTTTATGCAAACTTTGAAGCTCTCTTGGAGCCAGTCGCTAGGAACTGCAGCTCATACATTGCAAAGGCTTAGTCTTGATTTTGCAAAGTGCTTTTGTGTAATCAGTCAATTAGAGCTGTGACCTGTGATCCATATCAGCAATTGACAGTGGAGTGCAGGACTGGTACGCTTGGAATCCAGGTTTCAGTCTTTCTGGTTAGGTAGCAGTTCTTGAACAGCATTAATTTCAAAACTTTTATGTTGATCTCTTCAATTTCTTGACTACAAACACTTCAGCACAGTGTTTCTCTTAGTATTTCCACATTCATTTGCACTATTGAGAAATCCTTCTCTAATAGTTTTCTGTAACATCATCTGGAAGTGGAAAAAAAGGCACTGATACAATTCAAGTCAGTTAACAACAACCAAATCTTGCCAGTACAGCTCAAAGTCTATTTGTTTAAACTCTGAAATGATGTAGTTAAGATTGTTTTATCTCTTGATACAAGCATAACTTTTAAAAGAATATTAAGGCACAGTAAATTTTGAGTTAGTGGGCACTTATTTAAAAGCTACATATTTAAGGAGACATTTTAATAGCTGCAGTTCTACAAGAGAAAAATAATGGGGAAAAACATCTCCAGAGGTTAACATTATTTTAAAATTTTCCCTTTCAATGACCTCCTTAGATCATATTTGCTGAGATGTTTGTTGGTATGAAATACTTGTACAATTGCTGACCAGAAATATTGAATGCAAATACACTGTCCATCACTTACAATCATAGAATTGTAGAATAGTTTGGATTGGCAGGGACCTTAAAGATCATCCAGTTCCAACCCCCCTGCCATGGGCAGGGACACCTCCCACTGGATCAGGCTGCCCAAGCCCAATCCAACCCAACCTTGAATACCTCCAGGGATGGGGCAGCCACAGCTTCCCTGGGCAACATGTTCCAGTGCCTCACCACTCTCATAGTGAAGAAATTCTTCCTTATGTCTAGTCTAAGTCTGCCTCTCTACAATTTATACGCATTACCCCCAGTCTTATCACTACAAGTCTTTATAAACAGTCCCTCCTGGGCTTTGTTGTAGGCCCCCTTCAGGTATTGGAAGGTTGCTATAAGATCTCCTTGGAGACTCCTCCAGACTGAACAATCCCAACTCTCTCAGCCTGTCCTTGTATGGGAGGTTCTCCAGCCCTCTGATCATCTTTGTAGCCCATTAATAGGTTTATTTGCAGCTGATAGTGACTACCATTGCCTTTAATTACACAAATGCGTGGAAAATTAATTGAAGTCAATTTGGATTAAATATTACTAATACATTTCTGAATGTCATTTTGAGTACTTATGAGTTTAGTAATGGAGAAGCCATCACAGACTGAGCAGTTGCGAGCTTGCCATGAGGGCCATGTAGAAAACTGAAACGAGTTCCACCTTGGATGAATCCCCTAGGATGAGATCAGGAACTGGACGGAACTGTTTGGTCTGGGACTCAAGGACCGCTCCCTGAAACGTCTAAGTTCATCTACATTTTCCCACTGGCCGTGGGACTCTGGCACAGAGATGTTCGTGCAGATGCCTCACTGCTATGCATGGAGCCCTGAGGATGGAGGTCACAGTACAGTTTAGATGTCTAACTGGGCTGTTCCCTGTTCAGGCACAAGAGAGACAAACCCTCTGTGGAAGTGGCTGTTCGTAAGGAAAACAACACCAGGAGGAGAAAGGAAGAAGACGTGCCTGAAACGTACCTGTTTACAGAAGCCAAGTGCCTTGGTGAGTGCAGCAGGAAAACAGGGGTGCAAAACCTGAAACTGTTTTGTGTTTGGAGAAGGGAAATTCCTGGGGTTCTTACACCACGTTTACTTCTGCCATTTCAGCTGACTGCATCCTCTAAGCAAGAGATCTCCCCTTGAGAACCAGCTCCTGCCACCTCATCCAGGTACAGACCTCCTCCCTCAACTGCCAGGCAATAACCTTGAGAGGTGGCTTTGCAATCAAGGTCTCTCTGGGAAGGACATATCCTGGTCTGCAATGCTCTGCTCCTCTTCCTCATGAGCATCGTATGGTGTTGAACATATTACGCATGACCTTATAAGAGACAGCATTTTCATAGGTCTGCTCTA
The DNA here is from genome assembly GCA_033459285.1 of Clamator glandarius. Classification (NCBI taxonomy): domain Eukaryota; kingdom Metazoa; phylum Chordata; class Aves; order Cuculiformes; family Cuculidae; genus Clamator; species Clamator glandarius. The sequence continues at coordinate 3,410,081 of JAUNZM010000016.1, read as the reverse complement.
GCCACCTGTTAAAGAGTGTCACATCAACCTGTCTTACTGCCTTTGTCCCAGAAGCTGGCGTTGGCATAGGTGCCCTGGGTACCTTTGAGCACTTAGGTGTTTTAAGGGAAAAAGTATTTAAGCACCTGAACCTAAAATGCAGTTGGAAGCACAGGTTAAGTGAATTGGGGTCTCTGCATGGGGAGAATGGCATTCAAGCCACTGACAAGACGATGGGACATATTTTATCTGTGTATTTAGCTCCTCCTTTCTCCAGATCGTGGGTTCCTGATGCAGGAGGCAGGTAACCTCAGGAGTCAAATGGGATGGGAACTGTTTCTCCAGTGTTTCTTCAAAGAATGGAGAGAGACTCATTCTTTTTAAAGTGTGGCTGAAGAGAAAGATTCTGGTTTCCCTGTGCTATGTCTCTTCCAAAAATATGACAGAAATCAACCTGGCAGTGAGGACCAGAAGTCCTCTTCAGAAGAAGTGCTTTTACCCACAGGGTCTTTTCGATGTTGTTTGCTCACCTGTTCCTAGGTACCTAACTTGACTTTGGTAGGAAGGTGTAGGCATGCAAGGCCACTTCTCCTGAGCTCACATCCACCATCTCCTTCTCTCCTGGGACATGATTTGAACTCGTAATTAGTTTCTCAGCAAGAGGCTTGAGCAATTTGGGCTTAAACAGAAAAATGGCACCCTCCTGTGGCAATGGTTTTTAAAAAACAAAATAGTTGTGATTGTATTAAGTGCAGAGTCTAATCCTGTTAGTATGTGCACACCCACCAAAGGAGGTTTTGTAGGGGATGAAGGTGTCTCTGTACTTGGCAAAATAAAATTGCCACTTAAGTGTGGGAGCTGGGGTAATGTAGGCAGCACACCGAAGCGGAGCCGTGGGCAAAGACCCTCCAAGGTCAGACAGAGAGGCCCACAGCGAGTTTAGAGGCAATTATTCAGCTGCGCAGAGCCACTCTGGATCCCAAAGACCATGTCCGGCCAGCTTCGAGAGCCTTTTTTTGGACTTGGCTTTTTGTCAAAACCATAGGGTACAGCGCCTGCAAATACTTCAAAGGAAGGACACCAAATGTGATTTGGCCCAGGCAGTTCTGACCATTTATTGCTAGCATCTTTCTCAGATACTGCTGCCAAGGGTTAAAATGTTTACATGCCCCCTGATTTTAAATGGACTGGGTTGCATGTCAAATGCCAATGAGAGAGACAGCTGGAGTATCTAACCAAGAGCTTTGATCTTGGTATCTGTAAAAAAGAGGTCATTTGGTCTCCCCAGGAAGCACAGACATTTAGAAGTTCCCTGTACTACTCATGCAAGTATTTTATTAACAACAATTGCTATTCATATTTAGGTAGGTTGTATTACTACTTACTAAATGCATCCTATATATACATCTATATACATATATACGTATGAATATCTGTATGTTTGTGTGTGTATATCTCTCTCTCTCTCTACATAGATTCTTTATACACACAGTTGTGTGGTTGTTTGGTTGTCCCTGTGCTTTCTAATGTCTCTTATTTGTATATAGACTTACTAATCTACCTAAGATGACAATGCTTAAAGCATTATGTTTTATCTTTAAGTCAGTGTTTGCAGCAATAATCTGAATAATTCGTTCATACGAGAATTTTTGAGTAACACTCTAATTGTAATAGGGTTATGCAGCATTGTCAAGAAAATGCAGGCATGAAAACACAGACTACATTGTGCTATAATCACGTCTGACATTGATTCAGAAGAGAGGAATCCTAAAATACAATATTGCACAGGGGAAATATTTCTGTTCTTTCAGCAGAGAATTTCGTGATTGGTTCACAATGCAATTAGAATAGCCACCAGATGTTTATGACTTCAGGCAGCAGTTAACTTTAGTGTCCCCGATCGCTGTCCTTTGCTTCTTTGTCAGAATAAATAAGGATTTTTCTGTGCTGGAGGAAAAAAACCTTAATTTTTAAACATACCAGGGGAGTGATATGTATATCCATTTGGCAGTGCTCATGTTGTTTTCTGACAGGCTTACAAAAAAATTATAATCTTAATGTTAAAGTAAAATCTCTCTCCAGGATGAAATAAACATATTTACTTAAATGTGAGATGAAGTGTACAGAATCTTGTCATTAAACTGGAGTGATTTGTGAGAAGCAGTATTATAAAAGTCTGTGGCTTTTCTGGAGTATCAAATGAACATAGAAAGATACTCTTTTTTTCCTTTGAATAATAGGATTATTAGTATGCAATTTATTTTTAAAGATACATTTAAAGAGAGCCTGCTGTGTTCCTATTCTGGTAATTTTCCTTAGAGTCTATTATTCTTATTTTTTTCAGGGCTATTAATTTTGTGGCTACATTATATTCAAATTATCTTTGATTACCAGGCTCAATAAGCGATACTAGTTTGTGTTTCATCACCCAAAAGGAAGCTAATGAATCTAGTTGCACACTAACATTTCGAGAAATAAATTATTGGAGCTCTGCAAAACAGATTTAAAAAATAAGGTGCAAAAATTTATAGTGAGTTGTCCAGCACCTTACACAAAGCAGGAGGAGAAGTCATGGGGGGGGGAAAAAAACATTCAGGTGTCCTGAATTTAAAATGCTGTATTTCAGCTACTCAGTCATGTCTGAGACGGTGTGTTGGCAAAGTAATTGATAATTTAAATATAATATTATGAAGTATCTTTAACAATGTGGAAATACTTGAGACAGTTTTGCAGGCGTGGGTGAGCAGGAGTTTTAAATAGTGAAATGACAATACAATCATCAGAAAAAAAATCTTACAAAAATCCACAAAGTGGAAACAAGATAAGAGATAGCAAGAGACTTGCTAATATTTGAGTGTGTTGATAAAGTCTGTGAAGATCTATGTTAATGCACAGAAACTGGCAGTTTCTCACTTAAACCTGGTAGGGTCATGAATCCATGTTAACGGGGAGTCCTCCAAGCATTCAGAAACAAATATGAAAAAGGATTTGAATTTTCTTGAGTATGCCAAGACCTGATTACTCAAAGATTTGATACTCAGTCCCTCGGGGCATCCAGACGCGATCTCCAGAGCGTGGAGACATCCAGATTATTGTTCACTTTGGAAAAATCTTGCAAAATTGTAGGCAGTTTGCTCTTCCCTGTTACACACAAACATGTCAGTGACTCTGGGGTCAGCAGAGAGGTGAAGCGGTTGGATCCCCCCAAACTTCCCACATGCTTTTGCAGGCAGTTGTCAAAATCTGAAGGCTGCTGCAAAGCATTTCTGCTGGGACAAACAAGCATTTTTTCCTGCTGAAAGGATGTGGTTTTCTAAACCCCCATGAATCTGTGCTTCTGCTTGGTTAGTTAATACTAGGAGCTGTGCATCTGGGTATGCTCGTCAGCTACAGCCCAACAGGCTTTCAAACACAAGGGCTCCGTAAACTGGCATGTAATGGCACATCAAAGGCTCAGATACATTCAAAGCAGCACTCATCATGAAATCCTCGGTGCTTCTGTTACGGCAGTCTTTCAGATTGGTGCAGGTGATCATGGAAAACCTGTGGGTTTTTTCAATTTAAATAGAGCGCACTGCAGTTTTAGGATGTGGAAGTAGCAGGGGGAACTAGTGCTGGCTTTGCCGATTCTGTTATAATAAATTTAAAGTTTATCCCTACTGCCACACTGTAAGCGGGGGGCTGAGAGGAGAAGATTGCAAAAGGACAAATATTTAATCATCCAGCAACCAGGAAACTGTTTTTGTAGAGTATTAGTGAGTCACATTTATTCAAACTGGGGCATAACACCAAAAGCGAGACCAGCGGGTCAAGAGCAAGTCACCCTCACATTTTGCAGCAGGCTAACCGAGGGAATGGAAAGGTCGTGTCTTTGATCCTGGTAACTCCCTCTAAAACCTGAGTGAGCAATGCTACTCCTGAGCATGCAGATCTTCAGCAGTGTTGTTTACAAAAAATTGATGTTTTTTAAAACCAACTTTTTTATGGCCTAATAATACTTCTTGGTAATAGGATGCAGGGATATTGTAGAAATACATCACAACACAAATCCCTGCCCTAAACTGCTTTGCAGCCTAATATGTACATATATCTTTGTCTCAGCTGTCAGTCTTCTCCCTCATTCAACAATCAAATTTTGTGATGTTTAGTTTTTAATCTATGATATGTGTTAGCCAGTGTCTGAAATGAGTGTCAATCAATTTAGCAACGTCTTCCAGTCTGTGCTAAGGAATTGTTCCATTATTGTCACTTAATCTTTTTCCTTGCATAATCACCGAATGCATGTATTCTTCTTCCATAGCCAGGAACAAGTACAATAGTTCTCTTGTTGGTTTTTTTGATTAGTTTCCAGCATGAATTACTCTTCGTGATCAAGACAGAATTATATGACTTGGTTAAAAGCTAGTATTTCCTTCAGTCAATTCTCATTTTGTTATCTTACCTGTGCTACAAGAAGTTCCTTATTGTTTTGTTATGAGAGGTTAAACAGTAACACCTGATTTCACAGTCTGGCATTGTTCACTATTTAGTGTGTTTTTATTATGTCCTTCCTCCTCTCTGACCCCCTTTTTTTCCTGTGCTTTCCAGTCTCACTTCAGGTTTAGGATCTGGATCTTACAGACATTTACCCAATCAGATATTCCCACTGGGTCAATGAGACTGTTCAGATGTGCAAAGTAACTCAAGTACTTGAGTGTTGGAGGACCAGGACATGCAGCAGCAGTGTTTGAGTGTACACTCGCCAAGCAGGCTGCAGAAAAGCTTTTCTGAGCCACAATGATTTCAATGTACTAAAATTCACAAAATGCAAGGCAGATGTGTGCTGATTAGGAAATCACACCGGCCACAAGATAAGACAGCTCCCATAACTTCTCTACTTCCCTTTGATGTTCTTCATTCAAAGTTGCACTGGTAATAGGGTCACCTGATGCAAAATAATAAATAAACAGGGAAGCAGAATGCAATTAGTCACCATTCAGAAGTGGTTTGAATAGAGCACAATCTCAGCCCACTGGAGCTCTGGCAAGGCTGTTTGCGTAACAGCCTCCCTGTTGCCCAGAAACAGCACATGAGGCTACTGAGTGTCTGTAGAAACTCAGAGCTGTTTTGTTTGACTTGGACGTGCAGTAAAACTGACTTTTAAATGTTAGTTCAGTTTTGAGTCAGTGGTTACCCTTGTACTTTTACAAGCCATGCCTGGAAATGGGATGTTAATTGTTGTAAATGAGTCTGTCCACCTGAGTAAGCTCTGCAGGGCAAAACCCACAGAATGTAATCGCTCCGTGTTGCCTCTGGAGTCTCCCCTGATGACCCTGTTGCCTCTTGCATTTACGAGTAGTGGCACCAAACTGGCTCCTTCAGACCCCAGAGCTTTCTTCCCAGTCCAGGACAGTAGCCAATTTTTATTCCTCTCTCAGTCCCAGTCCCGTGGGATTCCTGGAGTGGAGTACTGCCAAAGTTCAGTTCTGCCTGATGGCTTTGCCGCTAGAAGAGGACTCTGGTGAGTGCAGTGTTAGGGGATACTGAATATGGAAAGGAGGGTTTTCATACTGATCTGGACCTCCATATAGCTGTACAGATTAATCCATGGTCTAGATACAAATGGTGGTGTATCAAGCTGCATTATCCTGATGGCATTTTTTTCTGCATTCATATTTTTTGTTCCATTTGTTCCAGTTAAATTTTCATCAAGTTTCCTTCTGCCACCATACCTTAGGATCAGTTCTTATTGCATTTCTTCACAACTCTTCTGTCATACTCGCCTGTGTAGGGAAGGTATCAGAGTATGTCCCCATGAAGCCCACAAGTAAAGACATAGAACTATATTCCTGTTTGAGGCAGAGAGAAGATGTAGTCTTAGCAGTTTGAAAGACAGGGAAGCTTTGTGTCTTGCTTTTGTGAGTGACACTATCTTTAACATATGCTCTGGTGTTATTTATATAGAAAAAAAATTGTTGGGACCTGAGTTTTAATTTGGGTGTCGTAGCTGACTACCCTGTTTTTTTGCCTCTATCTCATCAGACTTATTGTGCAAAGTACAAAGTCGTAACTAATACACATGGTGTTATTCCCCAACTGAGTCCAGCTGGTTATGCATAGTTAACACATGGCTCTATTATGCTATGAGCTCCTTAAACTCATCCTTTACTAGGAAGGGCCGTGTAACTGGTGCATCTTTCAACAAACAGTAAACATCACTGGGGCTTGGTTGCTTCAGACCAAGAGAGGCTAATGAGCTCAGAAATGCTAACAAGCTTGGAGACAAGAGTGCTTTTGGAAAATTCCTTATGAGCAGCTGCTCAGCCAGGGGAGCTACTGGCTCTGGAGATCAAAGCTGGCAGGGCATCACATGAGGAGGTGGACAGAGGTTCAGCCAACCAGCTTTGTGGTCATCAGAGGACCTCTGCCCATACTGCCTGTGCAGTAGGAAACAATTCAGCTGGACAACATTGCATTCTCTGACCTAATATATTCTCCTAGTGTTATTTTAGATGGATATTTTTCAACCTGCATATAGTGTCTGTATTTCTGTGTGTTTCCAAACTTATTTCTGCAAGAAATCAAAGTTTGTCTGTCAGACAGTCAGGTCTGCCCATGCTCAGGCTCATGGAGCCTCATGTTCTCAAGTCCAACATCTTCATTTCACTGTTACTTCATCTCAATCGTCTTCCAGAGCAGGAGACTGAGGTGTCCTTCTACTGACCTTCCGTGTGACCTTCACTGTGATGCTCCCACCTTTTCATCTCCTTTGTTGCTTTTTCTACCAAGGCTGAGCTAGGACTGTCAGATGCCAGGACGTCTTTCCAGACTAAGGGAGGTTCACTGCGGGTCATGGATCTGGGCTGGAGCAGGGCTGTGCAGCTCCTTTTGGCTGCATTCAAACAGTCCTGAAATTTAAAAATAAGAAAAGAGAGGAGAAAAATTAAACACCCCCCAGACCCTCCTGATTTACAGTGAAGAACAATCGAATTGCATGTGATTAATGTGCCTAGTTCAGATCACCTCTGTTTTATCACTCTTTACGCAGGTAACTGTGCTGCTCAGAATTTGTTACCTCCGTGCCCGGAAATAACGACCTCAGGCACACAGAGGCTCATTGTTAACTGACCTCTTTTAAGTTCATTTGACATGGTCTTGGCAAAAAAGGCAACAGTTGAAAGGCACCTCTATCTTCCGTCACTGTTGCAGTAAAAGGGCACCTTCTGTACAGTGTCCAGCCCATGTTTTAAAGCTTTTAATATGTTCTTTCTCATTATCGTGTTACTGTTGTGTTAAAAAAAAAATCGGCTGAAGTGGGATTTAAGTATAAAACTGACAAAGTTCCATTTTGTAAAGAAAACTTGATGGAGTTAAAAAAATAATATAAATTTTATTAAAAAGTTCATTTTTCATAGAGAAAGAATGTGTACTTCTCTGCAAATCAGAGTTGTGGTAGTGGTTACTCATATTATTAGTCACACTGAAATTAATATTTGCCCACTAAATAATTTCCATTTTAAATTGAAACTCAAGTGTCTAAATAATATTTTTTTTTTAAAAATCTGATCAAGATATTTTTTGTTATTAATTTCAAAAGAATCAGCCTTTTGAATCTTGCATAGAAAAGTCTGTTCTTCAGCACAGAAATATACAAGAACTATTCTGCTACATGCTTATAGACAAATTTTATTCCAACAGTTACAAGAAATTTATTTCTCCTGGCTCCATCAGGACCAAAACCTAGAAGCAACCCTAAAAGTTACAATATTTCCTCCTGTGAATAGAAATCTTTGCTCTACAGAAGCTTTGTATATCAGACTGGAATTCTCTTCAACTTACATTTAATTACCTTGCAATTAAGGGATAGCTCCTCAAATGTGCATTTTAATGGCACACTGACAATTGAATTATATAGTTTGTATTAATTTAGATATATAAACAATAGAGGCTATATTTGGAAGAAGCAAAGTAGAAAAGCTTCCCATGTTGAACTGTTGAATGCAGTAACTGATTTGTGCCTTACTTGCATCCTGGATTTATTCCCTTAGAAGATAAAAATACTTTAGACTTCCTATAAAATGTGAACCTGCTCTAAGTTAATAAACGTCAGATGAAAATTACAAGATTACAGGTAGAATCAATCTGATACTGAATGCTTCTATGTTTATGTTACTTTGGATAAACAGGAAAAAAATTAAAATACCCTAGAGTTTTGAACAGTCTTATTTTAATTGCCAAAACAGTAGCATTACAAACAGCTTTTTTCTACATGTAATATATAAGAATATTATTAGAATGTATAGTTATATAATTGTACTATGTAAAATATTATAATTAAAAATTAGTAATTTAGACTTGTAAAAAAGTTTAAATATTTTATGTGTTATTTTTTAAATAATTATTAATTGTCAAGAGCATATTGAAATATTATTATTACAATAAAATATATCATAATTATAATATATTTACTAAATATATTTATACTATAATGTAACTCTATAGTTATAGTTACATTCGATATTATTACTCAAAATACTTTTAAACATATATTGTTCATATTATTACTATCCTCTTCAATACTATGGAACAGGTCAAATTTTTTTAATAGCCTATGCTTGCTCTATGCTTTTATGTCTACACTGTATAGCAGTTTTTTTCCTCTTAAAACTCTATAAATGTAGGAAGGAGAGTTTTTATTTTGTGCCATAACTTTACCTTCACTAAATATTTGCCATGCTCTGCATAGGCTGGCACAATCTGATTTTATTATGCCGTGTAACAATTTTCTGAAATTCATATATAAGAAAAATACATTCTACAGAGCTCTACCCTTTTTCAGAAATGTTTTAAAATTCATTTTAAATTATTTTCATATAATGGAAATGTACATGTACACTTTTCCATTCTTCCGCACTAACAGACAAAGAAAGTTTTAACAGAATACAAAACAAATCAGGAGAGATTAATTTAATAATGAACAGCATCATGCTGTGTCTGTTTTCTTCTACAAAACAAATCAGGAAAGACTAATTTAATAAGGAACAGCATCGTACTATGTCTGTTTTCTTCTACATCATTTATATACTTCTAAAAATATCAGAAGTTATTCTAAAAATTTTGACAAAAGTTATTACCTACCTCTGGACAAATGGAAACAATTATGCACAAGGCTTTTAGTATCATTTGTTCCCTCAATGTTATTTTCTTTTTAAATTTTCATGCAGAACTTCATCAATAAATTCAGTAATAAACCAAGTTTTCCTTTCTGAAAAAGAAAATCCATCCTTTGTCTTTAATATATTATTTAACATCCACTGTGTTCTGTCCCTATTTTCTGTGGGGATTCATAAATGTCCAGCTATTAACATGAATTACAAAATTTCTTGACAACCCAAAGGCCAGTGATCACCTTAAAAAACCTAAAAAATGAAACTTTCAGTAGAAACAAATAACAAGGCTTTGGATTAAATACTGCATTTGCATCTACTGAGGAAAAGAAATACTCATTTTGTTCTTCCTCTTTGAGGTCAGTTGCAGCCACGGCATCATTCATGTTTTCGTATTATTCTCATTCCTAGTGCTTTTGATCATTCTGCCTGGATTTTGTTCAATGTAATTTTAAGATTGACCAGTAAAAGGTGAACATAAATGTAAATAAATTCAAGGGCAAAAGCATGGGGTAGTGACATGTCCGCAAAACAAAAAATAAGACTCTACAACAGCTGTGTGGTATCAGTTTTGCTCGATGCTGCAAAGACCTGGGGCATTACGCAAGTGGACAAGAAAAGATTTGATGCATTTGATAGCAGGTGTTTAGGAGGGATCAGTAATGTCAAATGGCATCACTATGTTGGGAACATCAAGTTTCAGGAGAGAAAAAGAAAGGAAAAGATTATGGACTTCCTAACAAAAAAAGTGACTTTGATGGTCTGACCACCTAGTGAGCACGGAATGAGTATAGATGATAGGAGAAGGTCTTGTGAGCTGAATTTACTTCTCCTGACTTCCCAGCCCATCTCATCGAAAGGCTAAGGAAGTCAGCAAAAATCTCTAGGTTTTGAAATGTCTGCTAAGGATGGAAAAGCCTTAGGGTAAGGACTGTTGCTTTACTCTTGTGATGTGGAGGATGCAGTCCAGTACTTGCTCACCCTGTGGGGAGAGACAAGGAGGGAAAGAGGTGATTGAGGAAATGAAAATTAAAGACATCTCTTTGCAAGATGCTGCTCTTCAGCAAGAATATTCACATGAATTAAGGATTTCAAAACCAGGCCTCTAGGGTTTTGTAATACAAACTTAGTGCAGAAAACAAAAAAGAAAGGTTTAATAGGCTCTGCAGAGCCAAAATCTACACCAGTAGGCTCCACCAGCTTCAATGAACCTTGCATAGATGTGAGAATGTAGATGTCCCGTTATTCACATTTTCTCTAAGGAATAACCTTTGTGCATGTATTTGAAGATCTTTTAGAAAACTGTAGCCCCAAAAGGATAACTTCAAACAGATGGGAGCAAGAAATAATAAAGCCAGGCCATATAAGTAGAGTGGACCTGTTCGAAGCAAGTGCAGCCAGCTGTATTATGATGTAGTAATGTGTGAAAGAGGCTGCACTAACTTACAGACTATCTCTGAGTGGAATTTTTTCATGATTGAATCAAGAAAAGGAAATGTACCCTATCCAACTGGTAATAAAAACCATATTTCAAAGAGATCCTTGTTGTGTTCTTGTATCAAATAATATCAAAAATAGCTGAGCATCCAAACTAGGATCTTACCTTTTTGTTATTTATTTTTGAAACTTTTATTCAGGTTTTAAAATGGTATCCTTAAGCCTCCAGCTAGGACAGTGTATATTATCTTTTTCCATTTAAAATCTCTTTAGTCTACAGCAAAAGTAGGTAGCAACTGCAAACAGCCACTCAGTCAAGCAATCAAATCTCTGTTAGCAATAGACTTGTATCACTGTTTTTTGAGCTAGTATGTTTTGCTTTACTTTTCCACAAAGAGTTTTGGATAGCCTTCCAAAAGCAGATATGACTAAAATGTAATACTTCGAGTGGTAAAAATGTTATTTGTCTACAATATTGTATATCACACTTTAGAAACCAACCGATGATCACCGATCAATGATCCCATGAACAGAATGTAATAAAAAATTGGTTGCAAACCCCAGTACTTATCCCAAGCTATTTTCAGTTGAAATTTTGGCTCTAGCACTGGCTAGAAGAAAGTGGAAATGTTTATTTAGGCAGTTAACTGGCCTATCAAACATCTAGAATTCAGATCTCATGACAGAGCAAACACTTACAGGAGCGCAAAGGGAAAGACAGGACCTCAGCATGCCAGGGCTCTGCAGAATGAGACCTGGGTAAGACCAATGACATTTAGCAAATTACTGTAGCAGACTGATAGGGGCCTGATCCGTTTTTATGCTGAAGTTCATGCATAATGCCTGCTGTGCCTCAGTACCTTTTCATAAATATAGAATGAAAGCTCATGGCAAGATGTTGACAGATGCCACAGAGCAAGTAATAACTCCCTTTGCCCCAGGCAACTACATTCACACAGCCAGTTTGTACCTTGCAAGCTCGTGTTGTAATGCTGTGGCTGATCATCCATCCTGTGTGGCTCAGGGGGTGATGTAGCATTTGTGTAGGACAAAAAGTTGGATAAAAAGCTAAATTTTGAATGGTGAGACTAACTCTTCCTGTATTATAGTTGGAGTCTGAGAAAACAAAATACACTCTTGTTTAAATAGTGTGTGGTTCTAAGCTACATATAACTGTATGTTTGTATGTGTACAAAAATACATCTATATAGAGAGAGAGAGCTAAAGAGATAGTATGCTTTGGTGAAAATGTATTTTAGAGACATTTGTAAAGTAATCACCAATATATAGGTGGAATTACTAACAAACTACATCTTCCATGTGTCTATTGAGAGACTACATCTGAAAAAAGAGCCATGAAATCCTCTTTTCTTACATAGTAAGATTGGATCCTGATCTGTTAAGGTCACCTGGGGCCTTTTCCACCAAAGTCCCTGGAGACAGGACCCCAGCCAATGGCATCTAGATAATGGCACGTGATTGATGCATGGACAGAAAATGGTATGTAGATAATCTTCCAGAGAAAGTGCATGGATACCCTGCTGAAAGATAGAGCAGGAAGGGCATCACCTTCCAATTGCACATCAGCCCCAGAAGATTTGAGAGCTTTGAGATCTGACAGTCAGCTAAATGACTGCCCAAAACATGGATATGTGTTTCTCTTTCAGTGACTTCTTGCTTTTGACACACTGATGTTTGTCCTCAGCACCTTTACTAAGCTAGTGTGACGAGGGCTTGGTCTGTAAGGTTCACCAGCGAAGCCCATACGCCAGGGGAACACATAGCATGGCAGAGAGATATCACTTCACCACCATCCCTGCCCAGCTTTTTCAGCAGGAAGAATAGATAAATGAATGCATCAAAGTTAAGGAAACTTTTTCCTGTCCCATTCAATAGAAATAAGAGTTGTCTGATATTTTGTGTCCTTAAGAAAGTTGACGATTACAGCTCACAGAAAATTTCCTATATATCTCTTCTTTTAAAAAAATGAAGACAGGTAGTCTATCTAGAGGGTTTATCTACATTGTTCTCCTTTTTTGTCAGACTAAAGCCTTCTCTCTCAATTCTGGTAGTAATAAGGCCGAATCATTGTGCGAATGGGAAGTGGCATCATGTTCTAGGTGTATTTCAAGCTGACGTACATGGGTTGGTGTACATCAGTGAAAGAGATGCTTGCAGTTTTGCAGTTTTAACATATTATTCATGTCTTTTGAAAATTGTTATAAGTAGATTATAAATGTAGTGCCGTGTAATTGTCTCATGCCATGCCCTCTGTTTTCTCCGACCATTCTTTTCCTCTAAATGTACTTTGGACGTTAAGGGCAAGAGCATCTCTGGGATAACAAAAAAACCCACTGTGCTTTTGCATAGCATGATAGGAGCCCTTTCCAGGAGATGTCTCTGATGACATAACATTTCTCACAGAAGGAATACACCATTTTATTCAGGTTTTTTGTGGTATCACACATCAAAGGATGAATGTAGCATAGTGGACTAAGGATAGTGTTAAGTGGTAGAATTTCAAGTGAAGGTATAATTCTGTAGGTGAGGAAGTCCAAGTGTCTATGGACACAGCCAGCTGTTTCCTAAACAGTATAAACCCCTCTAACTTGGAATTACTCTCTCCAGAGTCATCTGTTACCAACTCAGTGTGCCTGTGTTTCAAATCAGTGAATGGACTCTTTCACAGCATTTCACAGCAAAAGATTTTTGTGGTAAAAGGTTTTACAATGGCAAAAAGGAGTAGGGGTCTACTTTGTGGCTCTGTATTCATGAACTTTGCAGAAATCAAGAAAGTAAAAAGCTAGACTTAGATCATAACTTTTGACTAAGTGCTTACATTTCTTTGGTCAGAATAATACTGTTTTATCAAAACAAAAAGATCTTCCAAGAATTTTGATTAACTTGTTTAAGACGATTACAGAAATCTTTTAAAAATCTTTTCTCAATTGTGAGAATTATTATAGGAAATAAAAACATTTGTGCAAAAACATTTCAAATATATTCAAATGGAGATGGCTCAGGTGATGGACAACAGGTTGGGTTTTTTTTATCCCAAGCTGCAATTTCGAATAATTTTCTTTTAATTCTAACTGAGAGATGGAAACAGAATCTGAAATGCCAGAATATTCCATAGGATGGAAAGTCCTATTTGACTCAGTCATAGGACAGAAATGAAGTTGAAAAGCTATAGCAAAACACTAGGAAAAGTTAAATCCAGGCACCTCATACCTTAAGCAATTTCTAGGTGCAGGGGGTGCATAAAGGTGCTGGGGTCTCTTTCAAGGGTACTTGTCCAAGAAGATGCCACTTTTCCATCTTGCACTGACTGTTCCTGCTGCTGCTGAGAGAGACTGTGGTGACTCTTTGCTACCACAGCATTTTCAGAGAGCGTCTGTGGGCATAAATCCCATAGGATTTATGGAGGAGAATGACTGAAATGGTGAGTCTTCGTGCATATGATGTACTCAGGTAAAATAAGACCTGATCCGTTATAGCTGGTGGCATTTCAACGGTAAAGAAACAGAACTGGGTGTATGTCAGCCAAACAATACCTGGCTTACCATCAAAGGCAGCTGGGGAAGGGACAGGAAGGGTGAGGCTGGCAATATTAGACACCAGTCTAACTTTTGAAGTCTGAATGGGGGAGTTTCCTGAATTTCAAAGAAAAATCTAGCCCATTATGACAGCTCTTAGAAATTTCTCAGATGGGTGTTCATCATTCCCCTGTGCTACACGAGTCTCATACAAGGTACTTTTTCAATACAAAAAGCATGGCAACTCCTTCACATTGGCGGTTATGTTGTGTGGTGCTGTGTCAGTGATCAGTTGGCTGACTTGCTAAGTGATCCAACACAATTGTGTTTGCTAACAAAGAAAGCGACGAGGATGGACACCCACCAGGTTCCTCAGACACTGTAGCTAAATACTCCTTTCTCATTTGTCCAGGCCATCAGAAGCATTATTATCTCAAAAGTCACCTCCAACATACACACACTGATGTTTGTCACAGGGGTGTCACAGAAACCTTGCTACTTCTCTTCTGGCTTTCCTAACCACAATGAGCTTTTGCTATTTAGAAGTTAATCACTCTAATCTATATTCAAACAAAATCTTTTCAAGTTTGAATGTTTTTTAGTCTTCTTTGGGACATTTACTGTAGCAGCAGATGTGTGGTCCTTTACTTCCAAAGCATTGCCAATTAGGTGTCCTTGAATATGCTTTGGACCTTCTCACACTGAATAATTCTACTCGTCTCCCTGAGTCATTTTACTTACACACCTGATCCTCTTCATCTTCAAAGCAAAACTCAAGGGAAAATAATATTTCCAGATGAGTCTGTAGAAAAACAGATGTAATAATTTTTGTTTTATCTTCACAGAAACACTGTGGGTGATTCTCATTCTCCTTGTTATAACTGAAGGCACTGTGATGGGACTGTTTATAGCAGGAACAACTTGCATGGGACACACTTTGCTCCTTAAACACACATTTCTTCTCAAAATGATCTTCCAGAGTCAAAACTTCCACACTCCTAAACTACTGGGGAGCTTAGCTGATCTTATTGTTATTATCTCTGAATGTCAAACAAACTGTATGGAATATGTCTGTTCCACAGTCAGCAAATGGGACCTCTCATTAGCTGGATCTGTATTGCTCTTCAGACACAGAAACTGAAACTCATGTTGAAATCTGTATTGCAAGAACACAATGACTTCCTAAACAGACCAAATTCTGTGGTCTGGTGGGAGAAGGGAATCACGAGCCCACAGAATGTGTAGAGTGCAAGGTTCCAAATGGAGGTTGCCTGCCCTGATGTTCCACATCTAAATAATTCAGCAGTTGTGAGGCGTTGGGGTGGGGGTGGGGTTGGGGGTGTTTTTAGTGAAATCCAAGGTGGCAGCATCCTTGGAACGCAGCTTTTGTTTGTACAATGGAGCTTTTACACCAACATTTGCACAGCTCAGCTTCTTCTCTTAAGCTTTTAAGACCTCATCACACTTTGCAGTCATTTAAAAGACATCAGTGATTTTACTCACTAAGTGCCTTCTGTTGCTTGAAGCAAATGCTGCACAAAGTGCGCAAGTGCCGGTAAGGAGCACATGGCAGAGGGGGGAGAGGTTTTTATCAGATGAACTTTGGGCTGGGCACATTACAAACAGTATAAATTCTGCAGGCAGCTAAAGGAGTGCCGCAAAAGCTGCCCTGACCTGTCACACCCTCTGCTTATGCCCCTTCCCTTAAAGAAAGGGCTATTTTAGGAATGTTTAGGAGAGCTGAAAAATATTTAATTAGAACTACTTTTTTTATCCTCCTGTTAAAAAAAGTAAGGGGTCTTAATAGCTTTTGTCTATCACTGGCCTTCATTCTGACCAAAAATATCTCTCTCCGCTAATAAGAACATTACAATTGTAAATTCTGAGAACTTGAGAGCCAGGAATGAGCATGGAGTATCTAAAAAAGTCCCTTTTCTACAGCACTAAGAGATGTCTGCTAAATCTGGATATGAAGCTATGACATTTTTTGCTATAAACAAATGCTGTTGATGTACTTTGATCTGCTGGACTGTGAGCCAGAGCAGATTTGTAGGGAAATATTCCAATGCCAAATCACTGGGGAAGGGAGAAGACACAGTGCTTAACTGAGAGCCTATAAATTGCCAGATGAAGAAATTAGTGGATCGGCTGCCGATGAGCTAAGGAAGAATGTGTGCTAAAGTCGCTTGTCACAGCCCACCCAGGATGTGTGCTTTTTTAGTGTTTATGCATTTATATATGCATGAAAACTTGTCCAATGCCCTCCTGCCTGCATTGCCAGGAATGCCATGCAAACAAATTCTAGAAAATTTATAAATAAACGCATCTGATTTTGGTTCATGTGCTAGATCTCAAGCTTAGAAGGGAAAACCACCCTTGAAAACACTTATACAAGTACCGCAATGGTACAATGGCACCCTCTGTTGCCCTGCACGCCTCCTTTGGTGGCTGCTCCCACATGGATGTTTTAACTCCTGAAAGCATCTGCGCACCATCTTCTCCAAACCTAACCTCTTCCTGCACAACTTTCTTGCTTGTTTGGAGTTATCCTCTGATATTTCTCTTTGTAACAAAATCCAGTTTGTTCTTTGAGCCTGTATTGGGTGGAGATGGTAAACTCTGGTTTTAATGAGCAAAAGGAAGCTCCGAGAGCCTGGATTGCCACACTCTTTTCAAGAATAGTGGCCTTCTGTCTCCATTTTGTCCTCACTAACATAGCTAATGACAGCTTCTTGTAACAGTTATATTAAACACAGAGGTCAGTCCTGTAAAATAGTGATCATTTTTGGAAGATGCTGTGTGATACAGGGTGCTCAGCATTTCCTGTAAAGTGATTAGCCCTAATGAGATTGAGTTGTCCGACTTTTATGCCACTAATTAAATCACAACTTTTCTTTCTTTCAGTTAAACAAAAGCTTGATTCATGGATTAAAATGCATAGTGAATCTGACTTTTACTCTGAGCCTCTGTGTGTTCATAATTAAACAACCAGGTCCTTTTATCAATTGAAACAAAACTCCTTCTGGGGCATGGTGAGTTTTCACTCATATTCATCTTCACTTACATCCAGATGACTGCATTTTAATTGCTCATTAATACAGATGGACTTAACAGAATGATGTACAACTACCTTGTTCTTCCTGGAGTTCGCTAATGCTGACATTTTTTGACTGTAAGGATCCAGGTATTTCTCAGACTGAATCAACTTTGTCCTTTACTCTTCCATACTCTGTTGTGCTGTTAAGAATAATAAAACTATACATCTTGCTGTAATGTTGTTAATAAGGACTGATTTTTTTGTGATGGTGCAAGAAGAATTAGGTATGTACTTTCCACGGTTACTGATATGACTGTGGCTAGTTTCCTCATGTGCAGTCTGAAAAAAAATATCAAATGCTTTCCTTAGAACTGATCACTTACAAGTAATGACTCAGAAGTCATCAAATGTTGTCAGCATCAACAGATTTTTGTAAAAAAACATGTCTTCAAATCTTGATATAAAAAGGGAGGTGAAGAGAAATTCAGGGAGGATGAAAAAAGCTGGTGTAAAACCAGTATAAAGAAGCATTCCAATACATCTATTTGATAAATACAAATAATCTCTGAGGATACTCAAATAAAACTAAAACTGAGTTGGAGATCTTTAACAGAGTATCTGTTCTGTCTTAAGCAGCTTCACCCATTGTGCTAATGACTTAGAGCCAAGTTTGGATTTAGTAGTAGTTTTTCAGAATCGATGTAAATTTACTTGCTTTGATACAAAGAAGATATTATCAAGAAGGCAAACTGAATTTTATCCTAGACCTCATAAAAACAAGTGTGTTTGACAGTTGTGGGAAAGAAGGGGTTTCAAGCTGTATCTATTGTTTATGCAGAAATATCTCAATTCAAAATTTAAATTACTCATAATGATTCCATGTTAATGTGTTATTTGAATCCCCTACAGCCCCACTTTCCCCAGAGAGAGCTGGATGATGGGAGACAGTAAGGACATTGAGTAAGCTTTTTGGCTTAGTGTAGATTTCTACTGAAATAAGTTCCCGACTGCTGATAATACTGATACATATTTTAATTTCTTTTAAATTAAACATACAAGCTTCACAATTCAACACAGAAGACCAGTTCTTTTCTGATTTTTACTTTGAAAAAACAACAAAATGTACAAATGCCAAAGAAAAGTTTCTCTGAAATGAAAACAAAACCAAAATAGCAGTATTAAATAAACAACACATTTCAACAGGACTGAAATTCTTCCCCCTTCCTATTTTCTTAAACCATAGTGCTGACAAAATCAGCATGTTTTCTGAAGTGTTTCATTTTGACCAAATTTGCATGTTCTAGTAGAATATGGTTCCACTAAAGTGATTCTGACTGGCTGAGGCTGAATGCTTTGTTTCTTTTGGGTTGAGGCCCCTATGAGCTGACCAAGACTGACTTAGTCTTTCCTGAATGAAGAAATTATTACAATAAAGAAAGAAAAAGACCAAACAACACCCCAAATTGTTGTCACTGTCATGAGTGGAATAAATGATGCATAGAAAAGCCAAGGACATAGCAGCAGCCTACGCCTGTTTGTGTTAACAAGGACAAACTGATGCTAGATTGGGCAAGAGAGAAGAATAACTTTCTATGCAGTGTTGGAGTGAGGGGAAAGGTTGGCCCTGCCTGGGGAAGCTGGATGTGCTGGGAAGGTTTTGTACTGGAAGAAGAAGAGAAGAAGATATATGGGCTCACCAACAAAGGTTAAAATCTAAGGTAGGCTGGAGCAGGCATGCAATAAAATTAAAGAAAGAAACATCTGGCAAAACTAATACCAATGCTTATTCCTGGTGAAGTCAACTGTCTTCAGATTTTGGAGGATCAGGCCTCAACCAAAGATATTCTCTTATCCTTTTCTTCTCCCTCACCCATTTCTCTGTACACATATATTGTTGACTTGATATGGCAAAAATGCTAATTTTCGCTTCCTGTGAATCTCTTCTATGGACTCTACTGCCTAATTCATCACTGTTTAATTAACACCTGAACAGAGAGGCTGGCTCCATCCTACCTTTAAAATGCAGCCAAAAGTTGCCACATGAAACTGTACATGTGCTCATTTCCAAATGGCGAGGAGACAAAAGGAAAAGACAACTGTTGGCATCTCTTGAGATGTGGTTGATTTCCACACAAAACCCTGGTACAATATGCTGGGAAATCAGAACAGGACACAGTGCTGTCTGTACTTAAAACAAGAGATTCATTGCAGGGGACTCCTGTTTTCCCACTAGTTCACAAATATTTTGTTTAGCTACACAAATTCCCTGGAAGTGACGGGCGTGTTGGCAGGTCAAAGGACCTGCTGTTGGGTTATATCATTGTTATGAGAGTCACGCTGCTAAGGAGCTTTGAGTTGCACACCATACTGAGAGTAGCCTAAATAAACTATGACTCAAAACATCTCTCATCAGGGATCACTGTGAACACGGGCAACTTCTGCTGACCTGATAAGATGAACACAAACATGTCAAGATCTCAGTAACACCAGGACATTTGTTTTAAATATGCTGAGTGTGAAATCAGGGCCAATGGGCAGCATCTTTTTGGTATTAGTTTTGCCAGATGTTTCTTTCTTTAATTTTATTGCAGAGCATATATGAATATATGTTGGAATTAAAATGATGATTGGGAAGAACACAGTATCTAACTCCTGGTTTATTGTAGCAACATAAACCAGAGCGATTTACAAGCTGAGAGCCATTACTCCAGATTTGCATGGATGTTAGAGATGAATCCGGCACACTCTCTCAAGGAAATGTCTCTTACCAACAAATAAATTAATCTATGAGCCCTTTAAAATGAACTTTTGAGAATGGTAGGGCAAGAGAGAGCTCAAACTATAAAGCTCTACTCTCTCTCGCAGTCTGGAGGCTTTGTCTTCCAGAGGAAAACAGCAAAGCGCGCCTCACTACTGACTGCTTCAGGAGTTGAGGCTGACGACTATCCTTTTGAAGCTGTCACAAGCCCAGAGGGAACCACAGCCCACAGCCAACATCCAAAATGTGGAGCACAAACAGAGAAAACTGCAGCCAAAATGAGGAAATGGAGCTGCCTGAGGCAGATCTCTTTGGGACATTGGCAAGGCTCCTATTCCATACTTCCTCCCCAGCTATATCTATAATGCACTGCAGGAATTCTTTTCTTTAATGTAAATCACTCTTTCAACTGGTAAGTTATCTTTTTAAATATTTTTTGTTCAACAAGAGTAATCATCAAGCGTGCAATCAATGGACACATTAAATATGGAAGTTGAGTAATGCTGGGACCAGAGAAGTTTTTCTGGCTTTAAATGAGCTGCACTTGCAGAGATCAGTGTCCATAGCAAAGGTATTTTGTAAAGAAATAGGGCTGACACACAGTTCCACTTGTATGGAAGTGTCAAATGACATTTTTTTTAGGGAATTGCTGCTGGAACATAGTCTGTAAGGAAACTAGATCAGGAATGCTAAGACACAGCTCAAAACGGTAATGTGTTTTTCTCCC
This sequence comes from Clamator glandarius, assembly GCA_033459285.1. Taxonomy (NCBI): domain Eukaryota; kingdom Metazoa; phylum Chordata; class Aves; order Cuculiformes; family Cuculidae; genus Clamator; species Clamator glandarius. The sequence goes on along the minus strand of JAUNZM010000016.1, from coordinate 3,389,461 downwards.
AAAATTGTCAATATATGCAGAGCAGGAAGAACGCCAGGTTAAAGCAGAGCAAATATTTGCATTACAATATTTTATTCACCAGAAAATTCCTCAAGTTCTTTTATAGATCATTGTGGCTGATAAAGCAATTCTTTAACCGCAAAGTTTTATTGGAGTGTTTTGAGAAGCACTACTGAGTGTGACTTCAGGAGGACAGGCTGAGATTTTTTTTTAAAGCTAACACTCAGATACAAACAGAGCATTCATTTTTCAATACATTTTAGTAAGTCTTTGTAGGTTATTAGATAGGTCTGTTGTGGGGAGATTGTATCTGGAAGGATTTTTAGATGGTAGAGATGTCCTCAACCCAAAATCTCAGATACATGTGTGCATACAGCTCCCTTCTTTTGCAGCATATTGATCATAACCCTGGGAGCACAATTCCCCAAACTCTGGGGGGAGTTTGGGTATGAATTCAAAATTAAAGGAAGGTCCATCTGTTGAATACACACTTTTATTTACCAAAGGAAACCAAGCTCAAACCACACCATGTTGAACTTTGGCCATGTATTCTATGAGATATGACTTCAAATGCAAGAAGGCATGCCATCTTAAGCAAATACCTCCCTTTCCTCCTTTCAACCAGATTTTCTTTGCTTTTCTAAGGTTTGCCCTCTTCAGTACTCTTAGAGTAGGTATTCAGCTGATAAATGGGAGCTCTCGTCCAGATAAAGTCCATCTTGGCTACACTCACAGTATTAAAAAAGTAAACACAAATTGCAAGGGAATCCAAGTTTTCTAGGAATGCTTAAACCTTACAGAAGTGTTAAATTCCTCAGACTGAACAGATGTCCAGATGGCTTACTTAGGGACAGGCATGCTCACTTCACCAAAGGAAACCCAAACTAGTATTCAGGAGGGCTTATTAGCAAATCCCACACACCGAGCTATCCTTATAAATACCCAAGGAACTAATTTATAGGTTACCTCAGAATATGAAAAGAGAAATGCACTGATTTTTCCATAGCGGTTAAGTGAAAAAATATTTCTCCATGATTTGTTATTACTTTGGGATAATATAAATTAATCCTAGCTTCTGCAAATGGTTTCACAGGCAGAGACAGTCAATCAAGTAGCTTAGTTTAAGAACCTTGCTCTGGGTTTTAGCAGCACTTTAGGACAACAAGCATAAATGTTTCACTAATATTTAAGATGGTTTTATTGATGTGGCCATAATATTTCATGCCCATAACCTATGACCATCTTTTTAAAAACTGACATGTAATAACCTTGCTAGCTCCAGAAGATCCTGCACAACCTCTTTAAGAACCCTAATATGAAAACTCAATCAGAACAAGCTAGTTTCTGTTCATTCCTGATGTTATTTCAAAATGAAGCTGGTCAAATATTTAAATAATACATATACAGCCTCTTTTTTCACCTTCATACAGCACAGCACAAAAGCTAACGCTTGGTTCTGTTATTTTGTAGGGCTTCCTGAAGGTCATACTCATGTCTAGTTGCTCTTCTGAGATACAGGCTTTACTCTCTTGTTGGAGCCACAGAGGTTTAAACTACGTAGGTTTCAGAAAAGTCCTATGGAAAGTAGTAGATGGCAGAAGAGCCAAATTTGTAGTTCACAGCTTGCAGAACAAATGCATTATATATTATTGTCTGTTAAAACTGTAAATTTAAAATATTTAGATTATTAAATATGATTCATATATTACCTATTAAAATAGATAGGATTGCAAACAGTGTAACAGGGAAGGAAGCTACCTTTTCACTATATATTGTAGCAGGTTGACCTTTCTCGAAAGGGAAGAAGAATTGCACCTTTCGTCAGAGCAAGAGCCCATCTGTCCAAAAGGCTGCTACAGACAGCTCTGTTGCCATGAGCAGTGGAGGAAGGAAAGAGGTCTACAATGCCTGAGTCAACAAGAAGATGTTAGCAGAGTCACAAACTACATAGGTGCAAAAAAATTTGATATTTTAGCCCTCAGAATTCTGCTCAGGTTCTTCCTCGGTTTTCACTGTCAAGACTCTTGTTCCGAGACACTGTGTCCCTAGCTCCCAGGCAAAGCTATATGGCCAAATGAACTGCATACTAAACAAAATCAGTTCATGAAATCTGTCCTGGACCATTGAAGTTAAGCAGCTCTGTGGAAGTAATGGTAAGATTTCACATTAATGCTTAAAACCAGCTGAAAACCCTTCAATCAAGTACTGACAGCCAACACCAGCTCTTTGATGCAAACTACTGAGTGAAAACTGCACTAACATTCACTCTTTAGTGACTATTTAGAAATAAGCATTTTGGTAGAGTTGTCAAAAAAGGAAAGACTTTTTTACATAGGCAGTGAAATTATGATCACCCCCTGTACGTTGCATGCAGCTCACATGAGTGATTCCTCACAGGAAACCTGTGCAGACTCTTTCACTCTTCTCCTAGACAATGTTATGATTGCAATAATATTATTTTTTGTCATTTAATACTGTTTCTAACCCACATAATTGTTAAGGGACTACACAGTGCAATTTACCATAATTAAGACAATTATACAGTTAAGCACCATGAACATTCAGTAGTCAAAGCTTGTGCCCAGTGGTAGGAAACCAAAAGGCTCCATATACTGCTATATAGATCTCGGGCATCTTCAGGGTTTCCCTTGCAGATGAGCATAAATGTGCCCACAGTTCACTGTCAGGTCACAGAAGATTCTCTGCCTTATTGCCAAGTGGATGTCAAAGGGAGAGGGGGATCTGAACATAATTCCATCACCCAATAGGTGATGGGGTCGCATAGGAACTTGACCTCCAAGGCTTTTATTTGACCCAGGCTCAAGAAGTCACCAAGGGAAGATACTTAACACATTTCCTTTGCCTTCTTCATCCATCTGAAATGTATTTAGCTAACTTTTGAGGTACCTTGCATGTAAAACCCTGAACCACAATTGTAACCTCTCCAGATTCCCTTATTCACGGGGTATTTGGTTTGGATGACATATTTTTACAATATTTTTTTTTTGGCCCATTTTGAGACTCTTATGTTAATGCCACAAGAACTTCTGTCTCCTGTATATTATTTCAGACATGGAGGGAAAAATTGAAGAAATAAAGAAAAAGAAAAACCAGCTGTCTGCATCCACTTAAACTACATTACAATAAAGCTCAGTAAAGATTTGATCAGCAGTTTTTTTCAGCCTGCTCTGGTTTAATATGAAAGAAATTAGTGGAAAACCTAAAGGCTGAAAGGAAATTTTTGCCACTGTTCAAAACAGGACATGAAACCTTTAACATAATATTTACACACATTATATTAAATACTTTCTGCAAAGTTAAAATTTAGCAGTACTGGCTTCAGAGAGACTGGGAAGGACATTTGTTTATACTCAATAAATCTGATTTTGAAAAGGAAAAGAGATGATTTTCCTCCCTATATATACACTAGCATAGACAAAAAATTATGATTCAAAAGTATGTAAATATATTCATTAATATCTTCTGAACACTTAAAAGTGTTCAGAAAAACACATTTTATGTTCTGTTTGATAGTGATTTCATATTGGCCTTCACAGTTGTTATGATTTATTATCTCTGGTGATCGGTAAAGCTTTTGAGATTCTTAGAGCATCACAGATTTAAGTGATATGTCTCTCTCTATCTGAACGTAACTTTTTTTCACAGTCATTGCCAATGCACTTAGTCATGAATTTTCTGACAAAATATTTTAATATTTGAGGAGAAAAGTATTTGCCAAGAAATTTGTTAGAAGTGACATTTTTGACAGAAAGCACTTGCCAGTTTCCCCAGGGAAAGCTTCAGGTCCAGGATAGAGTTGTTATTCGGCACAAGGAGGTGGACTTTTGCCAGGGAACAATCCATAGTCCCCAGCCCAACTCTTCCAGAAAAATTTGAGAGACGTAAGATCAGTCTCTGTTTTGCCTGTCTCAGAAAAATCACATGGCATTATAACCCCAATCCTAAATCCTGAGCTTCAAGCTAGAGGGAGGTATGATTTCAGCTCCGCGAATCATGAGGACATTTTGAAAAATCAAGAGAGCTTTTATAAAATAGAAAAACGTCTTCCTACAGAGCTGCAATTAAAATCATGCCCAATCTCATGAATGCACATACTGTTTATTAAGGAAGTTAGTAAGATGTGCCATAGCTCCCAGGCAGAGGTGAGAAAGAGTCTTAACTCACCATCTACTTCTTTCATCTGAGATTTACCATCTAGCCAGATGACTCCGATCATTAGCACATCAAAGATCTTAAAACCTCTCTGATGAAAAAAAGAAAAACTTTTTTTAAGACCCTGGTATTTCAAAGATCAGCCATGTATTTGTAGATTTTATGATCATATGGAAACTTTGCAGTCACCTACTCTGACATCTGTGGAGCACAGCCCAGAGAATGTTGCCCAGCAGTTCCTAAGCCTTTTCCAATAATTTGTGGTTGACTCAGGGCATCTTTCTCGGAAAGACATTCAGTTTGATTTAAAGACTATATGCAACAGAGAATCTACCACATTCTTTGTCAAGCTGCAAGCTACAAAAAGGACAAAATCTCACCAACAGGACTGGGAGTTTTGTCTTGACTCACATTTAACCTGTACATTAAATAGTCACAAAACATCAAATTAATAAATAATTAAATATTCACAGAACAAATGGGTCATAAGCCTTTAATGATAACTCAAGTAAGAAATCAGGTAAAGTATTCCCAGTTTTAAAAGAATTTTTTGAAGTCAGAGTTGAGCACACCAATATCCTTACAAGGAGCATGATGTTCATCCAAGATATATTATTTTATTCCTTTTGAAGACTAAAATCTTAGCACTCAGAAGCAGCATTTATTTAAAATGCATCAGCAAACCCAAGGCACTAAAAATCTGCTACTTTAACTTTGCTCTCAACATTAGTCTTCTGATGCCTGCAAGTCCTAGAGTAAACATGTTAAACTGACTCAATCAGTCAGAAATTGCATGTATGGCAGGACTTCCAATAGAAAATTGAAGGTATTTTATTTTGCGTGGCCCCAGTTTTGCCAATTGCTTTGTTATACTGACAGGGAGAAGTCTTTAGTTAGTTATATAAAAAGCAGACAACCATAGTGTAAACAAAATTTGTGTTTATTCTGAAGTCACAAGAATAATTCCAAGAGAACAATAAATGTGGGATCACATGTATTATTTACTTATCATTAAGAACATTGTTATTCCCAAAACAGGCTGACTACTGATTTTCTCTTGGTCCATTCTTTTGCAAATGCATCTCATCAGCTTTAGCTAATTCATCACTGAGGTTTGACAATAATCACTAACTTTCTTTCTAAAGATAATCTGTGTTTAAAGACTCTGTTATATAACGTGCCATAAGCCAAGAATATCTTGCAACATTTGGAAAGGTAGGGCAGTAATGTTCCGCCAGATTCCTCTCAGCATTTAAACATGATTTTTTACATGCCAAAAAGTTCCTTCAATTACTAATGACTTGTGAGTTTTAAGACATAATTTATATGTGAAAATGATTAGAGAAGACACATTAGAAAAACTTGTCTGCATTTTGGGATATACTATAAGAAACACCACAAAAAGAAAAGAAAAGGAAAGGATTGAAATTCAGACATGTGCCCTGGCCTCTTGGAAAAAAGGTTAGTGTTGATCAGAGCCAGTTTCGTTCAGAAGATAATTCTGGAGAAGAAAGATGTTTCAGAGCCATCCCCAGAAGAGATGGGTGAGTAACTGCTTGTGGGCTTGAGGAAGCAAAAGAGAACAGCAAAGGTAAAGAAAGGGTTTACAGATTGGTGTAAAAGGACATCCTAGAAAAGGCAGAAGGTATAAAGTTAAAAATCTTAAACAAATAAATGGAAGGAGATCGAAAACAACCACAGGAGAGAGGAAAGGGGTTAGAGGGGAAGTACAGAGCCTCAAGCAGGGCATTAAGGGTGGAACCATAGCTATCAGCTAGCTGGAGGCAAAACATCATACTTCATCATTCATTAACTGAGCCAAAAATTGCCTATTCAGACCAAGCAAGAGGAGGACAAGGGTCAAGAGAAGGATCTGCCAGGTTAAAGCAGAAAAAATATGAGCTGTTTTGACATAGGACGTATTTGGAACCAAGAGGCAGGGATAGCCAGGAGTTGCTGTTACAACCACAGCCCAGATCATGCTGACCCCAGAGATCCAGCACAGAGCAGAGTGCATGCTGGTGCCAACAGATGAATGTGTCAGTAGCAAGGACTTGGCTGCATGAGTAGATCAAGCACTGACCTGGTGAGAAGTTACACCACGTCTTTTCTGCAAAGCCTCTGGGTGCAAATGATCAGCATTCAGCTGTCTAAATCTTCAAGTCTACACAAGGGTAGAATCTTTAACAATTTTGAATTCCTGTTGCCACTAGGAAACAATTATCATAAATTAGTTTCTTTTTATTCTTGTTGGCACATAAGAAAACTACAACTAGTTTTGCATTTCTCCATTGATTCCAGTGAAGGACCCAAAACTACTTCATAGACATTAAATATATATAGATTTATGACTAACTAATTATTTATTACTGTTATCTCTGTACCTCGTAATGGGAAAATAAGGCATATTAATCCTAAGGCACTATCAACCATCCAATAGGTCTGGATAAAGCCTTGGGATCGAGACCAAATGTGTCTCATTATTCTGCCTGAAGATTTAGTGCTTCAAAGGGTAGTGTCTTTGTTTCATGGACCAAAACTCTCTAAAGCTGTTGGACCTGGTACAAAACACCACAAAGAGCACCTGTAAAATAAAAACACCAAAAAGTGATAGAACTACTTTAAAAGGAAGATGGCATTATGAGTAAGGACTCTGACTCCTAGGTCACTGCTGCAGGTGTCTGTAAACATTCTCCAATAGCAAACATGGTTGCATTGAAGAAATACCTATCATCAATATCTTTTTCCAGTGAAAACAATCTTGCACACTAAAAATATTGGCTATGGGGCAGGTGAATATCAGCACAGGAACCAAGTTTCTCAGGAGAGAAAGGTTGAGATGGGATCTGCAATCAAACAGGAACAAATAATGGGGGTTTTCACAGAACTCAACAGTGGCCAGAAAATAATTAAAACAAGATCTAAACAACTGTTGGTGCCCCCTAAAAGGAAGCGAGTAAAAATTCCATAGCTTCCCAGAAAAGACAGAAATCTGACCAAGTTATATGAAGTGTGTCTGAGCAGACTGAAATACTGTGCTAAAGTAAATACAATTTCGACCAGCACACAAAAAAAGAACTTCAGAAAACTGTACTAAGACAAACTAAAAATTCATGTAGCACAGTATCCTTTATTTAAAAATAGCCAGTTTGCAGTTTAGGGCAAGAATGTTTAAAAAAAGCACTATAAGTTAATTCTTCTGCCTCTGCTCTGCTGTCACAGATTCTGTCACTCCATTCTCCTGGGTGGAAAACTGGTTTCATGGTTGGGCCCAGAGAGTGGTGGGAAATGGAGTTTACTCCAGCTGGAGGCCAGTGACAAGTGGGGTTCCCCAGGACTCAGTCCTGGGTCCAGCCCTGTTCAATGTCTTTATCAACGACCTGGATGAAGGCATCGAGTGCTCCCTTAGCAAGTTTGCAGATGACACTAAGCTGGGTGGAAGTGTGGATCTGCTGGAGGGTAGGGAGGCTCTGCAAAGAGATCTAAACAGGCTGGACTGCCGGGCAGAGATCAATGGGATGAGGTTTTACATGGCCAAATTCCTGGTCCCGCACTTGGGGCACAAGAACCCTAAGCAGAGCTACAGATTAAGAGAAGTCTGTCTAGAAAGCTGCCAGGAGGAGAAGGACCTGGGGGTATTGGTTGACAGCGACTGAACATGAGCCAGCAGTGGCCCAGGTGGCCAAGAAGGCCAAAGGCATCTTGGCTTGTATCAGAAACAATGTGACCAGCAGATCCAGGGAGGTTATTCTCCCTCTGTACTCGGCACTGGTGAGACCGCACCTCGAGTACTGTGTTCAGTTCTGGGCCCCTCACCACAAGAGGGATGTTGTGGTTCTGAAGTGAGTCCAGAGAAGAGCAACGAAGCTGGTGAAGGGTCTGGAGAACAAGTTGTACAAAGAGCGACTGAGGGAGCCTGGAGAAGAAGAGGCTGAGGGGAGACCTTACTGCTCTCTACAACTACCTGAAGGGAGGTTGTGGAGAGGAGGGAGCTGGCCTCTTCTCCCAAGTGACAGGGGACAGGACAAGAGGGAATGGCCTCAAGCTCCACCAGGGGAGGTTCAGGCTCCTCATAAGGAAAAAATTCTTCACTGAAAGGGCAATGGAACAGTCTGCCCACCGAGGTGGTTGACTTGCCTTCCCTGGAGGTATTTAAGGTGCAGGTGGATGAGATACTGAGGAGCATGGTTTAGAGACTGGTGGGAATGGTTGGACTCAATGATCTGGTGGGTCTCTTCCAACCTGGTGATTCTATGATTCTATGACTTCCAAGTTGCATGTACTAATGGATTAACATAATGCTGAGCAATGGGGTATGATAGATCACAAAGTTTCTAATAAAAAAGGGAGACCTTTTTCACCTGCGATTTACTAATATGTTTCAGCTGAAATCAGACCTTAAGGAACTGAAAAGAAACAAAAAAACCCCAGCTTGCTAAACAAGTCACATGTGCACATAGGCCTTCTAAAGAACTTCCCCAGAGAGGCTGTCAGTGTTTCTTTCTACTTCAGCTTTTACTTGAGAATGCCAAATGGGAGGAAAGGCATGTGTCAGCTCAGAGTCAAAGGCTGGTTGGGGTTTTTATGTGCCAGTTCAAAGAGAATCACCCTGAGCATCACACTTCGAAAGCTGTTTGCAACATGCCTCCTGTACTGTACATTTAAATTGGCTTGAGATGTGCCACCAGTCAAAGCTAGAAAGATTACAGCTGGATGGAAAGCACGAGAGAAGAAGACCTTAAGTAACAAGGAGAAAGTCCAACGGAACTTGTGCAATCTCAGCTTACATGGGCTTGGATTCAGAGAAAGACTTGCGAAGTATAAGAAATTAACATAGACATACTGTCTGAACTCAAGCGTGCTTCTTAAATCAGAGGAGAAAGGCCCAGGATATCTCAGGACATGGAAGACATTGCTGTTGCTGCTACAGCTTTCCAGTCAACCATCCCTCAGCGGGATAAGGTATTGATGTAGTAAGGAGGCTGGAAGATGGTATCTATGAGCCTGGAAAGGCTGTTCTGTCCCTCTCATGTCTAAAGCAAAGGGACTTTAATTTGGCTTATGCACTTCTGAGCTAACAGGGAAACAATGATACGCAATTTTGAATTTATTTTAATATGTTTTTTAAAGAGAGATAGAAGGAGAGAGGACAAAAATTGGCAAACCCACAGAATTCAGGAAACAGATCAGAGAGAAGTTATTGTTATGAAATGTCTTTGTTTCATGGCCAAGACTGTTATATATATCTCTGGCTGGCCAGATAGAGCATCATGTGTCTTCATTGGAGGAGATTCTCCTCTCTCCAAGGAGCTGGACAGAGGGAAACAAAACTTTAGGAAGGAGATGGCTCGAACAAGCAGCAGGGCTCAATTCATCTCGACATACAGAAACTTTACTCTAGAAAAATGTACAGGATTCCTGTGCAAGTTTGGGAGTGGCAGACACCCTGTCTGATGTATTCTGCTGTACTTAAAAATGGAAAAAGCCTCAAACGAGGGGAAAGTACACCTGAATAAGACTGTAGCTATTTAAAGTGACAGCTTCTCACCCTATGGAATCTGTTCCATCTTGGAGGCCCATAGAGCAAGTTTTGGATGGCTAAGCCTGCCACTGTCAGATATTTTTTTGTAATACCAGGGAGTATTTTAAGTCTTTGAGAGGAACTTGCTATTTTCATTACTGCTTGCCAATGGCAAAACAAGTCGCTATCAATAAGAAAGCGAGCACAACAAAACATGAAGGGGTTTAAAAGGATATTTGCTATAAAACCCAGTGGGAGGGAGCAAACTCCTCTTACAGAAAGAAGACGGAGGATCTCTGGAAGAATCAGATCTACAAACATTTTTTGACACACGGTTTTCTGTGTAGGTTTTGACTTACACAGGATTTTGATTTACATACAAGTCATGGAGAAAAATGTGATACAGACTTTGGCAGTGCCAGGTAAAGCAACAAGTTCTGCTTGGGAAATTTACTTCCCTGCATTAAATCAAATTCTACTCAAAGTCCTTTCTGTTCATATATTAACACTGTCTTCACACTGTAAGCATTAGCATGTGTGCTTCCAGAAAGAAATATGGAAACACAAGGTACACTAATACTGGAGATGCCCCCTGAGCCTTTTAAATTTTGAATTCTAAGTGTTTTGTCTGGTTTATTAGATTCTATGACTCTGGAAATCCCATGGTTGCCTGTGCACGAGCAATCTCATCATGTAGTAGTAAGGTTCAATAGGAGTTCATCTGGCTATGTGCATCAAACCTCCCCAAAAAATACTAGGAACATCATATTCTATTCCTTTGAATAGAAAAAGTACTCAAAAAAGACAAAATATATCATGGTATTTTCCACAGCACTGTGTAAACTCAGATCCTTCACAGATGCTCATATATGACTCCTGAAAAGAAACACAGAACCATAGATCTTGTACAAGGCTCCTATATGGCAAAACTGAAAAAATGCTCATTTCTGCGGAAGAAGATATTTTCAGCTACAAGATGTTACCTGCACATTCAAAGAGGGAACTTTTAGAAGAGGTATTCTGCTTGGTGTGGGCAGAGCTATGGGGAAGAACAGACTGAAAAAATGTTTGGAAGATGGCTCTGAATGCCATGGGACCACTCAAAAAGATGTCACAGGACTGTTTCATATTTCTGCCGCAGGAACCAAGGAGAACCATTTCAGAGGCTGAAGCAGTTGTACTTGCAAGAAATTATCTCCAGGAACTGAACAGGACAGATTTTGCAGGAACGACAGAGACTTGTCAGACATACAGACACTCTTTCGACATGCTGAAAAGGTGATCAGGCAAGAAAGTTTATGTGAGATTCAGTCAGATCAGTGGAAGACAGAATGGCCTCGTAAGGGAATATAAAGTAAATCTCATTATAAATAAACAAATCTCTTTATTCTCTAATTTACAGCAGAAATATGCTCTGGAGATGCGCAACCAGGATCAGTAACATTCTGGTCCCTAGAATCTGGAAATAGCCCACTGTAGAAAGAACTGACCAGGCAGCAGGTAAGGAAGACCTTGCAGCAGACCTTGGGAGACATCAAGAACACATTTTTTGGAGGAAGACTGTCCTGGAAAGGACTTGGAACAGGAAGAAAGGGAGCAGACTCCAGGTTTTTTATTGCTGTATCCAGAATAAAACTTTATACTAAAGAAATATTGGGTTACCATCCCCTTTTCCTGAGGAAAATATCCTTTATGGCCCCGACTTGGGCTAGCAGTATAGACCAGAATGCAGCAATGTTTATTTGGATTAGACTCTAACCTGAAGGCTGCTACAGCTGTCAGCACAGTACAGACAGTAAGGAAAATTTACTCTTGGTGCATGAAACAGCCTATAATATTAACAGCTGTAGGAGATTGGTAAAAAAAGGTCCAGGGAAGCTAAGGCCATATACAGAGAGGGAAGTAAAATCAGAATCCTGCTCTCAGCGTGCTTTGGTGTTTGATTCTGTTTCTCCAAATGTTCTCAAGAGTACCTTTCCCACCCGCTCCACAGAAACAGTGTGGATCACTGCTTAAAGTAAACACATTTTTTTCAAATGCCTTTGCATTTCACACATCGGATTAAGTGTAAAAAGATCATCACTGAGCAGCAACTCATACAAACACACATCTGGAACACTGAGCTCTGTGCTCACTCATGTTTCACTCTTTATATCTCTTCATTAGAGAATGACACTCAACTGCTCTGTCTCAAACTGGTGAAATCAAGCCTTTGCAATGGGAAGAATTTGCACTGAAACACAACCTGGGCCCATGAACCACATCTCTAAGCTGAGGACAATTTGATAAATGATGTACTGACCACACAGGCAGGTTCAAAAGAAATCAGTTTAGAGTTCTGGAGAATTGAATGTATTTTTGATCAACAGTGTTTGGAAGTCACAAGAACGTTAATTCTATATCCAGTTTGCCAAACTGTCTACCTTAGACACAATTTATGGGCATACGTGTCAAGATATATTTAAAATCCTTTGAGACTTCCAAGTACATGAATAACACATGTATCATTACTACCTTTTTTTAAACATACCATTATATAAATCAAGTGAGAGAGCCAGGCTTTCTCTACTAAGGAAAACCACTGCATTTAAAATAACAAAGGTAGTGCTTATTTATTAATGAACAATGTCCAAGATTCCTATTAAATTCTGTCAAGAGCAGTTTAATGCAGCAAACTCAGGAGCTGTAGTTAACACATGTTACTTGGAGGTTAAATCCACAACTTTTCTGTATCTATATTTTTCAGTTGTAAGCTAAGGTTTAGGAAGTCACAGAATCACAGAATTGTTTGGATTGGAAGGGATCATGAAGGTCATCTAGTCCAACCTCCCTGCAGCAAGCAGTTATGTCTTCAACTGGATCAGGTTGTTCAGAGCCCTATGCAACCTGGCTTTGAATGTTTCCAGGAATGGAGCATCTACCACATCTCTGGGTCCCTGGTTTCTCCTCTGAAAAGTGAACAAGTACCATGTTAAGAAATGAACATATTATGTGAATGCACCCATTGCCTTTTCATTCAGTCCTTTATCAACTGTGTTGTGTCAAGCTTCCATAAAATGTTTATCTACAAGACGTTTAAGGATGGTTATTTATTTCCTCCTGCTCTGCAAATGAAGAGGTTTTGGAATGCTTTGTTAGCTAATTCAATTTATCTTGTTGGTGACCATTGTCAGCAGTTGAAAATGTCACTCACTCTGGTTGGTAGTTGAGGACACAGCAATGGAAAATATCAACATTACCATTTTCATGCTTCCAGGCAGCGGAAGAGTTACATGGTCAAAGGCTTGGGATGAGCAGTTATATTTTAAGTCATCTGTTCTGAGTGTATATTAAAGCATGCTAACACTATATCTAGAATGGAGAAAAATTAATTATGCCAGGACTAATTTTTTTATTATTTTTATAACCATCTTATAAAGTTGCCAGAAGCATTTATGTAAAGATTAAATAATAGAAAGGAAAAGGAATCTTGACTGTTGTTCCTTAGGTAAACATCTAACCAGCACAATCATAACCTTTATAGAAGAGCATGTAAATTCCTTGACTTGGTGATAACATCCTGAATGATAAGGACCAGTATGTCACTCTACGAAACTCTGACCTCATTCAAACTGGTTCCTTGAGACTGACTCATTGTCACTTCTCTAAACACAACTGCAGTTGGATCCTGGTGCAATTCCTCAAAACAAAAATTGCATTTACTTTTCCTCTCAAGGAGACCCATTTGACTCTTTGGAAGATTCCCTTACTACCCTTGGCAGCATGTAAAGGTCCTTTCTGTTGAAGAAAATTGATCATCTATGTTCTTGCTTCAGTTTTCCTTTAAGAGTGAAGGGAAATTTTACATTTTTTATGGGGCAGTGAAAAAAACTAGTGGGTATTTTTTGTTCTTAGCATCCAGGAGACACAGCTCAGCAAGTGGTTTTCAGAAGAAAAAAATACCTGCTCCATCTACATACCAAACCGTTTAAATAAGAGTAGTTATTGACTGAACCATGGACAGAAAGGAAAGCTACCAAGATGCTGTTACTGCCCCAGGGCAAACTCCTTCTCTGTCCCCTTACAAGGCAGAACACTCAAAATAGAACAGGATAAAGAAGAACTATAGCCCTGATTTCTTATAAATCAGCTGGTTGGTGGCAGTGGGACCACTTTGCTCACCGTCTTTGTCCTCAGAGACATGCAGGAGATAACCTTGGAGTATCTCCTGCAGCTCTGTTATGATGGGTGGCACCACATTGTCCCTTAATGAGTATGAACGTGCCTAGTACATAACAGGAGGCCTTGTCCTTTGGTTTGGTGCAACAGACTTTGCTTGTCCCAAGGCTCTGTCTATTTCTGGTACTCATAGAGGACAATTCTTCAGGCACATCTCCATCCACATGTAACCTTCCCTTAACATTGTACTCTTCCCCTCCTTACAGTTTCCTATGTGATTTCTTTAGTTTCTCTTCCAAGTGCATAACTCATATTTTGCACTCATCCTCACACTCTCTGTTTGCACCCCCATCTCTCAAAAACCCTCATTTCACCTTCAGCCTCTTTTTCAGACTCTTATATATCCCATGTTATTCAGTTCTCATACTGTTCATCTTCTACATCACTTATTAGCTCAAACCCTTAATTAATCAAATCTCATTCCAAGCATTGAACGATTGTGGTGGATCAATTAAAAAAGACGGAGGACACCATGGGTATTTGTCAGCAGACTAGACAAAGATGTGAGATAACTGTCAGTTCAGCAAAACATTTTTCTTCCTGCATGTATGAAAAATACAAAAGAGATGCATTGCAGGAACCCAAGTAAGAGAAAAACATTGGCCTTTGCACAAAGCACAGTCTGAATAATGTTAGCCTCCTTGGCTAAAACACTACTGCACATTTATAAGTTGACTCTTCCTTTAGCAGTTCTTGCCATAACTAGTATCATTTTGAATTTGCAAAAGTCAAAGCCTCATACCCAAGTGGGTGCCCTGGGATCTGTGACATCTCAAAACAAGAGATCAAGCAAGAGGAAATACCATGAGGAATTTAAAACAATGTAAAATTATGTACCTCTAGAAACTTATTTCATCTTACAGGGAAAAAAATTACATTCATCTGTAAACATTTCTTCTCCGATGTTGCTGTAATCAGAAACCATTTGTATCATTTTTTTTCATAAATACTGCATAGAAAATGATAGTGAGAATGGCAAAAAGTTACAGCTTTAGCTGTCACTGAGTAGATATTTCTAAAGAAAGTTTCCTAGTTTGCTCAGAGATTTAAGGGCTTCCAGGAAGAAAGAAATGGAAAGAAAGATGGCAGTAAGAATTTTTCCTACCAGGTCCTCTTGCAGTGGGCTTAAGCCTTGAGGTCTCTGCAAGGGAAAGCTTGGAGCTGATCATTGTGAAACACACCATAGGTGCATGGCAGTTCCTGTTTCGTCTCACTGGCTTTATGGTCACGTCAGCAATGGTGTTGAGACTTTCCAGGCTGTGTAGAAGAACATGCCTTGGCTAATAAACACATATATTCTGGTTGCTTTTTTTTGGCCATTTTCATGACAGTCGTATTCACACTTGCAGCCGAAGCAAGAAGGTTGGGGCTAAACCAGGATAACCTACGAGAGAATCATAGAATGGTTTGGGTTGGAAGGGACCTTAAAGATCATCTCGTTCCAGCTCCCCCCGTTCATGGGCAGGGACATATTTCCCTAGGTCAGGTTGCCCAAAACCTCACTCAGCCTGGCCTTGAATACCTCCAGGGATGAAGCATCCATGACTTCTCTGGGTAACCTGTTCCAGTACCTCACCAACCACACATTAAAAAATTCTTCCTTATGTCTAATCTAAATCTACCCTCTTTCAGCTTAAAACCATTATCCCTTATCCTGCTACTACACCATCTATTAAAGAGCCCCTCCCCAGCTTCCCTAAAGCCCCCCTTTAAGTACTGGAAGGTTGCTATAAGGTCTCCCTGCAGCCTTCTCTTCTCCAGGCTGTACAAGCCCAACTTTCTCAGCCTGTCCTTACATTGTGGTGTTCCAGCCCTCTGATCATCTTCATGGCCTTCCTCTGGACTCACCCCAACAGATCTACTCTAACTCAAAGATTGATAGATTATTCTCTTTGCTGGTAATGGAGTGTAATGCAAGAAGGATGGTGATCAGCCCTGGTATGGTGTTCTCCTAGCATGTAGAAGGGGCTGGAGTAAGATTTGAAGACACTGTGTGGTTGCGGGGGGGAAGAAGGAGAATAGAATGAGTGATGGCAGACTGCTGTGTGGATGTCTTTGCTATGACAGCTGCCTTTCACATGGGATCCAGGGCCAGTGCAGAAAAGGCCACGTCTCTGGCTTCTCCTGGGGCTGACCAAGTAGGTGGAAGGTCTGTAAACATCTCCTTGCCTACTCTTTTTTCTTGCCCTTGCACATTCCTTACAGCGGGGAATGCTGCAGAGCTCCATTTGAAGTAAAGATGCAAAATGAAATCAGGAGGCTGCTCTGAGGAGAATTTCTCCATTGCCTGCCCCTCCTGCCACAGCTATCAATGAGCACCCAGTTGTATCACGGTGTCTTTCAAGCTTCTTTGGTCTCACAGTGAGGCTTCAGTGCTGCTATCCATTACAAATCATACTCCAACCCATACAAGGTTGGTTTGCTTTTCAATATTTTAGGAACATCACTCTAACACATTAATTTTGGCTGTGTTTGCAAAGGAGCAACCATTAAAAAGTTGTTACTAACTTAGATTGGTGCTGGGAACAGGCAAATCCTCTGGAACCAGTTTCAGTAGAAACTAATCCTAAGAAAAGCCTCCCTGAAAGTTGAGCACTAAACTCTGTACAAGAGACAGAAAGAGCTGACAGCCAATTAAATGTACTGGAAACTGAAGGGAAATGTGGGGGTGGAAAAAAATGGAGATATTTTGTTGTTCCCTGACTGTTGTCCTTGAGAACGTCATTCCACCCTGAATTTCTCCAAAGCTATATCCCTTGTAAGGTTTCAAAACCAACATTTAAAATATATTTTTAAGCATAACCATGTCTGAAAGTTAAAGCCCTTTCGGGGAGAATAAAAGAACAACTTCAAAGTAATAAAATGCTAAATCTGGCAACTTGTTTTTAATGGAAGTAAAAATCTGCACGATTTAATACTTTAAAGTGTAATAAGAAGAGAAATGTCACACGTTGAGTTCAATTTCTACCCATGGAATTGTGCCCCTGATTTAACAAATTCCAACTTAAATGCTTCCACCACAACTGAAAAATGTTTTACTGACCTCGAGCTCATTGTACAGCAGAGGTTCAACAGTATTGCTAGGACTGGGATCAAAGAAGTAGTGGTTTTCAAAGCAGCTAGCTCACCTGATGTGAGCAAAATCCAGCTGGCTAACATTTTGCAATCCAGTGAGTGTTGAAACTCCTTAATTGTGGACTTTTGTTCAAGATGGGTTTCTGCATGTTGCATCAAAATCTATTTTAGCTTCGGAGAAGTCTCTAGTCTCTCCCTCTCTAAAGAAAAGTGCTGCACATGATGTCACTCTATGACCTGGTTTGCCTTCAGTCTCAAAGGATGATGAACCTGAACACTGCCATTCAGCTACGCTCACCTAGATTGATTTCTGGAGTTACAGAATTGCTTTAGTCCCGAATAACAGCCTTTCTACATTTAACACAACATGAAATCAATGGATTTCTGCTACTTAAATCAAGAGTAAAATGTAGTCTTACTGTTTAGTTTTTTAAAATGTCCAGTTTTGCACTTATTTTCTTACCAACTCAAATTTCATACACTTGAGCACCTGGTTTTAATACTCTGGTCATGGGGCAGAATTCTGAACAGTGGCACCAAACTGATGCATGTCCTGAGATATTGGTCAGGATCTGACTCACGAGGTAATACTGATGCAATAAACATTGTCATCTGTGTGCTGGGTTATTTTCAGCTCTGCACAGTGGGAAACTGCTGTCTTAAGATAATACAACGCCTGCAAGTTATTAAATTTTGACCATTGAACTTACTGGTACTTAACAGGGATGTTAAGATTAATGTTTATGATGTGTTTTGGAGATGAAAGCCGCACCGAAAAGTGATTTATGATTTGGCTGTTGAGCCACCAGGGCTCACTAGTGGGAGCAGCCTGAAACTGCAGTCGGGCATGAGGACTGACCTGCTATGCCCAGCCTCTGCCTGCAGCCTGGCACAGCCCTGGTTCTCCTTCTTGTGCAACGGCACAGGAGAGCTGTGAGACCTAAATCAGGATACTAACCCATATATTTTCAGTCTGATTTAGCTGCATAAATATCAGCTAAAATACAGCGCTTGGGCAAAGCCAGCACGCATCTCAGTAACAACAGCACAGCTCAGAGCATCTGCATGAGCACCTGAGGAGACCAGGAACAGTGACATGAGCTTGCAGAGCTATACTGTAAATGCTGTGCTGAAGGAGTATAGCAGTTAGTGGTAATGGAAACTTTATTAATGAACAGCGGGGCACCTAAGAGACATCAATAGGAAGAGGAGGGTCTACGACCTCTGGAGGAAGGGGCAGGCATCCAGGGTGGACTATAGGGAGGAAGTGAGAACGTGCAGGGAAAAAGTCAGGAGGGCTAAGGCCCAACTAGAAATGCAATTGGCCAAGACTGTGAAAGACAACAAAAAGTCTTTCTACAAATACATCAACAGCAAAAGGAGGGCTAGGGAGAATCTCCAGTCCCTAGTAGATGGCTAGGGAGAATCTCCAGTCCCTAGTAGATGCAGAGGGAACAAGAGTTACAGGGGACAAAGACAAGGCTGAAGTGCTCAATGCCTACTTTGCCTCAGTCTTTAACAGTAAGGAAAATTGTTCCCTCTGTGCACAACCCCAAGGGTTGGATGAGAAGTATGAGATTCCCAAGGTCCAAGAGGAGGTGGTTAGAGACTTGCTTGCCCAGCTAGATGCCCACAAGTCTATGGGGCCGGATGGAGTCCACCCAAGGGTTTTGAGGGAACTGGCGGATGTGCTGGCCAAACCCCTTTCCATCATCTTCCAGCAGTCCTGGATGACTGGGGAGGTTCCGCTGGACTGGAGGCTGGCTGATGTCGTGCCCATCTATAAGAAGGGGCACAGGGAGGATCCAGGAAACTACAGGCCTGTCAGCCTGACCTCGGTACCGGGGAAAGTCATGGAGTGGGTGATCTTGAGTGCGATCATGAAGCACTTGCAAGAGAACCGGGTGATCAGGCCCAATCAACACGGGTTCATGAAAGGCAGGTCTTGCCAGTGTAATCTGATCACCTTCTATGACCGAGTGACTAAACTCTTGGACGAGGGAAAGGCTGTGGATGTATCTTCCTGGACTTTAGTAAAGCCTTTGATACAGTTCCTCACAGCATTCTGCTTCGGAAACTGTCGGCCTCTGGCCTGGACGGGTGCACACTCTCCTGGGTGAAAAACTGGTTGAATGACCGGGCCCAGAGGGTGGTGGGAAATGGAGTTAAATCCAGCTGGAGGCCAGTTACAAGTGGGGTTCCCCAGGGCTCAGTCCTGGGTCCAGTCCTTTAATGTCTTTATCAACGACCTGGATGAAGGCATTGAGTCCTCCCTTAGCAAGTTTGCAGATGACACCAAGCTGGGAGGAAGTGTGGATCTGCTGGAGGATCGGGAGGCTCTGCAAAGGGATCTGAACAGGCTGGACTGCTGGGCTGAGACCAATGGCATGAGGTTTAACAAGGCCAAATGCCGGGTCCTGCACTTGGGGCACAACAACCCTAAGCAGAGCTACAGACTAGGAGAAACCTGGCTGGAAAGCTGCTAGGAGGAGAAGGACCTGGGGGTGTTGGTTGACAGCAACTGAACATGAGCCAGCAGTGGCCCAGGTGGCCAAGAAGGCCAATGGCATCTTGGCTTGTATCAGAAATGGCGTGACCAGCAGGTCCAGGGAGGTTATTCTCCCCCTGTACTCGGCACTGGTGAGACCGCACCTCGAGTACTGTGTTCAGTTCTGGGCCCCTCACCACAAGAAGGATGTTGAGGCTCTGGAGCGAGTCCAGAGAAGAGCAACAAAGCTGGTGAAGGGGCTGGAGAACAGGCCTTATGAGGAGCGGCTGAGAGAGCTGGGGTCGTTCAGCCTGGAGAAGAGGAGGCTGAGGGGAGACCTTATTACTCTCTACAACTACCTGGAGGGAGGTTGTGGAGAGGAGGGAGCTGGCCTCTTCTCCCAAGTGACAGGGGACAGGATGAGAGGGAATGGCCTCAAGCTCCGCCAGGGGAGATTTAGGCTTGAGATTAGGAAGAAATTCTTCACAGAGAGGGTGGTTAGGCATTGGAACGGTCTGCCCAGGGAGGTGGTTGAGTCACCGTCCCTGGAGGTGTTTAAGGTTAGGGTAGATGAGGTGCTTAGGAGCATAATTTAGGGATTGGTGGGAATTGTTGGACTCGACGATCCAGTGGGTCTCTTCCAACCTGGTCATTCTGTGATTCTGTGTGTGATTCTGTGATCTAAGATCCATTCACGGTAAAATCATTGGTCACTTTGGAGTGTGAATCTCAGAAGACCAATGTGCCTAGCAGGGAACAGACTAGAGCTAATGGGGTGTATTAAATACACACACATTTGAATACCTACCTCTCCCTATATCTTGAGGATCTGGCTGATCTCTTCTGAATTTGGTGTCAATGCCATGTGCACATCCCCAGGTGATCACTAAACTGAACATGTCTAAGGAAATATTCAGCCTTTAGCCCATGGCAGAGCGTATGCTTTATTTTATGAAATCTAGTTTTCTCACCAACTTAATTCATCAACGTCTTCCTTTTGGCAGGAGCTCTCAAGACACAGAACAGTCTGGCTCATAGGGGTAAAAAAATGTCATTCCCTATCTGTCCTATTGAACATGTGCTGCAATGAAGTCTGTCAGGCAAGATTCATATGGCCAAGGAGAAAGTAAGATCTGGACTCTAGATCTTCCCATCCCTACTGAGTACCCTGATCTGTAGGCTACTGTCCACTGTCCTTAGTCATCCTCCCAGACATATGCCAACTCACTAATCACTTTGGCCAAACTATTCACTGGAGGCATGACTTGCCAGCTGCAGAACTGTACAGTCAAAGTGAAGCCAGGACAACAGAACTGACTGACTGACCCAACACATTGCTGACACAGTAGCAACAATTCAGCGCACTTGGAAAACAAACAGCTAAATAACTTTGGTTACCAGCAAGCTTCCTTTGCTGAGATATCCTGGAATCATGATGCCAAGGATCCGTACATACAGAGTCTTTCCCTTTAAGAAACAGCTTATTAAGGCTTTATCTGAGGAGAGAACTCTCTCTTATTTGAGGAGAGGAATAGAGGAACAACTAAGAAAATGACTACCTGCCATTTACAGACATATTCAGTTTTGGTGCTCCTAAAAATTAGTATATGTGTTCCACTAACAATTTGCTAGTCTCTGCCTATGCTGACATTGGCTGTGTTCAGCTGTGGGGAGGGTGAGATCCACAGCATTTTGCCATTCTGAACTCTAGTTAGCCATATTACTCTCGTCTGGAAACCAGGGCAGACAGTCAGACGTGTGTGTAACCATATCTCTTCCTAATACATAGTGAGGACGTGGCAAGTGCAGCCTAAGACGCAGAAGGTGGGAAAAGTTCCCACCTTTTGGATGTATCCATTCAATTTCTGAAGGGTTTTGGTGAGAAGTTTGGCATAAACTACAAAAGTACAACATAGCAACACTTCATACATGATTGATGTAGATTATGACACCTCTCAAGATGTTTCTCTCTCTCCTGCAGTGTCCCAGATATCTTAGCCAAGCAGATGTTCACCATTATTTTGAGCCATGGAAAAATGTAGGGTTCACAATAAAGGAAAAAATACAGAACATAGAAGACATCTGAACTATTCTCTATTTGCTTTGTCTTGAAAGCAATCAGGAATTTGCTTTTTTCTGAGTCAGAGCTGGAACATAGGCTCTTCACGTTCTGGAAGGATCTCACTATCCAGTACCTCCAACCACTAGGAGAAATGAGATCTCCTTCCCTGCCTAAAAACGCTGTCCCATTTTTATGCAGAAAAGCAACACATTTCTATGAATCAGCCAGAGGAAGAAAGAAGAGGTCTTTCTGATGGTATTTTCTTCAGTTTCTTATTCCAGCACACTATTGTGGCCAGTGTCTACAGGAGGAAAGAAAGACCTAGCTGTCCTTAAGATGCAACAGCTGCCAGGTCCATTGTCTTTCTGGGGATAATGTCTATTCTGTAATTATAACCCGAGTTCTCCCTCAGACATGAGCATTCAATTCCTATAATATTTTAAGAAACATTTCTATCTGATATGAAATATATCTCTTGAAGATTTCCAGGAAAGCAGTTGATGATAAAAATCCACTATTGTCCATTGCTGGAACTGAAGAAAGGCTGTTGAAACATGGCATGTAGTCATTCCCTCCCACCTTTCCTTCCCAGTGTTACCGGGGTTGCCACTGACGCAAATAAATGTATCGTTCCCTGAAGCAGAGAGAAGAAAGTTATTGTGAACTGATAAGGCTCCTCCTCAACTATTCCCTGCTTGGATTCTTTTACCAGAAAGATGGTTCCCATCTGACTTGGCTGTTCCTCTTGGAATAGCCCCAGATCTTCTCTATACTCCAAACAATCTGACATGTTTCCTTCTCCCAGCAGCACATTTACCCATGAAGCACCAGAGAACAAAAACTTAGCAGAGAATGAAGATCTAAACTGTTCTCAGGGGCTCACCTCACAAGGAGGTGTAGTAATTCGATACAGTAGATTTATTTAGCAACGTGTCAGCTTGTTTACAATATATTTCAAAGACAACACGGCTCCTGGAAATGCTTCCTTTTCAGACCTGTGTGTGAAAGGCAATAGTTATTGCATGCGGCTCCTCTTTCCACTTCAAGCATTATTGCTCTGCTTGTGCTGCTCTTCACAGTAAAGGCAGGATCAGGTAGACATTGACCTGGCTGCCCATCAGCTTTTCCCTGGGAGCCAGAGAATCCAAATCTGTGGAGGTGTCAATATCTGGCTCCATCCATCTACTAGGCCTGCAAATGTCAACGCTTGGTACTTTTGTGTAGTCTCAGGAAACGGCAGTTCTGCTGAAGGTCGGGGTTTATGAAACACACACCTTTTTTCCTTTTTTTTTTTCCATTTTCTGGGGATTTTTTTTCGCTCATTTCTCCATCTTCACCCCACACTTTCCCTGGGCCTCTTCCAAGAAAAACCCTTGTGCCATTCTCTCCCACCAAAGGCACAAAGAGCTTCTTTTACTGACCCACTGGCTGTTTAGGATACAAAGAAGTTAAACTAACAATGTGCTATGCAACAGCCCATTAGAGGCAGGCCTGGATGAGTCACAGAAATAAAGAGTAGGAAGGGATTTAAGAGGCCACCTTCCCCTCTCCCCTGGGGCAGCATAAGTGTTTTCTCCTACTACATTTTCCAGTGTCCTTGATATTTCTGCTTTTTTTAGAGTACAGCAAGCTGTTGTTTTCTCCCCAGGAACAGAATCTATTGCCAGGATTTATCACTCCTCAGAACAAGTTTGCCCAGTATTTGTGTCTATTAAGGGAATACACCACCTTTAATTGTGCAGTTTAACCCCAGAACATAACACCATCTGAAAACATCATGTTAAATGCACATTTAATCTTGGAAAAAGGCTATTGTTCCTCTCTGAAAAGTGTTTCTGCTTATAAGATTTAGGCTGCCTACTGGCTGAGCTCCAGGTAGATTCAGGTGTAGTGAATGCTAGATGCACTGTAGGGTCAGTGGCATTATTGTCAGATACCTGCTGTAACATGCAGAGATTTATAAAGGAAGATTGAAGGTCTAGAAAGAACTTCAGAATTACCACACTCAACTGTTTTGAAAAGTGCAAACACTAGTTCCACACCTTGGTTTGCACTCAGCCATGGTTGGATGTGGCATCATCTCACCATTACTACCTTGGCACCATCCATCAGAGATTCTACCCCTGCAGCCAGATGTAACTGTTAAATTAAAGCCTGCGATCCACCTGGTTATCCTCATCTTACACAAAAGTGCAAGGGAGCTTGCCCACCCCTCTTCCTGATGCAGGCCCAAGTCATGCACAGTATTGTCCATGACCACTTGTGTCTCATTCGCAGACTGCTTTGTCCTTTTATCTATTTTATTCTAACTAGAAGGCTATTCTCATTGCTTTAATTATTAGATAAGGTCTTCTGCTTCTTAATATTGGACTAAATACGAACACAGAACAGGGTACCATCTCTTCACACATGTCAGAGTACCTACAATATCAGCAGTAGGAGTAATGCTACCTTAGGTCCTACTGAATGAATAGACCCAGAAAAGCGGCAGCCCTGTCCCCCAGGGCATGGTGATATGATGGACCCAAAACCATGGTCCTCGCTGCTGTGAGATCTCATAGTTTTAGAAGGAAAACCTTGCTGGGCACAGAGGCTGCAGAAGTGCTTTATGATGATGCTTTCGCTCTCCTACAACATGTGCACAAAGCTCAGAGAGCTTTGCTTTTATGGGAAGGCGAGACAATTCCAAGGGTAATAAATAACCTAAAGAACACACAGCACATATAAAAATGCCAAACTTAGTTTGTTTCCTTCATCTCAGAATACAGAGGACACTGGGGACCTACCTGGGGTTTTCTCTGGTTTGGCACAATGAGATGTCACCTGGAGCCCAGCTGAGGCTTCCCTTATTAACAAATAACGTTCCTCAAAGTACGCTGTTAATTAAAGCCTGATACTGTGATCTGAGCAAGTTTGCAGTCTGCAGCTTTGCAGCTCTTGTTTTGCAGCTCCTGCAGCTGCCCACAGGTTCCTTGTCCCTTTGCACAGTGCTTGGTGTTCCTCTGGACAGGTCAGAATCAGTCACCCACTGCATTTCTTCCTGCCCCTCACCAGTGGGACGGGGCTCAATAAAAGAACACCTGCATTCTGTCCCTGTGCCAACACCATTAACAAAATATCACTACCATTATTCTCAGTGGGGTCAAAACAATTTTCACATCAAGGTCTTGCAGACAAAGGAAACCTGTCATCTGCAGGGTAAATATTAACAGCCCTTGAACTATTTGTTGCCTAATTAAATGCTTTTATGGAATATTTCCTGTGCATGCAAAAATCTGGACACTGTTCCTGTTTGGTACAAATCTGCACTAATATTAACTGCTGTAAGATAAAGCAAAATAAAGAAACAGAACACCACCCCCCAAATAAACAGCCCAAAACAACCAGTTATATATTATTTTTATTTTAAGGATGTAATTTCAATGCTGAATAGGTTAAACAGGTTGGATAGACTTAGTTCAGCATAACCTATATTTTCTTAACACTGGATGAAGATCGTTGTTGGCTGATAGCACTAAAATTATTAATAAGTGTTTTGTATTTTTTTATGGAGTAGACTTAAACGAAAAACTCTAGTTTCTTCTTTCCTTGAAACAAAACCATTGTTATGAAGTTTTGTTCCATTTGACCTGGAACAGCTTCAGTCATGGCTCAATTTTAATGGAAACTGAACTGAAAAATGCATTGATTCCTTTCTCTGAGCTTTATTAAGTAATTTTGTAATAAAACTGCATAGAAATGGAAGCTTTAGACTCCCACTTTGTGAAGGAGCTTGTAAATTCCAGACATACTTCTCTCCAAATCAGAGCAAAATCCCAAATATTTCAAGATACTAGATAGAGGAGAAATTATCTCAAATATGATCATTGCAATATTTGATTTCTTTAAAAAATAATTTAATTTCAACTTTAAAAGCTCCTAGTATGCAAAGTAAAAAAAAAATTAGAAACATGTTTCAAAATAAAAGGATTGTGCGTTCCAGTTTTAAATACACAAATGGAAAGTTTTAATTATTTTGTAACATTGTTATGATTTCCTTCTGATAGGTAAGCAATTGCCCCTCCTTTCTGAAA
The DNA here is from genome assembly GCA_033459285.1 of Clamator glandarius. Taxonomy (NCBI): domain Eukaryota; kingdom Metazoa; phylum Chordata; class Aves; order Cuculiformes; family Cuculidae; genus Clamator; species Clamator glandarius. The sequence goes on along the minus strand of JAUNZM010000016.1, from coordinate 3,363,851 downwards.
TTTTGGAATCTATTTCAACATAGTTTTGTTCCTTCAAAATTTCTCTGACCAATATTTTTATACTAAAAGGGGTGTTAATCATGAGCATATGGAAAGGATTTTCCATGGAAAATGCTTTTTACTAATGGTGAGGGGTATGTATGAGCATCACAGGTTGAAAATAATTAACAACGCAGTTGAAAACACATCTCCACATTTAGCTGTGGCATTAGATATGGCAGACGGGTTAATTTCAAACACAGAATTAGCTTCACAAGGTTACTGGGAGTAACAGGACCCTTTTCCATCATAAATTGAGGCAGTTTGTGTTCAGTGCTTTTTTGAGTTGGAACATGAGATTCAGGCACAGAAGATCTGATATGTGCTTTTTGCTGTACATGTGGAGGGGGAATTTTTGTACACGTGGGTGTTATAAAGATTCACGGCATCAAACCAAGCTTAAATGCATGAATGATAACAAAAATAAATTTAAAAATAAATGATAAATTCATAAGTGTTCTTAAGAGATCTGTGAGCACACCAACACAGTGCAAGTAGCTCACTAGGTGGAGAATAATCTCCAGTTAAATATCTGCATATAAGGAATATTGGTATAATATAAGGAAAGTATAAGGAATAATTGGAATAAGAAATTAGTGTTATGATAGTTAAAGCTGCTCATCAACCTGTTAATCAAGACAGTATTATCCAGGAAATAGTGGACCCAAATGATGACCCTGTTCTGAGCCTCTGTTAGTCCAGCATTTCTTACTATTTTATTTTATAACCTCCTGATTTTAACTTTTAATAAAAACATCTGCAAACTTCCAGTGGATTTAGTCAGCTCAGACTGATACAACAAAAGCAGGGGAAGTGAAATCCTGGCTTGATCTGTACAAGACTCTTTTTAACATACAATTTTCCATACACAGGCTTATATTACAGAACAGCTAATCAATGGAAATACTGTGCTGGCATATGTGGGTAAAATCTAGACCTTGATGTTGACACCTTTCAAATATTTATAGTGGTTATTGTATCAACACCTTTGTGATCTTTCAGCCAAGTTACACACACATGCCCACATTTTATAAAATCAGTCTCTCAAACAGCGTTGTGTTTTTTGCTGTGGACTGCAGTGCATATCAAATTTATAATAAGAATATACTTGTGCAGCTTTTCAGCTCAGCATCAGAATTGATGTGCATGAATAAAATTGTTGTGCACAACATTTGGTTGCAAACATCGAAAGCATAGGCCCTATTTCCATGTAAGTATTTCAAATTACAATGACAGGTCTTTTACGGATATTGGATGTTTCAGCCCAATTTAACTAGGTGTTTTCCCTCATCTGCACCCCATCAGAGCAAATGCAGGCTGTGTCTAGACCAGAGGGCAACACCTCCAAGCTAGCACTGCTCCAGGACATCTCTCTACTGTAACAACATATCTTGTACCAAGCATTTCTCAGTGTCCAACCAGCGCAGCTGTACAAGGGACAATCAGTGCTAGCTCTGCTCCCATGTAAACCTGCTGCCTCCCACCTGCCCTCGAGCTCCCTAGATTACAGTATCACAACATGAACATCTAGTGAATTGAGAACCAGCAAGTGCTAAATGTAACGCCAAGATAAAGTGCCGTGTGGTGTTCATCTTTATCACCTGCATTTGAAATGCTGGCGCCCATCACTGGCAGTGGGGTAGGAAAAGAGGGAGAGAAGAGGAATTGATCACCCTCTAGAGACATCTGCCTCACACTCTGCACTGCATAGCAGACCTGGATAACAAGTCCAAGCTGAAGACAGAGCCTGCAGAGAGACAAGGCTACCAGCCCATCTGGCCCACACTACTGGCACCTGACTCTAGTTTGTATTTGCATCTCAAACTGGTCATAGATTTTTGCCATCAACTGGGACAAACCATTATCTCTGCCTCAGTTTCCACTCATGAAATACAGAGGTAGCACTCCCTCATTACAAACTTGTATTATTTGTTTAACTTGAAAATCCTATTCAGTAACTATGTTATTGTCTTCTCTTGCTGGTGTCTCTGTGCTACAAACAATACCTTACTCCCAAGTCAAGGAGCTTCCCTTGATCACAGACTGGAACATGGAAAAAGAGATGTTATAGTTCCCTTGAACAGACCTCATTTGTCATTTAAAAATCTGCTTCAGGTTATTTGTTTATTTTTCCATCGAAAGGGATCCAATTTTCAGCAAGCTTGGCTTGTTTTAAATTGTGACGTCTAGAAATATCCCAAACAGACACACGGAAAACTGCTTGTATGACACTGGCCAAACACTTTTCAAAGTGCTATGAATATTTAATTAGAATAGGTACTTTTAAAGGGCAGATACTTCCATGGGTATTTTCCATCTGAGCTATAGTTTCTCCCTATTCATATGTAGAAATCAGTTGACTATCCCATTCATTACCCAGCCAATTTTTCTGGTTAGATCTCATAGCCAAAATAACAGCCTTATTTAGGAGGTACATTAATGTTTTAACAGACTTATAAAAGGAAGCCCTGTGTTGCATCTCTAAATATTGGCATATAAGCTGCTTGGTTGGAAGCAGTTGCCTTGCATACATGTATACTTACAAAGCTTTTCTGTTTCTGTTGCTGACAGAAAGAAGTTACTGTTCTTCTACTGAATAAACAAGTCATTGTGAATTTCTCTCTTCCATTGCCTCAGCCACTGGAAAAATCCTTACGTCAAGAACTAGGAAATGTTCCTTGGGTGTAGGGGTGGATCTTATTCAATAAAGAGTTAACAAATGAAATGTAGCTGGCTTTGCCCTTTGTTGAAGTTAGTCCTTAAATACATGAAGGAGGAAGATGCTTCGGAAAAATTCTCTTGAGATTTATGTAGTGGCCACATTAAAACATGAGATTCTTTTGCAATGGTTGGAACACCAGTCATTCCCCCCAGAAGGGTATGAACAGAAACTCAGTTTTGATTTGGCAACCATGTTGGAGTCACCATCATTACATGAAACTGTTGTATCAACACAGAGGCAGTAAGTTTGCTGTTCACTTCTCATTTTGGGGTTTTGAGAGCAGAACTTCAGTGGTATCAGTGTGTCCATATAACATAGACACTTGTTCTCTTGTACAAGTGAGTCCCTCACCAAGCTGAGTGGGACAATTGACACTCCAAAAGGCCAGGATGTCATCCAGAGGGACTTGGACAAGCTAGAGAACTGGCTCATGTGAACCTCATGAGGTTCAACAAGGCCAAGTGCAAGGACCTACACCTGGGTCAGGACATTCCTCAACTTCAATACAAGCTGAAGGATGATGCGATTGAAAGCAGCCCTGCAGAGGAGGTCTTTGGAGTTTTGGTGGATGAAAAGCTGGACATGAGCAATCACTGTGCACTCGCAGCCTGGAAGGCCGATCGTATCCTTGGCTGCACCAAGAGAAACGTGGCCAGCAGGTTGAGGGAAGTATTCTGACCCTTTACTCTGCTCTGGTGAGACTCCACCTGGAGGACTGTGTTCAGTTCTGGGTGCCTCAGCACAAGAAGGACATCAAGCTGTCAGAGCGGGTCCAGAGGAGGATTGTGGAGATGATCCAAGGGCTGGAGCATCAACCCTATGAGGACAGGTGGAGACAGTTGGGGTTTTTCAGCCTGGAGAAGAACAGTTTGCAGGGAGACCTTATAGCAGCCTTTCGGTACTTAAAGGTGGCCTGCAGGAAACACAGGGGCAGACACTTTAAAGGCCTGTTGTGACATGACGAGGAATAATGGTTTTAAACTAAAAGAAGGTAGTTTTAGACTGGATATAAAGAAGAAATATTTTACAAGGAGGGTGGGGAAACACTGGAGCAAATTGCCCAGAGAGGCAGTGGAGGCTCCATCCTTGGAAACATTCAAGGTTTGATTAGATGAGGCCTTTGAGCAGCCTGATAAGTAAAAAATGTTCCTGGTCCTGCAGGGGTTGTGGACTGGATGACCTATAAAGGTTGCTTCCATCTCAAAGCATTCTATGGTTCTGTGATTCTATGACTCTTTGACTTATGTTTCCTCACTACAGGTCTTCCAGCAGACACTGGCATGAGACGCTTCCCAAGAATGGCAAGAGGTGAAGAATCCAGTCACTTCTCATGGGAAATTTTCCCAAAGTTTAACTGTCCTTCTGTAAAAATATATCTGACATCAACTTGGTCATGCTCTGCCCGTAAGAGCAGAGGGACCATTGGTCTCAGTACTTTTCACTGTGTGAAAGAACATACAGACTGAAATTAATTCATCTTTCGATCTCTATTTTCAGTCGCTTTCTGATAACCTAAGATCTTGCTTCATAAATCCCTCATTACAAATTATTTTCTTTGGCTGTGAAAAAATTTTGCTGCAGTATTTTTTTTTTTCCCTCTGAACTCTCTCCGCTCTCATAATGTCTTTGCTAAAATGTGGATCCTACTAACAGACACAGTATTCCAGGTTCCGTGTTATTAAGGCTTTTAATGGCAGTAAAGTCACATCCTGCACTCAGTCTTGCTGCTCCTCAGTTTGCCAAGAAGAATCACGTCTCTTACAGAGGCATATAGAAGAAATTACTTTCATCTTGACATTCACTTAGTAGTGGTAAAATTTTACACATGCCAGTATATCCCTATGTGCAATATTATAGAGATACCATGCCATGAGAAATTATTAGAAGCGGCATATTTAATCGCTTGTAGTTGCAGTTAAATCATCGATGATGTCTCAGTGACACTGTGAGTAAAGGCTTGTCAGTGTTTCCATTATATTTGTCTGTGTCTTGGAATGTTTTAGATTACATTAAGAAGAAATATGCGGCATTTTGTTTGCCAGACAGGATGTAAATGGCTTTGCAATTTTCAATAATGTTCTAACCCATATTGTATGGAAGAAGCAGCATAATGTTCCCACACATGGGGCTCGCTTACTGTGATGAGGACAGTTTTATAGCCTTCTTTATTTCTTTGAAATGCAATGAGAAAATGTGAGGATTTTATTTCTGTTATTTAAAAGTTGCTTAATAAGCAGACTGACTCTTGTTTCTGTGGCCATCTCCTGGGAATCACAGAGGACTCCAGCAGGCAGGTACCTGGCTCTTCAGGAGAACATTAGCATATAAAATATTTAACAATGCCACATTTTCTCCTGACTCTTTGTCAGCCATTCAAATAAAACTTTTGATTATACCACAAGCTGCCAAAACATCATTTAAGTAAATTGCCTGGGGAGAAGAAGAGTGGAAAGATGCAAGTCATAAAAGTTGGGAGAAAAGAATGTGACATACTTCATTCTTTCATTTGTCTTACAATGATAAGTGCCTGATGCCTTTTTATCCAGCTCTACTAGATTTAGAAGGAAGGAAAAGCACGTCTTCTAAAACTGGAGAGTTCATTGTAATCTGTTATAGGTACAAAGATATTCCTTTTGTCTTTGCGTCCTCAACACATATTGTGACTTAACTTGCTATTTTTTCCTCATATGTATGTACAGGCCTTTGTACACAGAAACATATTGTTGTATGAGGTGTAACACCAAATCTTGGACACATGTTTTCGATATCACAGTCATAAAAATTCAGAGCATAAAGATACACACAAGTCTTGATAGCTGGAAAGCTGAGAAATTGTCCCTTACAGAGAAATGTCAGGCACTCGCTTTTCTGAAGTCCTCAAAAAGATCAAGGGGGGGATATGATTGCAGTGTCAAAAAGTCTGCACATTTTCTTTAAGACAGTCTATGTATCAAATATCAAAAGGCTTTTTAACATGGCACAGAAAGAAAGAAAATTAAAGGCAAAGACATCCCAACAAGAAATATGGCATAATTATCTAACAGAGAGGATTAGTTTGAAGAAACAATTTGCCAAAGGAAATTATGGGTTCCCATCTCCTGAAGTGCCTCTAGATGCTGTCAGCTTCATGGAAACAATGCATTTGGTTGCATATAGATGGTACTCAGTGAAATACAATGGTTCTGTCATGGCAAAGCACAGAGGAGAAACAAATATTGCTCCTTCTTAAAATGTATAACTGCAAGGCTGATCAATCTATACTCTCTATGCTCCTTCCTCAAAATTTCCTGGGAAATAGTCAATGTTGATTACCAGACTTCACACTGCTTTTTATTATTCATTACAATAGTACTTATGGTGCAGGACACAACATGATAACCTTTACACAACCAAATTCCTTCCTTCTAAGGGTCCTTGTGCTGACATTAAGAAGAAAAAAATCCTTTAACTATGTTGCTTTTCATTGGACCTAATGGGATTCCACAGAGGCTTAGGATGTGTGTCACAAGCAAATTCCAGGCAGACATAAGTGTTAGGAGAGTAAACAAATGTAAATACGAATATAATAATCACACAGATTTATTCACTTCTGTAAAACAGTTAATGGGGAGAATTAGCATCCCCTTTTCCTCTTACCTTAAGGATTATTTGCTGTATTTAATGTGAACCTGCTCCACCTTTACCCTCTACTACGTGCAGAATAGGGGGACACCAAAGCCTCAGTGACCCTGCTTGTCTTCAGCGTCTTCTCCTTCAAAATATCAATTCTGGCCAAATACTTGCAGACACAAAACCTCTTAGGTGGGATTTTCAAAAGCCCCAGTTTCCACTGAAATCTGCAGCTCCTGAGGCCAGCTGAAGGTTTTTGGAAAGAAAGCTAAAATTCCCATTCTTCATATCTGCCATTAAATAGACCCTAATCGGTGCATACCTTCCAATAACTCTTCTAAGCTACCAAGCTTATGATCACAAGTGGCAGCTTGTTGTATTGAACCAGTTAACATTTGCCAGAGCTTGTCTTTGTGGATGGCCATACACTGTTATTGTAGACTTTCTTCTCTGGTTTTAATTTACAGTATTTTTCTTCTTTCAAATCTGTTATGTTTTATTGCCTCTATTTCAAGTTTTAGTATTTTGGATATTCTGAGGCATATTTTTGGATATTTTTGACTCCGTTAAGTAGATACATGTTTCCAACTATGATTAATAGGAATGAAGTGCTGCAATTTTTTATTCTGTTACGACAGTACAATCTGTGAAAGTCTGCTTTCTAAGCAATATGTTGTATTTAAAACTTTCTTTTAACACACAGTGAAATAGATGTAAAACTACATATGGGTCATTAAAACAACAACAAAAAATTGTATATATAACTAGTCTTTGTCCATTAGAAAACAATACATATATGTTCTTGTTTACAATGTTGATTTTGCTTTTAAAGGAAATTTCCTTGACTGCTACTAAGTATGAAGCTTTAATAGTATATTTTTCTCTCTTCCTCTATCATCTGTTTATTTTATGTTAACTTTCAGTTATTCACAGCGGCTGTCATTCTGTTGCTTTTGCTGTTGTTGCTCCAGGATGCACAAGGCGTTTATGCCAAATGTCTGGGTTTGTGGAGAGCTCACTGCTGGTGATTGCAGACAGCCTCAGGCTGGTGGGACTGTGAGTCTGTAGAGAACGTTGCTGATGTTCCCAGCAGGAAAACATTCCAGTGCAGAAGCCTCTGGGCAAAACTGAGTCCAGAGATATCAATCCAGGTGGTCAAGATGACTACTTCTAGCTTTAATTTCAACAAAGATCAGTAAGTCATGTCAATTTTTTAAATAGTGCTCTGAGGGAAAGTGCAGGGACATTTACAATGCCATCTTTGTTTTCAACCACCTTTAGTCCCTCCTTTGTTTGGCTGTATTTGAAAAGAAATGTACTTAAAACTACTGCACATAGATTCTCACACTAAAGATCACTTTATAAAAATATCCAGTGTGATAGACCAGAGTCTATTAGAGGAAACAAGGTGTTCATATTCAGGTGCAGAGAAGAGCAGAAAAACCTCCCCATATTTTGTTGAGAATTGTTGGTCATGAGCTCATCCCACTTCATGCAAACACTCAGAGCTGCCCAAACTCCTTCCATAGCCAACACAGAGATGGACACTTCCAAAAGAAGACTTCACCACCAAAAGGTCTGAAGCAGTCCTGGAGTTACGCCACTCGGCACTGTGCACAGAGGATGCCCAAGGCAAAGGCAAGGTGCTTCTGGTAAGCCAGGTGGGATAAATCAGAGATAAAACATGTGAAGCGTGACCAGAGCTACCGGTACCACAGTGTTTCGTAGTGTCACAGCCAGGGCAGAGCTCTAGGAAGACAATCAGCTTCTCTGAGGATTGTGCTTGACTTGAATTCAAGTCCTCCATGAACAGTTATAGACTGTTTTATAAAAGCAAAAGGTTTGTATCACACACATCCCAGCAATTTAATTCCCAGAAAGTACTTGCCTTTGGAAAATTGATGGAGTTCTAGAGGTTTCTCAAGGTGGGAACTAATAAAGTTGATATCTGAGAAGTGAAAACAAGATGGGAGGGTGCCTGTGAAATCACATTAGGAACTCCCTTATGAGCTTCTGTTTTGCCAGTCCGAACCCCTAGCAAAGAGATTTTCTGATGATATGAATCACAATGACGTGACAAATGAATTAAATCAGCAAAGTCCCGTTTCATTTACAAAGCTCAGTTTTCATTATTTCCCCCTGCAAAGGAAGTAGAACACTAAAACATCTGGTCCTGTCGTTGGGCTTTCAGCCAAAGCTTTAACGTCTGCCACTGAGCTGAAACAACAGCAGCCTAATCTCAGTATTGTCTTTAGCTTTTCCAAAAACTCTTCCTCCACAACAAGACAGCGGAAAGAAATCCTCCCTCAGTGTTTTATTTCAGGCATAGCACATTAAGCTGCAACCACACACCAACAAGAGATACTCTCTACAAAATCCTGCGACTTCCTAAAGGCCATAAAGGGTCAGAAAAGATGCAGGGGTTATCAGGGCTAAGCAAATAATTTCTCTCAAAAGATATTTTTTAGCAAGTTTAGTTTAGCAGGAGGTGGTAACTTGTTTTGGAACAACTGGGAAACACTCCCAGAGAACAGCAAGAAACATGGAGGTCCCAGCAGAAATGGAGGAATTTTATATCTTAAGTCGTGATTAGATTCAGGGAAACATATATTTCAGATCAGAGGCAAACTGGATTCTGACTACACAGTGACTGAACTCATATAGCCTCATAAATACATACAATTTTACACTTCTACAATATCCCCCATGTCACTAGCATGAATCATCATTGCCTTCAGCACCTCAAAGGCCAAAAATCTACTATAAAGTAAAGAGATGAACAAGTTGAGTGTTATTCTGAACAAGACATAAATAAAAATATCCAAAAAAGTCTAAAGGCTCCCAATCTAAGCAATATCTGGATGTTTCAGGGAAGGAGAAAACTCTTGCAGTGAAACATATGTAGCACTCCCTTCTAGAGACCTGGGTGCTGCTGGTCTCCAGGAATTAGGTGTTGGACTGCAGGAGACCACCTGTTTTATTTCCTCCTCTCTCTATATAACTCTGTTTCTAGATGAGAATAATGTCTGAAATAGTGTCTGCGTGTTGAGAGTGGTGGATTCAACTACTGTCCTTCAAAGAACAGGAGAAAGAGGTGAACTGATGCAATCAGTCCCCAGATCCGTTTGTGACCTTGCCAGCAGGGTCTCTAGTGATTGCCTAGGATCTCTTCGGGTAAAATCATATTGGCGCTCCCTTGGATGTTAGGAGTTTTGAGTCTCTGCAACTGATCCTGCAGAGAACAAGGGAATCAAAAGCTACCTGACATAGTAAGAAACTACTTCTTGTTAAAAAATATCCAGGTGCCCAGGAGTCACACTAATACCCAGGTAAATGCTGTTTAAGCTCCAGTAGCAATTACTTTTCCATGCTGTCCAAATGTTGCAGCACTAAAGGGAATTTGTTTTATAACTGAGAAAAGGATTGACATCCCAATTTCAACACTGTTTCTGAAACAGTCATTTACTGCTCCAGATGCTGGGAAGTAGTTCTTAAGTCAAACATGTTACATCAGGTGTGACATCTCACACCTTTCTGCACTCAAAGGCAAGATATTTTTGAGTGAGTTTTCATCACATGCTTTCTTTCTTCCCCCTCAGCAGGCAAATTAAGGTGAACACATCCATAAATTCAATTTAACTCATCCTAAAGCAGGCAAAATCCAGAGAACTCATTCCATTTCTACTTCTTCCTTCCTTCTTTTTTTTTTTTTTTTTATTTCTCACATAATAGGAAATACAGAAAAAGGGCTAAAACCATATTAGTAGACCCTTTGCTTGCCTTTGGACATGATACTTAATAAGTTAAGCTTAGCCTATAGCAAAGCAGCCCCAGATGGCCAGGTCTGTTCTAAATAAGCCACTTTTATGAGGCCAGGATGTCTAAAAGAAACACACTTCATAAAAGGAGAAAATGTGCAAACCAGAAGTAGTCCAGAAAAAGAAAATATCTCTTACAAAACTACTGGTGTTCAGACTCTGTATAAACATGATTATCAAAGACATACTTCAGGTTTGTTGGGATTTTTTTCCTTTTTTTTTTTTTTCAAATCCAGAAAGGAAATATTTTAGTCAGGTATTTATATGTGTTTCCATTCTTCCAAAAAAGAAAAACCTCAAAGGTTCCCTTCACTAGCTGTGAAAACTTACCTAATGAAAAGAAAACTTAGCTGATAAAGAGATGTTTGAGATCCTCAGCAGTTAGAAGTGCGTTTACAATTAATAGATCAGCTTACAAAATTGTATCATTTTTCCAGAGAGGAAGGTCTCAAGGGTGTTCTCGTTAGCTTCCTGCATTCAAGAGGGAACACGTCTCCTTTAATCCATGCAGACCTCAAACCTATATTGTACCCTTGCTTTGGAATACGGAGATTTAATCTGTTTTCCTGTGCCTTTTACTTCCAGAGATATCCAGTCGACTCTGAAACTCTGTTTAAAAAGCAAGCAAACAAGCAAACAGATATAGATGTTTGTCAGCACCAGGGGATAACAAAACCAATGAACCATCCTCCATTCATGAAGTCTTGCCAGTCTTCAGGAATTAGGCCAAAAATATTAATTTGTTCCAAATCTTATATAAAGTAACTCATTCCAGGAGCAGCACAACTATTGGTAGCCACTTTTCTTGTCTTGGAGTTTGATTTTCAAGAGTCAAGAGGGAGGCCAGGTCTTGCTGACACTTCTAGTGAGTTTTGTTCCATAATGTGCAAATCCTATTGCCTAAAATAAAATAAGGACATACTTACCTCACAGCCAGTCTCTCTGTATCAGGACACCTATTTTCATGACACAGAAAATTTTATTCCTACTCCTTGAAAAGACTTAAATGGTCACATTCTTACATAGTCCTGGATGATCTCAAGCCCTTGTTTCCCCAATAAGCCAAACAAAAACTGCAAAAACCTAGTATGTATTATTCATACACAGAATGACCAGATATTGCATGTATTCTTTTTCTTTTGACCAGCTGAGCAAGAACAGCATTTCTAGGGAGCAAAGAAAGGTTCAGATTTCTTAAATGTGTATCTCACCAGTTGTCCCAAGTACAATACAATGTCTTCAGCTCTATTTATTCTTCTAATTGGCAAAGGCGACTCACCTGCTTATTCATCACAAAAACTGTGAAGTTTAGATAAGTTGTTTTTAACAAGCATTTGACTAAAAAGGGCTTATCAACAGACTCATATGTTGCCAACCAGTGTTGCAGCTTCTAATTTTCAGGCGCCCTGTACCTAGGTGCTTAAGATTTCCCATATCACATAAAAGACAAATTAATTCATGGAGAATGACAAGCTGAGCAGGGAGTCATCAAAATAAGGTTATCAGAGAACACTAAAAGATCAACTTCAGCACTTTTCAAAGGATAGAGAACTCTCTCTGTATTCGTGCCGTAAACCTGCTGTTGCAATAAAGGAGTAAATTTAGGTCACCTCTCCAACACATGACAAGAGAGAGTCCAGCAGAAAATATCTCAACTCTGTTTTTTTTCAGGATGGATGACTTCAATTTTTGTGGTGCTGTGAAGTTGAGTTCAGGTATGTAACTCCCTAATATCAAAAAAGCTACCAGAAACAAGGAACAAACCAAAAATTTCCATTCTAAATAGACTACTTCTGTTTAGCCTGGATGCCCTTTGTTTTAGCAGGGGTAGAGCAGGCATAGGGATTGGTTTCTTTTCCATGAGAAAATTAATATGTCTTCATTTCAGGTCAGACTGGGACAATTTTCCTTTTTAATTTCCACTTCAAACAGCAAATCGAAAAATCAGTACTCATCTAATTGTGCTATTTCTGGTCTTTTACCAAAGACTCCAGGACGAAACATAGAAACCAGGATATAGAAATTGAAAAAGGAGAGTGGAAAATCTGTTTATGCTGAGAGGACTGGAAATATAGGTGAGTAGGATGTAAAGCTTAGCTAAGCCTTATACACCCTGCTGTGTCCTGGGACAAGAGCTGCTGTTGCTCCACCACAACTCTTGGCAAAGACTTATGTCAGAGGCATCACATGCGATCACAGACCCATGGTTTTCACATAGTTCCCCCTACACAGCCTGCAGAGATTTCGTCCAATGGGTGAGCAGGTACTGAAGATTTTTCCTGCAGCAAATACACTGCCCTGTGCCTTGTTCCCAGCAGGTTTGGAGCCACTGTCTCACTTTTCAATTCAAATGGTGCTGAATAAAACTGTCGGGTGACAGTATAAAGTGCAGGTGCTACTGACTCAACACAAATGGAGTGGAGAACTGTTGAGCAGATAGATTTAAGCACTGGAAGATGACAAATATTGAATGCATAAATTTCCTGGTCTGTTATTTCACCATGTTATGTTGAGTGTAATCATTGATTAAATGCTGGGTCATTAATTACCAAGCAATATTTAGCTTTGTATCATCCCAAAGTCTCTCTTAACATGTGAGTATTTGAATGCTCTCAGCTGGCAGCAGAAACAAGACAGTTGTATTGAGTTAAACCCTGAGATTAAATCTGGTCTCCAGGGCAAAGGCAGAGTGATTAGTACTCCTGTTTATAAACAGAGTTGCTCTAATCTTTTACTTATAAATTTCCTCCTCCATCTGTTATCCATCAGGGAAGTGAAGTTTCAAGAAATTGTGCAGATGGCTTTAAGGCATTCTACTTCTTTTACTAAGCAATGCCTTGGCCTGCTAGATGTGTATCCTAGAGATGGAACTTAATTTTTAGAAAGGGCACCTTTTCTAACTTCTCCTATTTTCCACCCAAGGACTGAAGTCCTGTACAAGGCATGTTTTACTGCCTCTTCTCCACAGAAAATGGGCTCCATTGTGTTGAAAGATGCAATGTGCAGTACCTGTGCCAAAGGATTATATTTTCATCATCTGGGTTTGATACTTAGATTCACGAGAGGAAATGAGTGTTAAGCATCCACTGCATGCCAGGATATATTGAAAGATCCCTTTAGCAATCCGTGCCAGTACTTTAAAAATAGGGCACTCTAGTGTCTTTTGCACTAGAGAACGTTATATCCTCTTAGAGCAAATCTTCCACACTACGCCTGCCTTTTTAGAGAAATGAGGCAATTCTCCACCATTTTTAAAATTATAGCAGTAGAAGGGAGAAAACAGGAAAGCAATCAAGGGTAGACAAAGAGGTGATAACAAGCAACTCAACAAGAATGTGTTTGTCATGCATTTTGGCACTAAGAAAGGACAGTGTAGCTTTGGGCTGCCCACACATGCACATGCAGCAGAGATATCACTTAATTGACAGAACCACAAATAGTACCAGGGAAATTATTCCCTTAAGATTATTCCTCCTGATTGAAGTCAATTGTCTTCTGTCATTGACTTTTGTGAACCTCAGGTTTTACACCAAGTTTCATAAAATATTAGTGCTAGGTTCTGTTACAGTCAATTCAAGACTTAGACAAAAAGTCCAGTCTTAGCTGGGTAGTTTCCAGTACCACAGATGTCTTCCCTTGGACTTGTTTATCTCAAAGGTCTTTTCTAACCAAGCGATTCTATGATTCTATGATATATTTCTGTAACTATATACCACCTTGTGGGTGAAGTACTAAAAAACCCATTGAAGTATCATGGGAAATCTGTGCACTTTGATAGCTACATGACTTCACAAACCTTTAACTTTTGTACTCAGAGTCTAGCAGAGATAAAACCATAGGATTAAGATGATGTGTGTTATGATGCCTTGGAATATCACAAGAAATTCAAATGAAATCAAACATAGCACCATAAAATTCATAAACACTTCAAAGGACAGGGCCTGATAATCTGCAGCTATAAAAGTACATTAATCCAACATTTTTTCAAGGTGACCCTTTTATGTTTTGTTCAAAAACCTGGGGTTGCTTTGTACACAGATTAAAGCTGTGTACTTGCTTTCATCCAAGAAGATTTTGAGATCATGTTCTCTGAGGTTAGTTACTGCTTACTTCTGTCTATCGCAGATTGTCATGGCACTGCACATACGTGTGCCATTGGGCTCCTTGTTAAAACTAAGCCATTCCATTGAAATCAAGGCTCAAATACATGTGAGTTCTGCACAATTTTGCTTTTTCTATATTACACATAGCACTATTAAAGGAAAAGGTTCTCTTGTTGCCCACTTCTTTTTAGAAGCCTAACCATGGGTAGTTGAATATGTTTGTAGAGAGCAGGTATTTACTCATACAAGGTTTATACACAGATTTTGCTTTAAGTCATCTGTTATTTGAATAAAAGAAAAAACATTATCGTGATTAAGACATAGAACCAAAGTCAAGAAAGCCAAGAAAAGGTCTTTCTTCTCTCCCAAGATTTCTGTGTCACTCTAGGCAAGTCACTTCATGCCTGTTTCAGCCCTGAATCTCTTGAGGATGCATATGCATAAAAAATGCATTAGAGTTTTTGTTTGGATAAAGAAAACCTTCATTTTTTATTTGCGTAGGCCCCAGTAATGTGAGTTATCTTGGTTGGGCTGCTTAATGCTTCTATAATGTAAATATAAATTACACACTTGAGCCATTAGCACTTCAATTTTTCATAAACTGAGATTCATTTCACTAGCTAAAAGATAGAAGACTAATCTAAGTTGGCTGTCTTGACTCTGGCTGTACACAACAGAGACAGTCATCTCCTGAGGATGGTTTTTCCCCCTGCCAGAAGACACCCTGCACTCCATTCCACTGCAAAGACATTGGCATTTGTGTTACTTGAGATGCTCTTGCACCGACTAGCTGGTGTCCAGCTGGTAACCCAGACAGGCACAGGTCTCCAGGACAGTCCTTGTCACCTCCACTAGTCTTGTGTGGTAACTTCAGAGCCCTGCTGCTCTGCAAAAGTGCCTTCACTGAAGTAGCAAATTAATTCCACCAAGGAGGGATTCAGATCATGTATCAAGACACTTAATTTAGGTGTGTAAGGTAGGCATCCACGTATGAATCAAGAGCTCAGGCTTCATTTACAGGCCAGGCAGAGATCATCAAGACTTTCAAAGGAGCACGGTGAATGATTCAGCTGCCCTGCAGGAGATGCCTTCATCTGCCAGCTGAATAGCTCTGTAGGCGCCTCCAATTACACAGACGTTAGATCATCTAATGTTTTGGATTCAGGAGACTTTTTGCCTATTTTTGAACAGCACAGAATTTACTTAAGAAATTATTTTAATGTATTTATTTAAGAAATTACAAGCAGTTATTGGCAAGTGAGGTTTTTTGCTCTATTAAACAATTGTCCAAAACAGAAAGATGACACAATCCCTAATGCATAACACTTCTAGGAGAAAGAATGTACAGATCAAGGAGATACTAATTACGGAAGACTGCAAGCAACACTGCTGTTTATTTTGAGTAAGAGAAAGGAAGCCCAGAGTGCTAATTCTTTGTAAGAGAAACATCTCTCTCACTGGTATTCAGGAATTAAATCAATGTTCCTCCTTCAAATTTGTATTTATTTAGTAACATGACAATCTTAATGGAAAATAACATTTACGTGTCTGGCAAATTTGCTACAATGTGAATTTGGAATGAAAATGGGTGTGGAAGGGGTTGAAACAGAAGAAGAAGCTCCTAACAAGTTTTAAGAAATGTGGTTTAAAAGGCAGCCTCCAAAACCATCTACTAAAGTATCAAGGTGATGGATTTTCACATGTAAATAGATATATATTTTTTTTACATTCCATTTAGACTATTTTACATGAGAGCAATACAGCAGACATGAAAATTAGAGACAACTGAATGCCACGACAGTCTTTGTCATCAACCTTGCAGCCTTTCCTCATTTATCTCTGTGCAAACATGCTGAAAGCACCATCAGGTGATAGTCTAAGAGCATCTGTCTTACAGAGATCATCCTGGCTGCAGCCCATTTTTGCTGAATAATCTTAAGATATTTTGATGGAAAAGGACCCCCTGGAGTAACACCAACAGAAACTTGCACAGAGAACATAACAGGGTTTTCCACAGTTCCTTGAAGGAAATGTCTCTGCCTGCACATATCTCCCACATCAACTTAAGCTCATATTTAGCATTTAAAGGAGTTTTTCTGAGGTCTTTGTTAAAGATGGATGAAAGGCAAAAAAATGACAAAGCAGGTTGCAGCTGTTCCTGTCCATGTGATGACCTTGGACTTGTTCACTCTCTCACTTTCAGAGAAACACATTTTTGTGTTCCTGTTCAGAAAGGTATTTAACTGTGCCTCATTTTAGTAAGTGAGTAGGTGGGTGAACAAGGGTCTTAAATTACAGGTAGAGGTAATTTTACAGGTAAATTACAGCAAAAAGGTAATTGTAAAGTGTTTCAGGGAGTGAAAAAAAAACCTTTCTCTTCTGAAGTAATTCACTAACCAGACTTCAGCCTTTCATCATATTATGGGGAAAAGCAGAGCAAATTCTCATTCTTATATTACTTCCTTTGTGAGGAAAACTGCAACCTTCTCTTTGATATCTATTCAGTGGAATAATTCACTAGTGATAACAGAAGTAGAAAAGGAAATATCTAAAGAAATCTTTTAGTAGTTACGCAGATGCAACTTGATCTTGTAGTGTGAACACGCGGGCAGTGCTTCAGCAGCAACATTCATTGCATTTGGGACATTTGGCAAAATTCAGAATGGAAAGTCAGAGAAGTGTCATCAAAATACTAGAGTCCTTTCTGATAACCCAGGTGCTGTGGTTTGAGCACAAAACCATGACACCAGGTTATTCATGCTTCTCTCTCCTCCACTGGTATGAACCATGTGAGACTTCTCATACACCAATTGTCTATGTCCACTGTATTGTTGCTGACTTGTCTTCTTTAGTCATTTAGCAACAGAAGAACACAGCTCAGGAAAGACACCCAAGCCTACTTAGGAAGCAGAGTAGCAAGACTAAAGCCCTCTCAGACACCAAAGCCTGCTGTGGTGACATTAGGAGGACATCTGAGCTAGTCCAAAGCCACTGCATATGAATGTATCTTTGCCATGATCAAAGCAGTGTGATTAGTTTTGACTTGTCATGGTCCAAATTTACACACCATTCAGTTTTCCCATGACATGCTAAGACAACGATAAATTCAACAGCAAAGAGGATATGGTACCAGTGCCATTGACTGTAGATCTTCCTGCAAATCCCCACAAACTTAAAAGCATAATTTTTGCTAACTCCAGAAACACAAATTATTAAAGAACAATCTATAGTCACCATAGGAGCTAGTTATTCAAAGACCAGCCTTGTCTGAAATAAGGCATGCCCTGCCCACTCCATTCCTGCTGCTCTTTAATAACTGCCATTATAGTTAACTGGGGCTACTTCTACCAGCCAAAACAAATATCACATTCAAAAAGCCTAGTCTTGACTATCACGGTGTTAACTTTTCCCCTTCTGGTACATAAGTTGAAGCAGGAAAACATTGTGGTTTCTGCATCCCTGGTCCCCACACACAATGGGAATGTGATTATAGCCCTGCCATGCCCCCAAAGGCAGAATAAAAAGCCTCTTTTTACTCTGTCTTACAGGGTAGGACATCATTACTCCATGAAATACAATAGCTCAACACTTACACCTGAAACACAATCTACTCCCTTCTTTCTTCATTCTTGCTGGAGCTACTACAGCTCCCTTGTTCCCTTGTGATGTAGGATATTACTTTCCCTGTCTGAAAGCAGGAGGGAAGACATCAGCTGTTATCTTTCAGCTGATAATGATCTTCATTCACGCCTGATGGATTGCAATTTAAGGAAAAAACACCCTCCCTTGGGTTCTGTGAATGGCAGTGCAATAACATAGTATTAATAGCTCCCAGTCTAGATAACACCATTACTTCTGACAGTAGGAAACGGAGTTTGATAGTTGCTGAGATGTTTTGATCACCTGTCAGGGAAACACTATGTCTAAGTTTTGCTTCAGTAAAAATATGTCATTAGCATTTGCACCATGTTCCTTGCCTAGCTTAAGAACTGGCACAGTATACAAACACAGGCTTTGTGCATAAATCCACATCATAACAATGAAATGCTATGGTCCCCCAAATCCCATTATGCTTACAGCGACTCCCAAGAGATATTTTCTCCTTAACCAGGCCACTTTCTAGAAAATCTTTTGGACCTTAGGCACACTGCTCTGTCTCCTAATTTCCCTTCAGATTTTTAGTTTACTTACACAAGAAGGTATCTGCACCTTGTTATATCTTATCCTCAAACTGACCACCTTATTCAATGGGTCAGAAAAATCAGAGATCTATAGTAATAGTTTAGTCTACAAATCTCTATTTTAGGACATTGATATTTTTGGAGTTATAATTTTTGGAATCAATGATTCAATGATTCTGAGCTGTAAGAACTTCAGTTTTATCTTGTATGTAACAGCGGGGGATCTAAGGTATTTTTTCATCTTCCTCATCCCTGAACTCACTGCTCAGCTCTAGGCTTCCCAACATAAAAAGTGCTCTTACATTCTGGGAAGCAGTGGAAATTGTGGATATTGACAGACACATCCATTAAAATCACCTACGAGGTGATAAAACTAATTCTTTGTTAGAAAAATCATCCTGGAAAAATATTTTGTATATTGTGATCTAGATTTCTGTGTGCTTTACCAGCTCCAAATAAAACTCATATAATCAGTTAATCTGGAGTACCAGTTGTGCTTTGTAAACCACAGTTTGACCTACAACCAACACCTTAAGACTCAAAATCAGACAGCTGCCTGACCACCATCCTTTTAGCAGCACTTTATAAATAGTCAGAGGTAAAACATTGCTTCCAAGCACAATAATTAGTGTCAAAAGAGTTTGGCTGTAACATAGCCAAGAGAAGGGGGAGTGTCACAGGAATATCTTCTGTGAGTGATCCACAATTTGTAGTTGGTAACACAAACTATGTTGTAAGTTGTGTTGCCATATGGGAATCTCAGCAGAGACAGCCATGAAAATTGGAGACTTCTATTGAAGCTTGGAAGGTGATGTGTTGGCTGGTGAATAGGGAGTCAGGTAAAACTCGACTCATGGGTCCCCAGGTCTGGCACTATGTGCTGCAATACTTCGCTCATTCAGGAGCAAAGCAACAACTGGCTGGGCTGCTCTGGCTCCATCTCTGAATCACAGAGTCACTAGGTTGGAAATGACCCACTGGATCATCGAGTCCAGCCGCTTAAGGGCAAGAATAAACTCCAGTCACTGCTCTCAGTTGCTGGGCTGAATGAATGTCTTTCCAATACATTTGTAGGTCTGTGCTTCACTCTGGGAATAATTTAAATCACAGTACTGCAGTGTAGTCTAACTAGGTTGTTACTTACTGAGAAAAATGTGAATCTGGTGATGTTCACATTTGCTATCCACAGAGCGTGCAGAGATTCTGCCTGCCAGTCTGAATGTGACAGATGCATTGCTTCGCTCCTTTTACCCTCTGGGTTCCTGGATAATGATGTTCTTCACACCACCTTTCAGTCCAGGCAACAGTACTGCAACATGCTCCCTGTCTGGATTAGGCAGAGAACAAAAGGACTGAGCAAACCCTGCCTGAAGTGCAGCTTCTGGTAACTTTGTCCATGTGGAAATGCAACTGCAAGCATAGGGTCAGGAAACAATGTCCTGGGGCTAGGATTTGGGAGTGAAAAATGCACATTTTGGGAGTGGAAAACAACAGAATGTTCTGAAAAAGGCTTGGGGAGCAGCAACACAGCATGAATGGTGTGGAGGCATTCCACGGATGGAAGATTTCTGCCCTTGGAGGCTAAACCTGGCCGGTTTTATAGTTACACAAATCCTTTTGCAAGGCTGATTAACCTCTTCATTTTCCATTGCACTCTGGCCACTGGGACCTGGAAAAGCCTTGTCCTGTATTTCCTTCTCAAGCAAAATCCCCAGAGCTACTGGGGCTGAGAGAGCTAAATAGGATCAGTCTTTAAATGAAAAATGTTCTCAATTTCAAGATGAGAAGGGCATCTGGTGATAGTTTTGTATATAAAGATGCGCTCCCATCAGTTCTGCACAGAGATACTAGTAAAAAATAAAGTGAGAATACCTCAAAATAAAAATGTAGTGTTTACAAGTCTTGATAAGTGATAGAACACAATAAAGCATATTTCCATTGCATATGCTCCCTTGACCTGTCATGAATCATTGCAACAGAGAAGGTATTGTAGCTGTGGCAGCAGTATAGCAGATTGCCCTTTAAATTCCCCAGCAGACAAATAACTACGTGATTTAGCACTCCCTAAGCAGCAGACCACAGTAAATAACATCTAAAAGGCCCAGGAGCTCCAATGATGCCTCTCTGAGGCTTATACCAGAGTTAGGAGAGTTTCCTCATTGATTCAAACAGGCTTTGGTTCAGGTCATTAGAACAGGTGCTTATCACAGTAAATCTGCTGGTATCAGTGAGAATGGTTCTTGGGTACCAACATAAGGAAAACTAGTGTCAGAACCCTTGTGTCTCTTCACTTTGTGACGGAACATAACTCAGGAAACTGCAACTGAACTAGTGTAAGATGTGTTTTGTTTTCAAAGCCATAACTGATTCTAATTTAATTTAATCTATTTTATTTTTGATGCAGTTTTTTGCTCTTGCTAAGACTATATTACATTTCGGGCAAGGCAGGCAGCTGGAAATCCAGCAGAACAGCAGGCAGAAATTAGGTCCCCTGTTTGCAATCCATCCATTGGGCATTTTCAGCTCATGGTCCCATCTCTTACTTCCTCACTTATTTTTGAAGCTGGGCAAATAATTGCTGCCCAAAGGAGAGAGCCCACAGGCTATGGAGACAAAAATGATCCCCACAAGAGTCCTTATGGTCAAACTGTGTCTGCAGACTGAATTATGAAATGTAATCTGAAAACTCTCCTTATCCCTGAGGCAATAAGATCTGTTTCTTGAAAAGAAATAGTATTTTCATCATGAAAGCTAGTTACAGGTGGGTACAAATTTACACAAATGTGTTTATTCAGAGAAATCCTTGCTCACAGTAAAGTGTATTTTCCACTTTCAGCCAGGCGTAGCAATGGGAAAGCAGAGCCAAGGCACTCTGAATCGTCTTGCAGACAGTTCACAGAATCACAGAATCACAGAATCACAGAATAACCAGGTTGGAAGAGACCCACTGGATCGTCGAGTCCAACCATTCCCACCAATCCCTAAATCATGCTCCTAAGTACCTCATCCACCCTCACCTTAAACACCTCCAGGGACGGAGACTCAACCACCTCCCTGGGCAGACCGTTCCAATGCCTAACCACCCTCTCCGTGAAGAATTTTTTCCTAATCTCAAGCCTAAGTCTCCCCTGGCAGAGCTTGAGGCCATTCCCTCTCATCCTGTCCCCTGTCACTTGGGAGAAGAGGCCAGCTCCCTCCTCTCCACAACCTCCCTTCAGGTAGTTGTAGAGAGTAATAAGGTCTCCCCTCAGCCTCCTCTTCTCCAGGCTAAACACCCCCAGCTCTCCCAGTCGCTCCTCATAAGATTTGTTCTCCAGCCCCTTCACCAGCTTCGTTGCTCTTCTCTGGACTCACTCCAGAGCCGCAACATCCCTCTTGTGGTGAGGGGCCCAGAACTGAACACAGGATTCAAGGTGTGGTCTCACCAGTGCCGAGTACAGAGGGAGAATAACCTCCCTGGATCTGCTGGTCACGCCATTTCTGATACAAGCCAAGTTGCCATTGGCCTTCTTGGCCACCTGGGCCACTGCTGGCTCATGTTCAGTCGCTGTCAACCAACACCCCCAGGTCCTTCTCCTCCTGGCAGCTTTCCAGCCAGGTCTCTCCTAGTTTGTACCTCTGCTTAGGGTTGTTGTGCCCCAAGTGCAGGACCCGGCATTTGGCCTTGTTAAACCTCATGCCGTTGGTCTCAGCCCAGCAGTCCAGCCTGTTCAGGTCCCTTTGCAGAGCCTCCCAACCCTCCAGCAGATCCACACTTCCACCCTGCTTGGTGTCTTCTGCAAACTTACTAAGGGTGCACTCGATGCCCTCATCCAGGTTGTTGATAAAGACATTAAACAGGACTGGACCCAGGACTGAGCCCTGGGGAACCCCACTTGTCACTGGCCTCCAGCTGGATTTAACTCCATTTCCCACCACCCTCTGGGCCCGGTCATTCAACCAGTTTTTCACCCAAGAGAGTGTGTGCCTGGCCAGGCCAGAGGCCGACAGTTTCCGAAGCAGAATGCTATGAGAAACTGTATCAAAGGCTTTACTAAAGTCCAGGAAGATACATCCACAGCCTTTCCCTCGTCCAAGAGTTTAGTTACTCGGTCATAGAAGGTGATCAGATTACTCTGGCAAGACCTGCCTTTCATGAACCCGTGTTGACTGGGCCAGATCACCCAGTTCTCTTGCAAGTGCTTCTTGATAGCACTCAAGATCACCCACTCCATGACTTTCCCCTGTACCGAGGTCAGATTGACAGGCCTGTAGTTTCCCCGATCCTCCCTGCGCCCCTTCTTATAGATGGGCACGACATCAGCCTCCAGTCCAGCGGAACCTCCCCAGTCATCCAGGACTGCTGGATGATGATGGGAAGGGCTTCGGCCAGCACATCCGCCAGTTCCCTCAAAACTCTTGGGTGGACTCCATCCGGCCCCATAGACTTGTGGGCATCTAGCTGGGCAAGCAAGTCTCTAACCACCTCCTCTTGCACCTTGGGAATCTCATACTTCTCTTCCAACCCCTGGGGTTGTGCACAGAGGGAACAATTTTCCTTACTGTTAAAGACTGAGGCAAAGTAGGCATTGAGCACTTCAGCCTTGTCTTCGTCCCCTGTTACTCTTGTTCCCTCTGCATCTACTAGGGACTGGAGATTCTCCCTAGCCCTCCTTTTGCTGTTGACATATTTGTAGAAAGACTTTTTGTTGTCTTTCACAGTCTTGGCCAATTGCATTTCTAGTTGGGCCTTAGCCCTCCTGACTTTTTCCCTGCACGTTCTCACTTCCTCCCTATAGTCCACCCTGGATGCCTGCCCCTTCCTCCAGAGGTCGTAGACCCTCCTCTTCCTATTAATGTCTCTTAGGACCTCCCTACTCAACCACGCTGGTTTTTAACCCCCCGGCTACTTTTCCGGAACTTGGGGACGGCTTTCTCCTGAGCTGCTAGGAGTTCCTTCTTGAAGAGCGCTCAGCCCTCATGGGCACCTTTGCCCTCAAGGAGCACCTCCCACGGGACTTTTCCGACCAGTCTTCTGAACAGCCCAAAGTCTGCTCTCTGAAAGTTGAGGGCGACTGTTCTGCTAACCTCCTTCTTCATTTTACCCCACACAGAGAACTCTATCATCTCATGATTGCTTTGCCCCAAGCATCCTCCAACCTTCACATCCCCCACCAGTCCTTCTCTGTTCACCAACAGCAGGTCCAGGAGGGCACCGTCCCTTGTCCGTTCGCTCACCAGCTGTGTGAGGAAGTTGTCTTCCACATACTCCAGGAACCTTCGGGACTTCTTCCTTTCTGCTGTATTATACTCCCAGCCTATATCTGGGAAATTGAAGTCTCCCACAAGGACTAGAGGTAGCGATTTTGAGACTACACTCAGTTGTTTGTAGAAGAGCTCATCAGCTGCTTCTTCTTGGCTGGGTGGTCTATAGCAGACTCCCATCACAATACCTGCCTGCCCATGGGCTCCTCTGATTATCACCTACAGGCACTCAGTCCCTTCCTGACCGTAGTCCAGTTCGAGGGTATCAAAGCCCTCTCTAACATAGAGGGCTACCCCGCCTCCTCTTCTGCCCTTCCTGTCCTTCCTAAAGAGTTTATACCCCACCATGGGTACGCTCCAGTCGTACGAGTCATCCCACCACGTCTCCGCAATGGCAACGACATCGTAGTCTCCTTGCCCTACCACAGCTTCCAGCTCCTCCTTCTTATTTCCCATGCTGCGTGCATTGGTGTAAATGCACTTCAGCTGGGCAGGCGTAGCTTCAGCCTTAGCAATAGGGCTCCTCCCCAACTGAGCGGTCCTTGACTTAACTAAGGCCACAGTGCCAGTTTGCTGCCTACCATCCCCAGGTGCACTCACCCCCTCTTGCTTAGTGGTGGTACACCGGCAGGCATCGCCAGCACACCACCCCTTTGCCTCTGAAGTCTCACCTCCAGTCTCACCCCCATCCTGCCTGGCCTCCATCCCCTCCCCCCTCACATCTAGTTTAAAGCTCGATTTATGAGCTTATCTAGGTTTTTGGTGAGGGCTTTTGTCCCCCTAGCAGACAGGCATGTCCCATCCCTGGTAAGAAAGCCTGGGGGTGCGTGGGCCTCCCCATGATTAAAGAACCCAAAGCCCCTCTTCTCACACCAGTCCCTAAGCCATTCATTAACCAGTTTCTTATTCCTCATTTCATGCTCCTGATTCCTTAGTATTGGGATGGAGTTGAATATTACCTGTGCCCCAGAGCCCTCAATCATTCTCCCAAGTGCCTTGAAGTCCCTTTTAATGGCTTTAGGCCTTCTACGTTCTATTTTTTCATTACCAATTTGAAAAACTAAGAGCGGGTAGTAGTCCGTATCTTTGACCAGGGAAGGGAGCTTTCTAGTAACGTCCCTCACTGATGCTCCCGGCAAGTAGCAGACCTCCCTATGGAGCGGGTCCGGCCTACAGATGGGACCCTCCATTCCTTTGAGAAGGGAATCCCCCAAGACAATCACCCTCCTCTTCTTTTTAACTGAGGATGTTTTTAGGACTGTGGGAGGATAATGGAGTTTTGGAAACATTTCTAGGCTGTGGGTGCAGCCCTCTTCATCATTAGGGCTAGGATGCACCCTCAGCAACTCATATTTGTTCCCCAGAGAGATCTGGGGGTTAATTACTCTGTTTAAGCGTTTATATGAAAAAATTCTAGTAAAGTTAAGGAATTGTCTATATTTAACAAAGCTCTTTTGCCCATTCCCTCATTGTTTAATAATTTCTGGGCATTACTGCTCATTCTTCAATTGTAAAAGATCTGTAGCATGCAATTAGTTTAACTAAATACTTCTCGGGGTCTTTCCTGAGCATTCATTTTTTTGCTTGCTCTTCAGCATGTCTGCTCAGACCACTGAGACCTCTCAGAGTGATTTCAAATGTTTTCCCAATGATTTAACTAATCTTCCAAGTGTTTACTCAACAAGATAACAACTATCTTGCCAAAAAAAATTGTCTGAGCAACATTTAAACTCAACGCACCGCGGAAACAAAAAACAACACTCATTAGAAAGTCTTTGCAGATTCCACCCTCTCACTTGTCCCTTCACTTTGCTGCTGGTCCTCTGCTATTTTAGGAATGCCAGAAATACAGAACTGTGCACACATCCCTGTCAATGGGACATATCTCTACAGCATCTGCCACCAAAGCTGAATTGCAAGCACTTCTATAACAAACTTTGTAGGGAGCTTTTGTTATCAAGCTGCTTCCTGGAGGGGTTGAACAGAAAGAATAAAATACTTGAATTTAAGCAGAGCATTCTGTAAAGTGATAATTTGTATTAGCCCATGGATCAAGCTGAAATTTTAGGAGGAGCTATGCAGTTCTTATTCTGTTGAGCTTCCAGATGCTTATTTTCCCCCAACTCCTGACATACAGTGTCTATATGGAGCTTAAAGAATGCTCTAGCTGGATGGGAGCCATCTCCACTGAGCTAAGAGCACTGCATTCGTCTTCATACAGTAGATTTGAAAATAACCTTCTTCATAACTGGAAATTGTTCCTTGTCTCTCTTTGTTTATCAACATAGTTTGTCACCACTTGCATAACAAGTTTTCAGGATGAATCATGGACAAATTATACAGGGTTTCTCAAATCCCATTTTTACTCCAAAGAACACAGTAAAATTTAAGTGCTGTTTTTATGAATACACCAACTGAGATTTTATATCCACAAAATTTTACCAGTTATTATAAAATCCTACATAATGAGCAATTGTGGCTTAAAACCAACATTGCAAATATCAGTACATTTATTCTTGGTTATTAATCAAGTCAGGCCCAAATCCAAAGGCCTTCTGTAGTCAAAGGAAAAAATTACATCCTCAAAAGAAAAAGGATTTGGATAATTAAAGACCATCAAAAAGATCCATTGGCCCATTAGGTGCTCTTCCTTGGCAACATCTGTCCAAGAAGTAACAATGATGCAGTGAAGTCAATGTGAAGTATTTATGGCAGGAATTGACTTCCACGGCTTCCAGCCGTGAACGAAAGCATGGAGACAGTGGATCTTGGTAACCTGTTCCGGTGTCTCACCACTCTCATGGTGAAGAAATTCTTCCTAATGTCTAATCTAAATCTGCCCTTCTCTAGTTTATATCCGTTCCCCCTCGTCCTATCACCACAAGCCTTTATGAATAGTCCCTCTCCAGCTTTCTTGTAGGCTCCTTTCAGGTATTGGAAGCTTTTTATAAGGTCTCCTCAGAGCCTTCTCTTCTCCAGGCTGAACAAGCCCAACTCTCTCAGTCTGTCCTCATGTGAGAGATACTCCTGCCCTCTAATCATCCCTGTAGCCCTCCTTTGGACCCCTTGCAACAGCTCATATCCTTCTTACATTGAGGATTTCAGAACTGGACACAGTACTCCAGATGAGGTCTCACAACAAGGAACAGAGGGGCAGAATCACTTCTCTCGACCTGCTGACAACGTTTCTTTTGATGCAGCCCAGGACACAGTTGGCCTTCTGGGCTGTGAACACACATTGCCAGCTCATGTCGACCTTCTCATCAACCAGCACCCCCAAGTCATTCTCTGCAGGGCAGCTCTCAATCACGTTATCCCCCATTGTGTACTGAAAACAGGGGCTGCCCTGACCCAGGTGTAGGGCCTTGCACTTGGCCCTGTTGAACCTCATGAGGTTCTCACAGCCCCACTTCTCCAGCCTGTCCAGGTCCCTCTGGGTGACATCCCATCCTTCCGATGTGGCAACTACACCACTCAGCTTGGTGTCATCTGCAAACTTGCTGAGGGTGCACTCAATCTCGCTGTTCATACCATTGATGAAGATATTAAACAGCACTAGTCCCAGTATGGACCCCTGAGGGACAGTGTTTGTCACGGAGAGATACCACTTGTCATGTAACATGAACATCAGATCATGAACATCAGTTAAGCCAGGAGACTGACCTCCTCAAAGCAGCAAAAGGATCTAATGGTCAGTTGCTATAATGCCATGGGACTTTCTGTGAATCTAGCCCACTGTCTATGTTACTACTGAACACAGTGGTAGCAAAGGGTGGACAGATAATTGAGTTACATGCATCCAGATAACAGATACTGCTGATTAGTTGGTCACTTTCCAGGACACTATTGGTTTCAGTCCTGGCACCAACATTCGAAAATCTAGCTGTTGGAAGCAGGCTGGGTCTGGGACAGTACAATGAGAAAGGAATTCTAAAAGCAAATTTTCCTGATGAGAAGGATTAGCCTAGGGCTTATGGGGATGATATTTGAATTAACTTTTCTTTCAAACAAATAGCCCTCAAAAGGAATTATTTTGTCTCTATACTGAACACTCAGTTGGCTTCAAACTACAAGAGCTCCCATCAAATCCCAGTCTGTTTGCACTCTTTTCTGATGGTACACAGTTTTTTGTCTTTTTGTATAGTGGCCATATGACCCATGTGTTACCTTCAAAACTTCATAACTGATTGTGTAACTTCTTTTACTTTTTATCCTAACCCAGCTCCTTTTAAAAACCAGCTGTGTCTTTTCACCTGAGGTGGGGCTTTGCAGCTAGCCTACATTATGTAAACATGTTTTGTAACATCCCCAAACTTGCAGTTAGTCAACAAAAGATCAAACAGACCAACATTCTTTCATGGTAGCCATCAAAGTTGCTCAGACAGCCTTAGAAAAAGCTTCCAGCTTGCATTTTCTCTCCCCAGTGGCACAGATAAGGCTATTTGTCTTTCTTTCAGAGTTACAAATAAATAAGGAAAAGAAGGAGAGAAGTTTAAAATGATATCTTAATCAAATCTGTTCATCTTGGGGTTTATATTTCAAGCCTCTACCTGCATTCCAGAGTGAAGTCAAATGGCAAACTTTCCCCCTTTATCTTCTCTCCCTGACTTCAGAGAAGATCTGTATCTTTAAAGAATGAAACAACTGTTTTCCTTAAAATGTTTCAATAGACCTTGATTTTGTAAAACAAGCCACTTCTCTGGCAGGTGCTTTGATTTCAGAGAATTAAAGTAATTGCCTCAAAAGGCTGACAAACCTCACAGCTACTGGAGTAAAAGGAGAAAGGGTTGTATGGATGTACACGGCATGTTTGGGCAGGAGAATGGATGGATTTTTTTGGTATTGACTTCTTTAATGTATTTTCTTTTCTTAATATTCGACCCATTTTGGCCTTAAGTGTATATTGAGGTATTGTCTGCTTTCTTTTATTCCCTAAATAACCTTTGCTGAGTGGACCAACTAAAGGTGTCCAGAGAATAACAAAAAGCACAGCCAGAGCTGTGGTAAACAAGATTGCTGAGGGAAGAGTGCAGAAATTCTTTAGTTTTCACACAAGAACACTGAAATGAAGCAGTACAGACTTAAAAAGTCACTTCAGAGGAGAAAAAGGCAAACAGTTCTTCATGTCCATTGAT